>CM070551.1:35758501-36358501 GCA_036346405.1 Phyllostachys edulis
ATATATATATATATATATATATATATATATATCATAATTCATCATATAAATTCGTGTTCAGACATCTTTGCATGGCGTTAACCTAATTGACACTTTAGCTCAATCTGGTGGTTAACACCAAGCATGCAAGTACCTAATTAGACAAAATATATATATATATATATATATATATATATATATATATATATATATATATATATATATATATATATATATATATATATATATATATATATATATATATGTATGTATGTATGTATGTATGTATATATGTGTATGTGTGTGTGTGTGTGTATGTATATGTGTGTAAAAGGCAGAAAATGGTATGGTACTACTCCTAGGAGGTATGATTCCACTCTCATATATACACTTAAATTTTATGACTATATATCTCTATCTATTTGAGCATACTCCAATAATGATTATAAGATACCCCAAAGTGAGTTTCATGAAAAAATTTTTATTTTTATAGTAAAATTTGTGTATATACTTCATTTATATATAAAAAGGGTATATGGCAAAAAAAACAAATGACTCTAATGAAAAATTTTCAATTAAAGTCGTGATTGAGTATCTATATATACATACATATATATATATATATATATATATATATATATATATATATATATATATATATATATATATATATATATATATATATATATATATATAGGCTTCGCATCTCTAGGAGTATATACTCCCACTTTCAATATACCACTTAAACAAATATATTATACTTCTTTATCACTTTCAATATACTTAAATACCAATTATAAGATACTCCAATACAACTTGATTGAAAAAAGTAATTTGAGCCCTTTATTTTTATATACCCTTTTCATATATAAAAAGTATATACAAAAAAATTTTATATAAAAATGAACTTGAATGAAATTTTCATGGAACTCACTTTGGAGTATCTTATAATCATTATTAGGTGCATACTCAAATTGATATATATATATATATATATATATATATATATATATATATATATATATGAAAATGGTATGGTACTCTTGAGAATGCACCATCGTATATATATGTATGTAAATGGTATGGTACTCTTGAGAGATACATGATATCCCCTCTCATATACCACTTAAATCATATGGTGATACCTCTTTATCTATTTGAGTATACTCCAATAATGATTATAAGATACTCAAAGTGAGTTCTATAAAAAAAATCGTTAAAGTCCACTTTTTATAGCAAAATTTGTGTAAATACTTCTTTTATATATGAAAAAGGGTATATAGCAAAAATAAAGGACTCAGTCGCATTGGAGTATCTTATAATTGGTATTTAAGTATACCGATAGTGATAAAGAAGTATAATATATCCGTTTAAGTGGTATATTCGAAGTGGGAGTACGAAACGGGCGTCATATATATTGCGGGCTAGGGGGGAAGGCCCCCCCCCCACACTACAAACTATGAGTCCAAGTCAAATATGTAACCGGGGTATAAATATATATCGTCAATCTCTTGTAACCCTAATCTTGAAAAAAAAATCCTCATACGGACGGAGCCACCGCGATTGGGTTCCCGGGGACGTAGGCTTTGTTGAACCTCATAAACAAATCCCCGTATCTCCTATGTGCTTGATGTGATTGTTTTCTCGCACTAAGGGTTGTTGCCGGTTCCAACAATTGGCATCAGAGCAAGGTTGGGATGGCGACGCCAGGTGCTAGGTTCGAAGTGGTGAAGTTTGACGAGACTGATAATTTTGGATTGTGGCAGACAAGGGTGAAGGATCTGTTGGCGCGTAAGGGATGTTCCAAGGGGCTGCGCGAAGCAAAGCCGAAGATGATGGAGAATGATGATTGGGAGGAGTTGAAGGAGTAGGCAATTGTAGTCATATGGTTGTCTTTCAAATTAGGTCATGTATCATGTGATGGATATAACCTCACCAAAAAAAAAATCTAGGACAAGTTGCAAACTCATTTTATGTCCAAATCCCTGACGACAAGTTGTATATGAAGTAGAGGTTGTACAGGCTGAAGATGTAGGAGGGTTTTGATTTTGCACAACATGTGAATGTCTTCAATCAGGTGATCACTGATCTTGGACGTCTGGACGTGAAGATTGCAGATGAAGACAAGGCGATTATTCTGTTGTGTTCATTGCCGCATTCCTATGAACACTTGGTCACCACTCTGACATACAGGAAAGATACTATCAAGATTGATGAGATTACCGTGGCTCTATTGGCGCATATCAATAGAAGCAGAACGTAGGGAAGAGCTCTCAAGGTGATAGTTTGTATGCGAAGGGTGATCATGGAAGGAAGCAAGACAAGGAGAAATATGGAAGGCGTAAATCCAGATCAAAGTCAAGGAGCAGAAAAAAAAATATCGAATGCTACAAATGCAAGGAGATGGGACATATGAAGAGAGATTGTCCAAAATTAAAATAATAGAATGGTGGAAAGCATGATGAGAAGAATGTGAATGTGGCTAGGAAAAGTGACTCAGACAGCAGCGATACAGATGTTCTCTCAATTTCAGACAATCGGCTAACAGATGCATGAATTCTTGATTCGGGATACTCGTATCACATCACACCTAACAAAGAGTGGTTCACTTCATACAAGTCAGGTAATTTCGGTTCTGTTTATCTTGGTGATGATACTTGTCATAGTATTGTTGGAATAGGTAAAGTTGAAATTAAGATGTATGATGTTATTGTTAGAATAATGTATGATATTATACACATACCAGGGTTGAAAAAGAATATGATCTCTCTATGCTCCTTACATGATAGTGGTCTTACTTATAAAGCTAATAACGATAAGGAAAACATGGAAATTTGTAAGGGTGCATTGACTGTGATGCGGGGCGGGGTTGTCCCAATCTTCACGGCGTAGGATTGAAGATAACTGGACCTGTGCAACCTGATGAATGACACCGCCAACCACCGTCTCTACTACGGCAACCTGTGGCACTCAATTCACTCAACCACACGCTTCGATGCTTTGTCAACTCACTCATGTGGAGTAAACGTGTTCTAGCAATCACTGAAGCAACCACAAGAACGACGGAGATAAGAATTCTTAGATAATTCCCAATTCTAAGGTGATGGAATTTTATCTCACACAAACCCTAGAACAAGAATGTTATTTCTGAAAATTTCAACTCTAATTTACATGGGAGGGTGTACCCCTCCTTATATAGCCCTTTTAAGCCGGTGCTACAGTACCAGTGCCGCAGTATGTCGATTGCTACATTACGTCGGATGCTACAGTGCTCAGCCTTAATATTATGCATTCTTTGTGTAGAAAGCAAGCTAGTTGGTAGCACGTCTTTTGACAACAATTAAATTGGGACTGATTTCCTCTCGGTCATACCGGTGTTTTCTAAACAGGTCAGACCGGCTTCTGTTCTTCGTGGTAGCACCACGTGGCGGCACATCATGGCCACGTCGGCGTGGTTGCCTACGTGGCAGTCCACGTAGCGCCTGCATGGCATTTTGGAATTTTCCTTTGAAAAACAAATCTGGCCGAAATCTAAATCCCCAGGGCTGACGTCATCTGATGCATTAAAGCGATATTCCCTTACAAAAATTAATCCAAAAAATCTAGAAAATCCTGATTTTATCATTTCATGTGTTTTTCAAACTCCCGAGGGCCCGTTCTCCCTCGTTCGAACTCCGATTCGAGTTATTCAAATTTCTAAATTCATCTAAATTCATTATCTTTCTATTGCTGCTTATTTGATAATTATTTGGATTTTGTTTGGAATTATTTTATTTATTTGGCTTTGTTTGCACGTATAGATTCCGGCGTTTCGGAAGAATTCGTGGACCCGACGACCGAAGCATCTCAACTCAAGTCGTAGACCTTTGATCATGTAATACCTAATTTATAAAATTAATTTGTTAGATATAAACATGCATGGCTAGTTGTATAAAAATGGTTTCAGGAATAGTTAATTACCTAATTGACATTATGTCTCCTTGATAAATTGAGAATGACATATACCCTTGAATGACATAAATCCTTGGACACCATAGGATGGTTAATTATTAGTTGGACATTATTGTACTACTAACTGGGGTATCGTTTATGCTTAGACATGCTTTAGCGATACGATGGATTCATGATCACTTACTCAAAGAATGATTAAACTTGACTTAATGAATTATGGAATTGTGGCAGAGCCACTGTTGATAAAATTTATTGTGCCATAGCAAGGGTTTTCATTTGTCCTGGTTGAACCAAAAATGATTTCATACTCAGACGAATGAACGTGCAGTAAAGGGGGGAATTTTGAGATGTGGTTGCCTCGCCTGAGTAGTCACTAAGGACTTAACTTTATACGCCATTGATCTAGGCCATACCGTACAACCACATGTCCAGGATGGGGTGGACCTGGCCGACTAATTAGCAATATTTTGGTTCGGTTCTGTTAAGGGTTGATAAGCGACGCAAGAGGGGGTCCTGAATGGCGAAACCTTAGCGGGCATAACCGAGTTAAAATAGAGCTTTGTAAAAGCCTTATGATAATCACTTAGTCACACGCCTTCAGAAGCGTGAAATGCCTAACATTATAAGATTATCTCTTGTGGGTCAAGCTGTACAACCTCTGCAGAGTATTAAAAACTATTCGAATAGCCGTGTCCCTAGTTATAGATAATGTCTGGTGATTTCACATGAGGGGTAGATCTTATAAAAAATGTTGGAATGGTTTGGTTTGGTTAGAATGGTTGGGTTTGGTTAGAATGGTTCACTAGTTGTTTCAAAAGAACTTGTCTACTTATGTATTTAATCTTTCAAGTTATGCTTTTAATTTATGTACTGTATTTACTATCAATACTACTTTTTGTAAAAATAGCCATAAAGTTATCCTTGCCAAGCCTTGCGTGAATACTATTTGCATACATTTCCCTACGACTTGCTGAGTATTTTATGTACTCACGGCTATACGCCATTTGTTGATCAGTCACCGAGAAAGAACCAGAGACCACCGAGTACTACGAGGAAGATTACTTTGAAGACTTTGCGAACTAGGTCGCGTCCTCCACTCGATTACCTGTGGGCATGTTGGATGGCTACCACAAGATGTTTTGTCCACTGCTGCAAGTTTGTCTTTTGCTGTTAAGCCCTGCGTGGCAACTCTGTAAGACTTGACCATAAGGTCCTTTTACTACTAAGTAATATTAATTTGTCTGCTTCATCGATATTTTGTTGTATGGATATGATTACATCAATGTTACAACTGTGTGAGCTAGCTACTAATCTGGGACTAGTTCAGAATATATAGAGGGTCTCGGAGTTGTATATCCGGAGTCCCAACAGAAAGTCGAGTTTATCAAACTTTCCCATCGATTGCATTTATAGACACAATTTAAGATTTATGGACATGCCATCACTACCAGAAACCGCTTAGTTTCCGAGTGCCTATATGTTTACCGAGTGTCTGAACGGAAACACTCAGGACCTGCCCGAGTGTTTCATAGGACACTCGGGACGGAAAATCAACACTCGGTAGAAATAACTTTCCCAAGTGTTTCCAATAACACTCAGCAAATCAAGACGGGAGGCACATAAAAATGGGATCTCAACATGGTCTGAACGGGATAAATATAATCCCGAGTGCATAAAAACGAAAACACTCGGGAGAGAAAGTGCGTCGCGCCTATTTTTTTTCCCGCAACGCTTTTTTTTTGCTGCTAATTAATAACCCTACATCCCCACCCACTGGATCCCCAATCCTCCTCCCTCCTGCTCCCCCCGCGCTTGGCACCTTCGCTCCTCTTTCTGCGTCCGCGTCGCCCGCCTCCTCCCTCCTCCCTGGCCCCTTCCTCTGCCCGCCTCCCTCCTCCCCGGCGGCGCTCCGATCTGGGCGGGCCATGCCCCTATTCGGCGTTCCCGAGGCAGGAAATGGTGGCGGATGGGGAGGACAAGGAGCTCACGCTCGAGGAGTTCGAGGAGCAGCTATGGAGCTGAAGCCCTGCCATGGCGCCACCCCGCCGCCGTTGGCTCGCCGCCGCCACCGCCGTCTGCTCCCGCCTCTCTCATCTCCTGCCTCTCACCTAAGCGACACGCCAACCGGCCAGTCCTCCCCTCCCCATCCTTCGCCTCACCACAGCCAAGGTAGTCCGAGTTGATATCCTAAGTTGGATCGATTTGCCTTCAGTAGGATCGAAATCGTAGTATCGAATCGTAGAATCGCCGATTCTACGGAATTGTAAAAATACATATATTTAACATCTATACTATAGGTTTGTATGATTCTTATATGGTTTACCACTTGCATGTTCCTTAAAAGCAGCTAGGCATACTTCAGGAATAAAAATAGCTTATCATTATCAAGCTCAAGATTGCTCATACCATACTATAGATATTTGTACTAGCATTACCACACTGATATAATATTTTGCATGCTCCTTGTTTATTTATAGTTTCATTCTCAGAACTTAATATCAACAAATTTTGCTCTAAAACAAAATATCGGCAAAATCTGGCCTCTAAAAAAATTGCCCTAAGTCTCTACAGGTAGGATCAATAGTGCAATTTGGATTGACAGGCTGTCGTGGGTTCGTAGAACCGTAAGACTCTAAGAGTAGGATCGCGATCCTACCTACCTTGAGTAGAATCGGATCAACAGTGCGATTTGGATCGACAGGCTGTCGTGAGTTCGTAGAATCGTAAGACTCTAAGTCCCACCGCCTCCCGTGTCACCCCTGTGCTCCCATGTCATACTCCATCCTCTCAGTATGATATCTTTCTGTATGCTCTCTAGATGCTCGATGAAATGCTTCACTGATTGCATTCGATTGTTATTTCTTGATAGCTCGGGAAGAGAACATGGCTGTGATGCACATGTGGAGATGAGGTATGCATGGCTGCAGCGAAGACGACTGCACGGCTATGACAGAAAAGGCAGCGGTAAAACTTCACTTCTATCTATTCAGAGGTACAAGAAGGCTATATATATTGATTTGGGGCTCGCGGACATCTAATTTGGGGATGCTTGTACACGTTTACTATTGTGCTTGCAATTGTGAATATGTTATGGCCTAAGAACCACTAAACAACAATTGTTTGGAAGGCCAGCGAGTTTATGATTTGGTTCATATATGATCTGGTGTGACTTCAATGCTTTTATGTGTGGTTCCTTATGCAGGGGTTCAGTTAGCAAACACGAGAAAAGCACCAAGTCAGGTATCTCTTGTAACTAGCATATGCTTTGACTTCAAGAGAATTTTGACGAATAACTTATTGCTTTTACATACTTATTCTGTTGGTATTTAATCGATGATTTCCAAATTAAAACTATTGCAGTCATGCCCAACAGAAGAGAGGGGTGCCCCAGTTCAACATCATCAACAGGGAAAGGAGGTTGAAACTTGTAACTGCCAGTAAGTCCATGTTGTTCTATTTATTGTTGTGTGTGACTTAGTTTCATGTTGTTGTTGGCTGTCCATGGAAGATTGGGCTTATGCTTCTGCAGTCTGCTACTTTCTTATACCTTGATAGCATTTTACTCTAGATCCCATGGTACATTCATGATTGATTTTTCTTCTTGTGAAGCAATGAGGGATTGCAATGCCGTTGGCTTGACGTAGTTTTGGTCCAAACTCATTCTCCACTGTTGCTACAATTCTTCAGGTAATTATGAAAGGGTACTGGTATTCTGGGTACTAATATTGCTTACTATGAATTTCACAGTACTGAAAAATTAATTAATGTTCCTTTTGTCACAAACTATTGAAGGTACTTTATATTTTCCAAACTTTTGAGTATTGTGTACTGCAGCACCAAAGCTGAATTAATCAAAACACTCATGTGAAATCTTTCAGCCTTCCATCACATTTAATCAAAACTAAAGAGTGCTCTCTTCCTCTATCGGCATATCTCGTATTTGTGTTCATCGCCGAGGCTCACCAGTTTCAAAATTATAGCTCTTTGTTATATGACCATACATATACACATTAAATTACAGCATAAAGATTTGGTCGCTTTAAAAAATTACAAATCTCCATGCACTATTTTCTTAACTTGAATTGTGAGTGCTCAAATTTGTGCTAATTACAAGGTACGTGTCTGACTTTGAGTGACACGGTATCTGATAACTAGTATATTTGCTCTGGTTTTGATTACCGGAAAAAATTTCATCAGGACTGATGGATGATCCTACTGTTGGATGGTCAAAGAAAGGTATATTACATTGAAAATAAATATGTTGTTAAAGTATTAACACCTCTATAAATTGGGGAAAAGGGATTAGGCTAGGTGTAGGTTGGGTAATGAAATCCATTAATTGACTGTTTTTTTGTTTCAGATACGATGAGATAGAAGGCGAAATGACTCCTTTAAATCTTCAGGTTACAATGTTAAGAAAGGTATTATACTACCATATTAATAGACATGATTTTGACACCCTTTTGTAAGCAGTGAATTCAAGCTTGGAGTTATTTTTTACAAGGCTTATTGTTTGTCCTTAATTTAATTTGAAACATTCTATGGAAACCATATTGTCAGATGGACCCCTGTAGTTGTTCATTTTATTATCTATATACACTTTAGTTCCTTCTAAGACTAAAACATCAAATATATTCTGTACTAGTGCATATTATTCCATTGATGAAAATGCTACTGTTGTTACTTTCCTTTGTTTCCCATTTATTTGGTGACTTCTAATTTAGATTTTTTAGGTTTGTGATTACTCCCGATTTGTCTCTTGTCCATGCTCTATACTAAAAAAATGCTGGGAGTTTATTCATAGCACACTCATCTACGATATGTTCTGGGTATATGATTTGATTTTTGTGATGTTCCTGTTTCCTGCAAGGCTACAATAAGAATGTAAGAAGCACACGTAGCTCATATACCTTTTAGTATTATATGTGGTTAGGCATTGTTGTTTCGGGGTTAAATGACTAGATACTCTAACCCAACAATGTTAGTTGGACAATGGAACTCAATCCATGGAACCCTTAATTACTCAAATAATTGTGGTTATAAAAATGACATGACGATCAAAATATGTTAACTTACTATTTTATTGGCATTGTTTTCAGATGTTCAGTTCTTGCCAATCGCTAGTCTTTTGGGAACTAATATGAAGGCACGAGTGGATAAAAGCTTTTGTAGCTGGTGGAATGGTCCATGTCTATTTGACATTCTGGATTGCATCGAAGTCCCTTCACGAGATCCCAAAGGTACAATAAGGTTAGATGATTGTTTTGCTTAGTTTATCAAGTACATCTAAATGGAGAAAGTAAATCCATTTGTTTGGTGCCATATGGTGCATACCAAACCTTGGTTATATATTTTTCCATAAGCCATTATTTAAAAAAAAATTGTATTGTCTTTGTGCTCATATAGTCATATTGTTTTTTTTTACTTGAATAACTATCTTGAATAATGTTGATTAACAAGGCATACATATATGCAGGATGTCAATCATTGATAAATATAAAGACATGGGCACTATGGTAATGAGAAAAATAGAGTCTGGGACTATCTCAGAGGGTGATAATTTTTTGGTTATGCCAAACAAGGTACTCCCTCCGTTCTTTTTTACTTGACGTTTTTGACATTTTTGACTTTTCACGGTCTCCAAGATGCGACTTTGACCGTTACTTTTTTATAACTTTATATTAAAGCATACCAATAAAATTATAATATTATGAAAGTATTTTTTACGACAAATCTAATGGTATAGTTTTCATGTAGCCAATCCATATAGTTTTAAACATATTGGTTGCCTAACTTTGGAAAGTTTGACCATATAGATTCTAGGGTGTCAAATAAAAAAGAACGGAGGGAGTATCATTTTTTTTTGTTAATTTGTTACAATGGAAAGCAACTCTTAAATGTTCTTGGTAGTAGGGAACCTGATCTTAGTGTACTTGTTGTTTTACCAATAGGCCAATGTGAAAGTCATTAGTGTATCTTGTGAAAAAGACAAAGTGAGAAGTCTGCTTTGGTGAGAATGTCCGTGTCAAATTGTCAAGAATTGAAGAGGAGGACATTCTTCTTTGGTTTTGTTCGATTAAATGTGCCTTCTACATTTACGTAGTTTGATAACCTGTCTTGGTGTCACATTCTGAACTCTTGATTAGATATTATTAGGTAAAGGGAAAATTGCATTAGAGGGTTGTCTACAATACAATAATTATTTGCTGTTGTTTTTGTCTAAAGTCTGAACCTGCTTCATGTGTTTGCTTGATGGCGCCTTTTTGTCCGAGATGCTGAGTAGGTTATCATGGTGGAAATAAATCTCCCACTGAAGCATGAGATTTAGCCCTTAGGTGCTTTATAATGCTGAAATAAATTTAGTTGTTTATATCCCTCCTTTTTCCCGAGTGTCATTGGTTGACATACACTCGGGAAAGTATTCCGTTAATTTCCCGAGTGTTCTCGGTTGATATACACTTGGAAAAAAAACGAACTGTTCCCGAGTGTCTTTGGTTGACATACACTCGGGAAAGTATTCCGTTACGGTGGCTGAACCCGTTGTGCCAACTATTCTTCCGAATGTTAGATGTTTTCCGAGTGTAAATCCAAACACTCGGGAAAGTTATTTTTCCCAAGTGTAACTCTCGTGAAACCAATTTTTACCTGACTAAACGATCCCGAATGTTTTTTTCCTAACGGCCAACCTTCGGAAATTAATATCCCAAGTGTATTTAGTATTTTCCCGAGTGTTTAGGGCACTCAGGAAATTTCTGGTTTCTGGTAGTGCGTGTCTGCTGAAGAGATCAGGGCGATCTCGAAACTCATCAAGACTTCCATAGCATTTACGAACAGCAATCCAACAGTAAGTAGGTAATTCGAAAAAGGTATGGGGACGTTGGGCAGTAACTTTCTGTATTGACTTTGGGCACTTCCATAGTTTTGGGACGTGTTCAGTTTATCTACAGACGCACAAGAGAACCAATCGTGGTGCTTATCGTAGCAAAATAGTAATGTTCCACATACATCAGAGTTAACCAACATTCATACGAACGCTAGGATGATCACATGCCATGACCGGGGCAGGCCGCAAGATCATTTGATTCAACCCGGTGGCAGCAAGGGAATTTTGCACTCCAGATTTCGTTGCCATGCTTCTAAAGATCAGCACCTCCAGATGTGAGCTGCAAGACGAGGTGTAATTTGAATTCGAGAGCTGTTAATTTGGCTGGAACAGAATATAACATTAAATGGTATACAGAGAAAAGTAAGGTGGTGAAGGTAAAAAGATCAATGATTCAGCAATTGATCAATCTTTTGCTGAAAAGCGCACGTACTTGTAGAAAGCAATTACACTGTCTAAAAGATCCATGGGGTACCACCATCCAATATGCAGATGCACTGCTTAACTATCGAACTGAAAATACAGTCAGTGATTGTCAGAAACAGATCATATGCCTCTAGACTAGATATTGATGGTAAAATCCAGGTTTTCAAGAAAACATTTCAGAACCCAAGTCAATGTACTAACGATGTCAGTTTCTGATCGATTGTTGGCAGTAACCTAACCCCAAACCATGAACTAAGGATGGTGCCATGGTGGAAACAAGTCAATTACCGTCAAAAAAACATTTTTGGACTCACAAGATGTCAAGTTATATTACCAATTTCAAAGCACGGTTATAGGCTTATAGATCAACTGCTTATTAGAATTTAGACGTTGCTGAGTACATCAATCTGTAGTACAAGGATGGTAACTGTATTAAACAAGTTGCAAAATCCTAAGCATGCTGATGCTTGCACTTATTGGTCCAAATGACAACAGGAATGTTCTAAAATGCAAGTTTCAGGTTTGAGATTGCAATTATCCAAAAATAACTGACTGCAACAGTATCGGTAGGTTGCAACATTGCAGATAGTTCTTAATGATTATTGATGAAGGAATATACTGAGAATCTGTAAAAAGGGGGAATAAGATATTACCTTCTAATCAAATGCATAGGGGTCTTCAGCATATGGATTCAAGGAGCCCTCAGAAAATAATTCACCAATGTTTGCAGGATGGGGATGGGATCCTGCAACAACCTGCAGAATGCGGGGCATAAATGTCAAAAAAGAATTGCAAAACACGCAACGCGTAGGAAATCATCATGCTGAATGTTTGTTCTTGGATAGTTTCTGAGTGAATTTTATTACATTATCAATCACTAAAAAAAGCATAGCCTGAGCTAATCCTTTAATATGTCTTGAATGCATTTGCTCCAAGAAGATTAGTAAACAAAAGTGGGAAAACCAAGAAAAATTTTCAGTCATGTAACGAGAGAATAATAATGAAACAAAGAGTATAGACACTAACTGATAAAGGTGCCTCTATCACCTTAAGAATGGATCATTTTCCCCACATTATGAAGAATACTGTTGGCTACAGTCGAAACTCTAAACTTCTACCATTAAGTGGTGTTCAGCATGCCATAGGAAGTCAAATACCAATGTCCTTATAACAGAAACTTCAATGAAAATGGTGGTTTTTACATAATCAAATAGTACATATCATAATTCAGAAATGCTACTAGTACAGTACAAGGGAAATTAATTTAATTTGGATTTTATAAATGTATATAAAAGCATCCATCTAAGCAAACATAAGATGCCCTAAAACTAGAAAGTTCATTTAAAAAAAACTTTTCTTGGTTAAACTTTTGCACACAGATATGGAAAGAAGTTGAAGAACATAGTTACTTATAATGCACAGCCATCAATACCTTTCTCATTTTCATAACATCCTTCTCAGCAGTATTATGCAATGACTTCTGAGTGTTTGGTTCCTGGAAGGGTGAAAATAGCATTAACATGAATGAAACAGATAGCCAATCAAATACAAAGGGAAAAAATGAGGAAAAGCTTGCACCCCAAACATGACGGTGCTCCTAGTTTTCCTGCGCTTTGTGATTCTTCCGTTCGCTGTCTCCACTTCATATTCATGGTGTGTTACCTAGTTAAACAAAAGATGCCAAAAAAGATATACCGCATGAAAATATGGATTTTTCAGATTAACTCATTCCAAAATAAAACCTGATGCACGCTAAAGAAAAACGTATGAAAATCACCTTTCTATGTTTAGAAATATCCTGAGTTCCTTTCTCTACCTTTCTCAGAATGTTTGAAATTGGTGATTGTATAATTCCAGATAAGTCTACATCCTGAAACACAATAGAAGAAAATTCAAGTTTGAAGTTTCTAAAATGCGGCATGCAGTGACGAAAGTTGATATTAAAGAGAGTGATATCTTACCTTCCGTTTGGTCTCAGGACTAACCAATGGAAGCTGATGTTCTTTTCTGCCATATGGATCTCTCCTCTTTATCGATGAAACAGAGTATTCCTAAAAAAGTTATGTATTTTATAAGGAATACATTGACATGTACAAAACCAGCTAATGATTAACATAAATTGGAAAAAGGCAGGATAGGGATTGGGAACATTAGTTTTGCTGCCCCCAGCATGACCAAATTCTGGTAAGCAATTTTCTAACATATGTTTAAAGAATCACTTTGTTCAACATTCCCTATATTGAGTAATGCCAAACAACAAGAGTTAACAAACATGGAAAAATGCATCTTATATTTTCCATATCAAATTACTCATGCAATCCAAACAGAAAAAGTCTCGTTTATTAATCTTCCCCTTCATTTTGGAATCACAAGCCACAAGGCAATAGTGGTGTACTAACATGTTACTGTAACTGTAGCGTGTCTAAATGGGTGCAAAGCGCTATATTTGAGAATGTGAAACACAAAACATTTCCTGATTAATGTCAAAACCAGACAAAACACCCAAGTGCATGAATTATGTACATGAGATTATCAGCAGCATTTCACTTATTGAGAACATAGGCAACTACGTTTTTTCTGTAGAAGGCTTAGCATGCTATGCAATCAATACAACAAACTTTGAATATATGTCATATACGCATTGCTTACTAATATACTATATATCAAACATAGCAAGCAGAGAAGACCTTTCTGGAATTCACTTCTTGATCAACTTGTTGATTTTCACCCATTACTTTCCACTGTAACTGTAATAGTGCTCTTTGCTTCTCCTCCTGCACCAAATAATGTTCAAGTATATTTTTAGGTAACTGCCTTCAGAACAACAAAAATGCCAAGAGTCACTACCTTTGACTTCTGAAGCTCCAGTTCATCCTGAAGTTTCTGGCAATCTTCCTCGTGCTGTATATTAAGTGATTTTATTTGATCTTCTTGCTCTTTTCTGAGCGACAACAGCCTCTACATTTTATCCAGATTTCGTTAGTACAGACTACAGAAAACCTACATGATCAAAACATCTGGTGGAACTTATTACTGACCTCCCTCAATTCATTCTCAGCCTGAGACTTAATGCGCTGCAGTTCTTCTTTGTTATAAGCCTGAAGAGTTGATTCCTTATGTTCATTATCCTGCTGAATTCTTGCCACCTGAAAAATCAGGAAACAACCTTCATGGTCATTTCAGGGGGGGCCGCGCGGGGGGATACTGTAGACTCTCCAGCGTGCAGTGCTTCCCTAGTCCTGACACCATAAGCAGCGTTTGGACAAGAGTTATTAGCTTTACTGATTGTATTTAGAAGTGATACTGTCGTAGGGGCGGCCCACCGGCGACACCCCCAAAGGACCTGCGACGTTTCGGGGGCCCCACAGGAGATCACGACGAAGGGCCTCCGGATAGGCCCCGAGGGCCCCGGAGATGCTCCAGAGGCTCCGAAGGCGAAGCCGAAGGCAACCCGGGAAGGTGCCCCCGAAGCCTCTGAGGGGGTCCCCGAAGCCTCCGAAGGGCCCCGAGGTCCCAGGGAGGCAGGAGCAAAGACACCCCCGAGGGGGGGTTGGCATGCCCCTCCGAGGGGGAGGCTTCGAAAGAGCCTCGTCACCACCAACAAGGGCGCAACGGAGGTAGACCGGGTCCACGACCCGGGTAGGCCGGGTCCAGGGAGGACTACCGTGCGCCCAGACCTACGTCTAGGCTTGGAAACTCCTCTGTTACCCCTACGTTCAATGTACTTCCCTAGGGGTATAAGTGTAATTTCATGTACCAAGCAGGAAAGGCTATAAATAGCCCTCCTCCTCCACCATGTAAGGGGGGGGGGTAACAAGGAAAAATTTCTGGCAATAGATACAAGTGCATTTGTAGCCCGAACTCCCACACTCGAGACCCTTCGGCCCCTCGCTCCGAAGCCAAGGGTCTCCCCTCTTATTCACTATCTGATCCTTTTTGTACCACGACAGTTGGCGCCGTCCGCAGGGTCACATCCAAAGTCTCCCATGACCAAAGCGGCGTGACAGACATGACCCAACACACCAAGGGCCAAGAGAAGTAGGACGTCTCCATGGCGGCAAGCCACTGACTGACCTGGAGGAAGCAAATAACTCCACGCATGGTGGCATCACCGGCAAGCGTCAACCCACCAGCGCCCTTCCTAACCCCCAACCCCGCCACGGGACCGGGATCTGAGCAAGTGGCCCTCCAATGAGTCGGCTGTCTCGGCGGAGATGCTTAGCTTATGGCAACCTCACGGGCGGCCTCATGATAACGGTGCCCCACCGAACCCTCCGAGCCACCCACTAACCCGCAGCAAACCCCTTGCTCAGGCGACCCCAATTCCGTGAGTGTGGGGTGGAAGCGCTGGCCCAAAGACTTCAAGATGCTTGGACGTCACACCTTCGAAGGCGACCGCACCGACCCCGAGAATTCCTCCGGGTCACGAAAGCGACCATAGAGGCCGCGAGAGCGATACCACGAAGGCCAAAAGCATTTCACCCTCAAGGCGTCGCCCTCCGTGGTTCTTCACGATACCCTCCCGGTCAGGTATGCTTGGGAGCAAACATTGCGACATGGTGCGCAACAACTTCGAGGAACTACGTCGGCCAAGGATCGCGGACATTTGTTTGCGATAAGCAGTTCGGCGAATCCTCCGCAGCTTTCTTTAGGAAATTTGCGGAGGTCAAATGCCAAGTCAAGGGCATCAACAAGACCACGGTCATCAACGCAAAGACTGCAGACTCTGAAGGGCCCGCTATCGAAGGTGGCTCATAAGCCCGTCTCGGCGTTCTTAGAGCTCTTCGATAAAATGGAGAATACGCCGGCGGAGGAAGACAACAAACAGAGGCGGAGGGACAAGTCTTGCCACGCCCAAAGCCCTCGGCCGAAAGCCGAGCGAGCCGTCTTAGGCCAACTCAAGCCACCACGGTAACCACTGTACCGAAGGCCGAGGGTCTACCATGTCGACCCGGTCCAAAATCAAGAATGCCCAAAGCGCGGGCGAGGAGGTCGCGGCCATGACGAGGTCAGCGGGCGCCGTGGAGGCGCGCCAATGGACGCCCGGGATGGCACAGAGAGTCACGTCGTCTTGCAACCTCCACGGCGAGTGCTCGACACTGGCGCGGATCGCCACACCATCACGCCATGAATGACTATGTCAACCGGCGTGACAACCAACCGAGTGTGAAGGCACCGGGGCTCCGCAACCGGTTGCCGACGCCTCGAGGCCACAAATCGAAGGGGGCCACGGCGAGCCGCGTCAGCGGGTCATAAGCATGATAACGGGAGGATCTTCGCTCGGCCTAAAATCTAAGAGACAACGCCGCGCCTACGCCAGGCAAATCCACCACGTCGTGGCATGGCCTACGCACGGGCCACCCCGCCACGCCGAAGTGCCCATCACTTTCGGCCCCGAGGACGCTCTGGGCATCCACTTCCCGCACCAGGACCCCCTCGTCATCTCCGCCACCATTGCGGACTTCGAAGTCAGACGCGTCTTGGTGGACGGCGGGAGCTCCGCCGACCTCCTGTTCGCCGACGCCTTCGATAAAATGATGATTCCAAGAGACCACCTATCACCCCGAGCATACCCTCGTGAAGCGGTGGAAGGCGAGAACGCCTTGGGGCAAATCGACTGTCACACCTTCGGCGGCGCCCCGCCTCGCGCACGGAAATCATCACCTTTGACGTGGTCCATATGCCGTACCAGTACAACGCCATCCTGGGAAGGGCAACCTTGAACGCCTTCGGTGCGGTCGCCCATCATAACTACCTATGCATGAAGATCCCCGCCCCGAAGGGCGTCATCACCATTCGAGGTGACCAAGATCTCGCCAGGCAAACCGAGCTAGCCATCGATCTCTTAAGCAAGACGTACACGGTCGAAGCCACCGCGGGCACCCCGCCGCCGGAACCCTCCAGCAAGTGGTCCCCGAGGGCCAAACCTGAGGGGCAATTGCAAAAAGTCCCCTTGAAGGACGTATCCCCAGAGAAGACGATCGCCTTGGGGGAGGAGCTTCCCACCGGGGAGCGCAACTCCATCCTCGACGTACTTCGGGCGAACTCCGACATCTTCGTATGGAGCCCGGAGGACATTCCAGGCGTGGCCCGTGAGACTATTGAGCATCGCCTCGCTCTCCGAAGTGAAGCAGTTCCCAAAAAACAAAAATTGCGCCGCATGACGCCAGAGCGGCTCCAGGCCGCCAAAGCCGAAATAGCGAATCTATTAAAAGCAGGGGTCATCAGAGAAATCAATCACTCGGAGTGGCTGACAAACCCGGTCCTTGTCCAGAAGAGCACGGGCAAGTGGCGTATGTGTGTCGACTTCACTGACCTCAACAAGGCATCTCCCAAGGATGACTTCCCGCTACCACGCATAGACCAGCTGGTGGACGCTACCTCCGGCTGCGAGTTGATGAGTTTCCTCGACGCCTATTCCGGATACCACCAAATCTTCATGGCCAAAGAGGACGAAGCCAAGACAGCCTTTATAACCCCAATTGGGACGTTCTGCTTCCGCAGAATGCCCTTCGGCCTCAGAAACGCCGGAGCTACTTTCACGAGGCTCATTACCAAAGTGCTGGCGGAGCAGTTGGGGCGCAACGTCGAGGCCTACGTCGACGACATCGTAGTGAAAAGCAGGAGCGCCTCCTCTCATGCAGAGGACCTCCAGGAGACATTTGCCAACCTCCGCAAGGAGGGAATCAAGCTAAACCCCGACAAGTGTGCCTTCGGAGTCAAGGCCGGCAAGCTCTTGGGATTCCTTGTCTCCGAAAGAGGCATCGAGGCCAACCCGGAGAAAATTCAGACCATCAGAAATGGAGGCATCACCGCCGAGAGGTACAAAGGCACGACAGGCGCCTCGCGGCCCTCAGCCGGTTCTTATCACGATCGGCCAAGCGCGCTCTGCCATTCTTCAAGACACTTCGGGGCGCAGAGCCATTTCGCTGGACCGAAGCGTGCCAAAGCGCATTTGAGGACCTTAAGAAGTATCTGAATCAGCTCCCAAGCCTCACCAGCCCGGAGCCCCAAGCACGGCTCCTCCTCTACCTCGCCGCGTCCTCCGGGGCGTCAATGCGATCTAGTGCAAGAAGACGCCGGCCAGCGCCCCATATACTACGTCTCCGAAGCACTTCAAGGGGCAAAGGTCCGCTACACGGAGTTGGAAAAGCTCGCTTACGCCCTACTCATGGCCTCACGCAAGCTCCGGCATTATTTTTTGGCGCATGCCATTGTGGTACCAACATCCTACCCCTTGGCGCTCATGCTTCGCAACAAAGATGCGTCCGGACGCATCGGCAAGTGGGCGGCGGAGCTAGCACCCTTCGACATCACCTTCGCGGCCCGCACGGCCATCAAATCTCAATCCCTGGCAGACTTCGTCGCCGAGTGGACTCCCCAGCCCGATGGCCACCTCTCCGCGCAGGCGGAGGCACCATGGACCGTCCACACTGACGGCTCCTGGTGCGCGGCAGGCGCAGGCGTAGCTGCCATACTGGTCGCACCAGATGGGCGCAGCCTGTCGTACGCGGCGCGTCTTGACTTCCCCACAACGAACAACGCTTCGGAATATGAGGCCTTACTGCTGGGCCTCCGCAAAGCCAAAGCCCTAGGCGCCAAGCGCGTCGTAGTCAAGAGCGACTCTCGCCTCATGGCGGGCAGCCGACAAAAGCCGTCACGAGACCGAAATGGCTCGGTATTTGAAGGTTCGCGGGCCTGACAAACCACTTCTCGGCATTCTTGTGCGGGCCATCCCGGAGTGACAACGAGGCGGCGGACCGGCTCGCAAGGGCAGCAAGCTCCGGAGACCACCCACAGCCAGAAGTCTTCTCACAATCTGCAGACCCCTCGGTACTCCCAGAGGAGCCAAGCGCCCACCGGAAACACAAAGGTGGGCTCAAGCACCAGTCAGCATCGGCACAGAAATTTGGGCGCCCGTCTTGCTCCTTGACGGCAGATGGCGAAGAACATCATCTGCAGTGCGGGGTGCGCGAGCGTCGTCACCGACAAGCGGCACAATTTGACTCCACGATCTTGAACATTTTGCCAAGACCTCGGAACCTGTCGCTTAAGCGTCCAGTAGGCCACCCCGAGGCCAATGGCGCGGTAGAGCGGGCCAATGGCAATCTAATTGCGGGCCTCAACAAACGCCTGGTGGGGCTGCCAAAGGGACTCTGGCCGGACGAGCTTCAAAAAATTTTATGGGCACTCCGCACCACTCCAACTCGAGCCACGGGCTTCTCCCCGTTCAAGCTGCTGTTCGGGGATGAGAAAATGACCCCCGGAGAACTCGCCGCGAGATCCCTACGGGCAACACAAGACATCGACCCCGCCAACCGCGAAGTCTCCCTCGACCTGCTGGAAGAAAGCCGCGTCGAAGCCATCTCAACTATGGCAAGGTACGCCGACGGAGTCGCAAGAGCGTATAACAAGAAAGTCAGGCCCCGCCCACTCGCACCAGGCGATATGGTCCTCAAGCGAGTCGCCAACCCGACCGGGGTCGGCAAGCTCGAGTCCAAGTGGGAGGGGCCATACATCATCACCAAGAGCACAAGGGCCGGCACACATTACATTGCAACCCCGGAGGGGCAGCAGCTCGGGCACACGTGGAACACCAAGAGCCTTCGTAGGTTTTATCCTTAGAAGCATTTTCCATATTTTGTACAAAACCCTATTGCGGGGATAGCGACCACGCATGTGGTGGGACCTTATGGGGGCATGTACAAACGCATGTACTTTTGAAACTATTTACAACTGCGCAATGGACGAAGCAGGCAAGTACCTCACTCGCACAACAAGAAAAGCCACCGCACATGGCCTTCGGCCCCGGTGCACACGGACGCCCTCATGGGCGCCAGATGTATAAACCAAAAGCCATCACGTATGGCCTTGACCCGGTGCACTGGCCCTCATGGCGCCGGTGTATAAATTAAAGTCACGCGCATGGCCTTGCGGGCGGTGCACACGCCGCCCTCGCGGCCGGTGTATGAATTAAAAGCCACACATGGCCTTGACCTGGGCGCCAGACGCCCTCTGGGGACGCCAAAGTATAAATTAAAAGCCATCGCATGGCCTTGCCCGGTGCATCTGGGACGCCCTCTGCGGGGGCCAACGTGTAAACTGAGAACCAAAAATGTTAGGGCTCCCAGGAGCCCTATCTAAAAAAGATAGGGGACGGCGCGAGGCTTCGTCTCCTCCGAACCAAAAAATGTTAGGGCTCCCCGGAGCCCTATCTAAAAAGGATGGGGGACGGCGCGAGGCTTCGCCTCCCCCGAATCAAAAATGTTAGGGCTCCCAAGAGCCCTATCTAAAAGAGATGGGGGGCGGCACGAGGCTTCGCCTCCCCTGAATCAGAAATGTTAGGGCTCCCAGGAGCCCTATCTAAAAAAAGATGGGGGACGGCCCCCGGACCAAAAAACGTTAGGGCTCCCCGGAGCCCTATCTAAAAAAGATGGGGGCGGTGCAGCTTCGCCTCCCCGAATCAAAAATGTTAGGGCTCCTGTGAGGCCTATCTAAAAAGATGAGGACGGCGGGCTTCGCCTCCCTGGACCAAAATGTTAGGGCTCCCCGGAGCCCTATCTAAAAAAGATGGGGGACGGCGCGAGGCTTCGCCTCCCCCGAATCAAAAAATGTTAGGGCTCCCAGGAGCCCTATCTAAAAAAGATGGGGGACGGCGCGAGGCTTCGCCTCCCCCAAACCAAGAAATGTTAGGGCTCCCAGAAGCCCTATCTAAGAAAAGATGGGGGACGGCGCGAGGCTTCGCCTCCCCCGAACCAAGAAATGTTAGGGCTCCCAGGAGCCCTATCTAAAGAAAGATGGGGGACGGCGCGAGGCTTCGCCTCCCCCGAATCAAAAATGTTAGGGCTCCCAGGTGCCCTATCTAAAAGAGATGGGGGACGGCGCGAGGCTTCGCCTCTCCCGTATCAGAAATGTTAAGGCTCCCCGGAGGGCTATCCACAAAAGAAGAGGGACGGCGAGACCTACCTAGACAAGACGACGAAGATGGCACAACACAATCACACCGCTTTTATTAAAAGCTCAGCATAGTACATATCTCATAACGTTACAGTGGGGGCACCACGCGAAAAAATATATATATATATATAAGCACAAATTACCCGTACACAATCCTGTGTGCGTCAGACGCCGCGCATCTTCGGCACGAAGTCTCATTCCTCCCTGTACGTCGCCCAACCGAACAGCTCCTCGTCCGACGCTCCGCAAAACTAGATCGACCATCGCCTCGCGACAACCACATCCTCAGGAGTGTCCGACGAGCTCGTAGAAGACTCTGCGGACGTGGAGGGCACCAGTGGTGCGATGATGGTCCCCCGGCGCTCCCAGAAAGCCCGCACCTCTTCCCGTACTCTCGCGGCTTCCCGCGCTCGAAGGCGGAAGAATGTCTTCATGGAGCCGCTCCGATTGGCCTTCTTCCATCGCTGCCACTTCGCGACGTGGCAGATCTGTTCCGGTAACAAATCCTCAAAGGCCACTGCGAACAAGGCGCTCCTCGCCCGGAGGACGCGTCGCGGCAATAATCACGCATCACCGCCCATAGGGCGATCGAGGGCCCTCCCGACGCGCACTTAAACAAGCATCGCTCCCGCATGCACTACAACGCGTGCGACTTAAGACAACAAACCCAGACGGGGATAAAGTCACGCGACCAAGCCAAAAGGTTTTCTCATTTAACGTCAACATATCATTACATGAGGAAAAGCCGCGACAAAAAGTGTTTTTCGCCTCCCCAAAAGTCCAAAAAGCAAACAGAAACCGAAGCACGTCCTTGACAAGGGCAACGCACGGGAAACGGAGGCCCGCGTCGAAGAATGCGATGAAGACCACCGCTTCATCGCCTCGGGGAGTCGGAGTGGTTTCCGCTCCGGGCGCGCGGACTTTCTCCAGACTCTCCAGCTTGCCCTCGTCAACAAGGGTGCCGAGCACAAGGTTGGTCACTAGAGACCTCCCCAGTTCGCTCGTATACGACACCTCCCCGACACCATCCCTACCACCCTTCGCCATAATCAAGACCACAGCGGACAAAGCAGCGCAGACGAGGACTAAGAAGGGGAGAAAAAATGACGGTAGGGTGGTTCTGCAGGGGGGTGCCACATATTTATAGGCCGGCGAGATTCACGGGCGGGATTCGAGGCGCTCTGCTCCACTGCGCAGCCGCCACGTGCACCCCCTCAACAGTACGCAGCTTGTCATTTATGGCGCACAGAACCCAAGGAGTCGCCGCGCGCAATCCCAACAGGCACGCAGCGGTTGGAGAGCAGCACGGCGGCGCAGCCGGCGCCATTATGGCGCACGACAACCCAGGACATCGGAGATTCCACCAGCACAAGACCTCCGCCAACATTTCCAAATCACACTTCGCCAAGCCCAAGGGGACGGTGTGCCTGGACCCTTCGGGATAACGGCGCGGTTTCAACCATGGCGGCAGACCTCGACCATGAGGGCTTGTCGTAGGCGCCCACCGCCCCACTCAAGACAAAGCGACACCCAAAGGACCTGCGACGTTTCGGGGGGGCCGCAGGAGATCACGATGAAGGGCCTCCGGATAGGCCCCGAGGGCCCCGGAGATGCTTCGGAGGCTCAAGGTGGCCGAAGCAACCCAGAAGGTGCCCCGAAGCCTCAGGAGAGGTCCCGAAGCCTCAAGGCCCCTGAGGTCCCAGGAGGCAGAGCAAAGACACCCCGAGGGGGTTGGCATGCCCCTCAGGGAGGCTTCAAGGGCCTCGTCACCACCAACAAGGGCGCAACGGAGGTAGACCGAGTCCACGACCCGGGTAGGCCGGGTCCAGGGAGGACTACCGTGCGCCCAGACCTACGTCTAGGCTTGGAAACTCTCCTGTTACCCCTACGTTCAATGTACTTCCCTAGGGGTGTAAGTGTAATTTCATGTATCAAGCAGGAAAGGCTATAAATAGCCCTCCTCCTCCACCATGTAAGGGGGGGGCAACAAGGAAAAAATTCTGGCAATAGATACAAGTGCATTTCTAGCCCGAACTCCCACACTCGAGACCCTTCGGCCCCTCGCTCCGAAGCCAAGGGTCTCCCCTCTTATTCACTGTCTGGTCCTTTTTATACCACGACAGATACCATGCTGGATTCTACACGACAGCGATAAGTCTCAACATTTACAAGAACATATTTTTACGGAGCTTTCTCTCTGCACCTCTGTTGTCTAAAAGTAGGTATTAGCTCTAACCTGCTGCAAACCAAATGGACATCAAAGTTCTATTACTACATATTCTTATATAATGTGGTCTCTGATGCATTTTCCACTTCAAACATCACATGTTATTTTGACATCTTAAGAAGCCATGGATGGTTTAATAAACCAGTAAAGTCTAAAGACCGTTAGCAGTGTACATTGACGAAGAAATAAAAAGATACAGTTCACAGTTCTCATATTTTTGTCATCAGTATGTTATGTCCCTGGTGCCAGTTAAATAAAAGATAAAGGCGATGGCAATGTTACCCTAAAGCACCTTGAAAGAAACTTTGAACTCATTTAACTACCAGTGGGTGTTTCGGTACAACTTTCTTTATGATTTAAATGCAAGTTCATTTAGGGCAAAAATAAAAGAACATGTCAAGGACCTTCAGTAATATTTTAGGTAACTAAGTCTCTTAAGCACTGAGCATCGTACAAGAACGTCTAATATGCAATTATTTACCCGTGCTATCAGGAGCTGAACTGTTCAGCTTACCTTGTTCAACTACTTCAGAACTAATATTTTCCATGGAAATTGGTGCGTGCATTGGCATCAAAACTAAAGTGCAACCTCTATTTGTTTCAAAATAATGTAGCCTTTATGGAGAAATCAAACTAGTTCTACGTACCATCGCGCCATGCTCCTCCTTAAGACGCACCAAATACCTCTCAGAATCTTGCTTGTTCTCTGATATCTTTTCATTACATTTGTTCTCCATTTCCCTTATGAGATTTTCTGCCTGAATTTTTCAACATGCAAAAATAGAGAGTACAAATCCTATAAATATACCAAATATCTAGCATAAGTAACTTCTGAAAGAAAAGAGTTAACTAACCTTCTCTTTTTCAGCATTAATGATTTCTACCTTTTCTAGTTCATACTTCTTACGGATGTCATTGATTGCCTGCAAAATTCATTTGCAAACTGTTATTTGTGATTGAAATAGCAAGGTGCTACACAATTAATAGAAATGTAATACCTGATCATTTTTTAGAGACAACTCTTTCAAATGCTTGGATAGCTCTATCTGTTTACCTTCAAGCATGAGGTCGTACTGTTTTTTCGCCTCAGTAAGTTGACATTCTGTTGCAGCAAGTGATGCTTGGATCTGGGCAGGAGAAACAAAAGGTTGTATGTTGTCTACAGACCATTACATTACGAGATTTACAAGATCTAATAAACACAAACCTGTAACTTCTGTTCCTCCAAACTCTTTTCTCTGTCAACAGAACACATATACAGCTGCTCTTTCTCATCAAGAACACTGCGGAGTTGGTTGACCTGATTGTCAAGTGTATCAATCTGCTGGTCACGCTTAGCAATCTCTCCTTGTAGAGATTCTGCATCATTAGATTTCTCGTCCAAAACTGACTGCACTCTGTCTAGAAGCTCCTGATTATCCGATTCTAGCTTCGAAGTCTTCTGTAGCAACTCTTGCTGCAAAATTCAAATATCATGAGTAAGGAAGCTTACAGGTTAAATAGCAACTATTTTTTTTCACTGGACCAGTTAGGTCACAAACCTTGTGATTTTCAGCAAGGCTAGAATCCTCCAGTAACTTTTGAACTCTCCCTTGTAGTTCAGAAGCTAACTTTTCTAACCGATGAATGTTGGAGGCAGAAATATCTGCTTCAGACTCCAATCTTCTGATCTTATCTTCAGCCACTTGGCATTCCTCTACATGTTTAACCATAACAATTTCCTGAGTTTTCTGCAACTCTTCGATTCTGGACTTCAGTTCCTCAATTTCATTTTTGAGAGCATTGTTTTCTGATGTCAAATATGCATATTGGTCTTGGAGATGTTCAAGTTTGTCCTTAGCAGATCTTGTCATCAGCATCTTCTCCTCCTGGGCCATTCCATAGTACCTCTCAAATGAAGAAAGCAGACTAGAGACATGACTTGACATCGATGCATGCTCTTTATCTAGCTCAGTTACTCTAGCCATAAAGCCGCTAAGCAATTCATTAAGCTCCTTATTGTCCTTGCATAGTTTTTCAACTTCCAGACTATAGCCCTGATTCCTAAACTCCAATTCATTCTTTTCGCTTTCAGCACTTGATAGGTTTTCTTTCAGGCAAATGCAAACATCTTCTTTTAGCTTCAACTCTTGTTCCATGCATTGCAAGCGGGAGTCAGCACACAACAGGCAGGCTTTATTTTCTTCAACTGAATCCTCCAACTGTTTGATGAGAGAATCTGCATGTAGAAAGTGAATACGGTTGTGTTACTTACTGCTTGTGATTAGTAATGTTGCACTGAAAGCACTTTGAAAGTAGTAAATGGAAATTGTTCAATGGAGTATCATATGTCAGCTTCTCAAACTCCCACCACAGCTTTCGCAATAGGATAACTTGGAATCGGTAATTTTACTTATCTCCTCAATAATTTTTTTTGTTTTCTAACAAGTTGCCCATACCTACTCATAATGCAATTTATTATTCGTCAATTGGTACAGAAAATCCAACACATACCTTTTTCCTTTATGGTGGTATCACTCACATATAGCTGTTCCTTGTAACTCCGATCCATTTCTTCTTTCTCTTGTTTGATCCGTGACATCTCCTGGTTCCCTGAGTTAATGGGACAGGTAACAGTATTGTCGCATTATTATGTAAATATTTAGCACATTGCTGATCATTCTATCTATTCACAAGTCATATCAATGAACACAATATTGCAAATGACATCAGGATTTAGAGGACATAAACAGCAGTATAGCAGATAGGGGTCCCCTAGCAGATATGCAGTCTCTGGAGGTGAGTTACTGAATTGTCAGACATTCTAAAATATTAGTACTAGCCGTGAAGTGTGAAGAGATTGACCAACCTGAAATGATCTTTTGCTCAGCACATTCCAGTTTTATTGATGAATCATGCAACAGGCAGTTGAAGTCATCTAAAGCTTTGGAGTTCTTCACAAGCATCTCCTCAAAAACTTTCTTATCTTCCTCAGCTGCCAGTGTATTGTTTCACCAGTTAGATCTGAACAACAGGTATGCATGACAAAATGCCACCACAAACATCACCTCTTTCTGTCTGACTAGCTAACTGCTGCAGAGTTTCAGTCAATTGATCGCACAGGGTCTTTGTTGAGGAAACTTTTGAATCTAATCCTTGCCAGAGCTTCGAATCTTCAGTCTGTTTCACCTTAAGCTTCACATTTTCATTGACAGCTTGTTGAAGTTTTGCTTCTAACAAATTTATCTGTTCCGTTGCTCTTCTCAACTTAGTATGCTAAAGTTATATAAAACATATGTATCAGTAATAAGAAATCCTGCATGAAACCAATATAATATGTTGCTGTAGAAAAATGATGCTGTATGTGTATGGTGATAGATTTGTTTTTGTACTTGAGCCAATTTACCCTATATCCATAACAACACTGGAACATTTGCACCATGAAAGGTGACTGCAGTAATCATATTTATGTCATTCTGAATTTAATAGAACTAGATGCAATGAGAAAAAAGCCTCTTATTGTAATACAGTAATGATTCTAAAGGGCAAGTTCTTGTGTTTAATTAAGTTCAGGACTAGCCCTCTTGATGATCATACAGAAGGAAACCCATTGAGATAAGAGATGACAAATGGGAAGGTGGAATTTTACTCAATCTCGTATGTTTATTGTTTAACAGAAATTACAGAGGGCAAAACATCGTAGATGTTGCAAGTGAGCAATAGTCAGGGCTCCTTCACAGGACAAGCTCAAATTCAGAAATACATACTTCCAGAAAAATAATGATTGTGACTGTTGGCACTAAAAACGGTTGCTAAACAACATATAACATCTCATAGGTAGAACTTTTAAACACAACTACATAGATGCAATTTACGGGCAAAGAAATAGGGAATCGAAACACCACAGAAACAGTAAAATCACGAGATTCAGATTAGCTACAACATCTGCAGCCTTAGAGTGATAAGGATTTGATGCTAGTGAGCTGCCTATACTGGTTGAACAATTTATTGCCATGTTGAAATGCATACATGATTACATGATGCAAGCCTAGCAAGGTAATTAAGAAGTATACTGCAGTTTATTTATTCTACCCACAGAGAATTCCGTACTCCACAAAAAAAACTTCATAGGATTCCAAAACAGAACTGGAAATAGAAAACTATCCATGTGTCATACATTCATACCACCAGGATGATCCAACTGAAACAGCCCTAATAACTTACAACTGTGCAATTTTGACATTGATCAACCAGAAGACAACTCTTCTGTTACTGGCACCACCCAGACAGATACCAAATCTATGCAGAAACTTAAACAGCGGCAGGACAGTTGGGCAAATTTCAGAAACAATTCGCAATTCATACAATTGAATAATAAGAACTACATCATTTTCAGTCAAATTTCCGATAGAGCACAACAAATTGCAAAACGTTGATAAATATACCGCCATTTCTAGATCAGTCTTCACTGAAGCCTGCTCCTTGACCAATTTCTCTGCAAACAGGCACAGATTTTGAGAGAAATCAGTACAACGCACAAAATAGACAGCCTCCTCAAATCAAACCAGGGAAAAACCAAATCAGTACCTGCTGTGATCTTAAGATTGGCGAAGCTTCCGTACGTGCTACCCCCAGCATCCGAAGAGGGCTTGGGGTTCGCGGCCGTCGAGGTGGAGCCAGCGAGAGATCGGAGCCCCTCGAGGCCCCTAAACCCCAAGAGCCCCAGCTTCTGCATCTTGTCGCCGAAACCCTAGGATTCGCCGGAGGCGGCGGAGCTGCAGCCAAAGCCCTAGCTTGAGTACAACGAAGCCACGAAAAATGAACCAAATGAGCCCTAGAGAGTACGCCGCTTACCGATCAGGGCGTAGAAGGCGATTTGGGGGTGTCACCATGCAATCGTAGCTTCGCCTCCCGAAGTATCGAGAAGCTTCGAGATTATTCGAACCAGAAATGGAGCCAGTCGAGTGGACTCGGTTTGGAGCGCGCGAGCTAGGCTCAAATTTGATCAAGGAAGCAGAGTGGTGAGATCGCTTACCGAATTGGAAAAACGGCTTCCATGAAGACGCTTCTCTAACCCTGGGTTCGCCCTCCCAACGATTCCAGAAGCTTCGAGAGAATTCGAGGAGTAAGCTAGCGATGTGAGTCCGAATCTGATCAGACAAGTCCCAGCCTTGCCGAATTGACGAGGACGAAGCGACTTCGAGTCGTGGCTTCCGATTCCCTCGGTCGTCTCCGGAAGATTCGCGTGATTTCTAGAAGCTTCGAGAGATTTCTAGGGCGAGCGGGATCAAACGGAACGGGAGGGGAGGGGAGGGGAGCGGAGGCGTTTGAACTTTGAATTGCCGGTTCGGCGCCAGGTCGAATTTTATAGGCCGGTGAAGTGGCGAGGCTGGGGGACAGCCGGACAGGGGCGCGCTACGGCGCGAACCGCACATATTTTTGCTACGCACGTCGCATGGTGATTACCCTGTAGTAATGGATTTGTCTACTGCCGTGCAGGTGATTACCCTGTAGTAAGTAGTATACTGGATCAGTGGAGAGTGAAGAGTTCGCCGATCCGGGGATGTTCAAACTATGATACACTTTGCTCTTCAAAAAGCAGCGAATTTTTAACGGAAAATATAGAGAACGCTACAGCGTTCTTTGCCCAACCAAATCACCATCCAATGCATCTCGTGTAAGCTGTCGGATGATCTCCTTTTCCTACCCTTATCCAGACGAGTACCATCTCCATCATATCCTCACAACACTCTCTATATATATAATACTAGTTAAGTGACCGTGCGTTGCTACAGAACAACAATCGTGCATGTCGTGAGATTTGTAGTCATAAAAAAGTCAACTTATATATAAAACATTCCATTTGTACTGAGATACTAAATCCGGTGGATCAATTAGAGGCACATATGTTAGCATAAGTAATAATGTGATGGATCAGTTAGTTCAACATTTGTCATACAGAGGCTAATGCAAAAAGAATTGGCAAAGCTCAAAATTTTACAACACTTTAAAATGTGCCACAACTCACAAAGCCATTGTGATACAAGTTTGTTTCTGACATGATCAATGCAATTCTATTGGTGGAAGCATGTATCAACAGATTAACACTAATTTTTTAAGAACAAAGTTTAAATTAAACTATCATCGTATTTAATAATTATTAAGCGGGTCTTTAATAGAAAATCAAGGATTGAACAGCCTGTTAAAGTGAGGCAACCAACATCAGACTATGTTGAGTATCGAAAGAAATGCACACAAAAAGAAAAGGAGAATAGTATAAACAATGGAGCATCTGAACCAACATACAATTGGATGTGCTGAATTGATGGATTTTTATGTATGAATCTAAGTTAGCATGACTTGACTGATTAGTATACATTTGAATAAGAATAAACTTTTGCAAAAGCAATATTTCAATAAGAAAAATATCAATATGAATGCATTATGATACCTGCCAAAGACACCTCCGGTATATAATTTGCAATTTGCAAGATCGGGGAACATTAATCAAGGAGCTTTTCTTACATATGTCCTTTCATGAACCAAATCTTCTAGGCATTGAGTTTTTTTTACAACGCAACGATATTTCTACAAGCCAAAATTTTTATTCCCCACAACAGTAATGCAACAGGAGAATCACTTTGGAAATGACTTGAAGGGTGTAGAGCATACATAAATCAGTTACAATATGCTTTAGAACCATATAGCAAGAAATTATTCTCATGTATTAAACACATGAACTCAACAACATTTGTGATGACATCTAATCAGTGCTCGACACTCATCACCCATTCACACTACAGCCAGGAAGTACAGTGCTGGGCATTTCTCATTTCAGAAATCTTCAAGAAAAAAGAATGGGGACAGAGCGAACCTATTATGAAGAGAAGTGCCTCAGGTCGCGATTCATCAACTCATTCACTGCTTTGGGCTATGCAGCCAAAATCAAGCAACCTCGAATTAGCAAAGTAATCAAAATACAATTATTAAAGGAATTATGTAATTAGCAACCTGGAATTTAAACACGAGTAAGCAATACCTCGTCTATGGTGTGAGGACCTCTCTTTAGACAATGTTCCTCGTGAATGTCCCACAACATGGATCGCTTGGTCTTGTCCTTATCACCGACGGCGAGTATCTTGATGTTCCTTCTTGCGGTGGCACTAGAAGCATGACGTACAACTGACCGTGAGAGAACACCAGATCAGCTAGTTACATTTTAAGATATAACAAAGTATGCATTCCATTTGACATGGAAACCAAACAAAGATCTTTGGAAGTGCAGAGCTTATGTACAAACATGACTTTCCACACTCCCAGAAAAGAGGCATGCCCCTCCTGTTTTCCTCAAAGAAAACTTAACTGGATATCAAGAAGTTAATATATATGCAAAATATCATATGTTTGTTTCATTCAGATGATAATGTGAAATCATAGAGTTGTCTGCAATTTTTCGAAGAGCCTAATTCTTCACAACCAACCATTCATCGTAGACAGAATGGTGTACTTTTAAATTAAGGTACAACACAAGTAGCATACAATGTCACTGCAATAGTATTGGCTTGGAATTTAACTTTAAACCACTTATTTGGGTGTTTCAATGACATTTGGGTCACTTTGAATGCGAAAAATACGCTAGTCTAAAAAAGATTCAGGTCCACTCAAACACTTGCTTTCAGTTTATCTCCAGAAAGTAAAAAGATCATGAAACAAACAGGAACTTGCAAGTGGTCATCATCTAAGATTCAGGTCCACTTAAGCACTTTCAATTTATCTCCACGAAGTGAAAAGATCATGTAACAGCATGGTAAAAATTCACAGTAGTATGCACTATGATATTAAGATGGGAAACTTCATATCTAACTATGTAGCTTGATTTTTTAAATATACTGAAACGTGAAATAATCCTATTCAGCAGGCACCCTTCAATTTAAAATTTTCCAGGCAAATCTGGAGAAAGGCAGAGGTTGAACAGTAAGAATGTGGTTTACCTACTTGTATGTATAGAGAGAAAACCAAAAGTGTAACTTTCACAGGTACCGAAAATGAAACATGACAGAAAATTGGATACAGACATAAAAGTTGGCAAAAGAAATCAAACAAACACAACAGAAGTTCCAGATCAAGCGGGGAAATTAGCCTAAACAAAAGATGTATCAACTTAATTTCTCATATTAAATTTTAGCCGAATATAACAATTAATCAGCTTATCCCTTGGGAGCCTATATTTATTTTATCAGCAGTATGACTTCTCACTTTGTCTGCAACAAAGTAAAAAAGAGTCCAGGTCAACAACGTAGGTTTGATCATATCTGGTAAAATCAATATATGGCAAGTATAATGTATTTCTTTTCCATTTGCTGAATTATATTGTGTTGCGAGGTTCATTTCTTATACACTAACCAAGTAGTATACAGAGAACGAAAAACAAAAGCAACAAAAGCACTGAACATTTATATATACATGCCGAAAAAACACAAGGATACCTCTCATAGGATGCATTCAAGACTAATAGAAGAATTATCAATTACTATTTTGTTTCACATACTGAGAGTAATAAACCTGCAGATTACAATATACTGGGGATTACGATGTTTACAGGGGGAAGCCAACATCCACATCTACAATTCTGACCAAGACTTGAACTATGGGATGCCGACTACACTCTAATAGCACTGAGATCCTTTTTTTTAGGGACAACACTGAAATAACCATATGGGATTATTTGCATGCATACCTCGAATAAAGTAACTTTATGAAATCGATCAATTGTTCTACAATCAAGTGAAACAATGGACCGTAAATAAATGAAATGCGCAAATTATGGATGGTTTAAATAGTAGGGCATTGCTCAATTGGTTGTTGCAACAGAAAAATGGAACATATATATGATCTTCTTACCTCTGTATTCAATGAGCAATGGTGTGAATAGAAAATTGGTTGGGGGCAAACGAGGCTGTTGTGCTAGATGGAACACAAATTGGATCCCATTCTCATAAACACACCTACTGCAAAGCCAAGATAAGGCTACGAATGAGAGAACATTTGAACATAAATATCCAAAGCTATATGTAAATTAGACTCACCTCCAATGTGAATGAGCAACAGTGCAAATGCCATCTAAGTTCATTTCTTTGGGCTTATATAGTGAGTGATTCCAGCTTCAAACAGAAAAAAAATCATGATAAGGTTTGTTGTAACAATAACAACAAAATCAAGAAAGATCGTAACAAACCATTCAAGCTGGGCCCAATTTGAGCTGACAGGACGCTCACACCTTCCAGGCAATAGCAGCAGTAGTAGAGCATGACATAGCCATAGAGCTCAACCTCGCGATGTGGCAGTCATGGCCGGGCTCAACGGGAGCAAAACCCAGCACGCGCTGGTGGCGATGTTGGAGAGGAAGGCATCAAGACGAGGACCAGCGATGCACAGGGCGCCATGAATGCAAGCATTTCATCGAACATGCGGTGGTCATTTAGCTCAGTTGCAGCGGGAGCGTTGTGAGGGTGGGCTCGGTAAGCAGGAAGCTTGGCGATAGTGGTGAGCCATTCTCATGATGATGAGATGGAGAGATATGACATGTCGATCTCCTCAGCTTTCGATGGCACGCGCGTTGCGGCACAGCCCGGACAAAGCCACGTTCCACATGGCCATGTCCTACTCTGGCATTTCATTGAACACCCTATAGGATTTCGAGATGTGTCCAAACCGGAGGTAGGCGTCTTGTGAGGAGGAGAGCAGGAGACTAAGACGGCAAGGCACGAGGCTAAGCCGAGCCTGCAGAGTGTAGATGCACCACAGTGAGGAGGGGCCAAGGGTTGCGCGGATGAGCGAGGGGGGAGGGGGTGGCAGAGGAGCGGGAAGGCGAGGCGGGGGGAGGGCAATGCGGGAGGTGGTGGTGGAGGGGGGGTGTCGGGATCCAAAAATGCAATTTTGGACCCTCTATGTATAATGCACTAGTCCAAGATCACGCTAGTGCACACAGTGTCAACATAGATAAATATTGATCCACACAAGACGAAATAATAGTATAAACGAGTAATTTAAATAACAAATAACCATTTTGACCTTATGGTCGAGTTTACATTTATTAAACCTCGCAGGGCGGGCAATAAAGAAATAAGCAGCAGTGGAACAAAACTCTTCAACGGAATCACATCAATTCACCACAGGCAACTGATTGGGATCTAACGATTAGCACTTTCGAAGAACTCCTCCTCAAAAGCAGGCGAAGACTCCTCCACTTCTGTTGATTAATTATAGCAAGCATGAGTACACAACTGTACTCGCAAGTCGTACCACAGTCCACAGAATACTATGTATATATGATGGCTTATTCCAAAGGAATGGCTTCTGTGGTTCTTTTGCATAAATGCAATATTTCAAATTTAAATATGAAAAATAGATTAAAACATGATTCAAAACAAATAGACAATATTAATTTAACAGTTGTTTTCACAACAGACACCAAGGCTAATCAAAATATTCACACAGTCATATGACTTAGATCACACAGCTCCCTTCCCAAGTGTTTTATGAAAATCTAACCCTCGTGTGAAATCCCCGAGCATGTCCATGACCTCGGACGCGGCTATTCGAATAGATTGTTTGACACTCTGCAGAGGTTGTACACTTTACCCACACGATATAACTAGTGTTGCAAGCACTAATCATAACAAAATATTTCAGAAACTTCATCTCAAACATTGATACTCCCGATGTGTTTTACCGCCAGTACCAACACCCACTGAGGAAGTTGGTCTGACGCACACCGTTGGACAGGGAAGCAGCAAACCGTCCCGCGATGTGAGTCACCACTGAGACTGAAACACACCTCCATCCTTTCACAGAGCCTAACCTACTATCTGAGTAGTCAATGTTGAGACTCCATAACCTACAAAGTTAGGCCCGTCCCATCAGGCATGTGGTTGTACGGAAGACCCAGTTTAATGGCGCACAAAGTTAAGTCCTTAACTGACCAAGGCAAGACTTCCAATTTCTAACTAAGTAACCATTCTTTTTAAATCCCACGCACTAAGCTCCACCATATCGCTTAGTGTCCACCACTTGCCTCAGTCTAAATCTTTTTCCACCCTGTTGGTTAAGTGTAGCACATGCTATCACAAGGTAATAACACATAGCACACAGTTTTAACACAAAGTTTCATAATCACTTAGTCAAATTCATAATTGCAACTCATATGAAATGATGACTCATGGCATGGCTAAGTAATCTATTCGTATCTAACCAACCCATGTTGGTGCTACGACATTACCAACTAAATAATGAACCAATCTAGGGTGACAAAATATTATGACATAACAATCGACAAGGTGGATATAAACAAGTTGGATTAATAACTAAACCCAAAAGCATTTGAAATAAATACTTAAAGTAAATGCAGTAATTTTGAAAGCTGGGTTCAATATGATCAAAGATACAACTTGCCTTGGAATAGATCTAGGCACTGGTCTAGATCTTGAGGCACTCATTCTTCTTCAAAGTTCCCCAAAGTATCAACGTCTACTCGCAAACGAAATAAATAAATAAAATAAATACATAACAAAGATAAAACAAACTCCAAAAAATAAATAAAAATCTCAGGTAAATAGATCTCGAATTTAGATGAATTTAGAAATTTGAATGAGCTCAATCGGAGTACGGATGAAGAAGATATGGTCTTTGGAAGTTCAAAATCTAAAGAAATAACCTAAATATGATTTATTAGAATTTCCGAATTATTTTCCTACAAAAAAATTGGATTATGACATCAGCTGGCGTCAGCCCTTAGAATTTCGGCTGGAAAAGAAATTAAAATAAAATCTGACATGTGGGACCCACAAGTCAATGAGATGGCTTATGGTGGACTGGGTTTATAGACTTTTGGATCTGGGTTTGGGTGGACCAGACACACAAGCGCTGACACGGCATTGACTCAGCCGACATGCAAGCGACACATCGGCACAGGGGGTGAGATGGCGGTTGACGTGGACGTCGGCGAGGCTGTGGCGCTCGGGTTCTGATGGCTTCCGGCGAACGGCGGATCCTCGCCGTCGGTGGGTGGTACCACGAGATAGCTTAGGTTATTGCGATCCATAGGGTGCACTCCCGGGTGGTCGAGGACAACTAGACTGGCCGGCGGTGAGCTCGAAGTGGTGGAGGACTTCAGGTTTTGTCGGACGGGAGCTCCGGCGAGGTAAAGACGGCGGGGATGGGTGCTGAAGGTAGCCCAAACGACGGCAGTGACAATGGTGCAGACCACGACGGCTAGACGACGTCGACAGCGGCGCAATTCGTGAAATACGAAGTCTCGGTTGAAACCCTAGAACTTCAAATCGTGGTAGCGCTAGGGTTCTTGGGACGCAATGGAGGTGGGATTCGGGATGAGCAGAACAATGCGCACCCGAGGGAACTATTTATAGTGGCCGAGCGTGCCGGATTTGGAAATGCCCAAATCGGGATTTTCTTGGATTCGTTGGTTCTGTGAGATAGAGTTTGATTCGAAAACGATTGAATGCAGAAATGCAAGATGAGAAATAAGGGATTGAGTTTGGCCCGAGATACTTTAGTTGGAGGATCCGTTTTGTCGGGCGGGGCTTCTAGAAAGCGACCATGGCGGATGCGGTGAGGATTCCGCGATGAAGACAACTCGGAGACGACGAAGACGCGGAACCCATTGGTCAGAGGAACAAGGAGCGCGGGCATGGCGGGCTGCGCGAACGCGTGACTGGGCTGCTTCGTGAGCCACGCGCGGGAATAGGAGACTAGGCCAAAGGTGGAATAGGGTTGGGTTTCGGCCCAATCCTTTAACTGAGATTTTAATTAAGTTTTCTATTTTATAAATAGCAAAAAATCCAAATGGCAATTAGAAAATAGCAAATGAACTCGGAAAAATTCTAGAAAAAACTAGAAAATATATCCAAGCATATAGAATCCAAATAAAATAGTTTTGACAATTGTTGATGTTGGCATTAATCATATTAAATGGTTTTGATACTAAAAGTCCATATTAAACTTCAATTAAAAATCAAATAAAACTCAAAGGGTGAATTTTCAACTACCAACTAAACAAAAGATTTTTAAATACTTAGAAAATTGGGATGTCACAAACCTCCCCCCTTAAAGGAATCTCGACCCCGAGATTCAGGCTAGCTAGAGAAAAGACTATGAAACTCGGCTTTTAGCTCTTCTTCACGCTCCCACGTTGCTTCTCCTTCTGAGTGGTTGCTCCATTAAACTTTGCAAAAATAAACGATCTTACTTCTGGTACGACGCTCTGCGACATCCAAAATCTTGACTGGTTGCTCTTTATAAGTGAGATATTCTTTCAGCTCAATTGAATCCAACGGGGTTTGTTCTTCTGGCACATGAAGACACTTCTTCAACTACGAGACATGAAAGACGTCGTGTACGTACTCCTGCTAACGACAGTGGCAGCTCCAACTGATAAACTACTTCCCCACGGCGATCCAAAATCTTGAACGGACCAACATACCTAGGGGCAAGCTTTCCTTTGGCAAGAAACCTTTTTACACATCTGAGTGGAGTAACTCGAAGATAAACAAAATCCTCTGGTTCAAAGCTGAGGTCACAACGACGGTTATCAGCATAACTCTTTTGTCTCGACTGAGCTATCTTTAATCTTTCTATGATCATAAACACTTGTTCTTCTGCTTCTTGAATAATATCTGGCCCGAATACTAAACGTTCGGCTGTTTCTGACCAATTCAAAGGGGTTATGCATGCACGACCATACAAAGATTCAAATGGTGACATTTGTAGACTGGCTTGATAACTTTTGTTGTACGAGAATTCTGCATACGGCTAACTTTTGTCCCAACTAGTAGCATTGGCCAGAGCACAGGCTCTCAACATATCTCCTAATATTTGATTAACTCTTTCAGTCTGTCCATCTGTCTGAGGATAATAAGCAGTACTGAAATTCAGATGACTTCCCAAAGCTTTCTGCAGACTTTGCCAAAAACGAGAGGTGAACCGAGATCCTCGATCTGACACTATCTTCTTAGGCACACCATGCAAACTGACAATTCGTGACATATACAACTCTGCAAGGCGATCTCCTGAGTAAGTGGTTTTGACTGGCAAGAATGGGATAACTTTAGTCAAACGATCAACTATCACCCAAATCGAATTGTAACACGATTGAGTCCTGGGTAGACTATTAATGAAATCCATTCCAATCTCTTCCCATTTCCATTCTCGAATCCTTACGGGTTGCAACAGCCCTGCCGGTCTCTAATGTTCTGCTTTTACTTTCTGACATACATCGCACAAGGCAACGAACTTTGCGACTTCTCGCTTCAGATTTGGCCACCAAAATTTATTCTTAACATCCTGGTACATTTTAGTACTTCCAGGGTGAATTAAATACTTTGAGTCATGGGCTTCCTTTAGAATTAGCTGTCTTAATCCATCAACATCTGGCACACGGATACGTCGATTAATCCATAGTATATTGTGATCATCTTTGGTGATGTCCTTAAATTTTCCTTCTGCCATTTTGAGCTTGATGTCTGAAATCATGGAATCTTTTAGTTGAGCTTCACAAATATGCTTCTCCATGGTAGACTGTACTTCTAGGCTTGCCACGAACCCTTCAGATACAACCTCTGGCTTCAGCTTCTGAAATTCCTCCTGAAGTTCGTAGTGGATTCCGACGAGGATCTAATAACCCTCATTTAATTATTTATCTGTAATTCATATTATGAAAAATAATACCGTCATATGGTTCTTGAGTATACCCCTTAATGTTCATAAGGGAGAAGCTGGAGGTCGTAAGTTCTTCTACGACCACCCCATAGTTGTATGTCCTCCTACAATACCCCATAGTCGTATATCTTTCTACGACTAACCCCTGATCGTAAGTTCTCCTACGATCAGTATGTGGTCATAAGCTTTACTACGACCACCACCTGGTCGTAAGCTCATCTACAACCAGTCCCTAGTCGATGGGGCTTACAGACACGTGGGCCTAGTCGATCAGCGAATCTCCTACACCATATCAAAAGATATGGGCAGTCAATTATGATGTTATTCTCTAAAATAATGGCATGATTTAACTCTTTGTCCTAGTGATAACTGCTTGGCGATGTGGGAACGTTACAGCTCCCACAATAATCTCCAATAACAGCTCCATCATCTAAAGCATTAAGGCGCCCTTTGGATTGGAGAAACGGCAACCCACTTCGAGTACTGTATAAAATGTGGAATCATCAGGAGAAGAGGGAGAACGCAATCAAGAGCACAAGACATCACACTCGAGTCTTTCTCTTGATTTGTAAACCAGCATACTCAATACATCCACACAGGAGTAGGGTTTTTATTCTCTCCGGAGAAGGCCCGAACCTGTATAAAAATCTCTGTGTCATTCTCTCTACGTGATTTGAGTCTTGGAGACCCCCCGAATCAAATAATCATTACGTAAGATCGGTTCTAAAACACCGACAGTTGACGCCGTCCGTGGGGATCTTCTAGCCATTAGGTTTCCTTCGATTTTTCCCAACTCTAATGCTTCCATGGCAGGAGAGTGGAACGGGGAGAACTGGTTGGCCAACCACTCTGGGTGGTCAACTTCTCTTATAAAGCCTGCATCAAGTAGCTTGTCCAATTCTGACCTTATAGCATATCATCGATCAGGGGCAAATCTCTGTAATTTTTGTTTTACGGGTACTTTGTCAGGCCGTAAAGCTAGCCTGTGCTCGATCACTTCCCTAGGGACTCCGGGCATGTCGGATGCTTACCACGCGAAGACATCTGTGTTTGCCCAAAGGAAAGCGATGATGGCGTCTTCCTATTTGGGTCGGAAGTATCCCCAATGCGAATAGTCTTTGAGGATTCCTCTGGATTCAAAGGAACCTCCTTGACTTGGTCGTTCGGCTTAGGTTCAACTTTAGGCTTCGACTGCTTGGTCGAAGGCTGCCCTTTGTTTTCTTCTTGAGCTGGTATCTGGCCAACCATGTCGAGGGACTGACGGTCACACGTGTGCGCCATCTTTTTGTCACAATGAATTGTGATCACTCCTTTGGGACCTGGCATCTTAAGATATTGATACCCATAATGAGTAGCGATTAAGAATTTTGCCAAAGTTGGTCGTCCGAGTATGGCGTTATATGCCGTATCAAAATCAACCACATCAAAGGAGATCTTCTCTGTCCTGAAATTACTTGGAGAACCAAATGTTAAAGAAAGAGAAACTTGGCCAATAGGTTTGGCCAAAGACCCCGGTACAATAACATGAAAAGTGTATCGTACCGGTCTTACCTTGGTCCTGGGTACTTGCATCTCGTCCAGGGTACTCGTGAACAGAATGTTTAATGAGCTACCATCATCAATCAACACTCGATTTACTCAACAGTTATTGATGGTGGGCTCGACTATGATCGGAAAATGACCTGGTCGAGTGGAGGGAATCGGGCAGCCACCCTTCTCGAATGAGATGGTGACTTCCGACCACTTCGGTAGTTTATTGACAAGAGGAGGGTCAATGGAGTTTACCTCACGTTCGACAAATTTTAAGTCAGTCGCCTTGACTCAGATGCCGATGATCCCCCATAGATATGCTCGATAGTGTGCTCGGGATCTTGGAATGGCATCTCCTCGTTGTCGACAGACTGCGTACGACCACTGGCTTGCCCTACCTCTTCGAGGGTAGGAAGTGGTCCTTTGCTGTTGTAGTAGTCCTCAAGTTTTCGTTGGAAAACTCGGCAGTTGCGAAGGTCATGACCTTCCTTTTTATGGAAACGACACCACCTAGGCTTGTCGTTCTTCCGCTCATGGTGCTTACCTTTGCCTCGATCAGAATATGGCTTGGAGCCTTGAGGATTTTTTATCGCTCACGGCCAAGACCTCCTTAGAACTGTTGGCTTGAAACTTTTGGCCCTTCACCTTGTTCTTGGATTTCTTGGCCTTTTTATCCTTCTTATTACCACTTTCGCTCACCTCTTGAGGAAGTTTATCTTCTTGATCAATAGTGTTGTTCCACTCAACCGCTTCAGCGGCGGTAGCATATCGATCGGCCATCTCGAAGAGTTCGGCGATAGTGGCGGGAGGATTTAAGGCGATATCCTCTATGACCCTTCTACTACGGACTCGCCGAAAAGCTCGATGACGTAAGAATCGAAACCTCGTGAATGGAATTTCGAACTGGATCAAGCATCGAATGAATCGGCGCGAGTCTCGTGGTCGTTCGCCTCATCCTCTCGCAGTCGCCCTCCTTTCTGTATGGCGGTAGGTGCCTTGGAAATTAGCTAGTAGGGGTCGCAGAGGTGCTGCCATGAATAAATCAACTCGAGTGGCTGATTTAACAACCATGATCAAGCAGATCCCTCGAGCACAGTAGAAAGGTAATTTGCCATTACATGCTCTCCTCCTCCTGCAGCTCGGACAACAGTTGTATAGATCTAAATAAATTCAATGGGGTTTTGATATCCATCAAACTTCTCCATATTCACTGGTCAAAACCGAGGCAGGCAGCAAACTGCTCGGAGATCGGGTGAGAAAGCCCGACATCCGGTAATGACTTCTTGACGCCTTCTTTGCAGAAAAGAATGATTGACGTCACTAGGTGATCGTACACGACGATACCCGGTCATAGGTGGACCCGACCTGTGATGGGTCTCAACCCTACGAGGGAAATACTCCTCGTATTCCGTCTGCTATCGCGGACTTCTAGGTTGGAATGGTGAACGGTCTCTTCTCCTGGGAGCTTGTTGGTCTTCAGGCGTTCAAGGAACTCTCCTTCAACTGGAACGAAGATCAGGGGAGTGTCGTGACCAGTTGTCATGGCGATCTCCATGCGGCGAGTTTTTCGAATGACTGGAAGCAGATGAGGTTGTACCGCCACGACCTCTAGGTTGATGTCGGCGAGGGTGCTGAAGCTTGGCCACCGTGCTTCGAAGCCTTTGTGTGATCTCTTCAGCAAAGAGGTCATAGCCAGGTGTTCGAGCAAGTTCTCGAGATGAGTTCTCGAGAAGGTCATTAATGCGCTGGAGTTCTTGAGCTTCCTCCGACTGATAGTGAACAGGCCCAGACGGATTTTTTTGAGCTACGATTCTTCTCTGTCGGATTGCCTCAAGAACATCCATACCTGAGCCTCGAGCTTGCCTTAGTGGAGTACAACTATTTCGAGAATCTCCCTAATACTCATCAGAGTGTTGACTCTATTCATCGCCGGAGGTGTCCTCGTCATTGCCACGAGGGGTCGCAGCGTGTGATCATTGGGGAGCATCCTCAGTCCTGTGTCTAGGAGAGCAATCGTAACCTGAGGGAAGGACAAAGACCTCCCGTTGATGTTCTCCACCTCCGCTTGAGGCCTCCTCGCTTGAGGTGTAGTCAAGAGACACCATCTGGTGACTTGGAGCAAACCCCTCCAGGAAGGGGAATTCCGGGTTATAACCGTCTCCGTCCACAGGTGAGCCCTGCGATGGGATGGTCGAACCCGTAGGAAAAAGCATTTTCGACCCCCTTCTTTGAGGGGCTAACCTGAGAGAGACGACCACCAGGTGCTGATGAAGCTCTGGAATGATTGCCTCCAGGACTTATCGTGCCAGGTCGGACTGTCTTAGATAGACTTGAACACTTGGAGGGGGAACCCTCGCCATGCTCTGAGCTTGTCTTGGTATAGTCCGGATTGTGGTAGGATTGACTCTTGCCCTATGAGGAAGCTGGTTCCTCATCCGGACGTAATGTTGTGGGGGGTAAGGATCCCTCCTCAACTCCATCGGTGGTATGGTCTCTTGGAGAATGATCTTCAGAGGCGACATCACCATCGGATGATGTAATACTCGGCTCGTAGTCGAGACCGGCATCCATGTCAATATCTGCGTAATCGACCAAGTCGAACCAGTTCTCCTCGTTCCACTCTCCTGCCATGAGAGCATCAGAGTTGGAAAAGAGCAAAGAAAGCTGGTGACTCAAAGTTCCCCACGGACGGCGCCAACTGTCAGTGTTTTAGAACCAAACTTACGTAAAGATTGTTTGATTCGGGGGGTCTCCAAGGCTCAAATCACGTAGAGAGAGGCGACACGGGGATTTTTATACATGTTCGGGCCTTCTCCGGGGAGAATAACAACCCTACTCCTGTGTATATATTGAGTATGCTGGATTACAAGATCAAGAGAAAAACTAGAATGATGTGTCTTGTGCTCCTCATTCCTCTCCCTTCCCTCCCTGATGATTCTGCCTTTTATACAGTACTCGGAGCATGCTGCTATTTCTCCATTCCAAAGGGCATCTTAATGCTTCAGATAATGGAGCTGTTACTGGAGATTATTGTGAGAGTAGTAACATTCCCACGTCGCAAGGCAGTTATCACCATGACAGGGAGTTGATTCGTGCCATTATTCTAGAGAATAACTGCGTAGTTTACTGCCCATATCTTTAAATATGGTGTGAAAGATTCCCTGGTCGATTAGGCCCACATGTTTGTAAGCCACATAGACTAGAGACTGGTCATAGAAGAGCTTACGATCATATACTGATCGTAGGAGAGCTTACGATCAAGGCATAGTCGTAGAAAGACATATGACTATGGGGTAGACGTAGAAGGACTTACGACTATGGGGTGGTCATAGAAGAATTTACGACCTCCAGCTTCTCCCTTACGAATATTAAGGGGTATACTCAAGAACCATATGACGTCATTATTATGCATAATATGAATTATAGATAAATAATTAGATGAGGATTGTTATATGCTCCTCAAGTTGTCTAACTCAAGTTGACATTTTTCATTTTATTAACATGGTTGAAGAAGGTAACATCATCTAGTCGAAGCATTTCCTTTCTGCACGTGGTCCTGCCCACTAGAAGGAACTTCCTAGTGTCGACTCATTCCTACTCTTTCGACCCGTGTATAATAATCGTGATCGAAAACTATAAGTTAGCTAAAACTCTCTCTTTTTTAAGAAAACCCATTTCACACTATTTACTTAGTTTATCTAAATAAACTAAGTAAATAGTCGGGGCTAGGATAAAGTTATTAATATGACTTCAATTCTTAGTCTTAATCTCTTTTTCCATTCATTATCTTATGAGTTACTAACTACTCAACAAGATGCTTTGCAGGAAGAAGAAAGGATCATATATATCAACAACAAAAACTTATCTTTATAGATTTCTAGTACAAACTACTCTGACAAGGGAGATCCTATTTTCATCTCCTCTGTGACTTCCTTGCTGATCGACTGCATATCTTTCATCAACCGCTCTGCTTCTACTTCAGAGCAGTCGAAGTCGGCTTTGATGGGTTACAGATTAAAACTATGGTCATGAGCTTTAAGTTTTGCCAGAACAAAACTTATTCCCTCTTCGGCCGCTTCTTTTATCGAATCAGCCTGGTTGGTCTTCAGAGTGGTCACCAACTCATGCAAAGTCCTGACTTGTTCTCCAATGGTACTCGAGTGAGAAATTATTGTGTCTTCACGGGGAGTGTAACATCCCAATTTTCTGAGCCTTAAAAATCTTTTAAATAGTTAGTAGGAGAAAATTCACTATTTGGATTTTATTTGTTTTTAAATCAAAAGCTTAATATGGACTTTGTACATCAAAATAATTTAATATGATTAAAGTTAACATGAACAATGGTCAAAACTATTTTATTTGGGTTCTTTGGGCTTGGACATATTTTCCAGATTTTTCTGGAATTTTTCCAAGTTCATTTGCTATTTTCTATTACTTATTTGAATTTCTGGTATTTTCTAAAAAAGCAAAAGTAATTAAAATCTCATATGAACAATTGGGGCGATTTCTCCTACCATCTGTCTGCCCCCCACCCTGCTTCGCCTGCTTCACTGCAGCCTCGCGTCCTCTCTCTCTCAAGGCGTGTGACCCACCGCCACCTCATGGCCGCGCGATCGCTGCTTCCTCCATTGCCGCCGCAGAGTGGGACCGCCACCACGTCGTCGTCGTTAACCTCCGGGACTCTTGAGTCCGTGTTGAAGCCGCCGCGCCGCCTCGCCAAGTTCGTCGCGGACTCGCCCTTCCCGTGGCTATTTAAAGCCCGTGACCGCGTCAGGATCGTCGCACCGTCCCTCTCCTCCAAAACCCTAGAGCCGCCTCCGGATTGCGCGCCGTTTCATCGAATCCGGCCCTCGGCTCAAGGCCGCAGAACTCCGCCGAGCTTCGCCCTCCGCCACAAAGACGCAGCAAGCCTCGCTGCCGCTTTCTCCGGTTCGCAAGGGCGAGGCCACCTCCGATGACCTCGGTTTGCCATTAAGTCCACCGAGCACCGCCGCCGAGCCCGGCTCTAGCTCGCCAGATCCTCGCCATGCCGCCACGTCGCCCACGAGCACCCGTGAGCGCACCATCGTGACCCCGTGTTCTCTACCGTGGTACCACCCATCGCCGCTGCTCATGCGTCAGCCGTTGGTTCCGCGCCGCCGCCACCGACCGCTGAAGTGTCGTCCCACGTGGCTCGCCACTCACCACACAGTCAGGCGCAAGCACCTCACCCTAGCCCCAAATCTCAAGGCTCGGTGAACTTGGTTCACCGTGAGTTATCTCACGACATGTGGGCCCCACATGTCGATTTTATTTTAATTTTTAATTCCGAGCGCCGACGCTATCGCTATGCAATAATCCGATTTTTTTTTTAAGAAATAATTCGAAATTTGGAATAATCAGTTTTAGGGTTTTTCTTGTAGATTCAATCTTCCAAAGCCCATATCTTTTGCATCCGAACTCCGATTGAGCCCATTCAAAATTTTAAATTCATCTAAATTCAAGATCTACCTATCTGAGATTTTTATTTAATTTTTGGAGTTTGTTTTGCCCCTATTTGATTTATTTTTTCTTGTTTGGTTGCTTCATTTGCGAATAGATGTTGATACCTCGGGAGGTTTTGAAGAGCAAGGAGCATCTCAAGACCAAGATCAGTACTTAGACCTATTCCAAGGCAAGTTATACCTTTGATCATGTTGTACCCAGTTTTCAAAGGTTATGTTGATTTAAATTATTGCATTTACCTTAATTATTTATTTCAATGTTTTTGGGATTAGTTAGTACCCAATTTGTTATGACCTCCCTGTCTAATTGCATGCCATAATATTTTGTCACCCTAGTTTGGTTTATTTAGTTGGTGTTAGTGTATTACCAACGTGGGTTGGTTAGATGCGATTAGTGTGCTTAGCCATGCCACGAGTCATCATCTCATGTAGTTGCAAATATAAACTTGACTAAGTGACTATGGAACTACGTGATAGAAACTGTGTGTGCTCTATGTGCTATTACCCGTTGAAGGATTTAGACGGAGGCAAGTGGACTGTGTGATATTTTGGTGGAGCTATGTGCGTAGGCTTAATAACTTGTGTACATAGGGATTTGTAGTTTAATTGGAAGTCTTGCCTTGGTCAATTAAGGACTTAACTTTGTGTGCCATTGAACTGAGCCTCTCGTACAACCACATGCCTGGTATAGGACGGGCCTAACATAGTAAGTTATGGAGTCTTGACATTGATTACTCAGTTGTAGGTTAGGGCAGGCGTGGGTGGAGGTGTGCTACAGTAGTCACATCACGGGCGGTTCGCTGTGTCCCTCTCCCAACGGTGTGTGTTGGACTGACTTCCTATGTGGGGTTGTCTCGATGGTTTGTAAGCACACCGAGTGTCAATGTTAAGACGAAGTTTCTGAACTGTTTTGTTACGGCTAGTGCTAGCTACACTAGTTGTATCGTATGGGTAAAGTGTACAAACTCTGCAGAGTGTTAATCAATCTATTCGAATAGCCACGTCCGCAGTCATGGACATGCTCGGTGATTTCACACAAGGGGTAGATTTTCATAAAACCTTGGGAAGGGAGTTGTGTGACCTAACTTATATGGCTATGTGAATAACCTGCTTAGGCTATGTGTCTTTGTGAAATAAAGCTGTCAAATTATTATTGTCTATTTGTTTTGAATTATGCTTTCAATCTATTAGTTGTATTTAAATTGCAAATGTCATTTTAAAAGAACTACGAAGCCATTCCTTTGGAATAAGCCCCATCTATAATTACATTTACGTGGTATGACTTATAGAGTACGGTGTGTACTCATGCTTATTGTAAAACATGCAATGTAAGAGGAGGAGTCTTCACCGCTTTTGAGGAGGAGTTCATCAAGGTGCTTGATCGAGGGTCTTGATCCCAAATCGGTTCTGTGGTGAATTAATGGGATTCCGTTGAAGTTTTTTCGTTCCGCTGCTATTTTATTTCTTGCTAGCCCTGCGTGGCTTAATAATTGTAAACTCGACCATAAGGTCAAAACCCTTATTTGTTATCAAATTACTCGTTTATGTTATTAATCGCTTGTGTGGATCGATATTCACCTATGTTGACACTATGTGCACTAGCGCGATCCTGGACTAGTGTATTATACACAGAGGGTCCAGAATTGCATATTTTGGGTCCCGACAAGGAGTGACCTCCTCAGCACGTAGCTCATCAAGTACATTGTTCAAGAGAGAAATGTTGTCCTAAAGGTTGATCTTCACTAACTTCATCTCCTCTTGATTACGAGTCGAAGCCTCACGGGGTTGTTTTATTTCGACTACTTGCTCTGAAAAAAATAAGACTAGTCAGATAAAATGATCCCAAAAGGAAAATAAAATTGGTCGTAGGTAAAGACTTGCTTACCTACTAGTCAAGAATCTAACTTCTTGACTTCATCATCATGGGAGGCAATGCTCTTTGCATACCGCTCTTCCCACGACTTGGTATCCTAATCTTTTTCTTTGGCGATACAGGAAATCTTGTGAACAACTAAGGTCTTTTCTTTGATCTCGGTTACGAGCTTCCCCATTTTGACCTCTATTTCTGAAAAGGAATAAGAGTTAGAAAAAGAAAAGAAGATCATAAGCGGTTCTAAATTCAGCACTTACCATTTATTTGTCCCTGCAACTCTAAGGTCTACTTGTCGCTCTTGAACCTACAGAGGAAAAGAGTAAACATAAGCATAGAACAAGCGGTCGTAAGTTCTCCTACGACCGGTACCTAGTCGTATATTTTTCTACGACAATACACTGATCGTAAGTTCTTCTACGACCAGTACTTAGTCGTAAGTTTTTCTACGACAATTCTCTAGTCGTAAGTCCTCCTATGACCAGTACCTAGTCATAAGTTTTTCTACGATAATCCCCATAAGCACTGTGCAAGCGGTCGAAACATAAACGACTACGAGTAGCAGTAACTTACCACCTCTCTGCCTGCTCGCAGAGTACCGCTTTCTCCTGTCGCAGCTGCACAAGTTGTCGGTTGTACTCTACAACAGTGACAATTTGCTCTAGAGCCCTCTGCATAAAGAAAGACAGTGAGAAAAGTCACATATGTGAATGTTGGGTAACAAGCACTTACGTTAATGCTCGTTCGAGCAAACATGGAGAGTACGTTTGTAGGGTTCTTCAGTTCATCAATCTCTTGAACCCGATTCCACCACACCTTTTCGAGACGCTCGTCATTGAAAATATTCCCTCTGTTTGGAATATCCTTGGGGTGGGGAACTCGGTTACGAGACCTGAAAGCAAAGGACCCCACAATGGAAGCTAGACCAAAGAACTCAGAAAAGAAGTTGACATAATCTTCTTCTTCTGACTCGGTGACGGCAGCTCCTCCTTGGGGACCGGGAGGAACGTCTACGACGACTTCCTTCCTGGCACGATGGCCCAATGATCCATCGCCTTGGCATGATGCCTCCGCAGCATCATGCGCCGTTTTCGCTTCGGCTTCTACGACCAGTCCTGTGGTCGCAGTTGCTTCGGCAGAAATGACTTCTTCCACCACTCGGACGATGGACGACCCTTCGACTACCGCCACTGTCATTTCTCCGACTGTCAGAGAAATAGCAGTGGATTTCTTGACAGAAACATCCTTGGGGGCTGGAGGAGTCGGGCTAAGATCGCAAAAAGGAAAACACGTCAAACGGTAAAAAGCAAAAGGTAAATGTTGTTCTTACACTTGTGCCTTTTTACATACCTTCGTGTACCGGATTTGATCTTGAATTTGGAAGAAACATTCCCTAGAGAAGATTTCTTCGACTTCTTATCTTCGACCACGTCTGGTCGAAACTCAAGTTGAGGAATGGGATTAGCCACGACTACATCTAGTCGTGGATCTTGAGCGAGCACTACCGCTCCTTGAGCCTCCTGGCTCTCCAGATGGCCAAGACCTGTCTCGGCCACCTCAAGGGAAGCACTGCCCTCGACGACAGGCACTGCTAATGTAGCGGTTTCATTCACAAGAGATATAAAACTCTTTCAGTTCTCCTTTTCTAGTTGCTTGACAAATCCACAGGAGGCAGAAACTGTGAAAGTTTTATTGTCGTGGTAGAAGGGTACCTTGATCTTGGGGGCTTTGCGTTTGAGTGCACTGATACTCACCTCGATCGCCTTTGCCTCCTCCGCAGCAGCAATGTTTGCAGCAAATTTTACAAAGGACCCGGTCGGAGTAGCAGAGCTTGAACTTGCGCCTCCCTTGTTGACGACTTTCACGAGCCGACGCTTCTTGGCCGGAGGAGCATCGACTTGCTCCGCCACCGCACCGACGACCATCAGAACCACCTCTTCTTCCATCCCAGCTAAGACGACTGGGTAAATATTTGAATGTGCTCCTTCAACCTCTTGTCGTGGAGCTTCAGACTACAGCTACCGTCGATTCCCACTAGCCTGGACATCATATAGAAGTACTGGAACAACTCCAAGTCAGTCGAAATCCCCAGGTAGGCCTCGCACAAGTAAACAAACACACCCAGCATAGTGATAGAATTGGGAACAAGGTTCACCAACTCCACCCCGAAGTGTTCGAGTACGAGTGTGAGGAAAGGGTGAGCAGGCAATCGAAGGCCACACTCATGATACGCCTGGAAGACGGGAATATGCCGAATCTCCCCTGACGGCCAATGCTGCGCGGCAGCCTCAATCCACTTGATAAACTCCCTCTTCGGGATCTTCTCGGTGGCGACCAGAGCCTTCATTTTGGTCGCATCCATCTCCGATCCAGCCCACTGGGAAATGGCTCTGGCCATCTCTCTCTAGGGAAGGGGATTTGGATTGGGAAAGGTCTCAAGGAGGCGCACGATTTGGTCGGTGGCGGAGAACACAAGAACTTGATGAACAACGGAAGCGATTTGGGAAAGGTAAAAAAACTCCAAGTCTCACCCACGGTAAGTTTTATAACCGCGCTCCTGAGTTAAAGACGTGGCAACCCAACAGTTGCCACCGCTTTGAGAACTACTCCAACAGACAAGTCTATGAGAGTCGGTTGAGATTCTTTAATTTGTCTGCTCGAGAAAATCGAGTCTATGTTTACACCTCAAGCGAAATTACCTTCTTGACCAAGTCTATTTCTGATCAAATGAAACAGCAGTCAGAAATGTTTTACTTTTAATTACAGTACTGCAACCACCTTGTGGTCGTAAGATCTTCTACGACCACCTTGTGAGTCGTAAGTTTTCCAACACCTTTCTTGACCAAGTATATTTCTGGTCAAATGAAATACCGGTCGAAGAGCTTTTCCTTCGACCATCATTCTACGACCACCTACTAGTCGTAAGATCATCTACGACTCCTTTTCCAAGTAAGTTATTTTCACTTGAAGCTGGGAGGCTAGATGACGTTGATCTAATAATCCTCATTTAATTATTTATCTGTAATTCGTATTATGAAAAATAATATCGTCATATAGTTCTTGAGTATACCCCTTAATGTTCATAAGGGAGAAGTTGGAGGTCGTAAGTTCTTCTACGACCACCCCATAGTCATAAGTCCTCCAACAGCTGCCCCATAGTTGTATGTCTTTCTACAACTGACCACTGATCGTAAGTTCTCCTACGATCAGTCTGTGGTCATAAGCTTTACTACAACCACCACCTGGTCGTAAGCTCTTCTACGACTAGTCCCTAGTCGATGGGGGCTTACAGACATGTGGGCCTAGTCGATCAGGAAATATTCTACACCATATCAAAAGATATGGACAGTCAATTACACTGTCATTCTCTAGAATAATGGCATGATTTAACTCTCTGTCCTGGTGATAACTGCCTGGCGACGTGAGAACGTTACAACTCCCACAATAATCTCCAGTAACGACTCTATCATCTGAAGCATTAAGGCGCCCTTTGGGCTGGTGAAATGGCAACCCACTTCGAGTACTGTATAAAATACGAAATCATCAGGAGAAGAGGGAGAACGCAATCAAGAGCACAAGACATCACACTCGAGTCTTTCTCTTGATTTGTAAACCAGCATACTCAATACATCCACACAGGAGTAGGGTTGTTATTCTCTCCGGAGAAGGCCCGAACCTGTATAAAAAAATCTATGTGTCATTCTCTCTGTGTGATTTGAGTCTTGGAGACCCCTCGAATCAAACAATCATGACGTAAGATCGGTTCTAAAACACCAACAGATTCCAAGAATATAATCCTTTATTAACTCCAACCATCTTCTCTGTCTCATGTTCAAATTAGACTGAGTGAAAATGTATTTCAGGCTCTTATGATCTGTGTAAACTTCACAGTAATTACGGATGAGGTAATGATGCCAAATCTTTCAAGCATGCACTACGACAGCTAGTTCTAGATCATGGATAGGATAATTCTTCTCATGAGGTCTCAATTGCCTTGAGGCATAAGCGACAGCTCTTCCTTCCTGCATTAGGATGCATCCTAATGCTTGACACGAAGCATCACAATAGATATCAAAATCTTGAGTTAATTCCTTATTTACCATTGGAAGTTGACGAGCTCCTCAAAATGCTATCGAAAAATTGCTCATCCCTTTTTTGCCACTCGTTCTCAACTTTAATCCCATTTTTGCCACTCCGGTCAGTTGACCGTGGACTTGGCTGTTGACTTGGACGCAAAAAGACGATTTTGCCCCTAAGTATGCTGAGATCTTTAGGGAATTGTTTGACATAGTAATATAGTTCCAAAAATTATGAAATTTTTAGGGGAAGTTTCTGACATAGTGTAGATTATTGTGTAATTTTTATAGGGCTTTATTTGCAATATGTTTTTCTCTAAAAATCTTCAAAGTTTTGGTTGTAACTTGAAAGATTTTTAGAGAAAGACATGTTGCAAATAAAACCCTATAAAAATTACGCAATAATCTACACTATGTCAGGAACTTCCCTTGAAAAGTTCATAATTTTTAGAACTATATTACTATGTCAAACAATTCCCTAAATATCTCAGCATACTTAGGAGCAAAATCGTCTTTTCGTGCCCAACTGACCGGAGTGGCATAAAAGGGATTAAAGCTGAGAACAAGTGGCAAAAAAGGGATGAACAATTTTTCGATGGCATTTTAGGGAGCTTGCCAACTTCCAATGGCAAATAAGGAATTAACTCCAAAATCTTTGCGCATATCGGGCAGAATTAGCACTGGGGCTGAAGTCAAACGCTTCTTCAATTCTTGAAAACTTTCTTCACAAGCGAGGGTCCAAGTGAACTTTTTCTCCTTCTTCAACAATTGCGTAAGAGGCTTAGGAATCGTTGAGAATCCTTCAATGAATCGGCGATAATATCCCACCATTCCCAAGAAACTGCGAATCTGAGTTACTGTCTTGGGTTGTTCTAAGTGTAATATCGCTTAACTTTACCGGTCAATCACTACTCCTCATTTGTCATCACATGACTAAGGAAATCAACTTTTTTTTTCCAGAAATCACACTTGCTAAACTTAGCATACAATTGATGCTCTCTAAATTTCTCCAGGATTAACCTCGGGTATTTTGCATGCTTTTCTTCTGACTTGGAATAAACCAAAATATCATTAATGAATATCACTACAAACTTATCCAAATATTCCGTGAATACCTTGTTCATCATGTTCATGAAATAGGCAGGGGCGTTAGTCAGACCAAAGGACATGACTAAGAACTCATAATATCTGCACCGTGTAGAGAAAGCGGTCTTCAGTATATCCTTCGGGCAAATCTTCAACTGACGGTAACCTGATCGTAGATCGATCTTTAAGAACACTCCTGCTCCTTTCATTTTATCAAAAAAAATCATCAATTCAGGGCAATGGGTATTTGTTCTTGATGGTGACTTCGTTGAGAGCTCGATAATCAATGCACATTCTCATGCTTCCATCCTTCTTTTTTACGAACAAAACTGGTGCTCCCCATGGCGACGAACTAGGTCACACATAACCTTTCTCAAGAAGTTCTTCTATCCGCTTCTTCATTTCTACTAGCTCATCGGCTGGCATCCGATAGGGGCTCTTAGAGATTGGTGCTGTTCCTAGCACTAGATCGATGACAAACTCAATGTCACGGTCCGGTGGCATCCCTGCTAATTCCTCTGGAAACACATCTGGATATTCTCTGACAATAGGCACATCTTCCAAAGCAATGGTCTTCAGGCTATTGATTAACAGATGTTTATCACGCACTGAGGTGGCAAGAAACTCCACCTTGTTTCCCTTGGTATCCTCGATTGTTACGGCTCTTCGGCCACAAGCTAGCACAGCTTTGTGCTTTGATAACCAATCCATGCCAAGAATAACATATAAGGTTTGGGTGTCTAGAACAATAAGGTTGGCTAAAAACTCAACTCTACCTATGAGTAACTTAACTCCTAAACATCCCACTTTAGAGCTTAACTCTGCTCCAGGCGACTGGACTAACAGAGTATGCTTAAGATGCATAACTTCCAAGTTGTTCTTGGTTGCAAAAACTCCAGAAACAAAAGAATGCGAAGCTCCAGAATCAAACAAAACAGATGCACAATCGAAGTTAACCGTGAAACTTACTTCCGACGACGCCTTGCATTTCTGGCTCCTTCTAGAGTGACACGACCTCTGACCACCGACTGCGGTACTCCTCTGCATTGATCGGTAGTTTGGGAGACTCCTTTATTGTTGCTTGGCGCTAGCATCTTGGCTGGTGTAGCTCCAAGGTTGAAGCGTACCGGAGTGATTGTTCCCTTCTGAGGACAATAGTTGGCAAAGTGTCCTGGCTGACGGCAGGTATAATAAATTCTAGATCTGTTATGCTTATTGCCTCTAGAATTACGGTTGGCTATGGCAGGGTTGCGAAAGTTCTGAGCAGTTGGATGAGGTGTTGCGGTTGGTGCAGGCGTTCTGAAAGAATTCTGCGCTGAAAAATGAGTGAACTGTTGGGGAGCTATTCTCGACTTTTGCTGAGCTTGATGACTTCCTTGCTGAGCCATTTTGCGCTTACGGTTATCCACCAACTCTATGCGCTTATCCTCAAGGATTAAAGCTTTGTTGACCAGCTCTTGAAAATCTGGGAAGGTATGGGCGACCAAACTGACATGCAATCCAGTATTTAGCCCCTTCAGAAAACAACTCTGATGGGCCTTATCAGTGGCGACATCTTCTGTGGCATAGCGGGCTAGCTGAGAGAATTTATTGAGGTAGTCAGTCACTGGCATGCCTCCTTGCTTGAGAACATGGAATTCATCCTTCTTCAGATTAATGATTCCTTCTGGTACATGATACTGGCGAAAAGCTGTTGAAAACTCTTCACAGGTAATGTTTTGCGGCGCCTCATGCGCGGCACAGAAGTTTTCCTACCATTCGTCAGCTATGCCTTCCATCTGTGAGTGGCATAAAGAACCTTCTCATGATCCCTGCATTGGGTGATCATCGGCTTCCTTTCGATAACACGAAGCCAATCATCGGCTTCAACTGGTGAGACGTGTCCAGAAAAGGTGGGTGGGTGACTTCTCATAAACTCTGCAAGCTTGGATGGTCCATGATGATTATGATTGCCTGGTGCTGCGTTGTTGTTGTTACGACATCGCTCATATTCTCAATCGATTCATCATCGTACATCATTTGTGTCTCGAGCCGCCATGAATGCTCCAAATTTCGCAAGTCAATTGGAGGTGCTTAAGGGACAACTCTCGCCAAGGCGTCTGCCATTCTCTTGATTCAGGGTTTGGATCCACCGGCAAATGATGACGAAGTTTGAACCATCTGGCGAATGCTCTATGGGTTAGATAAGGTAGCAAGCACAAGATAAGTTAAGAACTAATCGAGGGGGTAGATTAAACCCAAAAAATACAGCTTCAAGAAATTAACTAAAATACTTATATTAATAGGGTCTTAGTATGGCTGCAATAAATGCCTAAGAGCCTTTGCAGCTCACACTCGCACACAAGAAAACAAACGATCCTAACACACTAACTACCGCCTAAAGGGTGACACTCCTAATCTTAAACTGACGCGGCTCAAACACTCTGAACCTCGACTAACTTAGCCTAACTTAGATGAACTACTCAAGAAGAAAACCTCCACAGCCACAACGGTGCTCCCACCTGCTGTAGACCTGAACCTGCGCTGTCATCCTCGCAAACTGATCTTGGTGCCCTGGAGCTGATGCAGTAGGAACATGCATCCCTGGTGCAAGCACAACTGGCTCCTTCGGTGCTTCAGGCTGTACTGGCTCCTCGGCTTCTTCTTGGTCTTCCTCTGGTTCTTCTTCTTCAGGGTCTTCCTCTTCATGATCTTCCTCGTGCTCGTGCTGACAGTAGAGAGCTTCTTCCAATGTGGCAATCCTTTCTTCCGCCATCTGTAGGGTCTCGTAGACGCACTCCGACTCCGTGGCGGCCAACTCCAGGGATTCCTCCTGAGCAGCTGCGAACTGGGCAAGGTGCACCATGGTGGCGTTGCGCTCTCCATCTGTAGATGGGTAACGTATAGGAAGGTCCACTGCGAAGGCACGGGGATGGTAGCGTAAAACGGTATCCTCAAGATAGCATGGCGTGGTGATTCTTGAATTGCTTTTGTCGGACCTGAGAGTAACCCCCTAAATCCTCTATGTATTTATGAACTAGTCCCATGATCAGTAGCTAGTTCACACAATAAACAGATATGGTAACATCCATAAATCGCACAATTTTATTAATAATCAACAGAGTTTATTACAAGAAAGACTTACAAGCTAACAATAAAGAACACAACGGAAGACGAAGAAGTAGTGGAGTCCAGCTGATCTGCCATAGGCAATCGACTGGGGTAGCGGCCTAGTCGTCGTGATCCACACCGGTAGCAAAGTCCTTCCCCTCTAAAATTTATTTGCATCAAGCAAGGATGAGCACAACTTCCGTGATCGCAAGTTACACCCAATAGCATATTATAATGCATGCAAGGATATATCAAAGGAAGGCTCATTGGTTGAATTTGCATAAAGCAATATTTTCTTTAAATACTTGTACTAAGTTCCAAAGCAGTTATTCTATAACTCAAATTCATTTTATAAATTCTCAGTTTTATAGTCAGATAACATTCACACAAGAATGGTGAAGGATACCCTCCTATCACATGGCTTCCTACCCAATTTCCCATTTAGATTAGGTCAGTAACATTGCATTGATGTGTAAATTGGAAAATAACATCCAATGTGAGGATGACAAGTGGGTCATGGGGCCACATGTTATCCTCACACCGATGTTATTTTCTAATTCATGATTTTTGAGTGATGTTACTGAGCAAATTGCCCCTTTGGATAAACCAGTTGATAAAGTCTTTTAAAAACAAAACCAAAGATCTAACTTGGAGCAGCTTTGCTAGGCATGTCCATGACTGTGGACACGGCTATTCGAATAGTTTTACACTCTGCAGAGGTTGTACGGCTTTACCCACAAAAGATAATCAACTAGTATTGTCTGCTCACACACTTCCGAAGGTGTGCAACTAAGAGATTATCACAAGGCCTTTACAATGCTTCATCCCACCGTAGTCCCGCCTCGCTAAGGACTCACCCCCTTTGGATAGAAACCTGTCGGGTTCAGGCCCTCTCTTACGTCAGGTGGGAATACATAAAAGTAGGTCATAACAGACACCCACGCAACCGGATGGCACGACTACGATGGAATGTTGCAAATTAGTTACCCGGCTCTGTCCCATTCCAGACTTGTGGTAGTACGGTATGGCTTAGTAAAATACACTCGAAGACCAGTCCTTAATTAACTTGGGTGACTTTTCATAATACACATGGGCCTCGATCATAGAAATGACTCGATTCCGTGCATCAACATGCACCATCCAAACAACCATTTCGTCCAAGTACAAACCATCATTTTATTTTATTTTTGCAAAGTCATTTATAAACTTCCATAACACACCAATGCCATGGATACAATTTAAACAACATTTGATTTTTGGCTGAAATTCCCCAAATTAAACATTTTTGGTATAAGCATGTCTTTGCATCATATTTTCAAATGATTCTAGTTCATACTATTGTATCAACTAGATTTTATCTTGTAAGGACCTGCCTCGAGAGCTCCTGGAGAGATCTCCCAGGACCTCCCAGGAGGTCCAACAGGACCACCTGGAGGTCCGGGAGATCCTCCAAGACCACTCGAGGAGGTCTCTCCCAGGAGGACTCGAATGTCCACCCGGAAGTCCTCCAAGACCACCTGAAGGTCCCAGCCCTTGTGCACAATGAGCTAGTCCTAGGATCAGATTGGCTAGCTCGCACAGACTCAACATCGATGCAATCAATTCCGCATAACAAGCTCAAAAGAGATGAAGGCATAAATTAACATATTATTAGCCAAACGACCTTACGGCTAAGGTTTTTACAAGGTTGCCGCAGGCTAACAACCAAAAGAGAACTTGTAGCAGAAACAAAACACACGGGAAGGTCATTCGGCAAACCCACAAGCTACCGAGTGGAGGACGTCTCCTAGTGCGCAAGGTCTTCAAAAGAGCTCCCCTTCGAGGAGCACTAGACTTCCTGGATATCCTTCCTCTGCTGATTAAAACAGAGGGCACAAGTCATGAGTACTTTGAATGTACTCAGCAAGCCGTGGAAAAATGTATGCAATTGATATTTATGCACGGCTTGACAATTAAGAGTTGTAGGGTTAGTTTGCAAGAAAGCAATATTTGACAGTAAATAGCATAAGTAGATTACAAAGATCAAGTTAAATGAGATATACATAAGTACAGAAGTTCTTTAAAAACACCCGTGGATACCCTATCCACACCCAGACCTCACTGTGATCACCCTAATCACAGCTCGGACCACTCCAAAACACACAAGACCTGCTCAAAATCACCACATTTTGAAGAGAAGTCTACCCCTTGCGTGAAATCTCCGAGCATGACCATAACCGAGGCCGCGGCTATTCGAATAGATTTACACTCTGTAGAGGTTGTACACTTTACCCACAAGAGGTAGTCGCTTGATACAACACACGTTTCCTTGGACGTGTGAATCAAGTAGAGACTACCACCAGGTCTTTACAAAGGTCCACTTGACTCGGTTCTGCTCGCTAAGGTTTCGCCGTCCTGGCCCCCTCTTGCGCCATTCTCAACCATCACAGAACCGACTCAAGCTTTGCTAATTATTGCACCCGGTCCACCCCATCCTGGACATATGGTTGCACGAGATGACCCAGATCAAAGGTTCAAGGTTAAGTCCTTAGTTGGCTGCTCAGACGAAGATATCCATAACCCAATGTGCTTTCTGCACCCATACTAACCACCTTCCACTCGCCCGAGCATAAAACATTTTGGGGTTCCTCCCCAGCCAAAGGACCACCCTAGTCCTGGCACAACAATCTCATCAAGTGGCATTGCCACGGTTCCATAGTTTCTTAGTCAAATTAACTGTGTTGGGTTCAACCCAGCCAGAGGACCACCCCAGTCCTGGCACACAAATTTCAGTTAAAGCGACAACAAATGTCGTGGCCTCACACAGGGCCACACTTCATTTTAATCAGCAACACTGATCGCTACTACACAAGCCACAAACCGGTGCGCTGGGGGTAAACTAATATTGATGATTCAAGGTGAGACCGACGTCTACCAAAGCATGGCTAAGCAAAAACGATACCCCGATTGGTGAACAAGAATATCCAACAAAGAATACACATGCTACGACTTTTCAAAGGGAACATGTCAACATGTTGATTGCAAAGTAACAAGGAGGCGTAAAGACAAGTAGGTAATTAACTAGACCCAAAACCATTTTTATACAACTAGCAATGAAGTTTATATCAAATCAAAATACTTTTGCAAAAGAACTGGGTTCAAGATGATCAAAGATCCACGACTTGCCTCCGGCGATGAGTTGCTGAGCTTCTGAGAAGGTTGCTGGATCCTTGAGCTCCTCAGCAGAACCGAAATCTACACATTTGCGAAGAAAACAAATAAATAAAGCAATTTCAAGAAGGAACCGACGAGAACTTAAATAGAACCAAAAAGAGAAGAGGTCCACTGAGAGGGAGGGTGGTCCAACGAAAGGGAGGCCCAAAATCAAGGAGATCCGAACCAGAGGAGCTTGGAGAGCTCACTAGAACAAAGAGAGGTGTGAGAGGGAGTTTGAGTGAAGAACAAGGAGGAAGGGATTGCTCTGGATGCTCTATTTATAGCGGAAGGAGAGAAAGAGCACCCCCAAGAAGGAGCGACCAGATTCAAAGGTAGCGTGGCAAAGGTACACTACTAGTAGGTAAGGGAAAAAGACTGGAGCAAGTAAGGGGAGAGACAAGAGAAGAGAAAGTCAAGGGGGAGGTAACAACATTTAATGCGCACAAACTTTTGCAATGGCAATGATGTGACGAGAGGTAGAAAAAGGTACTAACAGGACTGACAAGTGGGGTCAGTCAAAACCCCAAGGAGGAGGTCTTAGAGTAGTCAAGGGAGGAGGTCGAAGGGGAGGTCATGGTCGCGAGGGTGGTCTTTGCAAAAAGACCACAGGGAAGTCCTGGGGACAAAGAGGCTCAAGGGAGGAGGTCCGGAGGACAAGGAGGTCCTGACCAAAGGGAAAGTTGAGACCAAGAGGAGGTCTTAGCCCCAAAAGAAAATGTCTAAACCACAAGAGGAAAGTCTGGACCAACGGGGAGGTCTAAAACTCCAGAGAGAGATCTAAACCCAAAAAGGGATCCAAAGCTTAAAGGAGATCTAAACCTCAAAGGAGAGGTCTAAATCGCAAGGAGATCCAAACTTCGAAGGAGAGGTCCAACCCACAAAGGAGATCTGGACCTCAAAGGAGGTCTAAACCATAAAGGAGCAGAGCCAAGGGGAAACATGGGACAAGCAGAGAGAAGGGGAGAAACAACACCAAAGCTCATGCAACTTTGAATAAAACCAACTCGGAACAACCAGCACAGAACAGAAATAAACAATAAGGAATAGGCTCTCACAAAAGGGGCTCGACTCGTTGGGAGAAGGCCCAATAGGTCGAGAGGAGATCCAGTCACGAGGGTGGTCTTTGCAAAAAGACCAGCAAAGACTGAGGGGGGGTCTTTGCAAAAAGACCCAAAAGGGTGATCTTTGCAAAAAGACCAGTCGCGACCAACAGAAAGGTCGTGACTCAAGAGAGAGGTCATGACCCAAGGGGGTGGTCTTTGAAAAAAGACCAAGAGAGGTCCTGAGGAGGAGGTCCTGGGAACAAGAGGTCAAAGGCACGGCGAAGCAAGGTTGTCCGATTTGAATCGGGCGGCCCACAAGGAAGTGGAACGTTCGGACCAGCCGAATGCTACATCTTATTTGGGCCGTTCGATGTGAATCGGACGATCCACAACATCTGAGAACGTTCGGACCGGCCGAACCTTTCATCTCGATCGGGCCATCCAAAAAGGATCGGACGGTCCACGAGTGGGAAGGGCGCGAGGCTAATTCGGACCGCGTGAAGGGAAAGGGAGGTCCGAACCCAAAAAAGGAGATCCAATGGAGGAAATCCAAAGGGGAGGTCTTGAACGGTCAAGATCAAAAACAAGGGAGGTCCTGACAGTCAGATTGAAACAAGGGGAGGTCTCAACGGTCGAGATGAAGCAAAGGAGATCTCGATAACCAGGATCAACACAAGGGAGACCCCGACGGTCAAGATGAAGCAAACGGAGATCCCGACGGTCAAGATGAAGCAAAGGGAGGTCTCAACGGCTAGGATCAACACAAGGGAGATCCCGACAGTCAAGATGAGGCAAAGGGAGGTCTCAACGGCCAGGATCAACACAAGGGAGATTCTGACGGTCAAGATGGAAGCCAAAGGAGATCTCAACGGTCCAGACCAACACAGGGAAGGCCTCAACGATCAAGATGGAACCAAAGGAGATCTCAACGGTTAAGACCAACACAAGGAAGGTCTCAACGGTCAGATCAAAAGCAAGGGAGGTCCTGATAGTCAGATCAAAAGCAAGGGAGGTCCTAACGGTCAGATCAAAACCAAGAGAGGTCCTGCGGTAGCGACAAAGGTGCGATGGTGCAGGAGCTGCCAGATTTTGATCGGACGGTTCAAAAGGGTTGGGGCGTTCGGACCGGCCAAACGTGCCGATAAGATCAACCCGTCCCACACAAATCGAATGGTACAAAAGCGATAGAGGTCTGGAGCAAACGGGAGGTCCGAGCGGACACGATGGAAAACCAAATAAACCAGAGGGAGGTCCAAATGGACACGAAGGAGGCCCAAACGAGCAGAGAGGGAAAGAATGATAAACGAGGGAGAGATCAAAAGGGAAAACTACATCCCGGATTTGAATTTCGGATATCAGGGCCATTTGAAACACACACCCGAACTTGGACCTAAGAGAAGATCCAGACACAAGGGAGGTCCGAACCTAAAAAAGGAGGTCCGAACACCAGGGAGGTCTGAACCTAAAACGGAGGTCCAAAGAAAGAAAGGCTAGGCCAAGGGGCACAGGGCGAGCAGAGAAGGAAACCAAAAGCCAAGGAGCACCAACAACTCAAGGTCGACCAAAAGAGTTAATTGGAGTTCAATTTATTCAAGTTAAAACCTCCAAATTTCTAAAATTCCAAGTTAAGCTTGAGCAATTAGCAGAACCGAACGGTTACTTTTGAGTTTTGATTTTTTTTCAAAAACTCCTAAAAATTGGGATGTTACATATCTAGGCTAACAATATATTCAATTCAAATATCAACTTTGGCCATACAAAGAATTTAGGCATAACTATAAATTTAAACAAGAATTTAAATTACTTAATAAAAATAAGCATGTAGTAATAATTTGAAACAGAATAAATAATTTTAAATAATAGGGTCAAACATGATTAAAGATGTAACTTGCCTTGCTAAATAGTTGCTCTCGAACGGCGTTAAAATCTAACTCTCCGAAGTCGTCGAAATCTATACGCGAAAATAAGCCAAATTCAAACAAAATTCAAATAAATATTCAAATGAACTAAAACTTAAATAATTTTGGTTTAGTTAGCTAGATCTTGAATTTATATGAATTTATAAATTTGAATCGACGAAATCGGAGTTCGTATGAAGGAGAACGAACCCCTAGAAGTTTGAAAATCACATGAAATGATGAATTTGGTATTTTTTTCGAATTTTTGAATTATTTTTGCAAAGGAAAATCGAATTAATGACGTCATCGGCTAATTTGTTTACAGGGTGCCACTTAGGCACTGACTGGGTGTTTAGGGCTTAGGTGGCGATGACGTGGCCTCGAGGTGGCAGCCACGTGGCGGTGCCACGTCTTCAAGGCTGGCGCTGCGGCTGTTGAGCTTGGGCGCCACGCCACACGGCGAAGCCGCCAAGGCTCAACATGAAGAGGGGGAGGTGGGGAATGCGACGCTCACCAAGGCGGCGGTTGGGCGCGAAGCGGTGGCCGGTGGCGAGCTCAAAAGGCGGCGATGGGTTCTAGGTCTTCGGCGCGAAGGAGCTTCGGTGGCCTTTGACGCGAGATGGGGCGTGCACCGGGTGGCACAAGTGACGGCGATGCCGAATCTAGGGTCGGCGACGTCGGGGCAGCTTGGACGGCTCTGGAGACGAAGAACGAAGAAGCTCCAGTGGTCAACGGAGAAGCTCCAAATCCCAGCGATTGGGGGGAGGAGAAGAGAAGTGGGTGATGGGGATGGGACGAGGAGGAACGGGGGCACCTTGTGCTCCCCTTAATAGGGGCGGAGGGGGCCGAGAGGAGGAGAATTGGGCGTGAGATGCTCGGCGGCAATGGCGCGGTTCCGGTGAATGCATGAGCGATTACGGGGGAGATGGCCGAAATTGGGGGCGACGGAAGCTGGGGGTTTGAATGCGCATAACCGCGTGAGGAAAGGGGGCAGAAATGGGGGTTTCACAAAGGACACCAAGTCTAATCAACTTATTCACACAGCCATATGACTTAGATCACACAACTCCCTTCCCAAGTGTTTTATGAAAATCTAACCCTCGTGTGAAATCCCCGAGCATGTCCATGACTACAGACGCGGCTATTCGAATAAAATGTTTAACACTCTATAGAGGTTGTACGCTTTACCTACATGATATAACTAGTGTTGCAAGCACTAATCATAACAAAATATTTCAGAAACTTCATCTCAAACATCAATACTCCCGATGTGTTTTACCACCAATACCAACACCCACTGAGGAAGTTGGTCCGACGCACACCGTTGGATAGGGAAGCGGCAAACCGTCCCGCGATGTGAGTCACCACTGAGACTGAAACACACCTCCATCCTTGCACAGAGCCTAACCTACTATCTGAGTAGTCAATGTTGAGACTCCATAACCTACAAAGTTAGGCCCGCCCCATCGTGCATGTGGTTGTACTGAAGACCCGCTTAATGGCGCACAAAGTTAAGTCCTTAATCCACCAAGGCAAGACTTCCAATTTCTAACTAAGTAACCATTCTTTTAAATCCCACGACCGAGCTCCACCATATCGCTTAGTGTCCACCACTTGCCTCAGTCTAAATCTTTTTCCACCCTGTTGGTTAAGTGTAGCACATGCTATCACAAGGTAATAACACATAGCACACAATTTTAACACAAAGTTTCATAATCACTTAGTCAAATTCATAATTGCAACTCACATGAAATGATGATTCACGGCATGGCTAAGCAATCTACTCGTATCTAACCAACCCACGTTGGTGCTAAAAAATTACCAACTAAATAATGAAGCAATCTAGGGTGACAAAAGATTATGACATAACAATAGACAAGGTGGATATAAACAAGTTGGATTAATAACTAAACCCAAAAGCATTCGAAATAAATACTTAATGTAAATGCAGTAATTTGAATCAAAGTAATTTTAAAAGCTGGATTCAATATGATCAAAGGTACAACTTGCCTTGGAATAGATCTAGGTACTGGTCTTGACCTTGAGGCACTCCTTCTTCTTCCAAGCTCCCCGAAGTATCAACATCTACTCGTAAACGAAGCAAATAAATAAAATAAATAAATAATAAAGATAAAACAAAATCTAAAAATTAAATAAAAATCTCAGATAAATAGATCTCGAATTTACATGAATTTAGAAATTTGAATGAGCTCAATCAGATATGGTCTTTGGAAGTTCAAAATCTAAAGAAATAGCCTAAATAGGATTTATTGGAATTTCCGAATTATTTTCCTTGGAAAAATCAGATTATGAAGTCGGCTGACGTCAGCCCTCGGAATTTTAAGGTGGAATAGGGTTGGGTTTCGGCCCAATCCTTTAACTGAGATTTTAATTAAGTTTTCTATTTTATAAATAGCAGAAAATCCAAATGGCAATTAGAAAATAGCAAATGAGCTCGGAAAAATTCTAGAAAAATATGATAAATATATCCAAGCACATAGAATCCAAATAAAATAGTTTTGATAATTGTTGATATTGACATTAATCATATTAAATGGTTTTGATACTAAAAGTCCATATTAAGCTTTAATTAAAAATCAAATAAAACTCAAAGGGTGAATTTTCAACTACCAACTAAACAAAAGATTTTTAAAGACTCAGAAAATTGGGATGTTACAAACCTCCCCTTTAAAGGATCTCGACCCCGAGATTCAGGCTAGCTAGAAAAAAGGCTAGAAAACTCAGCTTTCAGCTCTTCTTCACGCTCCCACGTTGCTTCTCCTTCTGAGTGGTTGCTCCACTAAACTTTGTAAAAATGAACGGTCTTGCTTCTGGTATGATGCTTGCGATATCCAAAATCTTGATTGGTTGCTCTCTGTAAGTGAGATCTTCTTTCAGCTCAATTGAATCCAACAGGGTTTGTTCTTTTGGCACACGAAGACAGTTCTTCAACTGCGAGACATGAAAGACGTCGTGTACTCTTGCTAACGACTGCGGTAGGTCCAACTGATAAGCTACTTCCCCACGGCGATCCAAAATCTTGAACGGACCAACATACCTAGGGGCAAGCTTCCCATTGGCATGAAACCTTTTTACACCTCTGAGTGGAGTAACTCGAAGATAAACAAAATCCTCTGGTTCAAAGCTGAGGTCGCGATGACGATTATCAGCATAACTCTTCTACCTCGACTGAGCTATCTTTAATTTTTCTCTGATCATAGACACTTGTTCTTCTGCTTCTTGAATAATATCTGGCCCGAATACTAAACGTTCGGCTGTTTCTGACCAATTCAAAGGGGCTATCCATGCACAATCATACAAAGCTTCAAAGGGTGATATTTGCAGACTGGCATGATAACTGTTGTTGTACGAGAATTCTGCATATGATAAACTTTTGTCCCAACTGGTAGCATTAGCTAGAGCATAGGCTCTCAACATATCTTCCAATATTTGATTAACTCTTTCAGTCTGCCCATCTGTCTGAGTATGATAAGTAGTACTGAAATTCAGATGACTTCCCAAAGCTTCATGCAGACTTTGCCAAAAATGAGAGGTGAACTGAGATCCTCGATTTGACACTATCTTCTTAGTTTGCCAAAAATGAGAGGTGAACTTAGATCCTCGATCTGACACTATCTTCTTAGGCACACCATGCAAACTGATAATTCTTGACATATACAACTCTACAAGGTGATCTTCTGAGTAAGTGGTTTTGACTGGCAGGAAATGAGTAACTTTAGTCAAACGATCAACTATTACCCAAATCGAATCGTAACCTGATTGAGTCCTGGGTAGACCGGTAATGAAATTCATTCCAATCTCTTCCCATTTCCATTCTAGAATCCTTACGAGTTGCAATAGCCCTGCTAGCATCTGATGTTCTGCTTTTACTTTCTGACATACATCGCACAAGGCAACGAACTCTGCGACTTCTAGCTTCAGATTTGGCCACCAAAATTTATTCTTAACATTCTGGTACATCTTAGTATTTCCAGGGTGAATCGAATACTTTGAGTCATGTCTTCCTTTAGAATTAGCTGTCTTAATCCATCAACATCTGGCACACAGATACGTCCATTAATCCACAATATATCGTGATCTTCTTTGGTGAAGTCCTTAAATTTTCCTTCTGCCATTTTGAGCTTGATGTCTGAAATCACGGAATCTTTTGGTTGAGCTTCACAAATCTGCTTCTCCAAGGTAGACTGTACTTCTAGGCTTGCCACAAATCCTTCGAATGCAACCTCTAGCTTTAGCTTCTGAAATTCCTCCTGAAGTTCTGCACAATTCTCTTTCACTTCCAAAGCATTGCAGTAGCTCTTACGACTTAAAGCATCTGCAATGACATTGGCCTTACCGGGATGGTAGTGGATTCCAAGATTATAATCCTTTATTAACTCCAACCATCTTCTTTGTCTCGGGTTCAAATCAGACTGAGTGAAAATGCACTTCAGGCTCTTATGATCTGTGTAAACTTTACAGCGATTGTCGATGAGATAATGGCGCCAAAATTTTAAAGCATGCACGACGGCAGCTAGTTCCAGATCATGGGTAGGATAATTTGCCTCACGAGGCCTCAATTGCCTTGACGCATGCGAGCACGCCTCAATTTTGCTTAAATTTAGAAATCTTGCTTGAATTTTCAAAAGTTTTTTTAAACTAACCTAATGTTTTAAAAATTGTCGGCAATGAGAGAGAGTGCGGGCATAATCCAGGCTGTCCATCACAATAAATGGTTGGATGTAGTACCGTTGCAAAAGGCTCCCAACAGTATAGCGTGGGCTAGTTGCTTCCAATTTTTAAATGATACAATTACTTATGGGAAAATCAATTATTTGCCACCCTAAGAACACTCACAATGGTTTAATACTAAACCTTAATACTAGAGGAAAGAAAACAACAAGGAAGAAGGACAAAGATGCCTTTCACATGTTAATTTCATGCCAAAAATAATTGAAAATACTATAATACAAAAGGAGTGGCAAATCCTGACTATTTCTATGAAATGGGTGGCAAATCCTAGAGGGAAATCTTTGGAGTGATATTTCATAGAGTGACAATCTTTGGGGTGGAAAATAATTGATTTTCTCTTGTTTTCCCATAGGGAGGACGGAATGTCGCCACCGTCCGCAAAGTAGGTTAAAGAGACCCATGCCGTTGTCGCCTCATTCCTTCCGTTCTGGTGAACTTCAACCTCATATTTCTTGTCATCCATGTTCGCATCAGTTTACTCTTTCTAATGATCCCCATCTTCATTTTCTTGGACCAGAGAAGCCGGAACGTGCCTTCGTCCATGTCGCTAATCTAGAGCATGCCCCAACCTCGCCGCTGCACTCAATCTCCCTTTCCTCCCGGTTTCCAAGTTAGCCCTTCTTTTCTCACGTGTTCCAGCTCGTGGCATATTTTTTAGGCTAGTTAGTGAAACACCTAGATGGATGTAATATCTCCATCCCAAAGCATCTTGCCACGCCATCATAGGTTGTCGTGGGTAGCACAACACACAACACCATCTCGAGCAACGAAGGCACCATTAGCTTTGTTTTAGCATATAGATGGTACACCAAGCTTTAATTTCTAGGTTTAAGCCATGTTTGGTAGTTGTCGCCGCCTATAATGTCATTGTCGCCATCCTTGTCAGAAGTCGCCGCTTTAGTACATCTCCCAAGCACCGGCCATTGTCGAGGTAGCCAAGACCGCCAAATCCCATTTTGGGGGTTGCCGGAGGTCACCAGAGCTTTCCTCGCCGACGTCGTGCTCGACCCGAGCAGGCCATGGTCGTCCCTTGTGCGTGCCCTCTGTTCGAACGGAGAAGATGCATAGTAATGCTGACAAGTGGACCCACGGTAGTTAAGGTTAATTAAGCCACAATTAGTTAGTGTTTAATGATTAGCTTGCATCAGTATGCCATGTCGGCCGCAATAATTAGAAAACCTAATTAGGAGCTAGATTAATGTCTAAGTGTATGACATGCGGGCCCCACCACTTAAAAACCCGGTGTATACTTGGTCTGTAGACCATAGCCGCTGACGTGTGGACACACGGCCCCGTCACCCGTCGCATGGATCGAGTCCATGTGGACCATGGTCCCACCTATCGGTATCTTCGGTTTTTCCTAATAAAATTAATTAGTAAAAATAAATTAAAACCCATTGGAACCATCTGTCAGCCAAAAAGGCTAATCCTTATGAAAAATAATTGAAAAATAAAAGGAAATCTCAGCCAGCCCCACCCGTTAGGATTTTCATAATTTTTAGAATTTCCTACCGGGTCAAATTTGGAGAGCTTGGAGAGCTTGTTCTCCCTCGTCTTAAATCCAAATGACTTGACTTTTGTTTCTAAATTCAAGATATTTCCATCAGTACCAAAATCATAATTTTTGTAGTTCAATTGAATTTATTTGAGTTCAATTCGAATGTAGATGTTTTTCGCGATTATAGACTTTGACACTTCGGACGCCCTCGTCACTGCCGATCAAGAACCCGCCCCATCAATTGTTGAGAAAGACAAGTCCTTAAGATTGATCATGTTGACCCTACTGATGTGGATCGGATGCCCAAACTACTCCCAACCTAAGTATCTATGGTTTTCTAGTGTGCTCAATCAACTCCTAAACATGCTAATGAAAATTTGCAACCTAAGTTTCAATCCTACACAAGTATTGTAATGTAGGAATTGAAAGAACAAGAATTTAAATGTGGAAACATAAAAGGGATAAGAGACAACCAAATTTTTTTACTGAGGTCTAAGAGATTCAGCGATCTCCCCTAATCCTCATTGGAGCACTCTAATCCTCATTGGAGCACTCTCGCAAGAGTATAGCTCCTACTTGAACCCATGCAAGGAACCAAGAAATAAACACGTGGTAGTTCTTCTCCTCTCTGGATAGATGGACTCCAAACCTTCATAATCACAACCCTCCTGGTGCCTTCCACAAGCCCCTCCTTGGAAGGTCACCAAGAGCATGCATCCAAGTCGTCTAGGAATCACTGGATTCCAAGAGTAATAAGCCCAAGGATGTCACTTGAACCCAACAAGGTCAAGCAACTAGGAGTGATGCATACTAAGACCTAATGTACTCTCTCACACTCACAAAATCTCAACTTGAAGCTCTTTAGTGCCCTTGAACTCTCTAATGTGCAAGCCACAGTTTTGGAGTCACAAGAGAGCTAACTTTAACATCCATGGCACACTTATACAACCTCTCCATTCAAAAACTAGTCGTTTGACATATTTTTTAGGAAGTGTCTGTAGACCCTGATCATCCACCTCAGTTCATTTTTCCTCAGCTCTAACAGTTAAAAAACTAGTCGTTATGTCGATCCAGATTATACGCCTTGACCCGGATAATCCATATGACCTGAGTCATCCACCTGGGCCGTATCATCCACCTCAGTGTACTCATCTCGTGGAGCCTCTATGGAACAATAGTACGAGCCAACAATACGCCTTGACCTGCATCATCCGCCTCAATGCTTCACTCAAATTGAACCCTTCTAGACCAATGGTACGCCTTAATGGTGTGCCTTGAGTCGTATCATCTACCTCTCAACTTGTCCAAAAATAACCTCTCTAGACTGATGATATGCCTCAATGGTACGCCTCAATCTAGATAATACGCCTCTATGTAAAATTCCATGGGCACCAAAAACATTATGTCTGGACTAATGGTACGCCCAATGGTACGGGTTGACCCGGATTATCTGCCTCCGTGTAAATTTTTATAAACACATAAAACACCCTCTCTAGACAGATGGTACGCCTGACCTGGATAATCCGCCTCCATTAAGTTTTATGTCTTAGTTGATTCTTTATCCAAACTTTGAAATCCTTGCAACCAAAACTTGATCCTTATCACTTCCTAACTAGAACTGAGCTAGAAAGATCTAGTATGCACCACAACTAGTTACCAATCTCAAGCTACTACTAGGATTGAACCTCCCTTAATAGTACGGCCAAAGCAAAAACAACAACCTATCAACTGAAATGATCCACACTCGACTTATTGTATCATTTCTTGCCATAAGGTCCTTAATCTTCATGAAAAACATGTTTCTATCATCATTTGCATACATGGGGATACATGAAAGTCTAAGAATAATCCATATCGATCATCAAGACCTAACTTATCTTACACTCAAAACAAAGTTAGTCTTAATGATTTAAGAGTCATTAATTACCAAAACCACATACTCAACGAATTAGGGGCCTAGATACTTACACCCTACTTTTCAAATGCAATAACTTTATTTGCAAATATTACTTGCATGCTTATGGCTATTTATTAAATCCTATGTTAAATATTGATGCTTAGCTATTCCATGAAATTATTAATTGTTATATATACCTATCTTTAATTGTTGATAATCCATTTAACTTATCATCCTAGGCTAATTATCATAATAATTTTGCCCTTGGTTAATCAATAATGAACAAATGTTATGCTTATGAAATAAACATTGTCATTACAACACTTGGGACATTGTATAATAATTGGTGTGGTGATGTGGGTTATCGTTGGAAATAGAAAAATGGTTTATAAAATGGTGGAGACTTGAGCGAGTGGATTGTATGAGAGCGGTGTAGTAATTGCACGAGATTTGAGTTTGTGGCTAATCTCGCCCGAGTCGATTAAGGACCAACTAATGTACCGCTTTTCGGAAGTAATAACCGTACAACCTCAAGTCAAGTATGGGACAGACCTGACTTAATAATTTATCTAGTCGTGTTTCTATTGCCATACTACGAGCAGTCTGGTTGTTCTTTTGGACTTAGACTATACGGGGCACGTATAACTGTGTACACACCTGTTGATTTATTTTATGCCATCATATGCCTGTTTTGGGGTGGTACTAAGTCGGGATACATCTACTCCCTCAATGGTGGGCCCTTAGAGTTCAATGTCGTTCGATCGAATCCATCGGATGACATAGTATTATGGTGAGGTATTTTAAAAGCCTTGTTATGATCATCTTCATCGCACGCCTTAGGAAGCGTGTTATTGGCTAATATTACAAGTTGATCATATCTTGTAGGTAAAGTTATACAACCTTTGCAGAGTATTTAAATCTATTCAAATAGTCATACCCCCGGTTATGGGTATTGTGAAGAAGGCCACACTTGGTTAGTTTTACTAAAATGTTAATCGGAAATATGATAATTTTGGGTGGTTGTAGCCGTAGAATAATTGTAGGAGGTCGGTGCCTTTCTACAAGACGTTCACGCGTCGATACTAGATTTAGGTTGTTGGAGCCTACCCTCATCTTGGGAATTACTTTAATAAAGGACAATTTAGTTATAAGATAAAATGGCTATGTCACATGTTTGGAAAAATAGCTACGATATGATAATTGAAAATAAACCTGCTTTGTGCTAAAATAACCCTGAGACCTCTCCTTGTCAAGCCAAGCATCTAGATACTTGCATTTGGTGTATGCACATTTTTGTACTCATGTTTGCTCATATATGTGGATTCAGACTACGAGAGTGGAGAACCGGTGTATGAATACTTCGATGCTTCAGGCTTTAGAAATGAAGACGACAACGAATGCTGGGTTGTAGCCCTAATCAATTACCCGTGGCAAATCATAGATGCCCCTTTTGGTTTATTTACCTTCCACTGTTACTTGCTTTTGGGTCCATTTGGCCCGTCAGTCCGTTATGTAAAACTAGGTCAAAAGGCCTATTTACAACTGCTTATGTAATAGGAAATACCCCTTTTATTTATGTGAATGCATGGATGTGATATTCATCGATATTGTACTGTGTGAGTTTGTTGGACCGAAGAGGCGACTAGAAGGGGGGTTGAATAGGCGCCACACAAAAATGACATCTTCAAAATCTTTTGCCTCAAGACGTTCAAGGTTCTTTCACTCCAATAGCTATGTGGAGCTATGAAGATTAGAGATAATCATTTAAATAAGAACCGGGCAACAAAAAGATCAAACCTCGCTGAAATACCCACTGGCCAGTCAGACCGGTGAATAATGGCGGTCAGACTGGTGAATAGAGTGGTCAGACCAGGAAAAGTGCGGTCAGACCGGTGAACCTGTGGGCATACTGATGAATAGTAAAATCACCATAGAAACTGAATTTCAGCAGGATTTCGAAATTGCAAATTGATCCAACTTTTGATCCTCAACTCCAAACTTCATGAAACTTGAAACATGCATTCTCTAAGATGTCATGAACCTATTACAATAAAAGATCGTCAAGATCATTGCTAAATTTCTGCCATTTTTCCATTTGAGTGAAGGTTGCTCCAAAACTGAGTCAAATACAAAAATTGTCATTGAGAGGATTTCGTGGGAGGAATCAATCCAAGATGGCTAAGGATGGTCTACCATACATCCTAGAACCCTCAATCATAGGAAGAATCAAGCCAAAAGCCCTCGAGAGCAAAACCCCTAAAATCACCCTTTCTTTCACCGAAACCTGGCAAAATCAAAATTTGATCCAAAAGTCTGCTCGTGGGTGGATGATGATCAAGATGACCTTAGATCATATCCCACATGTCCTAGCAAGCAAAATCACAGCAAGATACCAAATAAAAATCTAAGAAACACCGAAAAATCCCAAAGGCATCAAAGAGAGAGCGAAAATAAGATAGAACTTATCTTGTGGAAAATATTGCATGGATTGATTAGAGAGATTGTATGTTTACAGTCACTCCTCTATGAAGGACAAAAGTTCAACACTTGAGCACTCAATCAATCCATCTCTTATGAACCCTAGCCTCTCTAGTTTCCTCTCCTATCTATAAATCACAAATTAGGGTTTCTAAAATCCAATGGTTGAGGGTGCATAACCAGTACCCTCTACTTTATAGTGGAGGCTAGCTCTAGAGAGACATCCCAAAAAGACATCCGTTAAGCCCACACACAAATGGGTTTCACTCACGCACGATTCTCAAAGCGTCGTATTCATCTTCTCTTGACCTAAACCACCTCTCCTTTTGCCGTCTTGCGCCGCGGTTTCTCCAAGGCCAAGAAAGTGGTTTTTTTCGCACACCGTCACTTACCACTTTTCCTGTATAGTGTAATTTTTCAAAATGCTCCTCTACCAACTTTTGGCGATTCCTTCGCCTCGAAGCATCTCCCATGCTCCGTCATCATCCATGTGGCCCCGACGACTACCCGCCATGCTTCTCACATATTTGGATCCCACCAAACTGTCCTCACTTGCAATTGAGACCAAATCACTTAGCGCACCACATGTCTCACCATGACTACACCTAGCTTCCTTGGCCGTTCAGGACCTCAGCTCCTCCCTGAGTCTAGTCTCAGTCCACCATGTCGCTGCCCGTCATGTTCATCACCGGTAAATCCCGCTCCGGTTCCTTGTCTTCCAGGCTTGTAACCACCTCGCCAGCCTCGGTCATCTTCCGGTACCACCTCGATCGTTCTGGACCTCGGTTCTCCTACCTAATCCCGATCTAGTCCGCCTCACTATGACCTAGCTCCGGTGTCCTACAACCATCATAGACAAGCAAACTATTATGTAGCACCGCATGATACGCACAATCTTCAATTCACATAATTGATGAGGTATGAGCACATACATTCACAAAGGTCTTTGCTCAAACTTCGTCTTCTATGGTTCTTGTTCATCTTGCGCCTTGCTTGAATCCAACCATCTCACCCGGCATCCACGACCATTCTGGACCTTGGTTCTCCTAACCAAGTCCCAGTCCTTCTCGCCGTTGACTATAGTTGACTCCAAACCACCTGCACAACAATAGACCAAGCAACCATTTTCGGGCACAAGCTCTTCACAACTTGACTCATGTTAGCCAAAATATGCATCATGCAACATCTATGTAATGAAACTCATGACTTTGACATAACCCACAAAGGTCACCGCCGTCCCGGTGCGTGAACACTGCCTAGCCGGTCAGACCCGCCAATGGTCGGTCTGACCGCAAGCCAGTAGGTTTGACCGCCAGCAAATGGTCGGTCAGACCGCCCCAACACTTAGCCAAATTTCCAGCCCCGGAAATATGCACCTTCTCTAGAAAAACTTGACCGCAGGGGTCAGTACGTAGGGCCGGTCAGACCACTCATTAGGTCGATCTAACCACCGGCACTTCAACCTGCCCATGGCTAGTCAGACCGCTACCCAGGTCTGTTAGACCACCTATGCCTGACAAGCAGCAGGACTTTGCCGAAAACAAGGGTTTCTCCAAACACCTCGACGCTGTTGTCAATTGCTCAACACACTAAGATTAGAATCATATCCACATGATCTCCACAACCCCCCCTTGATGAACACATTGGCAATCTTCTCAAAATGTAAATTGGAGATAGTTTTGAAAAACTCTTGCTCGTTTTCGCGCAAAGGCACATCTTGGTCCACAAGCAAGAAAAGTTATAAAAATGACCAAGATGGCTTGTGGAATGCAGAAACACAATAAATAAAGCAATAGAGTTCATGAAAATTTCAAATCGCGCGAGAACAAAAAAAATCACTCAATGTCCATATGAAAGAACAATTGTTCATTTTGATCTTTGATCATTGTGAGGTTTCAAGAAATGCAATTCAAACCAAGAATTGAACATTAAGATCGCAAGAATGCATATGAGATGCTCCCCCTCACTTAAATCACTATTTTTTTTCCATTTTTCACCCCCTTGATTATAACTCCGCCTTTTATCATTTTTGTCATTTCTTCTTCCCCTTTGACAATGGAGTCATCAAGGAAACACGTCTTCCTCTCATCCAAGGATAACATGTCAAGATGCATGGAAGAAGCATAAGAAGGAGCATGCATGAAATACAATAGAGTGGCTTCATTTTTTGATTTTTCAATTTTTTAGTACAAAAAGCTTTAGAGATTACCCAAATGAACACGCTAGCATTTCTAAAGTGCACAAGACATATCAAGCATGAAGAAGTTATCAAAGTCATATCTGGACATATAGAGCTAAGCTAAGCAAGATAGCATAGGATGAAGCAATAAATGAAATTACAAGTTATGCAAAGCTTCACAAATAGCTAGTTCATCAAAAGGTATCATAGAATGATAATAGCCATGTCAAAATATCAATGTGAGATCAAGAAGCTATAATTGATCAATATAGAGGCTATAAGTTACAAAGTGAATCATTTTGCTTAAAATATCTCAAGCACCTATACATCTACCACATTTGATCATTTTGTAATTGGAAAGCACTTGTTGAAGTTGTATAAAAAGTCTATCTTAGTAGAGTAGATCCTGGATTAGGGAACATCCACAACCACCCTCGAAGCTTCGACCAAGGCGAAAAATCTTGAGGTTCATATCAAAGAATGACAAGCTGTCCCCATGAGATCATCTGGATCACCAAACTATCTCCAAGTTCATGTCACATGACAAGCAGTCTCGTGAGAGTAGTTTGGCACAATTTTAAGCACATGAGGATCACAAAGCTTGTTTCATTTGATTTTCCATTTTGCATGAGATTAAAAGCAATTTTAAGATTCACAAAAGAACTAGACGCTCAACTAAAGTTCAATCCTAGATTGAAGAGCTAACAAAACAATTTTGGCATGGCAAGTGTCATAAAAGGATCTGTAAGATCGAAGAGGCTGACTAGAGGGGGGGTGAATAGTCGTTTCTAAAATTCTCTAAGGCTAAAACCGATTTCTAATGTGGAAGCTAACAACAATTCGGTTTTGTACAATTAAAGCCTAAATCAACTAGTCTTTACTAAGTGCACCGACAATTCTAAGACTATTGATAATGATAGCAAACAAACAAATACATGTGAGCAATTTAATTCTATAAATAGAAATTGCAATAGAGTAAAGCACAAGAAGGCAAACCACAACGACACAAGGATGTTTTACCATGGTATTCGGAGACTTGCCGGTCTCCCCTAATCCACGTTGAGGTAAGCCCAACCATGTTGGACCGACTCCATAACTTGAGCCAACACCTCCAAGGTAAGTCCAACCACTTGGACTGGCTCCAACACAAACCAACACCTCGATCCACTCGGGGTTGCTCTTCCTCCACTCCAGAGATGGCGAGTACCAAACCACTCACAACACGCCAGGCCTTCTCACAAGCTTCTTGGGAAGATCATCGGACTACGACGCCTCCATGCCGTCTAGGTGTCGGCAAACACTAAGAGTAATAAGCCAAGCCCATTGCTTGACTCTTACCAAGTGCAACACATGCACAATTGGATGCTCAATCCAATTCTAGTTGCAACACATGCAACTATAGCCTCTCCCTTTACTCACAAGGTGCAACACATGAACAATTGAGAGAAGCTCACACTAGCTCAAGAGAATGAAAATGGGATCCAAGAGTTGCCCCCCAACTGGCCAAGGTGGGTATTTATAGCCCACACACAAAAACTAGCCGTTGGAAGAGAATCACGAAAATCGTGGAAACTCGGTGGGTTCGCAGCATGTGGTGGTCGTCAAGACTCTGATTAACGGCTATAAAAATAGTCGTTACATACAATTTTCGGTCAGTCTGCCCTCACAAGGTCCGGTTTGACTGGACCCCCGGTCAGTCCGGGCCTTCCGGGTGGAAGAAATCCAAAAAACATGCCCTTTGGAAAATGTTGACCGGCCTTATAAGGGCGGTCAGTCCGCAGGCATATGGGCGGTCAGTCCGGCCCTGGATTTCATCACAGGCGACACTAAAAAAAACGGTCATAACTTTCAACTCCGATGTCAGGATTGAGTGATCTTGGGCTCTATGGAAAGCTTATTCAGAGGGCTACATAACCCATCTATTTGATTGATCTCAAACACATTCGATCGAATCAAAATGCATAACTCTAAAGAGCCAACACCATGGTCTGAGTCCAAGGAAATAGCAACGAGCAATCTTAGACCATGCCAAGGGAAAATGTATGAATCCCAACAATTTGTAAAACACATTTGCAAACTTTAGTATCATGCCACAAGGAGTAGGTACATGGACTTCAACTATTTGCAAAGTATAATCACATGCTATAAGGATTATGCATGAGCCTTGACTATTTGCAAAACACATTCGCAAATATCAGTAACATGCCATAAGGAGTAGTTGCATGGACTTCAACCATTTGTAAAACACATTTACAAATTATAGTCTCATGCTACAAAGAGTTAATGCATAAGCTTCAACTATTTGCAAAACACATTCGCAAACAATAGCATCATGCCATGGAGATCTAGAGCAAGCAGGATTGAGCTATCAATACATGATGAGACTCAAGCTACTAGACAAGACCCCTCTTAATAGTACGGCAAACCTATACTAACAATCTGGTCTTCCAACCAAACACCAAGACCGGTAAAAGACTAGGAACATATCATTAGCCCTAGCTAGTCATACCTTTGCCTTGAGCATCCTCTCAAAGCTTGATGACACACGTCTTTACTTCAAGTCCGGATCATTGTCTTGATATGCATCAACCCATGATACATCCTTCACTTGACCTCCATCAACACATGAAGAATCTTTTCTTGATTTGATGATCAACACATGATCATCTTCTCTTCAGGATCTTGATGTGCATCAACACATGATGCACTCTTTCACTTGAACCTTGACATGATGACTATCAACTCATGATGCCATCCTAAAGTCTCAAACTTCATAGAACATAACCTATTCATCCAACTCATGAAAAATATTAGTTCCATAATGTGATTGTCATTAATTACCACAACATACCATTAACTCATAATGGTGGGTCAAGATACTTCAATCTTTTCCTCTTTGGTAATTGATGATAACCACATCAATTTGCAAATAATTGAATATAGATCAATATGAGTATATATGTTGGATCGAAATAGGCAACTAGAGGGGGGATAGGAGCTCAAAATCTTTTCACAAAGAATGGATTCAACTTGTAAATCACTCCAATAGCTATGAGAGCTATGAAGATCAATGACTAAGCACAGAGGAAGTCTTGTATTGAATCCACTCCTAACCCCCAAAGCTCAGCAAACAAAACCGAGGAAGTGTCATAGAATCGTGGAAATCGATAATACCTCTGTCTATGGACGGTATTACCAATTATCAGTAATACCTCTGTCTATGGGCGGTATTACCAATGATCAGTAATACCTCTGTTCATGGGCGGTATTACCAATTATCTCGAACAAAGGAAATCACCAAAACCAAAACTCAAATCGGTCTAACTTTTGATCTACTAGGGAAAACTCCGCGAAACTTGAGACACACCTTCTCTAAGATATTAGGAACCCATTCCAATCAAAGATCGCAGAGATCCATGCCAAAGTTCCTATATTTTTTAGTTTGAACGAAGGGTGCTCCAAAACCGAGTCAAAATCGAAATATGATCTAAAGATTTGCTCGTGGGTGATTGATGATCAAGATAATCCTAGATGGGTTCCCACATGTCACAGCAAGTTAGATCAAGGCAAGAAACCAAGGGTAAACTCACAGATCAAGAAAAGCCCCAAAATCATCAAATAGAAAGGAAGAACACAAAAGGACTCATCTTGTGAAATCTGGTTGGATTCATTTGAGATAGATGATTGTTGTTTATAGCCACTCCATCTAGGAGGATAAAGCTCACTACGTAAGCACACACTCAATCCAAACCCTAGAAACTCTAGCCTCTCCTCTCTTCTCCTCAAAACCCTAAAACACACAAATAGGGTTACAAATGACCAAAGGGTTCTAAGTGCAACCAGCACTTAGCCCTATTTATAGTGGAGGCTAGAATCTAAAGAATATTCCATTAGGGCACCCGTTAAACCCAACACACAAACGGGTTAACACACGCACGCAACTCAAAGCGTCGTCTTCATCTTTGATTGACCTAAACCGCTTCTCCATGCGCCGGCCCGCGCCAAGGACAAGAAGGTGGTTTCGCACACCACCACTTTTCTGGTATAGGGTAATTTCCCAAAATGCCCCTCTACCGACCTTTGGATATTCCTTCGCGTCGAAGCATCTCCCATGCTCCGTCTTCATCCATGTGATTCCAATGACTTTCCGCCAAGCCTCTCACGCGTCCGGATGCCACCGAACTGTCCTCGCTTGCAACTGGGACAAAAGTCACTTGGCGCACCACATGTCTCACCACCGGTAGCTTCCGCTCTGGTTCCTTGTCTTCTCGGCTTGTAAGCACTCCGCTAGCCTTAGTCATCTTCCAGCACAATCTCGATCGTTCTGGACCTCGATTCTCCTAACCTAGTCCCGATCTAGTTCGCATCACCATGACCTAGCTCCGGTGTCCTACAACAATCACAAACAAGCAAACCGTTACGTAGCACTGCACGATACGCACAATCATCAATCCACATAATTGATGAGGCATGAGCACATACCTTCACAAAGGTCTTTGCTCAAACTTCGCCTTCTATGGTTCTTGTCCATCTTGCACCTTGCTTGAGTCTAACCATCTCACCCGACATCCACGACCGTTCTAGACCTTGGTTCTCCTAACCAAGTCTCGGTCCTCTTCGTCGTTGACCATAGTTGACTCCAAGCCATCTGCACAACAATAGACCAAGCAACCATTTCCACGCACAAGTTCTTCTCAACTTGACCCATGTCAGTCAAAACATGCATCATGCAACATCTATGCAATGATCAATATGGACTTGACCAAACCCAAAGCCAATTCTCCAATTGAAACAGCATTCAGCTCAGATCATTCCACAAGCGGTACTACTGCCACATATCCACCGGTACTACCGCTCACATCACTGTGTCGTACCGGAACTCGGAGAAACCCAAAATCTCCAAAAACATGCTCTCTGGAATTTCCATACCGCCACACCCAGATTACCTCCATGCGGTAGTACCGCCATTCAAATCAAGGCCATACCACTCTTCATGTAAACCGAGCTCCAAAGACACCTTCTTTGGAATTTTGCAACCGCTTATGAACTTGCGGTAAAACCAATGTCTTGATATCGCTTTTCAACATGCTTGATATTACTCGGCGGTAGTACTGCATGCCACAATGCTTGATACTACCGCAAAACTTGACACTTGTTGATTTCCACAGAATTCAACAAACTCTCACTGCAATTGCCAATTGTTTCATCACCTAAGATCATGAGCATGTCCCCATGACATCCACAATGTCCTCATGACATCCACAATATATAAACTACACAAGTTATATATACTCAAATGATATGTTTCAAAGTAGAGATCCTTAATATGGATCAATACTAATGAAACCCCAATACATAGAGTGAACTCCCCCTAAGTGTGTGTATACATGAATGTGTAATAAAAACATATGCACATATTCAAGTTAAACTTTTAGTGGAGTTCAATCTATATTTTGGATCCAAGGAATGCAACAAGATATAAGAATATGATGTTGAGTGCATACCTCCATGATTTTCACCTTTACATCCAAATAAGACTACACAATAGATATATCAATAAAAGTGTTAGTATCACAAATAGATTTGTCGTTAATCACCAAAATACTCCAGTAACTCATAATGGCAGGTCTAGATTCTTCAAGATCACTAAAGGTGCAACTAACCAAAAGATACATAAATTGCAGTTTTTAGTTCAAGTTATCTTATGATTAAAGCCTATCTAGTAAAGACTAAGCTACACATGAGAAGACATGACAATTCTAGCTAGTCAATGAACAAGACATGACAATGAGCATGAATAAAAATGCTGCAGCACAAGAGTGTAATAAGCAAAGTTTCGTCAATTTAAAAGACAGAAGCGATAAAGCTTATATTACAATGCATCATTTTTTAATACTTTTCATAAGAATGCAGCATGATACAAAGAGATGCAAGGAAAAACATCAAAAGCCAAATAAGGCACTTGTTGATACCACTAGGTGAAAGTTGGAGAATCCACTTGAAGAGAAGATCAACAAGAGTCAAAAGGATTAAAAAGATCAAAATAAAATCAAATAGAACAAAGAAGATATCACTTGAATAAGGTATAAGAAAAGATCCACACCGAAGATACCACTTGAATAAAGTATCAGAAAAGATCCACTCCCCCTCAAACCAATCCATAAGGGCAAACTACCCCCAACTCACTCCTTAAGGTGGCAAACCTAGTAAGATCTAAGGGTTTGGTGAGGATGTCTACCAATTATGCCTTGGACTCCACAAACTCTAGCACAAAGGCCTCCTACTCCACATGATCTCTAGGGGAAAATACTCGACTAGCTAGGGAGCAAAAACTCCAACACTAAAAAGCTTACAGACTGCTCAAAACCTGCTAAGGACTAGTGACTGGGAGACAAACTCGACCTAGGCTGTGAGAAGAGTGCATCCTAGCAAACCATGGGATAAGAAGAGTGTCTAGAAGGGATAGGTGCTAGAACAGTACATCCTATCTACTTTGAACTCAACAAGCCCAACACTTGACAAGTGCCAGATGCTATGTGGTACCAAACACAAATGTAAGGCATAGGGGCTCGAACCTGAGTCACATCGCTTGGCGGTGAGATGTAGTCGAATGAGTGGAAGCTGGACCATACTGCGTTTCCAAGAAGTAATAGCCAGCATCGAATGAGCATACGAGGAAGGAGAACCAACAGCTGGAGTCATGAACCACATGTTCTCCTCAACTAAAAAGACTACATCAAAGAGACAGAAGAAGTCTATAACTGGGTACTGGGTTAGTGAGATATTATCTAGGGAAACAGTACCAAGACACACAACTAGCAAGAATAGCAGTAGATGATCCAAAGCTCATAAAAGCATATAAGCAACAATTCAGGGCATGAGCATGAAGATAGACATATCAATCGCAACACATACCATCCAAGATATGATAAATCTCAAAATATCCTCAATCCATAATAAGGCATAGGAGCAAGCAAGCATATAGCATATCATACAACATACATCAGTCAAGGGTAAACCATGCTAGTGAAGCTATGGCAAAACTCATATATCCACGATTAACAATAAGGCACAATACCATGAAAGCATAAAACATGTCATAGAACAAATCGTGAATAATATATGCTAATATGGATATCAAATAAGCATATGGATACAAACAGCAAAACATCACTAAGAGCAAGATAATAATTATATCAAAACAGTACAAGCTCATGATGACAAAACCAAGCTCATACACCCATAGAAATAATGAGCATCAATCTAATACATGGATACATAAGCAAGACACTATACAAGTGAGCACAAAGACAAGCACAACACGCTAAGAATGAATAATCATGAAGTGTAAGATAGCTCATAAAATAGGTGAAGGCGCCGATCATGAAAGTACATGCCTCTTGGAGGCCATTATGGAGATGAAAAACCATCAAGTGTCCCGATCACATGATGAAGCAAAAGACCGGAACCTTTCAAGTCCATGTTCTCTAATCCGCGTCCACGGTACCTACACACGAGAAAAGCAAGATGCCCAGTCTTGGATCCCGAAGGGTTAGAGAGCAAATACTTGGGAATCCAAACCTTGGACATACATCCACTAAAAGCAATTGAACATTATGTGAGTTAACATGATGCAAATGATGGTTCATGCAAGAGTTTTCAACACCATCCTTGGAGGCACGCCGCAAGTGGACAACTCGATGAGGAAAACGAGATCCATCTCTAGAAAAGCGACAATAACCTTGCTTGAAAGCACCATGATGAGAACCAAAAAAAGCACCAAAGAAACTCACACATCTTCACTGTGGGTGTGTACCTCGAGGAATAAAACGAGATCCACCTCTTGGGAAATGGTGGAAATCCTGTCTTGGGGCAGCTCGTGGGCCAAAACCAAAACCACAGAAACAAAGTCCACGATATTGTCCAACACCACTAGAAAAGGTGTAAAAGACGTCATCAACAAAGCGAGTCCTCATGCTAGGTTCTTTAATGTGCATGTCATAAGAAAGACTATGCCCACTAGGAGACTTAGAAGCATGAGCTCGACACATGTGTTTCGCACGACGAAAACAAAAAATCCACAAGATGTCCATCCTTCTCACAAAATGAGTAATGGTGTAAAGGTCTACTAGGAGACACGGTCTGAGAGGATGAAGCGTCATTGTCGCTCAACGAAGAAGTCCTTTGGGACAACCTAGAAGAACCAACATCATAACTCGCCCTCGTGTCGGCACTAGGCTCACACATGCCATGAGATAGGAAATGTGTGCCCCTAAAAGCTCGACGGCACATTCGACGCCGGTATTTGACATGGTGGAAGCAAAACTCAACAAGGTGTCCGTCTTTCTTACAAAAGGTGCAATGATACTTCTCTTTGGGAAATATAGTACTATTTGAGGAAGAAACACCATTGTCTTTAGAAACCCCTTGAACAACACAAGAAGATTCACAAAGAGTTACACTTGCCAAGGAAGAGCTACTCAAAGCAATGGCACAAATACCAACATCAAATGATTCATGTTTAGTACGAGAAGACTCCAACTCCGAATGCAAAGAAGCAAGAGAAATCTTGAAAACATCAATCTCGGAGTGGAGGCAAATACAAGAGTCACATGACTTGATGTTCATATCATAGCGCAATTTCTTCAAAGACTCGACCTCGCTTTTCAAGGCAATGCAAGATGTGCAAGAAATTAATGATGTTTTTGTATTAAGCATGCAATTCAAAGTATCAATTTTATTTTATAAACTAACACAATTCTTGCAAGAGACTAAACCATCCTTAAGCAATTTTTCATACTCTGAGCACATGCTACAAGGGCTAGCTTCAATTTCAATAATTTTAGCCCTAGCATTCTCTAATTGCTCAAGGTGAATGAAATTAGTCAATTTTAACTTCTCAAATTCAGCAAGCATGCTTGCACAAGAATCACAATTATTTCTAGCCATGGATCTAAAATTGCCTATTTCTAACTTAGCATTATCAAGCTCATGATGTAAGGCAGCACAAGAATCACATGGCATAGAAGCATTTAATTTTAATAATTTATTTTCAGATTTTAGGTATGCAAGAGAATTATTCAAGTTATCCATGTCTACAAGCAAGGAATACAAAGCATACATGGAGGTTTTCAATTTGGCGAGCTCACGAGACAAATAAATATTTTCTCTTTCTAGCAATTTCATTTCCTTTCTAAGAGCATACAATTTAAAATCATATGACAACAAGCCATCAATGAGTTTTTTTGCTCAACTTGCTTAGCTTGAGTAGGGGATCATCCTCGGATGACTCATCATGACCATCCTCGAAAAGTTCTCCATCACGATCATCCTCGATCACCACTCCACACATGCCAATGAGCACCTTCACCTCCTTGAGCTCCAAGTGTATCTCATCCCTAAAACTTGGACAATCAAAACCAAAGAGATCGCCACAAATATCGCAGGAGAATTCCTTCTCATCTGACAACATAAAACATCGTACGTTCAAGCCTGTTGTCATGACGAACACCATCGACAAAAGAATCATGACAAGATGCAAACAAGCACTCACAAGTCCACATACTAGCCGACATGCTCAAAGATCGGTGAAGATCACAAAAGAGCAAACCTCACTCTGATACCATTTGTTGGACCGAAGAGGCGACTAAGGAGGGGGGGGGTTGAATAGGCGCCACACAAAAACGACCTCTTCAAAATCTTTTGCCGCAAGACGTTCAAGGTTCTTTCACTCCAATAGCTATGTGGAGTTATGTAGATCAGAGATAATCATTCAAATAAGAACCGGGCAACAAAAAGATCAAAACTCGCTGAAATTCCCACTAACCAGTCAGACTAGTGAATAGTGGTTGTCAGACTGGTGAATAGTGTGGGCAGACCGGTGAACAGTAAAATCAGCACAGAAACCGAATTTCAGTAGGATTTAGAAATCGCAAATTGATCCAACTTTTAATCCACAATTCCAAACTTTACGAAACTTGAAACATACCTTCTATAGGATGTTAGGAACCTATTTCAATCAAAGATCATGAAGATCATTACCAAAGTTCTGGTATTTTCCCGTTTGCGTGAAAGTTGTTCCAAAACCGAGTCAAATACGAAAACTATGATTGAGATGATTTCGTTGGAGGAATCAATCCAAGATGGCTACAGATGGTCTCCCATACATCCTAGAATTCTCAATCATAGGAAGAATCAAGTCAAAAGCCCTCGAGAGCAAAACCCCTAAAATCACCATTTCTTTCACCAAAATCGAGCAAAATCAAACTTTGATCCAAAAGCTTGCTCGTGGGTGAATGATAATCAAGATGACCTTAGATCATATCCCACACATCCCATCAAGCAAGATAATAGCAAGATCCCAAATAAAATCCTAAGAAACACCAAAAATCCCAAAGGCATCAAAAAGAGAGCAAGAATAAGATAGAACTCATCTTGGGGGCAAATCTTGCATGGATTTATTAGAGAGATTGTATGTTTACAGCCACTCCCCCATAGAGGATAAAAGCTCAACACTTGAGCACTCAATCAATCAATCTATCATGAACCCTAGCCTTTCCACTTTCCTCTCCTATCCCTAAATCATAAATTAGGGTTTCTAGAATCCAAGGATTAGGGGTGCACAACCAGCACCTTCTCTTTTATAGCGGAGGCTAGCTCTAGAGAGACATCCCAAACAGACACCCGTTAAGCCCACACACAAACAGGTTTCACTCATGCACGCTTCTTAAAGCGCTGTCTCCATCTTCTCTTGACCTAAACCACCTCTCTTTTCACCGTCTTGCGTCGCGGTTTCTCCAAGGCTAATAAGGTGGATTCGCACACCACCACTAACCACTTTTCCTGTATAGAAAAATTTCCCAAAATGCCCCTTTACCGACTTTTGGCGATTCCTTCGCCTCGAAGTATCTCTCATGCTCCGTCATCATCCATGTGGCCCCAACGACTTCCCGCCAAGCCTCTCACACGTTCGGATCCCACCAAACTGTCCTCGCTTGCAACTGAGACCAAATCACTTGGCGCACCACATGTCTCACCATGACTGCACCTGGCTTCCTTTACCGTTCAGGACCTCACCTCCTCCCCGAGCCTAGTCCCAACCTCAACTCCTCCCTGAATCTAGTCCCGGTCTACCTTGCCGCTGCCCGTCATGTTCATCGTCGATAGCTCCCGCTCTGGTTCCTTGTCTTCTAGGCTTGTAACCACCCCGTTAGCCTCAGTCATCTTCCGGCAATACCTCGATCATTCTGGACCTCGGTTCTCCTACCTAGTCCCGATCTAGTCCACCTCACCATAACCTAACTCCGGTATCCTACAACCATCACAAACAAGCAAACCGTTACGTAGCACCGCACGATACGCACAATCATCAATTCACATAATTGATGAGGCGTGAACACATACATTCGCAATGGCCTTTGCTCAAACTTTGCCTTCTATGGTTCTTGTCCATCTTGCACCTTACTTGAGTCCAACCATCTCACCTAGTATCCACGACCGTTTTGGACCTTGGTTCTCCTATCCAAGTCCCGGTCCTCATCGCCATTGATCATAGTTGACTCCAAACCACCTGCACAACAATAGACAAAGCAACTATTTTTGGGCATAAGTTCTTCACAACTTGACCCATGTTAGCCAAAACATGCATCATGCAACATCTATACAATGAAACTCATGATTTTGACCTAACCCACAAAGTTCATCACCGTCCCGGCGTGTGAACACTGCCTGGCCGGTCAGACCGCCCCAACACTTAGCCAAATTTTCAGCCCCGGAAATATGCACCCTCTCTGGAAAAACATTTGTCTATACCATTGTACATGCCCTTAAACAACCTGCATACTCACACTGAACCAGCATTTGTTATTATCGATACTTTCCGAGACCTGCATTTTGGTTGTGAATGATGACGAATGAATTAGTTGTATGCATATGTGTTGCTGGTAATTAATAGATGATTTTTGCTTTGTAATTCATCATATTGATGCTAAATCATGAAACAAACATATAATTGCCTTAAGAGTATTTAAGATATTTCACAACTCAGAACAATCACAAAAATCTAGACTACCAAACAATATCTCAGGAAGAATTACAGCCACCGGTTACAACTGTTTTCAGTCCAAAAGCCGAAAAAAAAAATCCTATGGGAAAAACTACCGCTCCAAAACAGGGCCTTAGATCTGCCGTAGAAAAGAAGGGGTAAAAAAATTCCAGAATTCCAGGTAGACCCGGACACCACAGGTCCAGTCAAATGCAAATAAGCTCACCCACGAACACCGATCTAAACCAAGCGACACCCCGAGAAAAAGGTGAAAAATCCCCAAACGAGCAGCAGCAGCGACAACAACAAGAGCAAATCCTCCTCGCCGCTCCGCCCCCATCGGATCGAAGCCCTAGGGTCTCGCCTCCTCCTCCTCCCCCTCCTCCCCATCACTCCCCGCCGCGCGCGCGCGGGGAACCACCAAACCCTAGGACGGCAAACCCGGTGCGATCGCCCACGGTGGAGGCCTCGTCGGCGGCCGAGAGGAGCCGCTCCGGGCTCGGGTCAGGGTTCCGGTACCTCACCGGCGCCGCCTCCGGGTGGTGGGACCGGTGGATGGTCATGGGAGCCAGCGGCTCTAAGCTCGAGAAGGCCCTTGGCGACCAGTTCCCCGAAGGCGAGCGCTACTTCGGCCTCGAAAACTTCGGCAACACCTGCTACTGCAACAGTGTCCTCCAGGTCTCCATACCCTATCCCTGCACTTCTGTATGCTAGGTGTGATGTTTGTAACTGTGATAGCATGCTATGTGGTAACCCGTGCAGTATACTTGTCGAAATGGTTTGATTTGGTACCTGTCATGCCTTGATTAGGTGGCGTGTTCGATAACCTTTGAGGCGCCTTTGTTTGTTTTCAGTTGACTTGGATATGCTCCTTATTGTGTTGGTATACCAGATGGTCACAAGATTCGAGGCTGTGCGAGTGTAATTTGACATATGTGTTGATATGGGTGGCATCCTTCAACGATGCAATGACACAAACTGTTCTGAGTTATGTGACACGTGGATACTTGGTCATGGTTGCACTATGCTCACATATTCGCATAATTAGGTTCATGTTATGTAGAGATATATAAGAATGTAGACATACCAGTTTTTTGTATGTTGACCATGGAAAAAAACCCGGCCGGTTACCGCTGGTAACCGGTCTTACCGGTGGGGACCGGGAGAAACAAAACAGGCCGGTTTCTTTCCGGTTTAGCAAATTCAAATTTTAATTTTCGAATTTAGGCTGGTTTTTAAGCAAATTTCATCCGGATTTTTTTTGAGATTTATGGTAACCGGTCGGTTACCGGTACCGCCCGCCGGCCGGGATTTGCACCGGTACCGGGTTTTCTATACTTGATGTTGACTATCATAGCATGTTTACAAATTCTACAACTAGGTCCAAGAACAACATACTATTTTTTGGAACAAGTACAAGCTTGCCTTTTATGAGTGCCAATATACATGATACCTCCAAAATCTACGGAATTGAACATTTAGAATATAGCCGTTACATAGTAGATTTACACACGGTAGCCCAATATGGGGCATTGCCGAGTTTATCTGAAACATATATTTTTTTTCACAAATATTCAAACCTTTTTTACTAGATTACTTGCAACTTAGAGGTGTGTCAATAACTCAGTATGCCTCTATTTGTCTGCTTCTGATTTAGATCCTCCACTCATGTGTCTGTGCCATGACTTATTTTGATGACTTGCCTTGATAACTTGTCTGTCTCTAGTCTAAAGCTCCTAACACATGAGGTCAAGTCAGCAACATCAGGCTGTCATGTGATAGGAAAGATTTGAATATCTAGTCATGCAAAATAACAAGCTAGTTCATTTAAGTGACTGCTAGCAGCATCAGTGGGCTGAAAACCAGTGAAAACTTTCAAGGTATATTAGAAAAACAAGATTACTTTCCATTTTTTTCTGAATGAAAGCATTAGGTAAGTTCCGTAGGCAATGAAAGCCGCAGATCATTGATGGGAATGCCTGTCTACTATTTGTCCACTTTAGAACGTTTGTTTTATTTAATTCAGGATCTTGTTAGGACATACATCATTTTGTCTATGGCAGACATAATGAATTTAGTGATCATGTTGATTTGGATCCAAATTAATTGTATAACAAGCAATGGCAGACATAATGAATTGGTGAAGCTCCGTTGTATTTTGATAGAATATATTTCAATAACTTTCTATCTCTATGGAGTAAACAGTGGTTGGCACTCTGAACATGTGGGACTGTTACATTTTGATAGAATATTTTGCAACAATTAGCTATCTGTATGGAGTTATTACCATTGCATAAGAGGCGTTCTTCAAAGTTGTGGATTATCATTACTGGGAGAAAGGGCCCGAACCAAGTTCAGCATAAAATAAAGAGAGATTGTTTGATGCATACTGCGAATGTGCAGGCATGTTAGACTGTAGTTTTTTTAGTTATCATTATTTATTAATTCATTATCCCCATATTTCCAAGACATAAAGCAGATCCTGGAGTAACATGAGTTTTTAATGCTGCTATATTTTCTCCCTAGGAAAAGAAATCCTTTTGTGTATTCATGTCTAGACTATCTTAGCACTAGCTGCATATCTACCTTCCATTTGCTAAATTTGTGCAGAATATTGTAGTTGGCATGTAATATTTTCTGGCTAGGATAAACTTTTATGAGTAAGTTTAGCTATTCTCATATGTTTGGACTGTTGATAATCTAATAATGTTATCATTCTTACACCATATCAAAGTACGGGTTATTCCTGTTTCCTACCTTTCTTTGTGATAAATAGTTTGTTAGATCCTGTTCTAATCACAGATAGACTGTTTGTGGTGCTTACGACTTGTACTGTGTAGTCGACTCTTTTAATGCATCTGACAAGTACAATATTTACATGAACCTTACAATGATACTTTTGTTTCAGGCACTTTATTTTTGTATTCCGTTCAGGGAGCAATTGCTGGAATATTATGCAAATAATAAAAATCCTGGAGATGCAGAGGAAAACCTTTTGACATGTTTGGCAGATCTTTTTATGCAGGTAAAGTGGACAAAAAGATAATTATTGACCTACTGATATGTAACTGTGTTCAAGCATGTTGTTGCTTTGTGAATTAACTTGGGATGGTATAGTTTATTGGCATTTTTTTCCTGTTGGATCCAGGGGTTCTTCTACTTATTACTGCATGTCTCATTATTAAGGAAATCAGTACACTGCTGTTCTTAATTGGTGTGGCTATCACTGGGCACTAGTTTTTAATAAGTTAGTTAGGCTTACTTTTGGGAGAAGAATATAAGTGGTTTTATTTATTGTGAAAATGCTTTCCATTTTAGTAAGCCTTGGAGTGGCAGCATTTACTTGCATTCTAGCAACCTTTAAACCTTCCATTTTCTCTCTTCAGGATGACATGCACACTGATGCTAAGTATGGATTGCAAATAAAAATACTCGTAACTGTCCTAGACAGAACCATACTAAGTTTTTTCATACTGAACATTCTCGAAAACATATTTTAGTTCGGAAAATGCAAAACCACTTGTACATGTAGACACATGTACTTAGCCCTCCAAAGTGCTCCAAGATTTGCACAAGGATATTACAATGATTACAAGATGGGGGTGGTTAGTTTGAATTTTGAAAGTTTGCATTGATCTCGAGGCACACTTGATAGTGGTGATAGTACATGTACCTACATCTACAAGTGGGAAAATCTTAAGAATTTAGAGTACCCTGTTGATTATGCTTATGCAATAAGGACATATCTTGTAGACTAGGTTGCTTGCACCTCACCCAGCACTCCAAATGTATGCAACATTAGCTTGCTTGGATAGCACTTTTGCTGGAGGTTTAAATGATGACCTGCATAGGTTGACGAGAACTGTAGCACTATTTATGGGTTTCATGCTTATATTCTTCTCTGTTTTGCTGTTTGACATTTTAAGAATTTCAAATACCCTGTTAATTGTTCCTTTTCTGTAAGCACATATGTCTAGTCTTGTAGATCAAATTACATGAGTTGCATCCAAGTTCTAAGGCACCCAGTATCCTGGATGTCTGCGACATTGATTTGGTCACTTCCTTGGATAACATTCTCTAGAGGTTTTAAATCATGAATCTGTACACTGCCTCAAAACATGCACGGCTTTTCTCTCTCTGGGATTCGAGGTTTCATATGGTGCCTGTTAATGAATTTGTATTGTTCTGGGTTTAAGGGTTTCGCTTCATAGTTAGTCTGAGAATTATGATGGAAAGCCACTTGATTGGCACAGCGCATACTGCAATTGAGATAAACTTGTTTTGTCGGTATTCTGTGAGGCCCTGTTTGTGAAATTGAGTACTATCAAGATCATTTTCTTTTAGTCTTGATGCTTTAAGAATTGAAAATGCCATGTTAATTGTGATTTTTTCTGTGACCACATATCATCTTGCATCTGACATTCCCACTAGGCCACTACCTTGAATATATGTATTTCTTGAATTGCTTGGATAGTATTGCCAGTGGATGTTTAAATAATGAATCTGCATATTCAGTCGTATATGTTAGATATGTATATAGCCTAGGGTGTTCTTTGCATGTCGACAACTCTGTACATGTTATATGTTGGCCTTTTGGCCAATTGGAATAGATTAAGCCTCATTCCAACATGGTATCAGAGCAATGTTAGGGTTAAGGTTTTGCTGCTGTCGTCGCCCTCCCCATGCTCTCCTTCTCTCGTAGCCGCCATCGCTTCGCTTCTCGCCGAGCCGCCGCCGCCCGTCCGGCCACGCTCGCCATCATCGCATCTGATCCGGCGCTTCCGGTAATCCTGATCGAGTCCTCGGCCTCGGGCCGCCGCTTGCCATGGCCGTCGCTCGTGCTACATGCACGCACACGGTCTTGTGACCATAGCACGCGGCTCGTCGCTCGGATCTCTCTCGCCAGGACGCCAGTGGCCAAGCAGCCAGCCAGCATATCTGCTTTGTTTTGCTTTGTTCGGTGGTATGCGCTTGGCTTCACTGGTCCACCGATCTACGTGGAGCCGACAGCTTCGGCTTCACTCTGGCTCTAGCGATCTACGTGGAGCTAGCGGCTTCGGCTTCACTCTGGCTCCTTGATCTACATGGAGCTGGCAGATTCAGCTTCACTCCGGCTTCCCGATCTATGTGGAGCCGGCAGTTTCATCTTCGGCTTCACCTCGGCTCCGACTTATCTGGCCTCTCTCCGACTTTTGGCGTCTCTTGGCTCCGATCCACTGGAGCCCTCGACTTTGCTCTTGAGCACACCGACTCGGTTGGTCAAGTCATCGCGATAGCCTGCCGGAGGCTCTTCGCCATCCCGCCTCCCGATTCGGTTCGACAGATGAACTTTCGAGCTGGTCGCTCACCGAGGATTCACCTCAACAACCGGCGTCTATGGGTCATCTCACCGCGAGCACCCCGTCCATCTCGCCACACCGCCGCTTCGCGGCTTTTTCCTACTAGTGCGGATCGGGCGGCTCGAGGTCGCAAATGTTGACCGGAGGAGGCCACGAGCTCAACCAGTTTGAGTTGCACGTCTACGAGCGATGATAGGATGCTGAGGCTCGTGATACCGCCATCCTAGTGGGTAGCATGCTCGTGGCTATCTCCATGGATGTGGCAAAGCTGCCGACGACACAACTTATGTGGGAGTGCCTCTGTCGCGTCCAGATCCCGAGCGCAACGAGTAACTATGAGATACGGGCAGTCTTGGCCTCGGGCTTGGCTTGCCGGACGCTGTAACGACAAAGGAAGATCGATTACAGTAGCCAAAGCAGCACAGGAGGAAGACTAGAAGATAACGAGGAGAAAGATTGGTTTGTAATCTCTGGTTACTTTCTAGAGTACGTATACTTCATCTTAAATGGACTCGGCTGTGTACAATAGACTTGAATACAACTTACAAACTCTAAGTCTGAAAGGAACTTAACTACTGCTGGACGTCTAAGTCCGAAAGGAACTCAACTCAAACTCTCCCTTTTACAGAACTTGCCAAAACTGAATGTAAATAACTAATAAGCCTAACTTGCTGTAATTAGTTGTCCCTGCTGTCGCCGACGTCGAGTATAAACGTTTCTTCACGTGACATTTCCCCCCTCCTTGGCGAACAACTCGTCCTCGAGTTGAAATAAAGGGTACTGACGACGAAACTTGGCGACAGGTTCCCAGGTTGCTTCGGAATCCGGTAGACCTTCCCAATGCACCAAAATTTGACGAACACCGCGACTCAAACGGGCCCGAACGACATGACGCGGTGTAGGTAAGACATGACCTTGCTTAAGGTCCGACAATGCTGGTGGTGTTGTCGGCGGCTCACCATGATATGGCTTCAGCAAGCTCACATGGAATACGTCATGTATACGAGCGTGAGATGGAAGCTGTAAGCGATATGCAACCTCCCCAATCTTTGCCAAAATCTGATACGGCCCATAATACCGAGGAGCGAGTTTACGATTGATATTAGGTGCTATTGTTAAAGCTTGTCGTTGATGGAGCCGAAGCTAGACCCACTGTCCTACGGAAAAATATAACTCCCTGTGTTTGGCATCATAATGGAGTTTATGGTGTTGTTGAGCAAGAAGACGCTCTCTGACATCCGTTAACAACTGATCCCTTTCTTGAAATAAGTGCTCAATTGCTGGTAAACTGGAGTCTTGCTCAGTGTATGGCCGAATAGAAGGAGGGTCCCTGCCATAGACAATTTTGAAAGGCGAAGCTCGAAGAGAAGTATGAAAAGACGTATTATAGCAATATTCCGCCCATGGAAGCCAATGGATCCATTGGCGAGGCCGATCTCCCGTAATACAACGAAGATACATAGCAATGATTTTATTTGTCACCTCTGTTTGTCCGTCAAACTGAGGATGAAAGGTTGAACTGAGATTGAGTCTGGTACCCAACAAATGAAAAAGTTCAGACCAAAAGTTACTTGTGAAGATTGGATCACGATCACTCACAATAGAACAAGGAATCCCATGTAAACGCACCACTTCATCAAAGAAAACACGAGCCACTGAACTTGCCGTGTACGGATGTGCAAGAGGGATAAAATGCGCGTACTTGGAAAATCGATCGACAACAGTCAAAATAACCGACTTCCCATTAACACGCGGCAAGCCTTCCACAAAATCCAATCCAATATCATCCCAAATATGAGAAGGTACCGGTAACAGCTGAAGGAGACCTGCGGGATGTAAATGCTCGGACTTGTTTCGTTGACATGTGGCACAAGAGCGAACAAAATCTTGAACTAACCGGCGATCTTGGGGAACATGGAAATCAGCACGGGGACGATGTAACGTCTTTTGAACCCTCATGGCCAATCGTATGAGCTGTAAGCAGGATGGTCTGTATCACCGGCGAGGATTGTGGAACATGCACTTTGTTATTATGAAGAACCAAACCATCTACTACCTTCCACGGAGCAGTCAAACTGATGGAAGCAATCTGAGCACGGAGTGTGGCTAAATCTGAATTTTGAACTGCCTCTTGCCGAAGATCAGTGAAGACTTCAAAATGTATAGTAGACAGCGCAAATACAGAAGCATCTTTTGAGTCTTGGTCTCGGCGAGATAAGGCATCAGCGACGACATTTAGGTGACCCAACTTGAATTCCACATGAAAATCATAGCCAAATAACTTGCTAACCCAACGATGCTGAGGAATCGTCGAAAGACGTTGATCGAGCAAGAATTTAAGGCTATAATGGTATATTTTGATGAGAAACCCACGTCCCCAAAGATAAGGACGCCAATGGCGGACCGCCTGAACCAATCCAATCAGCTCCCGTTCATAAGACGCGAGATCAGCATGCCGCGAGACGAGCGCGAATGAAGAATGCAATTGGTCCGTTGTCTTGATGAAGAACAGCACCAATTCCGACGCCCGAAGCATCACATTCAACAATGAAATCAGCCCCAAAATCAGGAAGTTGCAGTACCGGTGCGGTGGACAAGGCATTTTGCAACTGGATGAAAGCACGAGTGGCGTCCTCCGTCCAGACGAACGCCGCCTTTTTTAGAAGACGTGTAAGGGGTTCTGCAATGGCGCCAAACCCCTTAATAAATTTCCAGTAATACCCTGCCAAGCCGAGGAAGCCACGCAGCGCACGTACTAAACGAGGTGTGGGCCATGCTCGTACTGCTTGGACTTTTGATTCATCCATGGCAACACCATCTGCTGAAATTACGTGACCCAAATAAGCCACTGCGCGTTCTCCAAAGAGGCATTTTGACCTTTTGGGGAACAACTGATGCAGTCGAAGGAGACGAAGAACTGCTCGGACATGTCGGAGATGTTCTGCCCAACTGTGACTATAAATCAAAATGTCGTCAAAGAAAACCAACACAAAGCAACACAAATAGGTCGGAGAATATTGTTCATCAATGCTTGAAATGTTGCTGGCGCGTTTGTCAATCCAAACGGCATGATGAGGAACTCAAACAGGCCTTCATGTGTGCGGAAAGTCGTTTTCTCGATGTTGGAAGGGTGCATACGCACTTGATGATAGCCCGATCGGAGATCAAGTTTGGTGAAAAATTTGGCACCGCGAAGCTCATCAAGGAGTTCATCCACTATGGGAATTGGAAATTTATCTTTGACTGTCTTGTCATTGAGTGCTCGATAGTCAACGCAGAAGCGCCATGAACCATCATGCTTCTTAACTAACAATACTGGTGAGGAAAAAGCTGTCGAGCTGGGCCGTTTGATGCCTTGGCGCAACATCACACTACACTGACGTTCAAGTTCATCCTTGAGAAGCTGCGGATAACGGTATGGCCGAACTGAGATTGGCGGAGTACCTGGTAGATGTATGTGATGGTTTCGGGCTCTTTCCGGAGGCAATGTTGTCGGTTCTGCAAACAACCCATCAAACTCAGTCAGGAGCGTAGCTATCATCTCATCGCCTTCAAGCTGGAATGCTTGAGGCACTATTGTTGGTGCGCCTACCCCGCGCCATTGCACTTGTCGATTGTTGCGCCAAAATTCCATAGTCAATGCATCAAAATCCCAAAGAATTGGACCTAGAGTACGCAGCCATTGAATACCCAGGACAATGTCAAAGCCATCCATTGGGAGGGAGTAGCAATCCAAGACGAATTCCTCCTTGGCAATATGTAGAGCCATGGCTGGACACATACCCATGCTGGGAACTCTTATCTCCGTTGGCCACCAGTACGCGCATCCCGGGTTTTGGCTGGACATGCACTCCCGCGCGCCTAGCTGCTGCTGGGGTCAGGAAGTTATGCGTCGATCCTGAGTCCAGGAGTGCTAACAGAGACGTTGCTCCCACTGTCACTCGGAGTTGCATTGTATTATTCGCGCGCGGCTTGATGCCTGTCAACGCATAGACTCTCTATGCCCGGTTCATCCGCACCATCCTCACCGTCCTGGACTTCGTCACTGTCTGAACTGCCGCTTGGAGATAATAGCAAGAAGAGGCGTTTACAATAGTGGTTGGGTGTGAACTTTTCCTCATAATTGTAACAAAGTTCCGCTGCGCGTCGCTGCTCCATCTCCTCGGGTGTTAAGTAGCGTCGACGCATCGTGCGGCGGTTTGGCTCCAGGCCAATGCCAGGCTTAGGCGGCAGCAACATCGGTAGGGCGGCCTTGTCTGTTGTTGGAGTGGGTGCTACTCGCATGGTTGTCGTTGTTGGCCGAGCTAGGTGCGGAGTCACCAGTTGTCCCGTAACCTGAGCTCGCGGTTCATATGCCCTTGCGAGCGCCATGGCCATTTGAAGGCTAGCCGGGTTCTGCAATTCAACATCAGTTCGGATGGGTTCCCGGAGACCGGGTGTAAATATCTGAACCTGTTGTCGTGGTTGTAGACTGTCTACTCGACACAAGATATCAAGAACTTCTCCTGATATTCCTCGACAGTGCCGGCTTGTGTCAGTTCCTTGAGCTCGCCTAAGGGATTGTGACGTATTGACGGTCCGCACCGCAAATTGATGTACTCCTTGAAATTTCGCCAATTGGGTTCTCCCTCGTCTTGCTCCAGTTGAAAATACCATGTTTGTGCGATGCCGACGAGGTGGTAAGATGCAAGCCAGGCTTTTTCGTTTTCAGGAGTCTTTTGGCCTCGAAAAAATTGCTCGCATCTCTGCAGCCACCCGAGTGGATCTTCTTTCCCTTCATATTTTGGGAACTCGAGTCGATGGAAGCGGGTGGTCGTTTGGCCATCGGCAGGCCTCCATGGTCATGGTTGGATGCTCCTGACCCTCGACTAGGAGTTGGCAGCAAGCCATCGCCACGATGTTCCAGGCCGGCGAGACAGTCCCCAATTTCTTCGAATTGACTCGCTTGCCTGTCGAATCGTTCTGCATCGAGTTCAAGCTGCGTTATTCTGATGGCCGTCAGTGTTGCGATCTGTTCGTGAATCGCCTCCATTGCCGCCAGATCGGTTGCCATGAGCTCTGATACCAAGTTGTCGTGTCCAGATCCCAAGCGCAACGAGTAACTGTGAGATACGGGCAGTCTTGGTCCCAAGCCTGGCTTGCCGGACGCCGTAACAACAAAGGAAGATCGATTACAGTAGCCGAAGCAACACAGGAGGAAGACTAGAAGATAACGAGGAGAAAGATTGATTTGTAATCTCTGGTTACTTTCCAGAGTACGTATACTAAATCTTAAATAGACTCGGCTGTGTACAATAGACTTAACACAACTTGACTTGAATACAAACCCTAAGTCCGAAAGGAACTTAACTACTGCTGGATGTTTAAGTCCGAAAGGAACTCAAACTCTCCCTTTTTACAGAACTTGCTAAAACTAAATGTAAATAACTAATAAGCCTAACTTGCTGTAATTAGCTGTCCCTGCTGTCGCCGACGTCGAGTATAAACGTTTCCCCACGTGACAGCCTCCGAACTCACTACCAGCCGACAAGTGATGCTATGTACCTCTTAGTTGTGCACCAGACACATTCTCTTCAGCAGCTTGATGCCACTGTGGATGACTTCTACCAGCATATGTTTGAGGTGTGGCGATAGCTTGACTCTCTGAGGTCGGATGTCTGCCGGACCTGTCTCTGCTGTGTGCGGCTCCGCGTTCACCAGGAGACTCACCGTCTCTATAACTTCGTAACGCGTCTCCGGCTTGAGTTAGACTGTGCGTGCTCAGCTCTTGACTCGTCACCCACGCCTGAGCTTGGTGGAGGCCCTCACGAGTGTGCATGCTGAGGAGACTCGTCACCGTGGCGTGGCTCTGATGCAGGTTGTCTTGTCTGCTTCAGCACCTGCTACTTCGCTTGTTTCTTCATCATCGACCGTGATCCCCGACTTCCAAATAAGCGATGGTTCTTTGCCTCTCTGCGGTCTCCATGCACCCTCTTGTCGGCGGACAACCACAGTATCGGATCGCTATAAGCGAAGAGGACGGGTCGCGGGTGGACGTCCTTCGAAGGGCTCTGAAGGTTCCTCCCACTCAGGAGCTGGCGCCTCTCGCCAGGGCTCCTCCAGTGATGCCACACAACAGCTCCTCTCACTGCTCCAGCGCCTCGATGTCAGCTCGTCCTCAGACTCCCTGGGTTCTGCTCGTTTGGCTCTTGCTTCTTAGCAGTCTTCCACGCCTCAGCCTCGTCCCTCGTCAAGTATCTTGTCTCCGTGGATCTTGGATTCTGGTGCTTCCTTTCACATAACACCACATTCTACCCACCTCACTTCCTTGTGTCCCACAGTTTTTCTTTCCACTGTTCAGACTGCAGGTGGTACCTCTCTTCCTGTTGCAGGACGAGGCACCCTTCCACTTCTTTTCATGTTCCTCAGCTTACTATGCAGCTTATGTCGGGTGGTCAAATCACTGATCACGACTGTCGTGTTGTTCTTGAGTCTAACTCTGTTGTGTTCAGGACCGCCGCACGGGGACTCTGCTTGGTACTGACCCTCGGCGCCGTGATTCGCAGCGTCTTTGGGAGCTCGCTGGCTCCGTTTGCCTTCCGCTGTCTCCACCAGCCAGTCAGCCACTACCACTACTTCTGGTCTTGCCGTGTCCTCCACTACCTCCTTCACTCAATGGCACTATCGTCTAGGTCATCTCTGCGGATCGCGTCTATCATTACTAGTAGGTCGTGTTCTTGGGTCTGTTTCTGGGGACACCTCTTTACATTGTATGGGTTGCAAGCTTGGCAAGCTGCTGCAACTCCCCTCTCTCTCTAGTGATTCTATTTCTACTTGTCCTTTTGATCTTGTTCACTCTGATGTTTGGGGTCTGGCTCCCTTCGTTTCGAAAGGGGGTCATCGATACTATGTGATCTTTATTGATGATTATTCTTGTCATACTTGGATCTACTTCATATCCTCTCGCAATCAGGTTCTTTCTATTTACTAGATGATCGCCACCATGGTTCGCACTCAGTTTGATCCGACCATTCGTGTGTTTCGTGCTGACTCTGCTGGTGAGTATCTATCTGCTGCTTTGCGTCGTTTTCTCGCTGAGCAGGGTACTTTTCCCCAGTACTCTTGTCCTGGTGCTCACGCTCAGAATGACGTCTCTGAGCGTAAGCATCATCACTTGCTTGAGACCGCTTGCGCTTTTATGCTTGCCTCTTTTGTTCCCCCTCATGTCTGGGTTGAGACTGTTTCCACTGCTGTTTTTCTCATCAATATGCAACCTTCCACTGCTCTTCAGGGTTCTACTCATGTCGAGTGTCTCTATGGTCGAGCCCAGTCTGATCACCTTCACAATTTCTACCAGGTTCTGCTTTCGTCCTTCTTCGACCTCGTGGCCTTCAAGTCGATTGTTCAATCAGTTGAGTGTGTTTTCTTTGGCTACAGTCTTGAGCATAAGGGTTATCGTTGCTACAACCTTGTTGCTCGCAGGATGAGGATCTCTCGGGATGTCACTTTCGACGAGTCCCGACCTTGCTACCCTCGTTCCCCCACAGTTAGGTCAGATTCTCTTGTTGAGTCGATCTCCTTTCTGACTTTTCTTGACTCTCCGCCTTCCACTACTGTTGCGCTTCATCCTCCACCTTCTTCACCTTCCTCTCCTCTGGCTGCACCTATTCCACCTCCGTCGGAGTTTCCTTCCCGCTTTTTTGTTAAGATTCCATCCTTTCCTCTGCACTACTCGTCGTCCTCGGCCTACTCCAGTTAAGCATATGTCTTTGCTGGGCCCTTTTCCTCGCTCGTCTTCTCCATTCTTGCTAGGTCCCACCCCGCTTTTTCCCAAATACGATCTTCGTGATCGTCACACTGTCAGGCCATCTGAGCGCTATGGTTTTGCAGCCGGTACTCCTTCTAAGCCTACGACCTACCGTGAGGCTGCTGCTTATCCTGAGTGGCAGCTTATGATGTCTGAAGAGATTACTGCTTTGGAGCGTACTAGCACTTGTGATCTTGTGCCCCTACCTGCGCGTCACTCCCATCACATGCATGTGGGTTTACAAGATCAAGACCCGCTCGAATGGTTCCCTTGAGCGCTATAAGGCTCGTCTTGTAGCGTGTGGTTTTCAGCAGGAGTATGGTCGTAACTACGATAAGACCTTCGCCCCTGTTGTTCATATGACCACTGTTCACACTCTCCTTGCTGTGGCCTCTGTTCGACAGTGGCCCATCTCTCAATTGGACGTTAAGAATGCATTTATCAATGGCGAGCTGCATGAGGTCTATATGCAACCGCCCTCTGGGTATTATGTCTCTGATGGTATGGTTTGTCGCCTTCGAGGCTCTCTCTATGGACTCAAACAAGCCCCTCGTGCTTGGTTTGACTGCTTCTCTGCTGTCACTGCTGCCGGCTTCTCCGCTAATGACCACGACCCTGCCCTCTTTGTACACACCTCTCCTCGGGGTCGGACGCTCCTCCTCCTATATGTGGATGATATGATCATTACTGGAGATGACTCTTAGTACATTGCCCTTGTGAAGGAGCGTCTCAGTGAGCAATTCTTGATGTCCGATTTGGGTCCTCTTCATTACGTCCTTGGGATTGAGATCACTTCTACGCCCAAGGGCTACTATCTCTCTCGGGAGCATTATATTGAGAATATCCTTACTCACGCTTGTCTCACTGATCAGCATGTAGTGGATATTCCTATAGAGCTTGGTGTTCACTTTCGGCCTACCGATGGTGAGCCTCTTGAGGATCCCACTCGCTATCGCTATCTTGTTGGGAGCCTTGTCTACCTTGGGATCACTCGCCCTGACATCTCTCATCCAGTTCACATCCTGAGTCAATTTGTCTCTGCTCACACTCGACTCCACTACAATCACCTTCTTTGTATTCTGCGATATCTTCGCGGGACCATCACTCGTCACCTTTTCTTTCCTCGTCCTAGTTCTTTGTAGCTTCAGGCGTACTCTAATGCGACCTGGGTTAGTGATCATTCTGATCGCCGGTCTATTTTTGCCTATTATGTTTTCCTTGGTTTCTCCTTGATTGTCTGGAAGACCAAGAAGCAGACCGCCGTTTCCCGTTCAAGCGCTGAGGCTGGGTTGAGAGCCATGGCGTCGTTGACAGCTGAAATCACCTGACTTCGGTGGCTACTGGAGGATTTTGGTGCTTCCGCTTTTGCACCGACTCCTCTCTTATCAGATAGTACTAGTGCGATCAGCATTGCTCGAGATCCCGTGAAGCATGAGCTCACCAAGCACATTGGAGTGGATGCTTCGTACATGCGATCGCAGGCGCAAGACCAAGTTATTGATCTTCAGTATGTGCCTTCGGAGCTTCAGTTAGGTGATTTCTTCACCAAAGCACAGACTAGAGTTCAGCATAGTTTCTACCTCGCCAAACACAGTGTTGTTGATCCACCATGAGTTTGAGGGGGGTGTTAGATATATATACAACCTAGGGTGTTCTTTGCATGTTGACAACCTGTACATGTTATATATTGGCTTTTTGGCCCATTGGAATAGATTAAGCCTCATTCCAGCAGTATACTCGTATTAATGTGGGTTCCATGATGATGGCTGTCAACACATTTATATTGCTATTTTTGGCTTCCACTCTTGAGTTATTGGATGACTTGCTTAGGGTGATGAGCACCGACCTTCTGTTAAGTAACCAGCATATATGATTCTAAGATCCTTTATGTGAAGTTGTAAACCAAATAAAAAGTTCGATTGATGTATTAGTCATTAATTCATCGTTTCACTGTATTTACGTGCGTTATTGTTAGTTTGTTACTGCATATAGCCTTTTTGTATGTTATGTGAAACTTCTGGCAGGATATTGTTGCCAGTAATGAATTAATGATGGCTCATGATATATCATGCAGGTAAGCCAATCAAAGAAAAAAACTGGTGTTATTGCTCCAAAACGTTTTGTTCAAAGAGTGAAGAAACAGAATGAGTTGTTTCGCAGCTACATGCACCAGGTAACCTACACATATTAAGCAGTACATTTCATCAGTTATACTATGATAGCCTCATGATGACCTAGTTGACACAATACAAGGCAAACTTCGTAGCTGTATTTACTTTAAAAATGTTCCGGTAAGTACTGAATCTGAGTGATGGCAGTTTCTTTGTTGGCATTTCATGACAGCAGCCTCAGCCATGTTATGAGTAGTAGTGTAGTATTGTTCTTTTTCTCATGTGCTTGCATTTATCCAGTATTGTTCTTTGGTTTAACCATATGCTAGCTTCCAAAACAGTCTCTCCAATGACAGAATTAACCTTTAAAGATGACATTCGGTAGTGTTGAAGAAAAATAACTTGTACTTTAATTGACTAACATATCCTTCCATGATTGCTCTGTAGGATGCACATGAGTTCTTAAATTTTCTGTTGAATGAGCTTGTTGATATTCTGGAGAAAGAGTCTAATGCTGCGAAGGACTCCCCCCAATCATCATCTCCTGAAAAAGTTCCAAATGGGCCGGTTCAACCTTTAGCCAATGGAGTTAGAAAAGAGCCACCGGTTACCTTGGTCCATAAGAATTTTCAGGTGACTGAACTCACTGAAAAATGCATTACGATTTATGTGTATCTACCTTCAAAGGTTCAATCCATCGTCATCTTTATATACTTGCAACCTACACAGGGCATACTGACCAATGAAACCAGATGCTTAAGATGCGAAACAGTAACTGCAAGGGATGAAACATTTTTTGATCTGAGTGTTGACATTGAGCAGAATAGTTCTATCACAAGCTGCTTGAAAAATTTCTGCTCCACAGAGACTTTAAATGCTGAGGACAAATTCTTCTGTGACAAATGCTGCAGGTATAACTATACCATATTTCCTTTCTACTGCTTTTTCTTGTCGTCGTCATGCAGCATGGTCTGCATTGACCTATTGGTTTGTTTTCCTACTGCAACATCCATCTTTGCTTGGTGAGCACCCTCTTTTGGTATATGTGGGCAGCAGCATAAAGGCCTGAGTAGTCTCCTTTCCCTCATCCCTGATGTTTCGGAGCCCATTTTATGCTGTATATTTTGGGTAAAACAGACAAATTACAATTTGTAACTACCATACGGGAAATGGCAAGGGCCGTCATCTATTGTGCTGAACTCCGACATTTGGTCTCATTCCAGTTTGCAAGAAGCACAGAAGAGAATGAAGATCAAGAAGGCTCCACACATATTGGTGATCCACCTAAAGCGCTTTAAGTACATTGAGCAGCTTGGCCGGTACAAGAAGCTTTCATATCGTGTTGTATTCCCCATGGAGCTGAAGCTCAGTAGTACATCTGATGATGTAGATACTGAGTACTCTCTCTTTGCTGTCGTGGTCCATGTTGGAAGTGGCCCCAACCATGGACATTATGTAAGCCTTGTTAAAAGCCACAACCACTGGTTGTTCTTCGATGATGAAAATGTCGAGATGGTTGAAGAGTCGACCCTGCAAACATTCTTCGGTTCTTCACACGAATACTCAGGCAACACGGATCATGGATACATCTTGTTTTACGAGGGCCTTGGTGGGAAGAGTTAGATTGATTTTCTTCGCCTTCCTGTTATTTTCTTTTTCGTTGGAGCATGCAAGTTTACTGTTGTATTTACACAGCTATTTCATTACCTCCATGGAAAATTTATGAACATGAGGATGCCAGATTTTGGGTGGTTTTAGTGTACAGGGGATAATGATACCTAGCTCCCAGTGATGAAATAAGGTGGAAATCATTAAGTACGCCTGACCTTTTTTCCCTCAGCATTGACATCTTTGTCAAAGAATGGAAAACTGCTGTTAGGCTTACTGTACACCGATTCTAGTTTTGAACTTCTGATGCATTAGATGTAACCATTTCCTAGTTCTGTTGTACTGCTCTGTAAGCCTTTATAGGAACTGCCTATGAATCGCACTCTTAGCTAGAATTATGTTGTATGTTTGATTTGATTTTGGGACCGTGGTCAGTTAAGCTTGCTGTGAATTCATATTACCTGATGTATTGCTCCAATCACGCGCTCTTGGAGGGAAATTGTTCTTCATAGGAGACGTTCCTTTCTTATTCATTCAACGTCTTTTTTATGAGAACATCCTTTTTTAATCAGAATTTTGGGAGATGTGTTAGTGTGAACATGTGGTAATGGCAAGAAATATTCATTGATATATCATGCGTGGGGAGATGTAGGTTGGCTTGAGAAAAAAAATTCTGATATTCTGGAGCAGTTCGGTAGCACAATTGTGTTTTTTAACCACGTCATCGAATTATTTTGTTGATGAAGACCGCACAATATTTTTTTAGAAAAAAAAGAATGTTTTGAATATCAACCCTAAACTAGAGAGAGAATGCAAGTGAAGCATCAGAATGTTGGAGGGTAGGAATCTGCGAGTCTGGACTCTGGGCTCTTCGTGTGCCTGCTGCCTTGTATCTGTGCAGTGCAGTTCTGACTCTGAGCAGCCTCCGGCAAGTGTCTTGCGAGAACTTGGATTCATTGAGATTTATCTGTCCTTAACCAGACATAACCTACTGTTCATGTTGAACCTTGTGTTGATACTACCAAGCAATTATACCCAATAAGATCTTACCAAGTAAACGCTAAGACGAGGATTAAAAAATATACTTTGGAGATCTTTTTCATGTCTGAAGATCGAAGAATCATGATAGCTTCAGCCTGTCTGCATTTGCATACTTGTCCCACTCATGAACAAATGGTGGTTCACTGCGAGAAGATACAGCTATCTGCGGCATTATCCCCCTTTCCCATTGGTTCTTCGCTTTGTGGATCGTCTTGCAGGCAAGAGCGAACAAACCGCATCATAGACACTGTTAATCGATGTTGCTATCCTTTTTGAAATGCTGGGGAGGGCAGTGGTAGAGGTTCTCGTGCCGGCATCTCTGAACATCTGACAGTGTATTGCTCCATGGAAGCGTTTATTTTATGGTCGCATCTGTCATCCGTGCCTGCGCCGTTTGGTCTCTTCTGGTGTGCCATTGGGCATCTCATCTCTCAGGTGAGGCCAACCTGTCAGCGGCTCATCATACTCTGTCTAGTCTACAGTCTACACCAAGCGATTCATCACTGCTACTGACGTTTCCTTGTTCAACAATAGTGCAGGTTAAGAAGCAAACTTCCAACCTGATGGGTTCAGGACATGTCGTTCGTTGGAAGTATGTGCTTGCTGGCTGAGTGGCTGGTGCTAATCACTCGCCGGATGGAAAAGCCATGACAACACACGGATTTCTTTCAGTGCATGGACATCGTGGGCTCTGGTAGTTGCTCGTTGTGCTTTTGCTTCTTATCCGTTTCATCGTCAAGTAAAGCTTTGCCATCGTCAGGTGGATATATATGCTCGAATGATCAATCATAGAAGTGATCTCGTGAAGTCCCGACAAGATTAAGATGGAGATGCCTCTCCAAACCTAGTTTCAGAAAATAAACTAGGTAAAATAGAAATGGTAGAACAAACTAGGCCTTCTTTCTACGAGAGGTTGAAGTTGCCTTCTGCGTTTATGTGGGCATATCCAGATATCGATACAGTACTTGATCAGATCTGTCGGAAGCTCTAGGATTCCAGTGGTCCTAACTCTGAAGCTAGCAATACTTAGTGGAGCATGTCGTGATCGCGTTGATGTTGTGCTTCCAAGAGAGCTCTCATACCGTATACATCAGTCTATTCATCACATGCTAGTATGGTACTTTCATCTGTTTGAGCTTAACATTATCATGTTGCTTTTCCATCATGTACTATTAACAAAAAAAAAAACCGCCCAAAATCTACAGTAGCAGCAGGTCAATCTGCAATTCTGAATAGCACAAAACCTTGATTCCTCGATCCAACACGGTAGTGCAAGTTGCAACTGACAGAGTAGCCAAAGATAGCCAATAGCGCAAGGGAATTTACAGGTATACACATAACACACATCTAAAAAAATAACCATAACAATAGGAAACCCTCGTTGTCTGATCAAATAATACAGATCGTTTTCAACAACTATAACAAAGCTATAACGCACAAGTTAAAGAGGATTAGGTTTACACAACTATTATCACATTCAGGGAGCTGCTTGGCTTGCATGCTCATCAGACTATAGATGAGCATCTCGGTGGACAATTTAAATAGGAATTTCGACGCTGAGGAAACCCTAACCAATTAAATTTGGCTGCACAGAATTTTCCACTTCCCAGCCTGTTGTCCTGCAATTCAAGATTCATCAAATATTAGATCATAAGAATGGTTATACATGTTGGTAACAATGTTGTAAATGGCAAAGTAACAATTTTGGTGCAACAATCTTACATTTTACTATTTTAGTCAGAAGAGTAAGTTACCATACATCTGCAGGAGTTAGCGAAGGAACAACTAAAGCCAAATAATGATTAACTCGCTATTAAATGTGGTAACGCCAGATGTTGTAACTCATACAGAATCGGCGTATGTGGAGGATTTTATGTAGTTTGAATCCCAGATGTGGTGTGGATGCGAGAACATACAATAAGATTTTTAAGTATCACGAAAAATTCTACAAAGAAGTTCGATGCTAGGGAGATCTGTCACATGTGAAATGTTAAGTTCTAATTCTACCAATAGAATGAGAAAAAAAGTCATGGCAGTTGAGGTAATAATATATATTGCTCCTTCATATGTGAACTGCTTTAGGACTTGAAATGTTACATGATCATATATCAGTCTAGTAGCTCGCTTTTCTATTTTAGAGAATTTTTGGTTCACACTAAATTTAAGTTTCAAGTTGATCGTGTGTCCCAAGTCTAATATACATGATCGTAGCCTCTCTTTTTTATATATACTTCATTAGTATTAAGTACTAAACTAATCTTGCATACTATCATGAAAAGTTGCAAAATTGCAATGCAAGCACAACATCAATGCAACTTACTGAGAACAATGAGTTTCGTGCATCTGAATTCACAATGACTGTGATAGCTGACTCCAGTTCATCATTTGGTGTGGCTGCGGATGCCTATTCAAATAACTCCTATTAGAAACATCAGCTTCATCAGCAGCAAAAGTTTCTGAATGGTCTGATGCTGCAGGAGGCGACCAAACTGGGACCACACCACCTTCTCTCCCGGTCCAGCTACTCGACGCCTCTGACACAGATGGTGCAAGAACATCTCGCATACGGTGCTGAGGTTGCTGAAAGTTATTGTGCTGGTGAATGCCATTGGTTCTAACAGCATTGCCCGCAGTGCTACGGATCATTTCTTCCCTCTCAGTTCGAGACTCAAAATGCACATGGGATGGTACCTCTGCCCTACTGTCCTCACTGCTCCTCAAATCGGCAGAAATCTCTGTTCCAACCCTGTTCAGTGAAGACGTCATGGTAGGCACCATCTGATCCTCACGTCTCCGAGCGGTCGTCAGCACATTGGCTGTTACTCTGGCTAGCTCCCGATCAACTTCCATATGTAATTCTTGAGGAAACTCGATTGGTGGCACCTCTGAGGAGTCGCCAAGGCCTTCCTCCATTCCGTTGTCCATTGCGATCCTGGATGCTGCCTCGAGCTGCCACATTTCTGACAGGGCTTCTTGCAGCCTGGCTTTGGCTGCATCTAGCTCAACTATGGGGAGAGGGTAATTGGAGCCTAACTCAACTCCTGCAGCTTCCAGCACGGACACAGGTGCATCCCATGGGTGGTGTATCCATTCTGTCGGCAGCCTTGCAAGCTCAGGAAGCCACCGTCGGACGTACTCCCCATGTGGGTCGAACTTGTAGCCTTCAAGCTGACATCGTATGATTGGATTCACATGACAATGCATCAGTATTCAGTACTACTTGTCATCACTGAATTGCCTCATTTTCTTCAGAAATTAATAGTTACACGTACCTGAGGGTTGTCAATGCGGTCGAGCTCTCGGCCATCAGGAAGAGAGCCAGATATGTACTGCCAGCCTAGCGCATCGCTCTCAAGATCAGCATCCAGTAAAGTGTCCCAAAAGTACTTCATCCCCCATCGCCATGGTAGTTGAAGTACCTTGACAAAGAAGCTCGACACCACCACGCGTATCCGATCATGCAACCACCCTGTTGCCCACAGCTCTCTCATGCCGGCATCAACAAGAGGGTAACCAGTCCTTCCCTGCCGCCAAATCTTGAAGTACCACTCATTGACCACCCAGGGGAAGAACCTGAGGTGTGCCAGGAGGGGCTTCTCATGGCTGCACGGATGGTTGAAGCTTAGATACCGTGAGTACTCCCGGAGGCCAATGGATTGGAGGAATAGGGTGCAACTCTCCTCAGCCGCACGGTTTCCCTCGTTACTCCACACAAGCTGCTTCATTTGAACAAGGTGGAAGACCTTGCGCACACTCAGCTCACCGAAATGCAGGTAAGGTGATAGGAGGGAGGTACTTGTGCTATCTGCTTTCTTGCGGTTCACTGAGTAGTTGATCAAAGGGCCATTCAGGAAGGCCGTTAGCGCTTTGTCTGCGTTCTGCCAGCCTGGTGACCACGCCCGCGCAAGAAGCGCATTGCTTCCCCTCTCTGACTCATCTTCAAAGATCAGATCGTCTGATGAGAACATTGATAAGTCACCTGTTGAAAATTTGTCAGTGAATCAACTGAAGAACTCATCACAACATAAAAATGTAGTGTAGTGCTTGTTAGAACCAAAATGTTATGATTTACCAAAACAACACTAATGATCAGTAACTGGAACATTGTTCAGAACAAGTACAGACAATAAAACATTCTAACTTCGTGAAATCTTCTTATCGATGTTGTAGACTTCTAGTTGCAAAATTATACTGTGATTAACCAGGAATTCAAGAACAACATGAGTGACTGTTATACCAGTGATTGGCACATTGTTCTGAAAACGTAGAAATGAGAACTTTTCAATTTATTGTTCTTCCATTTCCAGCACCTGAATTGATCCTCTTAGGAGGCAGCAGCGGCGCAGGGGGATCATACGGCATGCTGAGGCACCTGTTCCAGAACGGCGTGAACATGGTGAACGATCGTCCTTCCTCGTCGATGACCTCCCACGGCTCGTACAGCAGGTCCGCATTGAAAGATTGCACGACGATGCCCTCCGCCGTCAGCACCTCCTTCAGCCGGTGGTCCCTGACCAGCGAGATCGGGTCTGAAAAGATGACCGTGACACAGTGATAACTTAGTTAGATGAAGTCATGATGCCTTCCGTACGGGAACAGACCATAAGGTGTCAAGCCTTAAAAGGCATGAATCCTTAGTCTCAGGACAAGTAATTAATGGAGATTGGAATAGAAACTATAGTAGAAAGTACAACTGCCTAAATGGGGTGTAGAGCTAAATTTGGGTTTGGACAGATGGTTGTTGCCTCATTGGATTGGTTGGGATGGCAGCGAGAACTTTTGGGAACTAAGGAGGTTGATGGCAAAATGTTCATATTATATTTAATGGTGAAAGTGTATAGGCAGATTGCTAAACTGGGAATTACTCCTTAAGACCACGGTTGCTAAACTGGAAAGTAGTTGACGTGTGGACCATGGACGTATGTTAAGATATGATATATCCAAGTAGTATCATATTAATATGGTTAGGATGATGAAGTAGATCTGGCTGGCTCAACTTGGAGCAAATCAGATAAAAACTGAGAAGTGAAGGAGAAAGAAAATGAAATAAAGAACTTGCTTTGTTTCATCTCATCTAGCCAATCCTAGTTCAAGAATTAGCCTCAGAGCATGAACTTGTAAAAGTTTTGATCATCAATATCTACAGGCAAACTTACCGAAGGGGGGAGTTTCATGCCCAATAACAATCTAAAATGGCTTCTTTCAAAAAAGAAACACGCAAGCACGAGCTAACACAAGCATATTCCACTGAAAGGAACCAAACCGTAGAGATGGTTGAAGAAGAGGTGCGTGGCACCGGTGTCGCGGACGAGCTCGAGCAGCGCGATGACGGCGTCGGCCGACCTCCGGGTGACGAGCTTGCCAGCGCCGAGCCGGCGGAGCGAGGCGTCGAGGTGCTTCAGGCTTTGGCTGAGCCACCACCGCGACACGCGCCCCGGGTAGTACGGTCCGTCCTCCTCCGGCGCCCACACGTACGCCGGCACCACCTCCCCGCCAGCGCGCGCCGCCGCCGCCAGCGCCGGGTTGTCCTCCACCCTCAGGTCCCTCCGGAACCACACCACGCTTCTCATCCCGGCGTCCCCGCTGCCCATGGACGAGGACGAGACCGACATGGCCAATCCAATGATCCAATCCAAGAACCACCTGCTTCTCCAAGAAACCCCGGTCAACTTCTTGGATCAAGAGGACGCCAGGAAACCATGAAGCCCAAGAACTGGGCAGCTCAAACTCCAAAGACCACTCCTTTCTTCCTCTCGAAACTCCCAAGAACAGTGGAGCTGCGCCTGGGTTGGATTGGATTTGCTGATTTCTGGTGTCCTCAAAGCGAGTGTACGCACGCGCACGAGCACGAGCTGGTGCAAGAGGAGTCCTTTTTTTCGTCCTTTTTTTCTGTGTATTTCTTGGTGTATTATTCGATTATTTTTGTTTGGTGTCGGTGTTCTTGCGGTGGTTTCTAGTTTTGGTTGCGACAGTTCTGGTCCAATGGAGAGGGAGGTTGTGGATATCGGGATTGGTTGGTTGGATTTTATCAAACTTTTCCGCTTGTCCATTTATCTTGGTGACCCTTCTCTTCCGATTTTTTAATTAATTAATTATTTTTAAATTTTATTTTAAAGTTAACCTCCGAATGACTTTATTTCCATTCGGCCTCTTTGGTAAATACTTCTCCTCCGTGGCGTAATAAAACAATGTCATTATGCCACCAGATATCTAGGCAAACCTGTGGCATAGCGATGTGGTTTGGTCACGGCATTGATCATGGCGTGACAAAAATTGCTATTTTAGTGGACTTATCTTATAGCGTGACAAGAGCTTGTCTAGATACGAACTGGCGTGACAATGTTGTTTTGTCACGCCACGGATGGTGACGTGATCAAATGGGTCAGAATTAGAAATAAAATTTGTCGGAGGTTAACTTCAAAATAAAATTTAAAAAACATTAATTAATAAAAAAGTTCTTCTCTCCCCTAATAATATTCCTTCCATTTGTATGTACCTATTTTATTGGAGAAAAATCAATTGAGCGTGAGAGATTCCGAGCTAAATCTGGTGCTTAGATGGTTCAAGCAAAATTTGTGAGGAAAAAGGGTGTACGTTATTCTGGTAACTACAACATCTCATGACATTGGTTGCAACATTTTAAATCATCTTATGCAACAAAAAAAAATCTTATAACCGCAACATGCAACATTTTTTTTATAACTGCAACATGCAACATTTTGTAGGGTACATGCAAAAACACCGGCAACAAATTTATGAGGCTAATTTAATGAAATATTTTGATTTCATTTATGTAACATCCTGCGACATTCAAAAATTCTCTGGAAAAAAAATCTCATTCTCAATCATATGTTACTGCAACATCTCATAACATCGGTTGCAACATCTCAAATCATCTGATTCAACAAAAAATTCTATAACTGCAACATGCAACATTTTTGAGGTTGCATGCAACACCTGCAAACTCCACCGGTGTCACCCTCAACGACAGCGCCGCGAGGGGCACGGGAGGCACCCGAGGGCTCGTCGGCGCCGCGAGGTGGAGCTCGGGCTCGGGGATGGCCGAGGGGGCCATGGTCGCCGATGCCGCTGAAAGCATCTAGGCCTTTATAAATAGTTTTAGTAATTAATGATAATATGTGAATATGGGATTAATGTGTTTATTGAGTATTTACAAGGTTAAGTCCCATTGGTGAGTTTGATGACTTAAAGATGCATGCTAAAGGACAACATGAAGATCTACATGGCTCAAAGACAAGGTACAAGTAGTCTAGGATCCTTTTGTGTTTTACCGGTCTTAGGAGAAATGGTTGGAAGACCGGATTATAGGTTTAATGCCATACTATTAAGAGGGATCATGACTAGTAGCTTGATAGCATGTTCTTGTGCCATTTGGATCAATTTAGGATCATGCATGCACTTAGAATTCAATTTGGAAAGTCATCTGTGCAGTTGACAAGGAAAACGGTAGTACCAGAGTTTACAGGGTGGAACTATCGCTTTGCGGTATGACCGCGTATCCTTCGACGGTACTATCGTGTGCCGTTCGAACCGTCCGAAAGTGACCCTTATCGTGTGGTTTAGACGAGTGGTCCGAACGGCCCAATGAATCTGGGCCGTCCACATATGCAGTCCGATCGGACCATGGTTCTCTGGACGCTCAGTGGGTACGACCGGCTCGTGGTGCGGTACTACCGCAGTCCGGTCGTTCCGAATTTTATTTGGCGGTATCTAATTTCCAGAGAGACACCGTTTTTGATTCGGTGTCTCACCCTTGGAACGGTGGTACCGGTGCTTACTTGGCGGAAATACCACTTAGCGGTATGACCGCACTTCCTTTGGCAGTACTTTCATGGGACGTTCGGACCATTCGAAAGTTCAAGATCGTGTGGTTTAAACATGCGGTCCGAACGACCCATTGCATCTGAGCCATCCACATGGCTAGCTTGGTTGGGTGAGCTGGTTCAAGCCAGTGAAGCGGTAGTACTGGAGATTTCGTGGCGGAATTACCTCTCCTCGGTTGTTCCGTTTTCTATATGGCGGTACGTAAAATTCAGAGAAGCACCATTTTTGGCTGAGATTGAAAACCCTGAGAACGGTAGTACCGCTCCAATGTGTGGTACGACCGACCTTAGCGGTATGACCGCATGATAATTGGCGGTAGTACCGCGCCACGTTTAAAACAGTTATGTCAAAGGAAGTTAATGCTCCTGTTGTAGCCGTTACAGAGCGATTGGTGGGATGCGGTAGTACCGCACCTTGGTTGGCGATAGTATCGCATTTCGCTGGAAAGTTGAGATTTCTCTCATAACGGTTGGATTTGGCTGTGAGGGTTATAAATACCCCTCCATCTGCTCAAAGACAAAGTGCTAGACAACATTTAGCATCCTTAGAGCCTTGAGCATCATTCCAACATCTAAAATACACTTGTGCATTCATTGTGAGGTGGTTGAGTTCATTCAAGTGCATTTACCTATTCTAGTTGATCCATTTGCACTTGAGTGCCGTCAAGCGAAGATTATTAGTTTATTACTCTTGGAGTTTTGCCAAACTCCTAGACGGCTTGATGGTGATCGCACGGTGATCTGTTCAAGAAGATTATGAAGAGGCCCGGTGCTAAGATTGTGAGTGGTTTGGTGTTCACCATCTCTGGAGCGAAGGAAGAACAACCAATAGTAATCGAGGGAAGGCTTAATTTGTGGAGCTGGCTTGATTTGCTCAAGCTTCCTCAACGTGGATTAGTGAAGACCAGCGAGTCTTCGATACCACGGGAAAAACCTTCATTGTCTCATTTGTGGTTATTTCTTGTCTTTACTATTTCCGTATTTACATTTCTAGCTTATATCTTGTGTTGAATTGCTTAGTTAGAATTGTATCTTGTTTAGACTTAGTTCATAATTGTCTTAAATTGTTAATTAGTCAAAGAGTTTAAAAACCTCCTATTCACCCCCTCTTATCCTTGATCCTATAGCCGCGAGGTGGAGGGGCAGAGACACCCAGGGGCGAGGCGGCGAGGTCGCCGGCCCATGAGATAGAGGAACGGGGGTGGCCGAGGGGAACGGGGTCGAGAGCTCCGTGAGGTAGAGCTCGGGAGTGGTCGAGACGGAGTTCAGGAGTGGCCGAAGCGGGGGACAGGGTGGCAGAGGGGAGTAGGGTCACCACGCCATGAGTGGAGAGAGAGAGCTCATGGTGAGCTCGAGGAGTGGCCGAGGAGGGATGGGGATCTTTGGGAAAGTGAAGTGAAGAGATGAGGAATGACCGAATGAGTGGCTAGGAAGCTCAGGCGTGGGAAAAGATGGAGTTGATAGAAAATTGGGAACGATGGGAAGTTAGGTGGGGGATAAGGGCGTCCGACGCGTCGAACGTACTATGTATAGCATTACCCAAGGAAAAATGAACAAGGGTGTGTTTGGTTAATGCCTCTAATTATGTGCCGATAAAAAAATGGCTATTCACCAAACAAATGCCAAAGTGTTGGCTACCCAAAATTTGGCAAACTAGTGTGGAGTCCACCTGTCACTGAGAGATAAAAGAAATAATTTGGCGGCCATAATTTGGTTAAGAATTTGCTAGCTCCAAGATTTTGTCAAAAATTTTTTGGCAAGACTTTGAAGTGTTGCATGACCCAACTTTATTGTTAGGAGTAGTTGTTCCGATAAGTAGAAGGAAAAGGTCCATTTTACAACTCTCAACTATGCCCTCGGTTCGATTTGCAAACGTTAATTCCAAAACTGTTCACTTTCACCCTTGAACTCTCAGTACCATTTCAAAATCCCTTATCCCAAAACCACCGTGGTTTTAGCTGACATGGCACGCACGTGTCAACATTTCAACGACATGGCATCCACGTGGACAAAAACAGTTGTGCCAGCAAAGCTAAGTTGGCAATATATGCATATAAACTAGTTTGGCCCACATGTCATACTCATATTTTTCTCCTTCCTCCTCTCTTTATTTCCTTCTCATGCCTGAGTTGGCTGGGCTGGGCTTAGCTCGCCGCTGATCGCCACCTATCAGAGCTCGCTTCCGGCTGTCTTCTTCTCCTCCACCCTCTCTCTACTCAGACCCCAGATGAGCAGGCGCTTAAAACCGGAGCTAGCGGCGGTGAGTAGGATGGTCACCATCGCTACTTTTCCCCTCATCCTCCTCACCGGCTCCCACCGCTCGTTGCCCTCCCCAAGGCACGACCACTCAATCTTGCTAGTTCCGAGCCTTCGCCGCCGAATCTACCCTTACCCGTGTCAGTCGCAGCCGGATCTCGCCAGCCTGTCCATGCTACTGTGCTGAGACGGCTAGATCCGCTTCATCATTGTCCTCCTTGTTGACTCCGCTCTGGTGCGCGCATCCCCGCAGCGCGGTCCACTGCCCTCAAGTCCGTCGCCGCCGCCGCTGGACACGCCAGTGGTGTGGGCAGGGAGATCGAGTGATGGTGGTGTTCTGTCGGTGGTGTGGAAGATGAGTTGGTTGCGGTCATTGTCGACGACTCGAGGACGGGCTCTGAGGACCTAAGCAGGGTGTGTGAATCGACGACTTTAGCAGGAGGACAAGCTAGAGGGATGAGGAGGAAGATTTAACCCAACCATGGGACTAGGAACTATCTGTGTGAGGAGGCGAGATGGCCATGGCAGCACCATGGGAGGGAAAGGGAGGAAGAAGAAGCATCTTTGACTGACTTGTGGGGCCACTCTATTATTATTATTATTATTATTTGTTGACTTCATTTTATATAGCTGATCGGAATGCCAAGTCAGCGTATGCCGCTGGCATGTTAGTAAAATCATGGTTGTTTTGGGATAAGGGGTGTTTTGAACTGGTACTAAGAGTTCAAGGGGGTAAGGTAAACAGTTTTGGAGTTGATGGTTGAAAATCAAACCGATGTCATAGTTGAGGGTTGTGAAATGGACTTTTTCCTAAGTAAAAGGTTGTCCAGCTAATGTTCATATTTCCATGCTCTTCTATTGGGGTACACAGTATAGCATGGGGGTAGTATCAATAAAAGAATTGCTCATCATAAAATGGAAAGAGTGTAGTCAAATACTGAAAATAGAGTAAAATAAAGTAATAACATATAAAGAGGGAGCTAAAATCACAAACCATAGAGCATCCCTAAAAAGATTGGAGCAAGATAATTGTATGGTTTGTTAGTGGGTTCTCTCTTACAGTTGTTCTTGTTTAGTCCCTATTTAGCACACAACATAATTGATGTGTCTGTCATGTTCAATATAATGCGTCCCTACCATTCTTCTTGGTAAAATTAGATTCATGTCACTTCAAAACATGCCAATATGCAAAATGTCACTCTAGAAAGCGAAATCAAAGAAATGTCACTTGAAAACAACGTTTCTCGGTCTTTTGCCACTCTTGGATAGGCTTGCCTTTCTTCCTCCCGGCTGTCCAGTCGCCGCTGCCGGTCCAAAGAGCTCCAACGGTGCCACACCATCATCTAGGTGCTGCACTGCTGGTGTGGTTGGGGCGGCTTGGCTACATCGACGATATGACCCGGCGGTGGCGGCGGAGGATGAGAGGGTAACCTGATAAGGAGGTCGTCCGTGGGATCTTGATGATGGAGGAGAAGGGGCTACATATGCGGATGATTGAAGAGAAGGAGCTACATATGTGAAGGAGCGGATGACCGACATAAGAGAAGAAGAAGAGGATTGAAGTCCGAGGGGCATCATTGTAAATATTAGAGTGCATGTCTAAGCAAGCAACATTTGGAGTGACATTTATCCCATTTCACTTTTTAGAGTGGCATTTTGCATATTGTCATGTTTTGAAGTGGCAAGAATCCAATTATGCCTTTCTTCTTTTTCTTTGGTTGTGCAAATAATTATCTAGCTTAAAATTTACATTTCATTTGAAATTGTTGCCATTGGTTCAACCTTTTATTAGTAAACATCATATCTTCCAATAGTCAACTGAACCTTTACACAACATGTTAACATGAATCATTACTTCTCCTTTTGAGTTATTGTTGGAAAAGTAAGTTGGTTTTGCTTGGTGCCACTGGACTTCTGATGTGTACGATCAGGCAACAACACGCATGAACCAAAAGGATGAGATGAGCACATGGAGGCAGGGACCCATGCATGGCCTGCCGCTTTTGTAGCCAAATCCTAACGGCGAATATATTCCTCTGTAGATGATAAGAGAACCTAGCTGCCTAAGCACATGATCATGGCACGTCGGATGCAACAGCTCTGTCACCTCGAGGACATATCCTGTACTCCCCACCTATCCGGTACTCGCATACTTTAGAAACGATATACAAGTAGTCGTGAAAAAATTCGAAAAAATTTGGTTAAATATGTTATGATATAATAAGTATCCTACAAAAAATCAACTACAAATGTATCTTACAGTAGGAGAAACAAAAAAAAAGAGACAAAATTCAGTGAATAGTATTTGTTATCTTTGTCTTTTTCCTTTTCTTTTTTCCTGATTTCCATTTCAACAGAATTTACATATTTTTTTTGTTTCTGAATGTGTAGATCGAGTTTATATTTGAAATTTTGTGGCATTATAGGTGCCATCATTTTTTTATAACTATTTTGCACTCTGTTTCCAAGAAGAGGTACGGGAGTAACCGAAGGGTGAGAAGTATAGGATAGGTTCTCCTACCACCTCATGTTTGGAAAGTAGGAGCGCTGTTGCTGATCCTGTTCCAAAATAGGGAGAGCACAGGAGACGCCTTCGCATCCGGCCTATAAATTAGTAATTTGTTGTTCAATTAGTCACCGCTCAATGAAATGAATCTTCAGGCTAGTAGGAAGTACAAATATATTTGGACAATACTGTTTAGTTTGTACTAGTGCACGATAACGATTAGAGATATACAGGAAGCAAAAAAAAAAAACCCCTCTAGAACAAACTTGGAACAAGACGTCACACACTACCTAACGTCCATGTCCTTACGCAAATAATTTCGTTTCGCATGGAGCAAAATCCATGACAAAATGGACTGCAAATTCAAGATTCTCACAGGTATTTCGTTTAAAAAAATCCACATTCGGTAAAGGCAAATGGTAAGTTACGTTTCAAATCTATTGTTTTCACTTTACGCGAAAGCATTGAAAATTCTATATTCCCGCGCTCCAAACGGAACTCGAATGTACACGGAGACCGTGCGATAACTGCGCACATGGATGCATGTCGCAAACGCTGCACGAACAAGCTAGAAGGTCAGCAGCTAGCCCAAGAACATGCACGCATGGCGCGGCGAGGAGGATCGATCATGCCTGGTCCCTTATAACTAACGCGCCATATGTGTATGTATCGTGCGGCGCGTTGCATATTTTTCTTGGGTGCGCATTCGAACGCGGGATCGATCGTTGGGCGGCGGAGGCGTGGCGTGGATGCTATTCGCGGGCGTCGCTGTCGCCGCTCCGTGGGCTTTTGCGTGGGTGGGTGCATAAAGTCGCTCGCGGCGACGGCGACGCCTTCGGCCGCGCGAGATTTCCACGATGGATACGCGCGGCCGGGCGCGGGCCGGCTCCATCTCGCCGTGCTGCTTGCTAGCTTGCCCTGTCCCTCCGCCTTTGATGGGGTCGGCGTCGCCACTCGCCGGATGGGGACGTGGTGCTCATCTACAGATAGCGCATGACGTGCCCCCACTGCATGCCGGACGGGGCTTCCATGCTCCCGTTGCATATGCTCATCCGTACTCCCAAATCAGTTTACGGCTGGGAATTTCCAGCGGCTCGTCGCACTACCAACACCCTTTCCTCCCATGTTCTTTCCTTCTCTCTCCCCGTTGAAGGCAGGGGCTGCGGCAGCGAGCGGATAAACAGCTGCAGCAATGGCGGCAAGGCATCCGGGGCTCTCTCGTGCATTCTTGATTCGTCTCAGCGCCGAAGGCTCACTGGCCGCCCGTCTGGCTCGGCGACCAGGCGACAAGAAGGTCATGCTCGGTAGTCGAGTTGCAAACCAGACAAGGGCCAATATTGTTTTTGCTCCAGGGTCTTGCCGATTGATTAGATCGCATTCATCGACACATATGAAGAATATAATACCTAGCAATGGATATATTGAGAAGAACAAATCAGAAAATGTTTTTTTTATGTAATCTCATATTTAATTTTGGGGGCGACTGTGTTGCACAGTCGGCTGATTTTAAAGGGAACCGAGACAGTTCGTACGTTCAGCGCACCGGACGCGAAGCAACTCTTCACTCCATTTCATCTTATCCTGTCATCTACTCTCTCCACCACTCGCTCTCTCGCCATCATGCCCGCCTCCCTCATCTCTCCTCCCCAAGAGCTTCCTCCGCCACTCCGCAGCTGCTCCACCTCCTACTCGTCCTCCCCCGCCGTCTCCTCCCTCACGTCGCCGTCCCCACCTGCCTCTCTGCTGGCGCCGAGCACCGCCTGGTGGCGTCATGCTCCATCCTCCCCGCGCATGAGTGGCACTTGTTGCTCCGCCATCCCTCGACGCCTCGATCGACGCCGACCCCGCCGTTGCCATCCCTGCCTCCTCCCCAAGCGTCATTCCCTCCTCCCCTTGGGCTGCTCTGCGCATCCACAATCCGGCGAGGTAAGACTCCACCTTCCCTCACACAAATTTCAGATCTGAAATTTCATCTTCTGTTTGTTGTTGATTCAGCTGCTGTTGAATGCCCTCCGTGCCGGCCTGGCTCCTCCACGCTGGCCTCTCCTCCCGCCCTGCCGACCAACGGAGCCGGCCTGGCTCCTCCGTGTTGGCCTCCCCTCCCGTCCTGCCTCCTCCCTCCCTTGTGTCTCCTCCCCTCCCTCGCGAGATGGTCGTGGGAGCAGATCAAGAGAGCCGGAAAAATGTTGCAACAGTGGAAAATATTGTTGCACACGAGGGCAAAATTTGTTGCATATCATTTCTGAGATGTTGCACACGAGGGGAAAATTTGTTGCACACAAGGGAAAAAAATTGTTGCATATCATTTCTGAGATGTTGCATCTTTTTTTGGGTATGTTGATGTCCTCCGAATGTGTGTTGTGTTTTGATTATGAGAATGTTTGTTGTGTTTGATTTCTAAGAATTTTTGTTGTGTTTGATTATGTGATTTTGAGAGAATGTTACATATGATTGTTTGATTTGTTGCAACAAGTAGAGAAAAATGTTGCACTGTGTTGCATTGGACCGTACGGTGGGAAAACTCCCACCGTACGTCCGACCCCTAGTCGCCCCCTTTTTAAAATCATAGTCACTTTTCAACAGACTAGATCATTCTAAGATTCGTGCAAACTAACCTAACCATCACGGCCTCACCCCTCAGCTCCCTCACTCCCGCACCCCGTGCCGCCTCCACCCCTGTGTCGCCTCCCGCCATCTCTCTGGCGTCGCCTCCGGCACCGGTGAGCCCCGCCGACAAGCACCTCCCCTGCTGCCCTCCTCCTCCTCCGCCCCGCCTCTATAGCCCCCGTCGTCGCCGCTTCCTCCTCCTCTACGGTGAGATGCCCCATCGCCGCCCCGTCGTAGCCCTCTTCCTTGTCTCCGGCACTTCCCGCCGTCTCCTAACCACTTCGGTCTTGTCGCCCCCACAGACCTCCACCGCCCTCCTCCTCGCCCGCATCCGGCAGCGTCGCCGCCTCCCTCTAAGCCCTGGTGGCATCGGTGAACCCTAACCATAATTAGGTGTCGCTGGCGGCGGCGGCCGGAGATGAAGAAGAGGACCTCGAGCATGAATCTTCACGCGCGATCCAAAGGTGAGTAAATCGACTAAAACTTTTTGATTTTCAGACGACTGTGGAAAAGCAATACCATTTAATTTATCATATTAGGCGCAAAATTGTGGGGGGTGGGGGGATCAGTAATGGAATATGCCAGCGCCGCCGTAACAACTCCGACGATCACTCGGCCAACCCCACAGTAGATCGAGAGGTTCATGTGCATGCTCACGACGGCGATTCTGAACGGCGTTCACCTGCTCACGTGAGTTCCCTCGATGCGTTGGCATTCGACATGAGAGCACCGCATCCAAAAACTAACATGCTTTCATTTGTAGATCAGAGGAACAGAGGAACCCTTTTCCCTAACAAGGGGAGAGAAAATTGCTCCGTTGCCGTGGATAGAAGAAGGGACGTGGGGCCTATCTCTGGGACCAAGGCGTCCGATTCATGCCACGTTGACGGGAGCACTGATGGGCGCACAAGCGCGGCTCAGGCAAGCCTCGTCCTGCATGCCCACTCTTAAGAATTTTTTTTTAAATAATCTATTTTTTATTTGAAATTATAGAAATAATATCACTTATTTTTTGTCAGAAATAACCTCTTGTCGTCGTACGGTTGGGCGACTTAGTCTAGTCGCTCAACTAGTGTGCGACACATGTGAAACTCGCTTAATGGTATGGCAATTTGGCATAGTCGTCTAACGGTATGGCGACTTAGACCTAGTCACCATACGGTGGAGCGACTAGGTCAGAGCTGACCCTAGTCGTCCAATCACTAGGCGATTTTAGGTGCTAGCTGTCCTACTCAGCAAATCCGATTTGAATAATTGTGTTATAATAAATATTTCATTTCGTATGTATTACATTTAGCAAATCTTATTGTATGATGGTATTTTTTTTGAAAATAAAAGTGTAGTGATAAGGTTGATTGGTCTGTTTGTTATTTTCATAGAATATAAAGGGTACGAAATTTGTCAGACTCGCAATAACATTTTGTGATCGTCGTATATTGTTGTAGTACATTAAGTTTTTGAAGAATTTTGTGAGGACGATTGAGATAGTATTGAGTCGTAAGTAGGAAGGTAAGTTGTGAGAACCTGCATAATTAACCTAAACTAAATAACAGTAATCGATAATTTGTGATAATTAAAATTCTTTAAATCCGGAACAAAGTGTAATTTCAGAGTTGATATCAAACACATAATCCTTACAACCTTGAAAGCGTTACATCAATCTAATTGCAAAACAGAAGTAATATATTATAAACCCGATTCTTGTTACCAAATTAATTTTACAACCAATTGTAATGTTTATAACAACAATTAATTAAATCATAATCCACTTCTTGCATTCATGTAGCAGCAGCCATCCTTGCCACCTTGTCCCTTGAGCACCAGTCCATAGAACCATCTCGTGATCCATTTCCATCGCTCATTAGGAAAATAAGAAAACAGTTAGCAAGCTAAGTTGAAAGTAGTATTTGTGAGTATTAGAGTATAGGAAGTGGCTGTCAGAATTCTCCGAAGTCCAATAGGATTCCTATGTCAACCTAGGTCAGTCGGTCCCTCGATCACCGAGGTACCCTGACCAACCGGAGTTAGTCGGCCCCTTGGCAATTAAGATATCCAGACCAACCTGAGTCAATAGACACCTTTGACTTCCGTGGGTCTCATCACACGGCGTCATTAAAGCCCAACACCCACTATTTGCAATTGCAGCAACCGCAATATAATCCCACACTGCACAACCCATTAAACCCCACCCTCAGCCAAAGCATCACGGGGTGTATCGAAACCAGCACAATAACACCTTTGTAGCCCAAGCCAACACAAGCAACACAACCCCCCTTGCGAAATTGCCTTTTCCCCCTGTTCCTCGTGCCACATCACAAGGGCACCAACACATTCATCCCCCCATCCAAAATATCAAGCACAGGCTATAGATAAGGCCGAGTCCAAGCCAAACAAGGGGGAGAGAGAGAGCATTTCATCCCCAACCAGCCGCCAACACTCCCCTCAACCGAAGGCAACCACAAGGGAGGCAAGGAGTCCAGGAGGAAGGGAGCCAGGAAGCCAAGGAGCCAGGGAGCTAGGAAGAGGGGCGTAGACTGGGGAGCAAGGTGACGCCAGGACCAGTAGGAGGGTGACTAACCGATCACCACGCCAACCGGCAGGACAGGAAGGACCACAAGAGCAAGAGGAGAGCACCAGCACAGCCGACACTACCACCCTCAACCCAAAAATCGGCAAAGCCCAAACAGAGGTAACCCCCCTTTCATGCCCTCTTTGTTTTCTCTGCCCAAGCCACACCCACCACACCAACCCTAGCCCTCAGTAGCCATCACAGAGCAAGGGAGGGAAAAGGGTAGAGAGGAAGGGAGAGGATACCTCCGTGCACGGCATCGGCAGCACCACCACCACCAATAGCAACCCGCAGTTAGCAACCTCACCATGCATCAACCATCTAACATCAAAAGGGAATTCAACACCATCAGTAAAGAAAAATCTCAACAATCAGTAAAATAGAGAAGGGGAAATGGGAGGGAGGTGAGGCTTGGCGTGAGAGGCACGACTGTGAGGGACAACCCAAGTCTTGAGCATAAGCGGCCGAGGCGAGCAGTGGCGACACCAAGTGAGCCGGGCTAGGTCGCATAGGCCGAGGCGGTGCTGGACACTAGGCTGCATCGAGAGGAGGTCGAGCCGGGATGGAGGCGAGAGGTGGCAGTGTAGGGGCCCAGGGGGCGACAGTGTGACGAGCATGGGAGGAAGCAGCGTCGGGTCGGAGGCGGCCGGCAGGGAGACGGTGGCGGCACGCAAGCGGCGTCGAGAGGAGCTCTAGCCGGAGCTGGGGACCGAGAGAGGCGCCACCCACGATTGAGCTAAAGCTGCTTTGGGTGTGCAGAGAGCCGGCCCGGCCGACCACGCCAAGGAGGAGCCGAGCCGGAGGTAGGAGGAGGCAGCACCATGGGGGAAATAGAGAAGAATGGGGAATGGGGGAGGAAGGAAATGGATGAGAGGGGCTGAGGGGGTGATTCGGCCGGGATAGGGTTAAGGAGAGAGGTGATTAGGGGACTAGATGGATTAGATTTAGGAAATTGGGTTTAGGAATTAAGTATAGGAAAATTGTAGGAAAATTGTATAAATTCTAATACTTTGTGGCAATTAATGTTTGTAACATTAGAAATTAGCAAATAAAATTAGTATTTATTAGCACTGCGTAATTATGCGATCGAGCGAATTCACTTAGGTCATATCGGGCTAACCCGTCTTAAAATCAATCTGTTGAGTAATTATTAAAATAAGGTAAAAAAATCATTAATTCTGTTAATTAAATAGTAAAAGTGCATGCGTAGTAAACCCGTGCATCGTTGGCAAATAGTCGGGCAGGTTGAACATTTTAATCATGCTAATTTAATTAATTTGAAGCGATCCTAAGTTTTTGTAGAAAACTAAATAAACGCGTGCGGATTCAAGTAAAATTAATTAGGCATTTTGCCGAGTAAAATTTAATAGACTTAATGAAATGTGAGTGTGAGTAGTATTTCATCTCTCGTTAGTCTAAACGCGAACTTAGGCATTTTCGACCTAGAGCGAGTAATTAGTAGAACGACCTTACTTGGGGAGTGCTAACTTGGCGAAGGACCCGAAAAAGTTAATAAATTAAAACATGCTAACAAAATAGAATCCACTAACTTTTGTATGCATAATATCACTTAAAATAAACTAATTATTTATTTATATATTATTCATGCTACCGTATTGCTACAGAGGACGAACCAGCAACGACAGGAGAAATTGATCAGAGATTCATCAACGCCAACCTTTTCTGCAATTACGAAGGCAAGCGATTCTCTTGAACATTAACATAGTTATATTAAAGGTAAATCGTGTATTGTTGTATTAAATGTTTATTGCATCAAAACTGTTTTCTCAAAATCAAATCAAATAAATGAAAAGGGGAAGATAAGGAAAAGAGAATGAGTTGAGGAAGAAATGAGAATTACTAGGTTGGTAAAAGGGGGCCCGGGCAGGGGAACGCGACGACGACGAAGATGATGAGGCAAGAGGTGGGCCCCTTTTTACATATGGTTATAATATAAGGACAAATAAAACTCTTACTCGGTCTGAGGCCGTAAATTTAGTACCAACCATTTTCCCGTTTCAGCGGGCAGAAAATGCTACCTTGTTACGTAATTAAGTTCTCCATAACGGGTCACGTTGGAGTGTTGGGCACGGAAGAGAGCCGCCCCAAGGTGGAGTGTTGGGCACGGATGAGAGCCGCCTCAACCAACATTACTGGAACTCGGTGGATGGCGAGGTCAGCAGCGTGACTAAATCAGCACCGACAAAAAGTAATGGGTGGAGACTTGATCACGTAACTTGAAAAACATTATGTATTCTGAACTCGAACCTGCATCAAAAGAAATGCAGGGGACCAGGCTCATTTAGAGCTCATAATAGCTGTGGGTAAAGTGGTACAAGCCTGCGTAGTGCTATACAAAATCATGAATTCATGCCAGTCTCCTGGATTGGAGTCTACGGGAACCACCAGGGGTCTTTCTTCTCTCCGAGTGACAAGTAGTGTTTTTCAGTATTAAAATTTGCCGCCTAATGTTTTAATAAATTATTTTCAGAAAAAGAGATGAATTAGAACTTGTAATGACAACAGAGATGATGCATCCAGTGTATTTTTGCTATTAATGCTTGTTGAGTACACTCGTGTACTCAACCTTGTTAGTATTCTCCTTTGTAGATCCTAATCCGACTAGGAACTATCCTGAGCGGGTTGAAGGACATGCAGGTACCGAAGTAATCACAGGAGGAGAAGGCACCGACTACGAGGACCAGGGCGAGATGGGCGCCATATTTGATGCGTGGGACGAATAGCGGCCGATACTTCAGGGCTGGCGAGAGAAGCGAAGAAGTTTCCTTTTGTAAATGTATAATATTGTATTAAGAACCATAGCCTTGCATGGCTATTACTGAAATAAAGATGTACAGTTTCTATCTTATTGTTCTGCTGCGTAACTCTGGTAAAGGCTTACTATTCATTGGAGCAGTGTTCTACTGAGCAAACGAATACTAATCCGTATGCCTAAGTGTGATTACCCCTGGGGTAATGACATGGGGCGTCACATAAGTGATATTACGATGCGCCAGGGAATAACACAGGCGACAGTTGGCTGGAGGCACCATTTTTATTATTTATTTATTTTTTACAAATTTTTGAAAGTTAATCCCTCTCGAACTATCCATAACTTAAAAGCAGAGAATCTATATGTGAACCATATATAAGATCATCCTTTTTCGTAAATACATATATGGACTGAAAATCTTTTTGTGGATTGATAACCTTTGACACTTGAGCGTATGTATCCTTCACAAACAATATTTCCAGGCCTTGCCTAGAAGTGATACATGTTGTTGGATGTCTTTATAATGATGCTGGGAAGAACACGGGAGAATCGAATGCGAAAAGACGAGGAGATTTGATGTTGCGAATTAAAATATACTTTATAATGAAGATGGGAATAACACGGCACATAGGGTTTGGTTACGTGTATAAGAAACATCATCATACATGATACAACAAACCGAAGTACTCCTACCATACATATGCACCTTTTTGGAATAGAAATAGATTCGACCTTTGACAGGGGACTAGTACAAAATGGTCCGACCTACTGCGTGGATCGGGGCCATTTTCCCTTCCTTGCTAGCTCGGCGTTGAACTCCTCGCTGGGCTCTTTGGCTTTGGCCGCCATTTCCCTCTTTTTCTCGCGCTCCCTCTTGCAAGCCTCACGCTCCCTGTGCCTGCACGCCTCGAGATAAGCTTTCGTCTCCCGACGTATGCGCTCGTTTTGCTCGTGGGTGCAGCGTTCCTTCTCCCGGATCTTGTGGGCTCTCGTGGCATCTCACTCATTGAAGTCGAGAGATCACTGGTTATGTGGGTGGATCTCTTGGTCGATCCACTTGCGGTAGCCACATAACGGATTCGGGTACTACAGGTAGACAGGAGAGGTTGTTAGTGTGTACTTTGAAAGAGAAATAGTACGGGAACACACTCTAACTGGTCCTTACCGGTTGCGGATAGCTGCTCGTGTCCCAACATCGGTCGGGATAGTCACTGGAGTAGTTTGCACAACCCGAGTAACGCATGCCCAGGATAATTCGGTGTTTGGACTTGAAGAACTTGCATGGGTCCCTGCACCAACAGAGGGGTGGCGTCTCCCCCTCTGGCGGGTGTTGCGGTGAACGCTTGGATGGAACATTTCGAAAGACGCTGCTACTACGGGGGGCCTCATTGCGGAGAGCTGCCAGCCTGGCACGTGTCTCTTATTCGACCCGGGCCGCAACAGCCCTTTCTCGCTCTTCTCGGGCCCCAACAGCCCTTGCTAGTTCGCAGATCCGGTCCCATTGCCTCTGCCTGTCGTCCATCCCGACGTGGTGAAGGAAGCTCTGGTGTAGTGTTGGGTTTGGTTGTGTAGTGTTCTCTCCCAGATATCTTTCACCTCCTTTTATAAGCCACAGGGTTAGCATAGTGTGGTAAATTTCATGTGAGTAGCCTGCGAGGAAGAGTGTTGCCTTGTCATTATGAAAAGTTGATGGCGTTAGGTCTTGTCACTGTGCAAAGCTACCCTGTTTGGTTTTGTCACTACATGAAAGCGACCAACCCGTTAGGTCTTGTCCTTTGCACAAAGCTGCCCGTTTGGTCTTGTCACTCATAAGGTCGTCTCTTTTGGTCTTGTCCTTTGCATAAAGCTGCCCGTTTAGTCTTATCATTGTGCAAAATTTGTCTTCTTTGGTCTTGTCCTTTGCACAAAGCTGCCCGTTTGGTCTTGTCCTTTGCATAAAGTTGCCCGTTTGGTCTTGTCCTTTGCATAAAAGTCGCCCGTTTGGTCTTATCACTCATAAAAGTCGCCCGTCTGGTCTTATCCTTTGCGCAAAAGGTTGTCTCCTTTGGTCTTATCACTGCGCAAAGCTACCCCGTTTGGTCTTGTGAAGGCGTCATTTATTCCCTAAGACAGAGGCCACAATTAACGTGCAGTACACTATTATTATTGAACCAAAAAATCGAGCTATTCCATACCAGACATTATCTGATACAATTAAGACAAGATATTGACACTTCAAATAAAGTTAAAATTTGCAAATACGATACAATTAGTTTCACAGTGCTTACAACAACCAAAGTACTGACTGAAGTACAAGTTGCAACATGCTAACAGTTTTAATACAAGTTACTTTATGCTGGTGTTCCTACGTGTCGGTAGGTGCTTTGCAAGTTCTCACAGTGTGGCCTTCCTGGCGGCAGCGGCCGCAATGTCTACCCGCCGCTCTAGCTCCCCCTTTGTCCATATCGTTCCTAATGTGACGACTCTGTCGACGTCCCTTCCCTCCCTTCAATAGGTCTAGATCCGGAATCCAAGTCTTCTGTGCAATATCCAATGTGGCGAAGTTGCCCACAACCCTGAAGCCCCACACGACGAGGACATGAGAGCATAGACCTCCTTCATGAAGTACTTTGATATGAAGTTCAATGGGTCCATGTGGATGGTGCCACACGCGGCGAGGACATTAGAGCATGGCTTGTGAAGGAGCTTTAACTTGTTGCATGTGCAGCTAGGTTCATGCACATGGTCTCCAAGGCATACCTCGTGGGTAACAAGAGAATGAGCTGTCCCAAATCCGGCTCTGTCTCGAAGGACCACGTCGAATCGATGCTCCGTATTTCCCATTACGAAGACCGTGTGCGACTAAACCTTCTCGGTCTTGGCCTGCATGTACGCTGTAATCTTTGAGCAGTACGGTGTATGTGGGTTGGCTGCATGAAGTGCTGCATTTGCATGCCTTTCCCTGAAATATCCGATCGTACCGTGCAAAACGCCTTCCACGATGGCAACGAGAGGCTGAGAATAGAGGCCCTTAATAACCCAGTTGTACACCTCTGCAATGTTAGTGGTCATTATGCCGTACCTTGCACCGTTCGTGTCGTGCAGCAAGGACCACTTCTCCAATGGCTCGGCCTCAATCCAATGAGAGAAACACCCGATGTCCCTTGAGGTCCTCCACGTCAAATGTGGAGGGTCGAGCTCCCGCAGTGGTGTGAGGCGTTCGGGCTGCGCCGCCCCAGGAATGAGGGGACGCTTGTTCCTCTCGACAACATGCTTCCTGGTATGCTCGTCCAACATCTCCCAACAGATCAAATTCTGTTGCTAGTTACTGCATAACAAGTCGGTTCTTTGCTGAATGTTTGAAAAATTAGCCCCAAATGGCGAATGCACCATCTGTTCCTCATGTCTGGCCAAGGGAACGGCTCATCGGGGTCTTGCTGAAGTTTTCGGATGGCCTTCATCATCTCGGGGTGGCGATCATGGATTATGTAGACATCCGGACGTGCCCCAACGACTCCCTCCTTCAGATGTCGAAGGAACCACAACCAGCCGTCAAAATTCTCACTTTCGACGAAAGCGATGGCTAAGATCAGAATCTGATGTTTGCCATCAACGCCAATTGCTGTTAGGATCATGCCTTTGTATTTTCCAGTTAGAAAATTTTCGTCCACTGATATCACGGGCAACATGTGTTTGAATGCAACGATGCAGGGACCGAATGCTAAGAAGGACCTCTGCAATACCATATAACCTAGCGGCGGTCTTTTGGATGGCTTGTCCTTCACAATAATGTATGTGCCTGGGTTCCTGTCCTGCAGCACCTGGAGCATACGAGGAAGGTTGTCGTAAGACGCCTCAAAAGAACCGAATCTCCTTTCCAAAGCCTTTTGCTTAGCACGCCATGCCTTCGCGTAGCTAATCTTGTACTTGAATTTCTGCTCAATAGCCACCATGATGTACTTGGCCTCTAGATCCGTCTTCTTCACTGTCTCTCCGTACATCACATTGGCCATGTAGGTGGACGTCAGATTGCGATGCCTCGACAAAACACTACTGAGCAAGCAGGAGTGCGCCTCTACCTTAGAGACAATCCAGTAAGTCTCATACTTGGGTCTCCGTGCATGCACACGCCAGGACACCTGACCGCTTTCGCGAGAACACGATTATCTTGCTCTGGTGGTTGAGGACACGAAACGTCCACTGCATGGACAAGGACCACAGCTTGATGGCATCCTAGAGTGATCCCTTGTCAACAAACATTGCACGAAGCCGAACCTCTGTCTCATGGTACTCCCACAGTGATTCGTGCTCATCATGCACAGAAAGACCCTCAACGTCCACCCTATTCCATTCCTACGGGATGGGACCTTCGTCTTCCTCAGAAGAGTCATCACCATCCTCTTCTAAAGTTTCCTCCTCCGTCTAAGCTGTCAAGTCATCGATCTCCATCTGACGCACTATGCTGTCAACATGCTCCTCCACATCTGCTTGTGCACTGGGCTGAGCGTGTGGTGTGCGATATCCCTCTTCTGCCTCAGCAACATGGGTCATCGCCTCCTCTTCTACCTCCACAACATCGGTCACCTCGTCCTCTTCTGCCTCAGCAACATGGGTCACCGCCTCCTCTTCTGCCTCAGCAACATCGGTCAACTTGTCCTCTTCTGCCTCTGCAACATCGGCCACCGCGTGTTCTTCATGAATCACGTGCTGCGCGCCGAGCTGCTCTTACCGACCCGACGATAGCTGTCGGTAGGGCCTCCGATGACTCCCTTCGAACATGGTTGCACGAATAGCACACACTCATAGCCACGGCGCCTACAGCCTTCCAGAAATCTCTTCCATGCAACTGTGCGCATCAGTCTGCTCAACTCCCACCGAATGTGCGTGGGAGACCGACTCCAAACCCCTTGTACGACGGCACTCCACACCTCGGGATCCAAGGAGAAACTTTTGGTGAGCCAGCGTAGGACATTTCTGATTCGGGCATTCTCCAGGTCTGGGTGTACCAAAGTGACTTGCCGGAAATCACTTAGGTCAACACCGTATGGACCTTCACGAACCGTACCAACACCGTAATGCACTTTCAATCTTATAGGCTCCGACATGACTGATTTATCACTGCAAATATTACAAACATTGTAACCAGTGATTTCTCGACATACATTCCCTATATACATGCTAAACTAACAAGTAGCTACACGTCGCCTACATTCGGCCGAGAACAAGAACAAACAAGACTATTACCTTCACACGGAGACCTTCTCTTCGTATCAACGAGCTTCGTTCGTCTTTCTCTTTCACGTCTCGAGCTCCTCTCCTCCCAAACCACCCTCACCCGAGCTCTGCTCCTCCCCTTGTGTACCTCTCCCAAGCTCCTCTCCTCCCCTTGTCTCCCTCTCTCGAGCTCCTCTGCTTCTCCCTCTCCCTACCTTCTCCCCCTTTTCTCCTCTCCTGATTTGCTATGGTTGTCTGCCAAGAGAAATGGCGAAAGAAACTGTGATGTGACCTGGGCTGGCTTTCTATATGACCGTGTAGTCACACAACCGTTGGACGACCTGGCAGCAAGTGCTGGCCCAAGGGTTGAGCGACATGTGTACTAGTCGCTCAGCCGTTAAACGACAGCGATGAAATCTTCGCCCAACGGTTGATAGTCGCCGAACCGTTGGGCGACTTAGCGACAAATCTTGGCCCAATGGTTGAGCGACACGTGGACTAGTCGCACAAACGTTGGACGACTTGCAGGCCCAACAGTTGAGCGACATGTGGACTAGTCGCTCAACCATTGCACGACTTGGCTAGCAGTGGGCCACTATTTCCTTCCACGTCGTCGAACGCTTCAGCGACTAGGTCACGAATGATTCAAAAGTAATATATGAATAAGTAATAGAACAATGCTAGAGGGAATGCATAGACAACCATGTTATAATAATTACGAAGGAGAATATGTAAACACATAATACAAGTTATAGAACAATGCTAGAGGGAATGCATAGACAACATGTCATAGTACCTATGAAATACAGTACGTAAACACATAATACATAAACCCCCTACTAGCCACCCTCTACGCCACCCGCAACACCTCCTTCGTCGTCACCACGTCCCACACCCGTCGCGCCCTGTCGCCCGCTTGGGCTTCCGTCACGAGGTGCTGGTAGGGCCCCAGATAGGGAAAGGCGCTCAGGAGCCCTATGATCCGTGCTCCCAAGGGGGTCGACTCCACCTGTGGTTGAGTGATCACTGGGGGCCCGCTAAGCTGCGACCCGGAAAGAACCTCGACGGGTGCAGGCTCAGCTGCTCCCTGGAACTCCCCGAGTGCATCCGCGAAGTAGTGGTGCACGTCCTCGTGCTTGAGGAGAGCTCATCTGCCATTTGGAAGCGGCAAACTGCGGGACAAATAATGTTAATCTCTACAATATATCGACAATCACAAACTCAAGAGAGAAACGTTTTGGTCAGGGGCCATGCGCGAAAAGGGTCAAACCCGCCATCTTGTCGAGCGGTTGGGAAGAAAAGATACTATCCTGGCGCTCTCTGGTAGGTGTCCTGGAACAACGACAGTGGCGGTGGCTGTGGCGGTGCGTACCACGTGTCACTCGAACCTCCACTGCCAAAGCGCGTGCGTGGCGGGCGTGGGCGTGCCTCCCGAGCCTCCTGACTAGGCTGTAGGACGTGGCGGCCTCGATGTATGCGCCGACGAGGCCACCTCCTGGACCATCTTACACGACGTTAGGATCACGCATCGCCTCGCCACACTACAGGCTTGACGAACAAACTGCACTAGCTCATCGTGCGTGACCTCCGCACCAATGCCGGTCCTGTCCAGTATTGACTGTCCGTCCCTGGCAACCCCGACGTTGATGTCCGTCTGCAAGGAGTACATCAAAGCGTCAAACCTATAATTCAGGTAATCGTACTCAGATATTTTAAAACACGATTTTACGTATCGCGAGGTGCACATTCCGCGCGAAGTGTAGAGGGTACACGTCAGTCGGTGCTGGCACGCGAGCGGGGGGAGGGTCGACGACATGCACCAGCCCGGTGCGTGTCTGCAGGGTATACCAACGAAGGTACTCGTCGTATACACCGGGTCGTCTGGCCGCCCTCCCAAGACGAGACCTCGTGGGCGTTAAGCCATCGCGCCACCCACGGCTCCATTTTGGCCGGCCACTGCGTCCTGGTGCCACCCCTCCTACTATGCCTACGAAACGTACCATTGCAATTAGAAGACGTCGTAACAGAACTAGCAAAAAAAAATGAACATGTGTTGTATGTAACTCACGCGTGGGTCGAGTCAGGCACCCTCGTCCCAATGAGAACTGGAACAACCTGGCGGAGGCCGAACTGGTGCATCACCATGTGCACCGCATAGTCCTCGATGAACACATCGAAGACGAGATTCTTCTGCGTCCGCCAGTACGCTCGGTCGCGCCAGCACAGTGAAGACAGCCACTCGGGAGCACGGGCCTCCGTCTCCTGATCAGAGTATGGCTCCCAGCACACGTCATTAGCGGTGAGACAGTCCAACTGCTCCATAAAGTGCTCAGACACAGCAGACTCGCTGCGTGTGCATACTTGTACTGCGAGCGAGCGATGGGTTACAAAGGATGACCAGAATCTGATCAAGTAAAGATATAGGGAAGTACATACCCGTCTACAGCACCAAAGGGACCCTACGGTCGGCCGGTCCATCGCGTCCCGATGGTACATGTATGCGACGTACGGACTGGAGTCTACCAGCATGGGCCGTTCGAGAGAGAAATGCTCAAACGACCATAGCTGCAGTAGGAGGGGGCAGCTTGTGAGGATAGCTGCGGGCTTCCTCCTACAGCACGCATCGCACATGTTGCGATACGTCGCGGTAAGTACGACTGATCCCCAGCTGATCTCTAGCTCCTCATCGTTAGCGATGGCCCTCGTATACCCCACGAGGCGGGCGTCGACAGAGTCACCATGGCTGCTGGAAAATAGTACCCAGTCAAAGGGCCACAGCAGGTACGCCTCGAGGTGCCGCGACACCTGGTTGGCGGTGGGCTGCGGGACCATCTGCTCGACCTACGCAGAAACGAATAATTAGTAAGCCCGTCATATGGCTAGACCTCAATGCATTGCTAAACATGGAAAATAGTTAGTATACATACCCAGAACTGCGAAAGCCATGCGGGCGGGCCATCTTCTTGCCGCTCAGAAGTCGGCACGGAGGTGCGGCCTTGGCTGAAGAACACATGCAAACCTACCAGGTGAGGCGTCGCGCTAGTCAGCAAAGGCGTCGACGAGAATGCAGAGGCTCCGCGATGGCGTGTCAAGCGACATCGTGACATCTTGCAGAGTAGGGGCCATCTCCCCGAATGGGAGACAGAAGGTGTGCGTCTCGGGCCGCCACCGATCCACCAGGGCTGTCAGGAGCGATCGGTTGAACGGGAACTGTCGTGATCGCTCCGGACTGGCCTGGACCTCGCCGTCGTCCTTGACCAGACCGCCATCCTCTTCGGTGACCTCCACCATCCGCGCGAGAGGTAGAAGGCCGGCATAGCTCAGCCTACAAAGCATGAAGAAGTAAGTACATAGTGGACATATGATACAAAAAAAGTGGCACAGCTTGCGGAGAAACCTGTCTACCCAGCGTGGGCACTATAAAATACATAAATGGCCTTGATAGGGGCTGTATAGAACCACAAAAGTATCCCTGGATACGGTCCAGGAATGCAGAGACTTCATCCTGCGCTTTCAGAGCAGAAGGTCTAGTAATTACTTTTCTGGTGGCACATGCAGGGCACACAAAATCTCCCTGATTCGAAAAATTATTTACATCAATATATATGTCCCTGTGAAATGTTAATTATATTTCTCATCATCCTAAGACCTGGGTGGCTTAATCTATCATGCTAGAGACAGAAAAGTTCAGAACTTCTAAATACAGTTTTCAGGGCAGTATAGACTGCAGGTGTCTTAATATTAGTGTAGTATAACACAGTTTCATATGAAGAAAGTTATTCTAATACCCTTTTCCACTTTCTTCACACTTTGTAATAAGTAGGTATTCCTTACCATACTCTTCTTTAGCCTCTACATGGAAACCGTTAGCGTGAATATCCTTGAGAGTTCTAGTCGATTCTGGGTACAACAAGGTTTATTCAATGACCAAAGTTGTGGCCATCGGGAGTATAATTGTGGCCCTTCATGAGCCTATTATACAAGTATCATTGCCTGCGATTGTCGTAAGACTACCAGCATTCTTGCTGATCGACTGAAAGAAATTTCATCTCTCTCAAGATGGTATTCGTTGTGTCGCTATCTGCTAAGCACACTTCCTCTATAGGGCACCACACGCGTTCTGATACTTTAAATACCAGAACATAACTTGCTATTATAAATACGGGAAAATAATCCTTGCAGGACTCATCATAATAATTTTAATACTTTTGCTCTTCTAGAGCTTACAACCATTATTCAAAGAATAAAATAGTTCAATGTTCTGCTTCAATCTGCTCCATGGCGATCTTCTCCTCTTGGGCAACTACGGTGCGGCGCACGCGATGTCCAAAGGAGGGTGATGAAATTGCTACTAGGTTGTCCACATCTATGAATGCAACTAATGACTGTGGATCCTCTGTGCCTGCAATGGAGAGGTGTGCCCCATGCTATCCTTTGCCCTTCTTATTAGACTGGTAAGCATCAATAATGTGCTGTGACCCACGACCTTACCCTTATTGTCTCTCTCCTTTGTGAGAGGCTTCCTCACCTTGTAGCTGCTAGTATTGGCTTCATGGCCAACATTGCTACTAGGCGGCTGTGAGATGTAGTTCTTCCTTAGAACATCATCTTGAGCTTCCGCAACTTGCATGATATCAATCAAGTCGGCATACTCCTTGTAACCGTCTTGACGATAGTTGCGTGCGGATTGCACCGTATTCGGGTGAAAGGTAGAGAGAGTCTTCTCAATCTTCTACTCATCCGTGATTACCTTACCATAAAATTGAAGTTTGGTATAAATTTTCTACAAATTCTAGCCATGCCGGGTTAGTCCTTTGAACTCCTGGTTCGTGATGCCAGTCATCTTCATATTCATGAAAAGAGTTCATAAGATTACTGCTGGTAATTTACATAAAATGGTTGCAAAAATTCTCATAATGCTCTTCAAACTTCCGGTTCGTGATACCGTATTTTTCTATGCATTTTTCATGATTTACCGCTATTTTCAGTGATTAAAAGTAATATAAACAATCACAGATAATCAAAACAGCAAATACAATATATAAATTGCATATAAATAATAATAACAAAGTTAAACATGCTTCAAATGCTCAAAATAATTCAAAATTTGAATTCCCGAGGCTCTTTTCTGCTGGAATATGAATTTTCGGTGAATTCTACAATTTTCAGGGGCTAAACCGCTAAATTTTCAGTTTCGACAAAAAAAAATCGAGTAATTTCTCAATTTCTGAAGGGTTATTCTGCAATAATGTACAAAATCCCGTAAATTTCCGAACTCTAGGGGTTTTCCCCAAAATTTCCTGATCCACGAAGAATTCTTGTAATTTTTAGAACTAGAGGGCCTTCTTGCAAATTTCCTTTTTCTTTTCGGTTCCCCGTTTTTTCGAATTTCCACCGATTGGGCCCTTCTTTCTTTTTGGCCTGTTATTGAATGGGCCGGCCCAGGCCAATTCCTCAGCCTGCTTGCCCTACCCGCATCAAAACTAGGAGCTAGGGTTTTCCTAGCTCCTGTGCTTGGTTGTTGCTTGGCGCAAAAACACGTCGATGGCGAACACGATCGGCGAGGGTGGCGGCGAGGTCGGCGCGAGGATGGATCCAAGACGGCAACGCTTGATGCGGAGTGGCCGGCGGCGTGTATGTGCCCGTCTTGAGAGGCAGCAAGTGGCCGTCTTGGCCGGCGCGGTAATCTTAATCATGCGGCGTGGAGGCGCGAGATGGCCGAGCCGATCTTGAGCTCGTCGATGGCCTTTGCAAGGTCGGGAGAGTCGTGGCGGTGTCCGTCCGCGATGACCTTGCGAGGCGAAGAGAGATTGCGCGAGGGTTTTTGCACGCGTGGGTGCTAGCGGCCGGGCATCAGAGGCGGGCGGTAGGCGGCGAGCACGGAGGCGCGGCCGAGCGTCGCGGCGCGTGCAACGCGACACACGATGGTGTGGCTCGTGGTCGTTGTGACCAGGTAGTCTTTGGTGGCGGCGTGGCTCGATAACCGGGCGGTTCGGTTAGCGGTGTGGAGCACCGTGCGGCGTGGTGGCGTCGGCCGCCGGCGTATAGTGGGGCGACGCCGGCTTCATGCCGGTGCGGTTTCGGGTGGCGACGCTGCTCCAGGCCGGTGACGCCATGGCCTTGCAGGGCCAGCAATCAACAATCCCTTTTTCTTTCAATTAATCATCCGATCGGCATTATGCCGGCGACTACAAGTCGGCTCGCGGAGATTAGTGGGAATTTGCAATCTACAATCCATGGTGCAATCGACATCTGCTCTTTCATGCAATCTACCAATCGATATTGTGCTGACAACTTCAAGTCGGCTCGCGGTAGATTAGACCGGATTTGCACCGTAGGAAATAATCTAGAAAGCCAAATTTTCAGAATTGAAAGCGATATAGAAAAGCGATTCGATCTACGAGCGTCGTGCTACGACGGTTACCTTTCGATCCGAGTAGAGTAGGCCTAGAGGTAGGCCGGAGTCGATCGTGCTGATAACGTATTGAGGAACTGTCACTGGCTAGTTCAGTCCGAACGATCACCTCGTAGATAAACGTAGAATCACATCAAGCAATACAAGAACAAATAGTAGATTGCACACACAGAGAGACAAAGGTGTAGGGTGGTATTCTTCTTCTTTATTCGTTCTTCATGCGATCAGCTTTTTACAATGACTAGCATCCTTATTTATAATCTAGAGACCCTACTAAGGTTTTGGATAAGACGTCCACCTATAAGCCGACCTGCATAGACTAAACCTATAGTTTCTTAACAGTATATGTCCATATGTGGCACGAGTTCTAATTTTCCAGGAAAATAATCATATAAGATCTAGGTCCAATATATGCAAGGCTGGGCTGCCTTATTCAGAGTATGACACGTGGACTTACCCTATAGAACCCGGTTATGTGTATCTGCTGCACAACACAATGTAAGGCTCGGTTATAGCATCGCACATTTCGTAAAAAAACAAAGTTATAGCCATCAGCTGCTTGGCCCAACAAGGAAGCGGCGTGGATAGTAGAATTTGTCATTTTGTGAGCGTGCAAGTATATGTAAGGTGACGGTTCATGTAGCCCGGGTGGGTGTGGTATTTGTTGGGGCCTTGGCAGTGAGTCCATACTGGGCCTGAATGGACGATGGACATTTCTTCTTGGTTTTTATTTTTTTAAAGGTCTGTCCACTCTGTATCGGATTCGACTGTTTTCTCAGCCTAAAATAGTTAAATTTTAGTTTATTTACTACTTTATTATACATAAATAACAGTAAATTATTTATGTAATTTTTTCTAGGTCTCTTTAATTATTCTTGAAAGTCATCACATGATTCAGAATCTAACATATAATTTGAGAGATTGAGCAAAAAAAAAAACAAAAAAAATGAAATTCTATACCAATAAAATACGGCAATATGGTGAACCTATTGGGGCCTTTGCAGTGAGTCCATGCTGGGCCTGAATGGACGATGGGCATTTCTTCTTGGTTTTTATTATTTTTATTTTTTTGAAAGGTCTGTCAACTCTATATCAGATTCGACTGTTTTCTCAGCCTAAAATAGTTAAATTTTAGTTCATTTACTACTTTATTATACATAAATAACAGTAAATTATTTATGTAATTTTTTCTAGGTCTATGTAATTATTCTCGAAAGTCATCACATGATTCAGAATCGAACATATAATTTGAGAGATTGAGTAAAAACAAAACCAAAAAAATGAAATTCTATACCAATAAAATACGGCAATGTGGTGAACCTGTTATGTTCTGAAGAAAAAATCATAATAAATTCAGACCCAACTCAGAAGAAGTGCAAACATCAAAGCATATCGGATGCATGAAAATTCGACTGTTTTGACAAAAGAAAAAACAGTCAAATGTTATTTAGCAAAACAGTAAAAAAAAAGCTGGTCCTCACATCATTTTGGCAAAGAACCTTAGTACCTTACCATGTAATGGAGCATAAAAAGAGGTTTACCAAAAAAAATTGAAACAAATATATTGAGGTCTGCTGAAAACAATTTGCCAACCTTTACTGATTAGAATCCTAACAAGTATACCGACTTCTCACGTGAAGTCTATGGGCACATAGTAGCGCTTGCGTAACACTTCCAAGTTCCAAGCTATCCACCCCCCCAAAAAAAACTCCTTCAAAAAGTGTTAACTTAGGCATACTTGGCCCGTATTCTGCTTACATCGAAAGCCTGATAGCGAGGCTTGCAACTAAGAAGCCAAAATGCCAACTTTTGACGTTGAGCCCCGAAAGCATTTGGTACATCATGGCTTCTACGTATGGTGGTGATTCAGAGCGAAAGGTTGAAGAGTGAATGAAAACTTATAGAAAGCTAAAGCAGAGAAGTTCATGTGTTCTAGAAAAAGGAGAGAAGACCTGTCAAATCATCTGCATCTAAAGCCCCGTTTAGAACACATGATTCTTGTAAGTTCGATCAATCTCAAATACCCTAAGATAAAGCGAGTTTATAGCTGGTTAGCCTTGGCAGACACCTTTCATCTATTCTCTTTTTGTTGATTAGTATTCCCTCCAATCACAAAGAGTGTCGTCTTGGACATCGACACGATCTTCTAAACACGACTTTGATCACAAATTTCTATTGTAATGTACCTGTAAAACCTACATTTTTTTTTTAAAAAAAATCAGATATCGATAACAAAAATTTACAAAATTTGACTGCACCATCCAAAATATCACTCTTTTTTACAAGAGGGAGTTTTATTTTTCTTCCTCTTTACTGCTCTCCGCTAGCACCGGTGGTAGCGACTGACTGAAGTGCAACAGTCTACCACTGTACTGCCAGTGAACCACCCCGAGTAATTAATCGTACAGCTTCTCCGGTCCAAATTTCCCGGTCGTCGCCTCAATCACCGAGTTAAAGTCCCACAACGCTCGCCATCAAGACCTGGTCCACAGAACCGAAACGCATCACTGCCACCCATCACGTGGGCGTACGGCCTCCCCAGCCCGTCCGCCCCGCGCACCCCTGCCTCTCCGGTCTATAGACCCGGTTCCCCGAAAGGCCAGCACCTGCCTGTTCCGGCCCGAAGACACGCAAGTCAAACGGCGCGCCCCACTTGCCTCCCCCCGAAGTCTTTAATTTCCGCCCAATTGCCCCAAATGGGTCTCCACCTAACAAAAGTCAATGACGATAAGGCCCCACTAAGTAGGCCCACCGGTCGGTGGCTCTAGGGGGGTGGATTCCGCGCTCGGACCCGTCAAGTATGACCGTTTCTTGTTCCCCTGAGCTGACATATCTGCCAAACCGAGTCTATAGAGCGTAGGGATTTGTAGCCGTCGATGGTGCTTTGAGATTAGAGTTCTAGAGGATTAACTAAGCTTGGTGTATGGACCTGTACTACGTTCTTGTGGGCCAGCCGGCTGCTCCCTGTTGAGTGTTGACCCTGGGAATGGCCTCTCCCATAGACTTCTTCGTCCCAACGCGCAAACCCGACAATTTTTATTTAATAAAAACGAAGCCACAGAGAAGAGCTCGGTTTCTTCACTTCGACCGCTCAGAGCTCCGGCCTTTTGTACTCTTCTGCCTCTTTTCTGCGAATCTTTGAGTTTTAGGAGCGCTGGATCGATCGGCAAGTTGATCTGTTCCGCTAGAAAAAAATTTCCCAATTTTTTTTTGCCGTCGCTGTTCTTGAATTCTGCTTCTGGTTTCACTGCTGGATCTGCGGTGATCGAAATTTTCACTCACTTTTTGCTTGCAGGGTGCGAAATTCCATGAAAGAGGCGCGGTTTTTGGAGGGCCATCGTGAAGAAAGTCGAGTCTTGTGGTGTCCCGAGAGAGGCCTCGGTGGCGGTGCGGGCTTCTGAAATTCCCCCCGCTTCAGTTATTTTAGTTTATATTTTTAGTTCCCGGGTTGGAATTGGGAGGGAGTTTACAAGATATGGCAAGGTTTTGCTGCTTCGGTGCTGGTTGCTCCGAGGTAAGTCCAATTTTGATCAGTTTTTGTAGCCCCGTATTTTCTTCACTAATTACATGTTTCGTGTGCATGGAATTATCTTGTAATTCTGCTAATTAAGTGTGTATTAGGACGAGAATTAGAGCAGATAACATAAAAGGCTATCATTAGTCCTCAGCTTCTGTTGAAATGATTGTCGTTAATTGGTAAGTAGACCTGCTCTAAGCTCCAGTTGGAAACACTCTCAGAAGTAATTTGGTTCATGAGCTATCATCTACTCACGAGGCTTTTAACTAAATATTTTAGAAACTAACGAACGCAGTCAATATTATGTTAGCACTTTAGCTATATTAGTTTAATCTTGCTGACTGCTCTGCTTGAATATAGTTGACAGGGCATGCATCAGCCACCTCTGGTAAAGGGAAAAGCAGTCAGGGCCAAGTCAAGGTTAGCTATGGGTTTAGCCTTGTAAGAGGGATGACAAATCATCCTATGGAGGATTATCATGTAGCAGAACTTGCTGAAGTGAAAGGAAATGAGCTTGGTCTTTTTGCTATTTTTGATGGTCATCTAGGAGATACCGTTCCTGCATACTTACAAAAGAATTTGTTTCCAAATATTTTGAACGAGGTGAGTTTTTGGTGTTTATTTTGATAAGAAAAGGTTTCATTCACTAGCATTTGTGGTGATCTGAGTTTTATTGTGTCATTTCAGGAAGAGTTTTGGACACATCCGGATAGAGCAATCACAAAAGCTTATGAAAAGACAGACCAGGCTATTCTGTCACATACTCCAGATTTGGGACAAGGTGGCTCCACTGCTGTAACTGCCATTCTTATAAACGGCAGGAAGCTGTGGGTAGCTAATGTTGGGGATTCGCGAGCTGTTCTTTTAAAACGCGGTGAGCCCATACAGATGTCTACCGACCATGATCCAAATGTTGAGCGGGATGCTATTGAAAATAGAGGTGGCTTTGTTTCGAACATGCCAGGTGGGTCACTAATTCTAAATTTATTTTTAATCGCATTATCTTGAATTCTTGATTGAAATGGTTGTCGCACCCAGTCATTGGTCTGATGTTTAATTCACTCGTTGTGGAGGGGCAGAACACCTCAAATACTTAATCGCTGTGGAATTTTTTAGGTATTTCAAAATGACAAAGGTGTCTACTAGTTAGGTTCGTAGTTACCGGATTCGCTATATAACCCCACGAATTGCGAACCGGTTTAGGGTACGGGGTTCGTGTTCGTAGTGGAAATTGCAAGATAAAGTGGCGAACTACGAACCCGAATCCCGTACCGCGACTCGGACGAACCGCGTTTCTGGTAACTATTGATAGGTTTAATGGCATGATTCGTCGTATTCTAATCTTCCGTTCTTTGTCACTACTTATACGAGAGTGTTGATTCTACAACATCATGTTGTTAAATAATCTTAAATGGTCCGAAGTACGATGCAATGGTATAAAATTGTTTCACTATAGAACATTTAACAGAAGTATACATTTGAAGTGGATACTAAACCCCATGCTAACTAATGGCTTAATGGTACATTGCATATGAAAATAAGATACAACATTTTAGCTCTTGTATTGTGAAATTTTGATACAACCAGTATTGTGACATATTGATACAACCACTGCGATTTGTCATTATGAGCTGGTGTAATGTTAGAAGGCAGGCTATCACTGCAACATGTATTGCGGTAGTTCATATACTGATATACAACGTGGTGGAAGTTCGTGTATGCAGAAATTTTTACGCAATTACAGCAAAGTTTCCTTTGAACTTGACAATGTTATTGTAGCACCGCGCTATATTAGTTAATCTTAAGGTGTTTCGATTCTAGCAAGACCATTAATAGTATGCTCAACAAACCAAAAAAACTGGTTTCAAAAGGCTGAAAGCTTCCTAATCTTAAGGTGTTTCGATTCTAGCAAGACCATTAATAGTATGCTCAACAAACCAAAAAAACTGGTTTCAAAAGGCTGAAAGCTTCCTAGATTCTTTCTTTGTCTGTTTATTCTTGATGAAGGCAATAGTTCACCATCCTCTAGCCGTATGTACTCTTTTTCATGTAAAATGCACCATACCTTTCCTTGAAAAAGAAATAGAATATACGCTCTTTGGGGCCAATGGTATACTAGAACATTTTATTGTTTCTTGTACCATTATACTAGAACATTTTATTGTTTCTTGTACCATTCTTTCTAGAAATACTCTTCTTTGATTGCCTTCTACTTCTGTTGGTTTGTACCTTATGTTTGTTCTGTACAATGGTCTTAGCTCTTTGAAAAGGACATGCTAGAATCGTTTGTGTAGTGAATTTGTATCACTTTGATTAGTATCTTATGCTATTTTGCAACCTCTATTATCTTAACATGGAACGGACATCTGTACACTTCACATCAAGTTTTCGTTCTCATCCACCAGCTTCTGTGCTTACTGCTTAATATCCACTAATTCATTTATGTTACCTTTTCCACCACCATAACACATTCTTCTGATCAAACCAATTATCTTTGTTGTGATTAGAATGCAAATATAGAAGTTTAGCCTTTTCTTTTTTACAAAAAAAGAGTGGCAGCGGCAGGTGGTAAGCGTAGAAAATGTAGACCGATTTCTCAAAGTATGGTTGTAGGATGTGGTTGATATTACCTTATATGCATGGATTCAGTGTTGGTAGTATTATGCATTTATGCGCTGGTTTTGGAATTAAAGAATACAACTCTTGATGTGAACTACACTCATTGATTACTTAAACGGCACAGTATTTTGGGATAAAATTCATTGCATCAATCCACAGCTGCTATGTGGTGTACCTATGGCACTAACACGAGCATTCATTCACAAGTTCATACTACACATGGTCACCTTTCAGAAGAAACCATATAATCATTCTGTGTTGTCAGCTTTTCACTCCTTAAAGGTTTTCTTTATAGATACTTAAACATGTCTCTTTTTAATATCTACGCTTCTAGTTTCCAATTGATAAAATGTTGCTGTTAATGAGAAAAGCAAGCCCGCCTTTTGGGAGAAGCCCCTCATGTTGTTGCTAATTGTTAATTTCTTATATTTTCATGAAAAAATAAAGTCAATAATTATTCTTTCATGTGGAAATTCTGAGCGCATTACTCCCTAATATGCTATACCTACAGAAGCAGAAGTCAGGGAAAAAAACCTAGCCGGTAACCGCCGGTTACCGGTCGGTGTCCGGGATACAAAATCTCGGCCGGTTTTCCCGGGTTTTGCAAGTTCAAATTCTAAATTTCAAATGTCAATTGGTTTTTAATCAAATTCAAGTGAATTTCATCCGAAATTTTCCTGGGAAAACCGGTAACCGGCCGGTTACCGTTCCTGGCTAGCAACCGGGAAAGTGCAGTGCTCCGGTTCTTTTATCCCTGAGCAGAACTATGGTATTTGATAAAGAACTTCCTTTTCCAAGCCTATTGATTCTATGCTTCTGTGTGTTATTTTCACTGCCCAGACCCAAAAAAAAAATTCATGTATGAATTGTAATGCTGTAAATTTCAGGAGATGTCCCTCGAGTCGCTGGTCAGTTGGCTGTCTCCCGAGCTTTTGGGGACAGGAATCTAAAATCACTCCTGAAATCAGAGCCTGATATAAAAGTTGAAGATATAGATGAAACTGCTGAGCTACTTGTCCTTGCGAGCGACGGACTTTGGAAGGTGTGACTTGTTATTTCTTTATTTGTCCAAATGGCTGGTATAAAGTTCATAAGTACATCTGTGGATATATGCCTATTTCCTTTCTGTGTCAACTAGGTAATGAACAATCAGGAAGTCGTTGATTTGGCCAAAAGGTACAAGGATCCACAATCAGCTGCCAAGCAATTAACCGCAGAAGCGCTAAAACGCGATAGTAAAGACGACATATCATGTGTTGTTGTTCGGTTCAAGATGTAAATTTGTCGCAAGCAACTCGTGAAGGATTGTCACCAAGAGCACAGCGAATTATATAGCAAAACATAGGCTGCCTGACAAGGATAGTGGTAATCCAAAAAATAATTCCCTTGGGTGTTGGTTGTAAATGATGTGTTGGCTCCATTGTAAGTTCATATATAAATATGCTAGGATTCTTTGTTTGGTGATTCAAAGGCACATGCGTGAGGGCTCAAAGCTGTCTAAATAGCTGTCTTGTGCAAATAATGGTTGCAGATATTGGAAGTTCACCCGTGCTCCATTGTGAGAGTAGTAGTTTACTCATTTGGTTGTCTTCCTTTCCCAACTTGGTTTGAATTGGCCATGGAACCCCATCTTGCTACATGTGTTTAAACGATTTTTTCACCGGGACAGCAAACACGAATAGTGAGTTTGGTATGTGGAACTTGATGCTCACAATTTGGAGGCACCAGAATGTTGATGTCCTTTCTTGCTCCCAAAATAAGGGGTTAGTTTCATATGTTTTTAAGAGAAGAACTAATCCCTGTTGTAAAAAATACGGTTTTAGCAAATAATCATAATTAATGTCAGTATAATCATAAGACATTAAAGCATTAATCCACTAGCATTTAAATGACCAAATCAACATATATAAATGTAAATCCTCTAAGCCATTTAAACTGAATGAAATGCTAAACATATACCCCCCACACACACACACACACACACACACACACACACATATATATATATATATATATATATATATATATATATATATATATATATATATATATATATATATATATATATATATATATATATATATATATATATATATAAATAATAGAACTTCGAAAATTTGATGTTATTGAATGCTCTCGAAAGGCGAGTTGCAAAAGAATTAATCTTTGTGATCTCAACCCTTTAACCTATACTCTTCATTAATTGAATATGACAACAAAATTAAGATTATGAGCTCTTAACAATGCTTTACTAAGTTGTCAAATTATTTCTTATAAACATCAATAATAATCACTAACAGAGAGATGATATGATTACTAGTGCAAGAAGACAGAATAGACAAAGCTTGACCAAAAGATTAGATAACAACTAACAAGGTTGCAACCTCTCAAACAGAAACTTCTAAGTCTGTCAACTTACAGAAAGTCAAAGCAATAACAGCTCAACCAATCTATTCTATTCAGAAGATGCAAAGTAACCAAATCTCATGATTATGGTATAACCGAATCAACTAGAAATAAAAGACAGCAGTAGGCAACACATATATAGCTCAAAACTGAATATGCTATCACATCAAATCTGAATATGACAATTATTATCACAGAGCAGTTTCAACAGAGCCCACAAAAGTCACTTTGCAATATATCTCCTAGTACTAACAAATCAATTTCAGACTTGAACTAGTACATCATATATATACTCAAAGTGATACGCAATAATTAAATACAGAGATACTCACAGGAAGATGGTACTCGAAACCACCGAGAAGAAACCAGACAAGGCATGTCACAAGGACGCTGTCTTAGAAAACCTAGCGCTTCGCTGTGCCGCGCAAATAGACGAGATTGATGGAGATACAATGCCGATTATTCGCACTTCGGGGCACACTAAAGTACGAAGTTGAGGTTCAGGGAAAAATGCCGCACAAGACCACCACAAGATGCTCTGGTCGAAGCACCAACAGAGGACAAAAAAACCAAAAGTTCTGAAACCATCTTCCTCCACCAATTTCAATCCAGAGCCAACCAATGCGAGCTCAGACCCCGTAGCTCCAGAATCCTCTCAACCGAAATCCCAGGGAGGATGAGGAGAAAATGAAACCGATGGGATAACTCACCAGAGAAAATCAAAAGCTCACCACCAGTAAAGATGATGATCAGCTAAGGTGGCGCACAAGCTCCAAGATCTTCCCAAAACTGAAGCCCAGATTGATGAGGAAGTAGCAGATTCAGAAAGGGGAAAAAACAATCTGTTGTTTTGATTCTCACGGGTGAGAAAAGAAGACGGAGAGCCAGACTTAAAGAGGAGGAAGAGGAGATGCATTCGCTGCCAACGGAAGCCACAAAACCTGCCCAAGCCAGCGGACTCATGACCCCTTGACACACGCCTTGCCTGCCTCGGTAGAAGCCAAGAACCGAAGCACCAAAGCCTCCTCCCTGAATTGGTTGGAGAAAAGGTCACAAGACCTTATCCTCCCCCTTAACCCTATGACAAGTGGGCCCTCTCTATTACCCTTTTTCTTTTCTATTTAATCTATTTCTCAAATTGAGAAATTACCAAACACCCCTAAAAAATACAAGAGTCCCCACCAATTTATCAATTTGATAAAAGATGTTCAAAGTCTTGTTTAATATACAGCTGTTCGACGATGGGTACCTTGCGGGTTTGAACCCAAAGTCTAGCAACAAGGATTACAACTCTGCACAGACAAATGAGGACTACGCCTTGATCCAATGACTTGTTGTGAGAATTTTCGCCTAAGTCATATTCTGTACTGAGTGGCTTGCTCTTTTCCCTCTCGGGTTGAGACGTTACGGTCATGTCCCCGTATCTAACTCATGAGTACTTAAGAAAGTATACCCCAATCTTCCTTTGATCACGACCTCACGATCATACTCAAGTAGGTGAATTCTTCAGGGAATCCTGTAGGACGATTCCCGATACCATATAGGTCTCGAATTCATTAAGAGCTATTGCTCAACCTCCCATACAGAAAAAGCACTGTAGCTAATAGAACCCTTTAGTTGTGCTCTATAATCCCACCCAGTTTGTTGTCCTAGAGCCTAGTTCATGGGATCTCCGATCTACTAGGATAGGTTACCACCAATGTGAGCCTTTAAACAGATATGAGCCCCATTCCCTTTTATGTTGCAAGGATGGCCTTCCGCGCGCAATCCTTTGGTGAAAGTATCTGCCAAGTTCCTTTCAGACTGGATGTATTCTACAATAATAACACTTGTTTCTCTGGCATGCCTTACCGACTTAAGTCGGCTTTTTATATGTTTTGAGGACTTCAAATTGTCCTTCCTACTATGCGCCTTAACCAGAACGGGTTGGCTATCGCAATAGGTTAAAACAGCTAGAATTGGTTTTTTCAGCACAGGTAGGTCAGAAAGGAGTTCTCTAATCCATTCTGCCTCTACAGCCGCTGAGTCTAGAGCTACCAACTCAGCCTCCATGGTGGACCGTGTAAAGATAGTCTGTTTAAAAGACTTCCACAAAATAGCCCCACCTGCTAGAGTGAATACATAGCCACTCGTAGCCTTCATGTCATTCGAGGTTGTGTTTGGTTGGTGGGATGAGGTTGAATGGGATGGGATGGTACGGGTAGGATGGGATCGTCCTGTATGGGATGGTACAGTCAGTCTATTTGGTTGGTTGTATGGGATGATACAGAGTTTTGTTTGGTTGGTTGTATGGGATGATTCTGAATGGTTCAAGATGTTGTTTGGTTTGGTGGATGAAGTTGGATATGATAACCCTCTCACTAGAGGTGGTGAGTTCACCTCCTACAATTGTGAGAATTAAGTTTAGAAATTGAGTTGAATTTAAATTCAAGTTTGAAAATAGTTTTGCAAACAATTAACTGTTATATTTTTTGCCAATCCGAATTTGAGGTAAGAAAATTATTTTAACTTTTGAAATTTAACAATATCTAACGACATTTGACGATAATTGACAAAATTTAACGATATTTAATGACATTTAACGATATTTAACGACATTTAACAACATTTAACGATATTTAATGATATTTAACAATATTTAACAACTTTTAACGATATTTAACAACATTTGACGATAATTGACAAAATTTAACAAAATTTGACGATAATGACAAAATTTATCGACATTTAATGATATTTAACGACATTTAACAATATTTAACGATATTTAACGGCATTTAATGATAATTAACAACATTTAACGATATTTAACAACATTTAACAACATTTAACGACATTTGATGATAATTGATAACATTTAACAATATTTAATGGTATTTAACAACATTTAACGACAATTGACGACTATTAACGACGACTAACGTAATTGATGAGAACTACTACAATTGACGAGAACAACCGATATTGACCGAGATTAACGACAATATACCGTAAACAACGCAATAAACCACAATTAACGTATTTAACGATAATTATTACAATAAACATTTATTACAACAAATAATTATTACATAATTAATTATTTCAATTAGTAATTATTACACACGCTTATTACAATGAATAAATATTACAATAAATAATTATTAAAAACAAATCCATGCCAGCAGAATTTAAATTTTAACATGAGTAGCAACAATTTTTACATAGACACAAATAATGAGGATAACCGAATAAATTTCTATAGATGTTGAGGCATTCAGAGTTGCTTCAAGTACACCTTACCAACCTCAATTAGGATTAGTTAGTTTCGTATAAAAAAGTGAACTTTATGCCCCCTCCACTTTTTTCCGGGCTTGGGACCGGCATTGGCAGTGTTAGGCACCCCCACCCTCACACGTACCCCTAAGTATTCATGCAAATCTTAAATGAAGAAAAATCTACAATCAAATCAAGATGCACACAGATCTGAACATATCCACTCAGAAAAACATGAATACTTCAAATATCAATTCTCAGTTAGATCATGATCTCAATACATGATTCCTGCAAGCATCTGAAAGCATCTAGGCCCCTAAAAATAGTTTTGGTAATTAATGATAATATGTGAATATGGGATTAACGTGTTTATTGAGTATTTACAAGGTTTAATCCCATTGGTGAACTTGTTGACGCAAAGATGCATGCTAAAGGACAATATGGAGATTTACATGGCTTAAAGATAAGGTACAAGTAGTCTAGGATCCTTTTTTTCTATTTTACTGGTCTTAGGATATTTGATTGGAAGACTGGATTATAGGTTAAATGCCGTACTATTAAGATGGATCATGACTAGTAGCTTGATAGCATGTTCTTGTGCTATATGGATCAATTTAGGATTATGCATACATTTGAATTTGAATTTGAAAGCTCTAAGTGCTTTTCTCGAAAATCGGTAGTACCGCAGTTATAATGGCGGTTGTACCACTTTGTGTGGTATGACCACGCTTTACTTGGCGGTAGTACCAGATTTTGAAGGCTTCACCAATCGAAGCGCTATCTGATGCATTTATCGCTCTTGGAGCGGTACAACCGCATTACGGTCAATCCGATTTCTAGTTGGCGGTCCAATAAAAACAGTACCATTGCATTTTGGCTCAAGAGGTCTCTTGGTTTTTTGGTTGAACCGCGTTGAGAATCGGTTGTACCGATTTTCGGATGAACCGAATTTTAGTTGGCGGTTCAAGAAAACCAGAACAGATGTAATGTCGACCCGGAGCTCTCTTTGATTATCGATTGAACCGCATTTGTGAAACGGTTGAACCGCTACCGCGATTGTCTGGAATTTTCTAAGGCGGTTCATATTTTCGAAGAGCATGTCGTTTTAGCGATTCGAAATCCTACGATCGGTTGTGCAGCGCATCAATGCCGTTCAGCCGGCTGTCTTGATTGAGCAGGAATCTAGTTGGCGGTTGTACCAAATGGGAAAATCCAACGGCTATGTCAGAGTAATAAATGCCTCTGTTCTAGCCGTTACGGAGTTCTGACACAAGTGCGGTTCAACCGCACCCTAGATGGCGGTTGTACCGAATCTCGTTGAAAGTTGGGGATTTGGTCCCCAACGGTCATAAATGTTGGTGGGGCTATAAATACCCTGCCCTTATGACAGTGCTAGTGAACATTTAACATCCTTAGAGCCTTGAGAGCCAAGTGCATTCACTCAACACATAAATTCTCTTGTGCATTCATTGTGAGGTAGTTGAGTTCATTCAAGTGCATCAATTCATTCTAGATTGATCTTATTACACTTGAGCGCCGTTAAGTGAAGGTCTTGGTTTGTTAGTTTTGGAGTTTTGTCGAACTCCTAGACGGCCTTGGCGGTGGAGCACGGTGATCTCTTCAAGAAGTTTGTGAAGAGGCTCGGTGCAAGCTTGTGAGTGGTTTGGTGTTCACCATCTCCGGAGCGGAGGAAGAACAACCATAGTGATCGAGGAAGGCTTAATTGTGGAGCCATTGAGTTTTCAAGCTTCCTCAGCGTGGACTAGTGAAGGCAAGCAAGTCTTCGATACCATGGGAAAACATCGTTGTCTCATTGTAGTTATTCCTAGTCTTTACATTTCGCATTTATATTTCTAGCTTATTTATTGTGGTTGAATTGCTTAGCTAGAAGTGTAACTTGTTTAGACTAAGTTATTAATTGGCTTAAATTGTTAAATTGTTAAAAAGTTTAAAAACCTCATATTCACACCCCTCTAGTCGGTTATCCTTGATCCTACAACATTATGCTTAAAGTTCATACCTAGATCATCAATGAGTACCATGGCAGCATCAAACATACAACCAGTCATCCATTGATCATGCTTGGATCCAAATACATGTTGATGCATAACAAAGAGGAACAAATGTGCTCAATTTTCATGGATAAAAATAACAATCAATGCCATACATTCTAATTCAGCATGCACTACATACAAAAATTCCAGTTTTCCATTTTGTTGACTATCCAACAATCAAACATCAGTTAGTCAATGTACAAATGAATGTCTTATGTTCTATCAAGTTTTGATGGCATGATCCCACAAATGAAGTAATTGGCATGCAAAATTGTGTATTATCCAGACAGTCAATGTACAAACACGGTAAAGATGAACACAATGAACACACAGAAGATCCCATCCTAAATTGTGTATTATCCAAACAATACAATGAACACAAAGAAGATATCTCAGTGGGAGCAATTGCTGTTGTGTATGTACCACAATATCAATACATCAACAGGATAGTCAATTATATACAAGACATTGAACAACAAGCTAGATGAACAAGTGGATGCTCAATGCCCAAGTGATAAACAAACATCAAACATAGAATTATCATCAGCACTAATGTTATTCATGAATTGGCTTAGCAAGATATCAAAACAAGTTGTCATGTTGTCATGCATGCCCTAGCAAGATATCAAACATCAAACAAGTTGTCATGCATGCCCTAGCAAGATATCAAAACATAGAACATATCATTGTTTGGCCAAGCACCAGCTCCTTGCTACCATCACAGTCAAGCAAACAAGTAGTAGCAAACACAATTCATCATTTTCATGGATGAAAATAACAAGCAATACCATAAACAATATCACAAGTTCATCAAAATGAAACAACATTTTCAACAATGGTAATCAAGCAATTCATCGATTCGACGACGACGGTGGCGGCGTTGTGGACTGAGGGCCTCGGGCCTGCAATGAAACAACCAACACCTAAGGAGGAGGGGGAGAGCTGTGGTGGCATGGGAGGTGGAGGGATGAGGCGGTGGTGGCTCGGGGGAGGGTCGGGGATGGAGCCGGTGGAGGTGCGCTGGGGAGGAGGAAGGGCGTCGGTGGAGAAGCACCACCGTAGGAGGGGCTGGGGTGCTTGGCACCTCGCCATCTTGGCGACAGCAGTGGCGTGTTGTGGTCAGTGGCGGCCTTTGGCCTGTGTGTGAGCAATCTGAGAGGTGTGGACGGGGAAGGGCCGAAGGGTCGACAAGGATGTGGCCACTACGGTGAGCCAACAACTGACTAGGGGGAGGCCGAGGAGAAGGTGGCGGAGGAGGAGGCGTCTTGACTCAGTGGGGTGACTGAGGCATGGCGTGGAGGTTGGAGGAGAGGTGGCCGGGGCGAGGGGTGGTGGACGAGTTGGAGAGAGGCGTGGGAGGGCAGCCGGGGAGGAGGCGCCGCTTTGGGGAGGAGTCCAGTGCAAGCACTGCACGGCGTGGGATGAGGAGGCAGGCCGGGCGGTGGAGGCGCCAAGGCAGGCCGTCCAAATCTGGCGAGATCGGATCTGGGCGGGAGAGAAGGGCTCGGGGAGGAGGAGGCAAAGCGTGGCGGGAGGAGGACGGTGGTGGCACATCGGGGGTGAAGGAGGGAGGAGGAGGGCATTGGCGTCGGGGTGGAGGAGGGAGGAGGCGGTGGGCGAGGGGGGAGGTGGAGGTGGAGGTGGAGGTGGGCGGAGGAGGGCAGGGAAATGAGGTGGTGGAGGATGGGGCCGAGGGAGGGGAGGCGGCGGGGGAAGAGAGCGCAGCACAGAGGAGAGGACAGTGAGCGCATCGTCGCGAGGAGAAAGGTGAACGACGTGGTTCGGGAATTTTTGGCGAACACGACGATACAGAATCTTTGGGGAATATTCCCGCTGATGGAACCAAGTGGTGCTGAACCGATTGGTTTCATTCATCCAACCAAACAGGTGAACTAGTATATTTTCGGAACCATCCAGTACAGGATCATTCCATTCCTCCATCCAAACAGACCCCGAGTCACTGATCCAGTTAGAATCACTGAATCCTTCTAAGACTGCAGGATGGCTAGAATAGTATATTCCCAAGTTTGTGGTCCCCTTTAGGTACCTAAGTATCATCTTGAGTGCTATCCAATGATCATCTCCTGGATTGGACGTATAATGACTCAATCTGTTTACAGCATATGAGATGTCAGGCCTCGTTGCACTAGTCATATACATTAAGGATCTAATTATTTAAGAATATTTAAGCTGGTCTTTTCCATGCCCAGTATTTTTATGTAGCTTAACATTTGGATCATAGGGTGTGGCCGCTGATTTACAGTCCATGAATCCAAATCTAGTTAGGACCTTGTCCACATAATGGGATTGTGAAAGAATAATCTCATTCTCACCCTTTATAAGCTTGATGTTTCAGATAACATCAGCTTCACCCATATCTCTCATATCAAAGTTCTGGGAGAGAAAAGACTTTGTTTTATTGATTACATCCATGTTGGTCCCAAAAAGCAATATGTCATCTAGTAAAGACATAGAATAACACCTTCGCCCCCACTAAATAGATAGTAGACACATTTATCGGCTTCGTTCACATAAAAGCTGACCGAGGTCATAGTACTATCAAATTTCTCGTGCCATTGTTTGGGAGCTTGCTTTAAGCCATACAAGGATTTAATCAATCGACATACTTTCTTTTCTTGCCTTTCAACCACAAAACCATCGGGCTGTTGCATATAAATCTCCTCATCTAACTCTCCATTTAGAAAAGCGGTCTTCGCATCCATTTGATGTACTTGGAGTTTATATGTGGTATATAGTGCTAGAAGCACCCGAATTGTGGGTAAACGAGCCACATGGGAGTATGTATCAAAATAGTTTTCACCATCTTTTTGCGCGAAACCTTTAGCCACTAAATGAGCCTTGTACTTCTCTACAGTACCATAAGGTTTACACTTTCTTTTAAAGATCCATTTGCAGCTCACTAGCTTGTATTTGGATTGGAGGTCCGTAACCTCCCACGTTGCGTTAGCTATGATGGAATCCATCTCACTACGGACTGCTTCCTTCTAGTAAACCACATCCATGGATGTGTATGTCTCTGAAAGGGTTCGTGGTTCATCATCCACGGCATATGTGACATAGTCATCGCCTAAGGAGTTTTAAGTCCTCTGCCTCTTACTCCTCCTCAACTCCAATTCTGGAGCGGTGTTATCTACACTAAGAAGAATAAAGAGTTCATTTGAACCATTAGGATCAATGACTTCACTTGGTCTCATAGGAAACACATGTTCAAAGAATGTTGCATCACGAGATTCTATCATTACATTAGTAGCGATGTCACTCACCTCGGATTTGACCACTAAAACTCTATAAGCCGTGCTATTTTTAGCATACCCTACAAAGACACAATCAACGGTCTTAGGACTAAGCTTTCTTTTCTTCGGTAACGGTACATGCACTTTTGCAAAGCATCCCCAAGTCCGAAGAAATGACAAGTTAGGTTTTCTCCTTCCATCCTTCATAAGATGTTGCCTCCTGATTGCGAGGTGTCACCCTATTGAGGACATAATTAGCTGTGAGAACTGCTTCACCCCACCAATAGTCTGATATACCTGAACTTTGTAACATGGCATTAACCAGGTCACATAGAATTTGGTTCTTTCTTTCTGCTATTCCAATAGATTGGGGTGAGTATGGTGGAGTAACTTCATGAATTATTCCACTTTCTTCACAAAATTGAGAGAAATAATAAGAGACGTATTCACCGCCTCGGTCCGACCTTAACTGTTTGATTTTCTTTTCTAGTTGATTTTCGACTTCAGCTTTAAAGATTTTAAAATGTCCTAGTGCTTCATCTTTCGACTTAAGTAAGTAAATATAACAATACTTAGTCGCATCATCTATGAGAGTTAGAAAATAACGTTTGTCACCTTTAGTTAATATTCCATTCATCTCACAAATAATAGAATGGATTAGCTCAAGTGGAGAGGTGTGTCACCCTTCAACGCTATGAAAATGTTTTCGGGGTTGCTTTGCTTGCACACACACTTCACACTTTGAACCCTTCTCATAATTAAAGCTTGGAATTAAATTCATTTTGCTTAACCGCACAATAGTTTCAAAGTTAACATGACACAAACGTAAATGCCAAAGATCATTAAATTTATTGCAATGGGAAACATTAAAATATTTACATTATTAAAATCAATAATAGATAAGCGAACCATGCCTCCGCTATCATAGCGTTTGCCCACAAAAGTACCAAATTTGGTCAACACGATCTTATTGGACTCAAATGCAAGTTTTGTTACTTGCCTACAAAGCATAGACACCCCCATGAGGTTGTGAGTCATTGCAGGCACATACAACACGTCTTTCAAAATGAGTGTTTTGCATGAAGTGAGATTTAAGCAAACATGTCCAATCCCACGTAATGTAACTGCGGCTCCGTTCCCCATTAGGACGGATCCACCACATTTACCCTAAAATGAAGAGAAACACAATTGATCAGTACATATATGTCTAGTAGCACCTATATCAATCCACCAATCATAGATGGACTTGTCATAAAGGCCTAAGGTACATACCCTTTTGAACTGGAGTCATCCAATACGACATTCACTTCGGACTTTCAGCCCTTATGCTAACCAGGAGAAGGACCCTTGCTTTTACGATTGCGACAATGGTTGGCTTTATGACCAGCCACTCCGCACACAAAGTAAACAATATCCTCCTCCTCCTTCTTCATATTCTTTCCTTGAAGCTTGATTTTGGGCTGATTCTTGAATTTCTGATTCCCAGAGCCTCCAGCACTCTTGACCTCCACTTGTTGAGCCTGGACTTGAGCTTTACCTCTACTATCACCGGCTCTTACTCGCTCTTCGACATTGATAGTAGCTGACAGCTCATTGAGTGTCAATCGCTCCTTTATGTGTCTTCGAGCGATCACAAAGTCACGCCACGAGGGCGATAACTTAGCAGAAATGATATTAACTTGAAAACTCTCTGGTAGGAGGCAGTCGTACTGATTTAAATCACGTACATGGAGTTGAAGCTCATGGTGCCGCTCTATCAATGACCGTTCCTCTACCATCTTGTAATTCAAGTATGCAGCAGCAATAAAGGACTATTTCCATTATCCCCTTCGGAATACTTCTCATCTAGTTCATCCTAGAGTTGTTTGGCATTAGTAAAATTGACATATACGTCGAACAACCGATTGGATAAGACTTCTAACAACCGAGCTAAGACCGAGTTGTTCGCATCCTCCCACCGCGTCATTTCAGCGGTTTCCAAAGGGGACATTAGAGGAGTTGAAATAACCCAGAAAAGTTTGAGGTCAGTCTGCCATAACTTGGTTTTAGCCTGCCAACGTTTAAAGTTGGCACTGTCAAACACTTCCAGCTTAACGACATCAGATGATGAAGCTATTTCTTGATATATAGGTTTTCTGAATTGTTGTAAAAAATGTGGTTTTAACAAATAATCATAATTAATTTCAGCATAATCATAAGACATTAAAGCATTAATCCACCAGCATTTAAATAACCAAATCAACATATATAAATGTAAATCCTCCAAGCCATTTAAACTGAATGAAATGCTAAACATATACCACATGTATAAGAAAGAAATCAGCATAGAGCTCAGAAATTTGATGTTACTGAGTGCTCTCAGAAGACGAGTTGCAAAAGAATTAATCTTTCTCATCTCAACCCTTTAGTCTATACTCTTCATTAATTGAATATGACAACAAAATTCAGATTTTGAGCTCTTAACAATGCTTTACTAAGTTGTCAAATTATTTCTCATAAACAGCAATAATAATCAGCTAACAGAGAGATGATATGATTACTAGTGCAAGAAGACAGATAGACAAAGCTTCAGCCAAAAGATTAGATAACAACTAACAAGGCTGCAGCCTCTCAAACTGAAACTTCTAAGTCTGTCAACTTACAGAAAGTCAAAGCAATAACAGCTCAACCAATCTATTCTATTCAGAAGATGCAAAGTAACCAAATCTCATGATTATGGTATAGCCGAATCAATTAGAAATAAAAGACAACAGTAAGCAACACATATAGAGCTCAAATCTGAATATGCTATCACATCAAATCTGAATATGAAAATTATTATCACAAAGCAGTTTCAACAGAGCCCACAAAAGTCACTTTGCAATATATCTCCTAGTACTAACACATCAATTTCAGACTTGAACTAGTACATCATATATATACTCAAAGTGATACGCAATAATTAAATACAGAGATACTCACAAGACGATGGTACTCGAAACCACCGAGATGAAACCAGACAAGGCACATCACAAGGACGCTGTCTCAAAAAACCTAGCGCCTCGCTGTGCCGGGCAAATAGACGAGGTTGATAGAGATACCATGTCGATTCTTCACACTTCGGGGCACACCGAAGAACGAAGTTGAGCTTCAGGGAAAAATGCTGCACAAAACTACCACAAGATGCTCTGGCCGAAGCACCAACAGAACACAAAAAAAACTGAAAGTTGTGAAACCCTCTTCCTCCACCAATTTCAATCCAGAGCCAACCAATGCGAGCTTATACCCTGTAGCTCCGGAATCCTCTCAACCGAAATCCCAGGGAGGATGAGGAGAAAATGAAACCGGCGGGATGACTCACCAGAGAAAATCAAAAGCTCACCACCAACAAAGATGATGATCAGCTAAGGTGGTGCACAAGCTCCAAGATCTTCCCAAAACTGAAGCCCAGATTGATGAGGAAGTAGCAGATTCAGAAAGGGGAAAAACAATATGTTGTTTTGATTCTCACGGGTGAGAAAAGAAGAGAGAGACCCAGATTTAAAGAGGAGGAAGAGGGGATGCATTCACTGCCAACGGAAGCCGCAGAACCCGCCCAAGCCGGTGGACTCGCCAGCCCCATGACGCACGCGCCGCTGCCTCCAGCCGAAGCCAAGAACCGAAGCACCAAAGCCTCCTCCCTGAATCGGTTGGAGAAAAGGTCACAAGACCTTATCCTCCCTCTTAACCCTATGACAAGTGGGCCCTCTCTATTACCTTTTTCTTTTCTATTTAATCTTTTTCTCAAACTGAAATTACCAGCACCCCTCAAAACACAACAATCCCCACTTGATACTCGTACATACATATAGGAGGGCTATTAGAAACATAAATATTGGATAGTTGTAAGCGCAACAATGAAGAATTACTCTGATGTTGTATGCTGGTCTCACACGAACTCAGGACAAACGAACTCAGGACAAAGTCCTTACAGATTGATTCATCAAGCAGAAATCGACAAATCCTTGCAGCGCAGCGATTTAAAACTTGAAGAATTAGATGTCAGCCACCTCACTTGGAAGACCAAACATTCTTCCAAGAGTTCAGAAATTCATAAAGGCGCCTGACAGCCAAGTCTCTACCGGTTGCCACTGGGGTGCCTCGCGGAATTAACAAGATATATGGCCTAACTGCTCATAGGTGTGGAATGGTGGAGCATATGAACGGAACACGGGAATTTCGTATTGACTCCAAGAACATGCACTGTTTCCTGCAAAATTCCTTGAAACTTCTGCGTCCCAAACAGGCCGTAAGTCTGAAGAAATGAGCGTGCGTGAAGACGCTTGGACTAGCTGTCGTTCAATGAGAGGTCGGCATTGCAGTCCGGGTGTTTCTCACAGCACTCTTGATAGCAGTAGAGATCAACAGCACAATTCCCCCCGTTCTTTGTACAGGCAACTGTCATTCGTTGAGAGGGCCCTCTCTTTTTTCAGGAAATAGACAGCTGAACTAAGCGGCTAATTTGAGTGTGAAGGAAAGGCAAATTCGTACATCATTGCCAAACATTGTGGGATAAGTTAGAAGCAAAACCATCGGAAACGTACACGAAATTCTCCTCCATCCTTTCCAAGAACATGTACAAGCCAACTGATCGATCGATCGATCAGGAAGCACTACCGCGCGGCATGCATTCCGACACAGGCATGTGCTTCATCACATTGATTCGCTCCGCGAAGAAAGGACTCAGACAAGAAGAAAGCTACTGTATCATAAGGTCACACTGCTCGAAACGGCCTTAGCATTGCATGGATTCCCTGATGGCCATGGACGCCACGGCCTTGGCCCAGGCAACCAGCTCCCGCTTCATCCTCCCCTCATCGCTCCAGAGCAGCGGCACGTCCATCGTCATCGAGACCGCGTCCGCCGTTGTGGACGACGAAGCACCGCCGTCCTCGGACAACGCCGTCGCTGCGCTGACGACATCGACGGCGAGGGCAGAGGCGGTCGCCACCGCCGGCGGCGGCAGGGCCCTGGCATCCAAAGCCATGGCCGAACAGTCACCAGAAAAGCAGACGATGAGTCGTCGATCAGCGCGTGTAAAATGGACGGCGGCGGGGCTGGCTGGCTTTGCTTCTCAAGTGCTCGGTTGGTAGTTCGATCGGTTGGTGCAGCTAGGAGTCCATGACAACACGCTCTATATATACCGGCCGGCCAGCGGCGCATGCACAGAGCGAGCATGTGAGGCACGAGTAGCACATGTATACGTGACAGCTTGTGACGGTGACGTACAATTAAGCTGGCACGCCACGACCAAACGTAATCTAGCATTAGTGTGTGAAATTAAGGTACAACGCTGACACAGGTGGCAATTGCTCGTCGTCACCTTTTCCCCTAGGATGTCGCGGGCAGACCCACACACGCTGAAATTAAGCGGTTGGTTGGAGTGATGGGCATATTGATTCTATGTGCGACAGGTACTAGGTAGCATGCACGCGGACCCATCCGACGGTTTGGGTCGTGTCCCGACCGATCGGACGGCCGGTATTGCCGGAGCACCAGTCACGCGTGATCACATTTGTGATTTAAGTAAGGGTGCACATACACTAGTATAGGCAGAGTCATCACAGACGGTTTTTGAACCATTTAGTATAATAGGACACAACATAGACGATTTTTTTTTGTTGAAACTGTTTGTGAAGGGCCAGTATCATAGACGGTTTCCACCAAAAACCGTCTGTGAAGGGCCAGTATCACATACGGTTTTCACTAAAAATCGTCTGTGATACGTAGGATATCAAGACGGTTCTATTTACAAATCGTCTGTGATTGGAGACATATCACAGACGGTTTGTAAATAGAACTGTCGGTGATACTAGCCCTTCACAGACGGTTTCAACAAAATACCGTCTGTGATAGTTGTTTATACATTTTATTTTTTTGATTTTCGGCTAGCCTCAGGAATTGCTAGCCATGTCCTCTGAAAACAAGCAGACAGAAAATAGACACATCACTGATGAATCAATTGTTGACAACTCAGAGTGATTATTTACAACTCAAAATCAATAACAAAAGAATATGTTCAAGTATTGTTGCTAGAGTTACAATTAAATTACAACTACTCAAAGTGAATTATAATTGAATCAATTGTTTTAAGGTGGTTCAGAGGTATCGACGGAGTGAAACTCTCCGTCGGCGTTAACGATCTTCGTCTTGATGAAGCCGCAGAGCTTCACTCGAACCTCCGAGATCTCTCTCACAACGAGTGCATCTAAATCTATATTCAAGCCATGTCATTAGCGAGGAGTAAAGTAGTAAGCATATATATATATATATATATATATATATATATATATATATATATATATATATATATATATATATATATATATATATATATATATATATTATGAAATAATTATTATGAGATTGACAAACCTCGGGATCCTTCATGTTAGCACTCATGATTTGCTGCATATGATGGCAAACGTAGAATGCACATAGGTGATCATGTTTTTGCTAGCGTCACTGCAAAAATAGAATTACATATATATGTATAGTCAGTTCGAGACACATTATTACGAAGTATGATATATGATTATTGTGTTGTAGCGCGTACTGAAAATTGCGTCATGTGTTGCAGTGTGACGTTCGATCCCTTGTATGCCCCTCCCTCGGCAACATAGGCGATGAACGGCCTACATGATTCCAAAAAGTTATCCTCGACCATTTCAAACGAAGGAAGACTACAATAGAATTATGTGTGGAGGAAATGAGCATGCCTGTTGAGTATTCCTTTTACAAGGATGAAGTCGTGGGTTTTGTTGAGTAGGGAATCAAGGTATATTACCTTGTTTCTCTTTGGTATAATGACTAAAAGGATCCAGTGATACCTACTCATGTATGCCGCTATAATCATTAAACCTAAGTTCATGTTGCGTATAAAGTACAAATAAAATTTGTATAGCAAGTAGTGAAGCACTTACTTCTAGTTGTAGGGCACTAGTATGTAGTCCTTGTCGTCCTGAGCAAGCAATCATGTCATTATGTATTTCTTGACGTAGGATGTTTCTTCGTTGATGGTTTGCTCAGAGACCATGTGTGGGTCGAGGAAACCCACCGGTTCTTGCCATCCCCGGGTATTTTTCATTATGTATCTATACATAAGCAATGAGTTGTGATATTTATCAGTATTACGTGAATGTAGAACTTGATTGTACACACTTATAGTGTCCAACATCATAGAAGCGAGGCGTCGAGGTCATCGAGGTTGAATAGGTCAAATAAGTCATTGAAACCCACGACGAAGTGGCCCGGCTCGTGGAAGAAACGCTCCTTCGTGTATCTGACGGTGATTCTAGTATCGCACCCCTTCTCTTTGGTCTTCCGCATGTACTAGACATGCAAAGCCTGACAACCTACTCCAGCGCGGGCTAATACTGTGTCGGGGGCCAACGGACTTTCGAGGGAGTATTTCCAGGGCTTGGGAGGCGCCTTAATTTTCTTCGATTTCAATTTGGCCTTAACGACTGGCCCACTACACGTCTTCTTGTGAGACGACTCGGGAACCGATACGGCGACACGCTTTTCTTGTTCCTTCGGCGTCTTCTCCATAGGAACCGATGAGGTGGCCTTCTGAAGCGAAGGTTGAGGTGGAGTTATCGAGGGTCCTGTTGGAGAGGCATAGTCGTGTCGAGATCGCGGCACTGTAGGGTCTAGGGCGATGTCCTTCTTGGGCCACTAGATAAAAGTGCACATGGCATCCCCTAGTATTCTGATATCTTTGTTCGAGCGAATCTCCAGCGGGACGGCCATGAAATTGTCATGTACCATGTCCACCTGGATCCTGGCATAACCTGCGCCACCGTGGCTATCTTTATCTTCTGCTTGTCCTTCTTGGTATAGATACATCATCCCCCGCCCAGCCTCAATAGAAATGGACTCAACCATCCTCACTTAGAGCTTGCAGAGCGTCGGCTCCTACAAAACGATACGCAATTAGCTAAGATGTCCTATAGGTCTATCTTTAGAGCATTCCAGAGATGTATATTACCTTGATGTCGTCGATAGGTAATTGGACGTTGTCATATTCAGAATTTGGTGTGGACGTGACGCTACTCCGACGTTGAGGAGGACTGGCTCCCAAAATAACGGGGACGGCTTGCGATTGGTTGAGGAGTTGATTCATTTGATCCTGTAATCTTGTTATATGTCCTTAAAATTTGGCAGTAAGCACCTGTTCCAACCGGGCGTCGTGCTCGGCCTTGGATCTCTACCTACTCCGATACATGTTGGAGTCGTGTCGGAATCCATCCCTCTAAGGTACGTAAACCCCAACGCCTCGCGTGGGACCTGAGTGCTCTTTGTTTCCCAGGGCCGTAGATAGTAGATCCTTCTCCCTGTCTGCTTTGAAGGAGCCTTGGGAACATGCGGAAGTCAATGCTTGCTGCAAGAGGTCAGGATGTTATTATAGACACTATGAAGTTATGGACTTATAAACAACTACGTAGTTCGACATATTTACCAGACGTTGGGATACTGCCTTGTCTGCCGGGTTTGTGAAAAAGATGCCGCCCGAAGACGTGGCTGATGCCCTCGCTTTTAACCAGGTTTGGGCGCACTCGTCTTCGACATCAGCAAATGGCCAGGTTGCGTTCTGGTCCTCCGTCGCCCATTCTGTGGTTTTACCCGCGTACCCAGCGGTGCCAAGTTTGTGGGGGTGAGTGTTTTGAGCCTGGAGAGCTTTGTGCGAGACCCGCAGCGAGGCATCGTCGAGCAGGCCACCCCCGGGAGCGAAGAAGCTCCTCCCGGGGGCAGCAGGCAACAGAAGACGAAAGGCGGCTAGGAGGCGGTGGCGGTAAGAAAATCTAACCCTAACCTTGCTCTGATACCATGTTATGAATATTGTGTGTATATTGAAGAGGCCAAATAGACAATATATATATGGTGTACAAGAGGTGTATGCCATATACAAATAAGACAATACAAAAGGTAGATAAGGAATACAAAAGAGATTCCTATCTCTAACAGTTTGTACCTTATGTTTGTTCTGTACAATGGTCTTAGCTCTTTGAAAAGGACACGATAGAATCGTTTGTGTAGTGAATTTGATCACTTTGATTAGTATCTTATGCTATTTTGCAACCGCTATTATCTTAACATGGAACGGACATTTGTACACTTCACATCAAGTTTTTGTTCTCATCCACCAGCTTCTGCGCTTACGGTTTAATATCCACTAATTCACTCATGTTACCTTTTCCACCACCATAACACATTATTCTGATCAAACCAATTATCTTTGTTGTGATTAGAATGCAAATATAGAAGTTTAGCCTTTTCTTTTTTACAAAAAGAGTGGCAGCCGCAGGTGGTAAGCGTAAAAAATGTAGATCGATTTCTCAAAGTATGGTTGTAGGATGTGGTTGATATTACCTTATATGCATGGATTCAGTGTTCGTAGTATTATGCATTTATGCGCTGGTTTTGGAATTAAAGAATACAACTCTTGATGTGAACTACACTCATTGATTACTTAAACGGTACAGTATTTTCGGATAAAATTCAGTGCGTCAATCCACAGCTGCTATGTGGTGTACCTATGGCACTAACACGAGCATTCGTTCACAAGTTCATACTACACATTTGCATGGTCACCTTTCCGAAGAAACCATATGATCATTCTGCGTTGTTAGCTTTTCACTCCTTAAAGGTTTTCTTTATAGATACTTAAACATGTCTCTTTTTAATATCTACGCTTCTAGTTTCCAATTGATAAAATGTTGCTGTTAATGAGAAAAGCAAGCCTGCCTTTTGGGAGAAGCCCCTCATGTTGTTGCTAATTGTTAATTTCTTATATTTTCATGAAAAAAATGAAAGTCAATAATTATTCTTTCATGTGGAAATTCTGAGCACATTACTCCCTAATATGCTATACCTACAGAAGCAGAACTATGGTATTTGATAAAGAACTCCATTTTCCAAGCCTATTGACTCTATGCTTCCGTGTGTTATTTTCACTACCTAGACCCAAAAAAAAAATCATGTATGAATTGTAATGCTGTAAATTTCAGGAGATGTCCCCTGAGTCGTTGGTCAGTTGGCTGTCTCCCGAGCTTTTGGGGATAGGAATCTAAAATCACTCTTGAAATCAGAGCCTGATATAAAAGTTGAAGAATCAGGAAGTTGTTGATTTGGCCAAAAAGGTACAAGGATCCACAATCAGCTGCTAAGCAATTAACCGCAGAAGCGCTAAAACGAGATAGTAAAGACGACATATCATGTGTTGTTGTTCAGTTCAAGATGTAAATTGGTCGCAAGCAACTCGTGAAGGATTGTCACCAAGAGCACAACGAATTATATAGCAATACTGTTAGACCAGGAGGTTTTTTGGTCATGTTATTTGATGATAAACACATTGACAATAGAGAGTCTTAGTCTTGGTGTTTAATGAAGAATACATTGTTTTTCGGACATGCTTGTGATCTTAGGTGTTGACATGCTTTGTAATAGCTTTTGAGTGCTTTTGATTTATGTGGAAATCAGCCTTTGTCGGGTTTTTTTACGGTAGTCTGGGCATTGTGGCATGATACTACTGAGTCGGTAATACAACTACAAGTGACGCGCGGTATTACCGTAAGTCACTTGGGTCCCGACGTGTGATAGCGAACCGTTAGATCTTGATCAGACGACTCATATTGAAGAAGAACGTTCGGACCGTCCGAAAGTTACATGTTGTATTGGCCTTTGGATTGAAATCAGACGGTGGTTATTGAGAGGGACGTTCGGACTTTGAATAGTACTCTAGATCCGACGGTTTTGACACGCGGTCCGAACGGCCAAGTCAATCTAGAGCGTCCATATGGCAAGGCATGTGTTTCTGAGTCTTTTGCGTGTTTCAGTTGAGCGGTAGTACTGCTTGGAAAATGGCAGAAGTACCACAACTCGGTAATACTGTTTTTAGATAGCGGTTGCAAAATTCCAGAGAAGGTGTTTTTGAGAGTTTTGAACTCAAGTGAAAATCGGTAGTACCGTAGTCATGGAGCGGTACGACTACAATTCGGTATTTCCAGTTTTTTTTTACATGGCGATTTGAAAATTCCAGAAGGCATGTTTTTCGGATACCTAGATTTCATTGGAAAGCGGTAGTCTGCATGACTTTGGGCGGTACAACCGCATGATCGGTAATCCGTAGTTTTAACTCTGGTAATCTTTATAAAATGGTATGACCGCAAGGTTGCGGTATGGATTTTCGAGCTTGTTTTGAAGAGTTTTGGATGACTTTGAGGATCGGTAGTACGGTGTGTTTTGAGAGGTACGACCATTGGCGGTGGTCTGGGACCAAGCGTGGAGGTACAACCGATTGTACTCTGTGTGTTTGCGCTTTGGGGATTGGCTAAGTTTTAGATCAAGTTCTGAGTGTCGGTTTATTGCATCTTTGCATAGCGGTGTTTATGCGTGTGTGTGAGCTAATGGCTGGTCAAGTTGGAGAACTTGTGCCAAGGATTTGTGTTTCTTTGATCTTTGCATGTGCAGGTTGAGCGTGGAGACAATTATGGTCGTGACGAGGACCCAGACTAGGATGGGGAGATCTGAGGTCTAGGAGGTCGTGGATGTCACAGGATGATTGGGATTACACTGGAGCAGGTGGAGATCAAAGGTGGTACACGGTGAAGCTTTGGGAGGCGAATTCCTGAATGCTTACGACGTGAAGAGATATGGAAGGTTCTGGCTTTGGAAAGTTTTAGAGATTTGGAAAAACCCGTGTTGGTAAGGGTTTCGGGTCCCTTGATTTTTGGAAGATAGATTGCAGTGTTTTTTAGAGATACGGAGAGGGCTTTGCCTATAAAAAGAGGCAGAGGACAGGTCTTTCGAAAGAAGTCTGGAACCTGTAGCTTTCACGCTGTTTGGTTGCGAGGCTTTAGGGAGAGCTTGAGAGGTCCTTTGATTGAGGGCTTGTGAGGGGTGCTTGCGGAGCACTTTGTAGACACAAATCAAGATAGAGAAATAAAGTTCAGATTTGTTCTACTTTGTCTCTGGATTGCTGTGTTTGAGTTGTGCGCTGAAGAGCTTCTTGGAGAGGTTCTGTAGAGGTTCTTCGAGAGAATTCCGAGGAGGTCAAAGGTGTTTTAGCTCGTAGGTTTAATATCGGATTTTGAGGTCTATTCGCTGCAATCATTCAACCCCCCTTCTGATTGCCATTATGATCCTACAAGTGGTATCAGAGCGAGGTTGCAATGGCATTAGATCGATATCGGTTCTTAGGTAAGCCACCATATTTCGATGGATCAGATTATATCTACTGAAAAACACGCATGGAGATTTTTCTACAAGCGCAAGGTAATGTTATTTGGCAAAAAGTTGAAAGTCCTTATGAAGTGCCTGCTGTTATTACTGCCAATAATATTGCTGATGTTAAAGCTAATGCTAAGGCTAGAAATATATTGTTGCAAGGTTTAAGTAGAAACGAGTTTGTCAGAATTGCTAATATTAAGTCTGCAAATAAAATTTGGATTACTCTTGCTGATTATCATGAAGGATCTAAATCTGTTAAAGGTGTTCGTCAGAATCAATGTAAAAAGGAGTATTCTAAATTTGAGATGAAACCAGGAGAATCAGTAGATGCTCTTTTTAATCGGTTCAATAAAATTGTTAATGATTTACAATCTGTTGATGTTATATACTCTGATTCTAACAATGCTCGTCAAATTTTGAATGCCTTGGATATGACTGTCTGGGAGGTGCTAGTCACTACTATCAATCATTCTGTTAACATGGAAATACTCACCTTAAATGATCTTTATTCCAAGATGAAAACACGTGAGATTGATATTTTTGCCAGGGTAAATAAGTCCAATACTTTGGGTTTAGTGACTAATCAAACTGACAGTACCTCTAGTTCTTCTAGTGTTTCCTTGTCGGCTTTGGGATCTATTTCAGATGAACAATTAGAAGAGATTCCAGAAGAACAACTTGTACTCTTCTCCAACAAGGTAACCAAAGCAATTAACAACATCAGATCAATAAGGAGAGGTGGTCCAATTAGATGCTATGAGTGTGGTGAGCTAAACCACATAAAGGTGAATTGTCCCAAGCTGAGAAGCAAGGAGGCTAAAGATGACAAAGTACCAACTCGTCGTTCTAAATTCAAGATTGATTCAAGCAAGAAGCAAAATTATAAATAAAAGCGATCAACAAGGTACTTTCAAAGACTTGATGAGATTGGATTAAGTGATGTTGATTAAGGCGACAATGAGGACAATGGCAAGAAGGCAAAGGAGGTGGACTTCACAGGGATGTGCTTTATGGCAAGCAGTGAAGAGCTTAACAATGATGATCTCTATAGTGATCCTGATGAGGTAAAACCCTCTTATACAGATTTATCTCGTGCTGTGCTTAAGTTGACAAATAAGCTTAAAAAATATAAAAAGAAAGTAAAGAAATATGATCTTGTTGTTGAAAACTTAAATTTTGAAATTGATCAGCTTAAGGCATCTATTCTTGATGATGAATCCTGTGAGTCTTGTCAAGTTTTGCACACTGAATTAGAGATTGCTAGGTCAATTCATACTAAATTTGAAAAGTTGAAACTGGCTCATGACTCTTGTGATGATAAGCTAAAACTTGCATATGATGAAATTGAAAAGCTCAAGTCTAGTTCTACTTGTTTAGAGTCAAGTATGTCAAATACTCAAACTAAAACTTGCTTTAATTGTGAATTGCTAAAAGCTAGACTGAATTCATCTCAGGAATCTATACAACAGATGCTTTATCATGAGACACTCTCTTGCACTAATTGTCCTAAGCTTAGCACTGAAATAGAAGCTTTGACTAGACAATTAAATGAGTTTGCTGAAAAAGAAAGATTGGCTCAGTCTAGTGCTTCTAAGAAAACTATGTATGAATCTGTTAAATGCACAATTTGTCCTACATTGACTAAATAAAATGAGTACCTTAAGGACACTTTGGAGAGATTCTCCTTGGGTAAGAAAAATTTGAACATGATTCTAGACAGATCAAAAGTGAGTGTTAAAAGTCGAGGTCTAGGATTTAATTTTGTTGAACACTCCAAGAATCATCATCCCAAAATTCTTAAGCTTCTTGAACCTGGAAAGATCGAAGTAGAATCTGAATCTAAACAAGTGATGTTTAAATCTGCTGGTTTTGCAAAGGACCCATCGACCAAAGTGGGTACTATAAAGGGAAAAACTACAACTTCTTATCAAGACAAATTTCAGTGTACTCATTGTGGTAAAGAAGGTCATTTGGTTCAATTATGTTTTCGGAAAGCTAAGAAAGAAAAGAGAGACAGACTAAGGAAAATACTTCAAGTTCCTTTTCATCGTTTTGTCTCCACTAAACAAATTGCCGCAGGTGTAGGAGGTGTTACACAACCGGTCAAACCTGCACCTAAACAACGGTCGGCCAAGCGGTGTTTCGAAAATAGAAATGCTTGTGTTGCTCCTGCTTGTCATGTATCTCAGTATTGGGTTCTAAAATCATATCTTACTAACCCTAGTACTGTGAGACCGATACTTTCTTAATGTAGGTGCAATTTGTTGAGGAAGAGAGCGTGTGGTTTGGTAGATTCGAGGTTGTTCTAGGCACATGACTGGTGATTCAAAATGGTTCTCCTCCCTCACTAAGGCATCTAGTGATGAGTTGATCATTTTTGGGGATGCTTCAACAGGTATTGTGATGGCTAAAGGTACTGTGCGTGTTAATGATAAATTCATTCTCAAGGATGTTGCTTTGGTAAGTAAATTGAAGTATAACTTACTTTCGGTTTCTCAGTTGATAGAAGATAATTTTGAGGTAAGTTTTAAAAAACATGCTTGTAGAGTCTTAGATGCTTGTAGAGTCTTTAATCATTCTTTTTCACCTGAGGTTAGATGTTTGGTAGCTTCTGAATCCAGGGATCTATTCTTTTGGCACCGTAGGTTAGGACACATTGGTTTTGATCACCTTGTACGGATTAGTGGAATGGATCTCATTAGGGGGTTACCTAAACTTAAGGGTGATAAAGACTTAGTTTGCTCTCCTTGTAGACATGGTAAGATGGTTGCTGCTCCTCATTTCCCTATTTCTATGATCATCACAGATGGCCCTGGTCAATTGTTGCACATGGACACTGTAGGTCCTTCTAGGGTTCAATATGTTGGAAGCAAATGGTACATTCTTGTGATTGTTGATGATTTCTCTAGATAGTCATGGGTTTATTTTATGGTGTCTAAAGATGAGGCTTTTTGTCATTTCAAAGATTTATTTCTAAGACTCAATAATGAATTGCATGTTGCTGTGAAAGCTATAAGGAGTGATAATGGTACTGAATTTAAGAATTCTTTATTTGCTTCTTTTTACTCTGAAAAAAGTTTAGAACATCAATTCTCTTCTCCTCGTGTTCCACAACAAAATAGGGTTGTAGAGAGAAAAAAAATAGAACCTTAGTTGAGATGGCAAGAACTATGCTTGATGAACATGCTACTCCTAGGAAGTATTGGGCAGAGACTATTTCTACTGCTTGTCATGTTTCTAATAGAGTATTTTTGAGAGCCTCATTGCATAAGACTTCTTATGAGCTGAGATTTGGCAGAAGGCCTAGTGTCTCTCACTTCAGAGTTTTTGGTTGCAAATGCTTTATTCTTAAACATGGTAATCTGGACAAATTTGAGTCTAGATCTACAGATGACATTTTTCTTGGTTATCCTTCTCATTCTCATGGCTATCGTGTACTCAACCTAGAAACTAACAAAATTGTTGAGACTTGTGAGGTTACTTTTGATGAGGTCAGTTCTTGTACTAGACCCGACATTTCAGGTTTGCAAGTTCAGGGGGAGTTCGAAAGCATATTTCGTAATGAAGAGGATGATCTTCATCTTGGTGATGATTTCTCTCATATACCATCACCTGCACCAACAGAGGATGCTGCACCTTCTACTTCCACTTCAACTACTGTTTCTAGTGGCGCTATACCTCATGTTGTGCCGCCATCAAATGGTGGATCAACTGCAGAAGGTGTTCATAATATCGAAGCTATTTTAGAACCTTCTGCACCATTGCGTATTCAGCGACATCATCCCCCAGAACTGATGATTGGTGACATTCATGAAAGGGTAACACGTTTCAGGTTTACTTCTTCTGACTCACATGCTCATTCTACCTTTGTTGCCTCTTTTGAGCCTAATGATGTAAGTCACGCTTTATCTGATGAGTCTTGGATTAATGCCATGCATGAAGAATTAGAAAACTTTGAGCGTAATAAAGTCTGGACCTTAGTTGAGTCTCCCCATGGACATAATGTAATTGGAACTAAATGGGTTTTTAAAAATAAGCAAAGTGAGGATGGGGTTGTAGTTAGAAATAAGGCTAGACTTGTTGCTCAGGTTTTTCTCAGGTGGAGTGTCTTAATTTTGGTGAAACTTTTGCTCAGAGCTGATTAGAAGCTATTCAATTCTCTTAGCCTTTCTTTGCATCTAAAGGTTTTAAATTATACCAAATGGATGTTAAAAGTGCTTTTCTAAATGGCTTTATCGAGGAGGAAGTTTATGTTAAGCAACCACCTGGTTTTAAAAATCCTAAGTTTCCTAATCATGTCTACAAATTGTCAAAAGCTTTGCATGGTTTGAAACAAGCTCCTAGAGCTTGGTATGAGATTCTCAAGCTTTTCTTGTCTAAAAATAACTTTCAAATAGGCAAGGTAGACAAAACTTTTTTCACTTTTCGTCATGGCAATGATCTATTACTTGTTCAGATTTATGTGGATGATATCATCTTTGGGGGCTCCTCTCATGCTTTGGTTTCCAAGTTTTCAGATACTATGAGCAGAGAGTTCGAGATGAGCATGATGGGGGAATTAACTTACTTCTTAGGATTGTAAGTAAAACAGACCAAGCAAGGCAATTTCATTCACCAAACCAAGTATACTAAAGATTTGCTTAGATGTTTCGACATGGGAACTTGCAAACCCATCTCTACACCAATGGGGTCTACAACTGTTCTTGATCCAGATGAAGAAGGTGAGGCAGTGGATCAAAAAGAATATAGGAGTATGATTGGGTCTCTACTTTATCTGACTGCTTCAAGACCGGACGTACATTTTGCTGTGTGTTTATGCGCTCGATTTCAAGCTTCACCTCGTTCATCCCATAGTCAGGTTGTGAAAAGAATTCTCAGGTACCTCCACTCAACTTTAGAATTTGGTCTTTTTTATTCATCTTCATCCTATCTTACTTTGCGTGCATACTCAGATAGTGATTTTGCGGGGTGTAGGATTGATATAAAAAGCACATCTAGCACATGTCACTTTTTAGGCACATCCTTAATTTCTTGGTCCTCTAGAAAATAGTCTTCAGTTGCTCAATCAACAATTTGAAGCCAAGTATGTTCTTTGCGGTACGCTAGTTGTTCTCAGGTTCTCTGGATTTCTTCTACTCTCACGGATTATGGGATAGATTTGGGAAGTGTTCCTCTTTATTATGATAACACTAGTGCTATTAATATTGCTAAGAACCCAGTACAACATTCTAGGACTAATCATATTGATATCAGATATCACTTTCTCAGAGACCATGTGGAAAAGGGTGATATTGGTCTGCACTTTGTTGAATCTGATTTTCAGTTTGCTGATATTTTTACTAAGCCGCTTGATACTTCTCATTTTGTTCGGTTGAGGAGTGAATTGGGTGTGGTTCATCCTATGGGTTTATTTTGAGGGGGAGCTGTTTTGATTAAAGATTCAGAGGCTTTGATTACTATTCTTGTCTCACAATTCATTAAGTCCAAGCCATTGAAATCAAATGAGTTGTAGAGCTCTCTCTATCATATTTATTCATGTGCTATGTAGCTTTGCTCTTGACTGGTTTTTGATAAACTTGCTACATAAAGAACTAAATCATGACATGGTTGAGAACTTTGACTAGATTGATTATTGCTATCACTTTGTGATGTCTATTGAAAAGGATGAGCTTGTTCGTGAGTCTTATTTTAAATCTTGGATTTGAAGCAAGTATGTCTCTCATTTCATTCCTGTGTTGCTCACTCAATTTAGCATGTTACAATATATAAAAAATCTAAAGGGTTGAAAAAAAAAATAAAAAGATGTATGCTTCAAGCATGCCATACATAGCTGTGTATTCAAAAGACCAAAAATATACACACAACAGTGCTTAAATGAAAAGAAGTGTGCTTCAAGCATGCCATACATAGCTATGTATTTTCAAAAAGAAAAATATGCACACAAAAGTGCTAAAATAAAAAGAAGTATGCTCCAAGCATGCCACCCTTGAAAAAAAGTATGCTGCAAGCATGCCACATGCAAATAAAAATTGAAAGTGAAGCAATAGGGTGATACTTGAGACTGATAGCTCATCTGGATTTAAAAGTTTGTCTCACTGTTATGCTCTCACTTTTCTTGATGATATTCTTTTGTGGTGCTTACAATCGATTTAGTCATTGTTGAAATGCCTGTCATTAAGTTAAAATTGCTTAATCATCCTTCAAGTGGTACTGATTGGTCTTGACTTTGCCACATGATACATGTTTTTATATGATCTAGATAGCTCTACTCAACAAGATGGCTTGGTTAATACATTAAATTGACTTGCATAATCTCCAAAGCTTCTTGATCTTTATTCTGCATGCTCTTTTATTTTCGAACTTTTTCTCCTTTGAAGTACTTGATGATTACATTGCCAAAGGGGGAGAAAAATGGGAGATCTTTTGGGAGAAATTTCCAGAGTGTTTCAGCTGTAGTCTTTGAAAGTTTTTGAAACCTTCTTTTCTTGATGGGCAGCTTTGAAACTTTCCTTCAAAATATTCATCTCTTGATTTTGCTGTATTGTCAATGTATTCATCAAGTGGAAGATTGTTAGACCAGGAGGTTTTTTGGTCATGTTATTTGATGATGAACACATTGACAATAGAGAGTCTTAGTCTTGGTGTTTAATGAAGAATACATTGTTTTTCGGACATGCTTGTGATCTTAGGTGTTGACATGCTTTGTAATTGCTTTTGAGTGCCTTTGATTTATGTGGAAATCAGCCTTTGTCGGGTTTTGCGGTAGTACCGGCATTGTGGCTGCGGTACTACCGTCGGGCGGTACAACTGCAAGTGACGCGTGGTATTACCGTAAGTCACTTGGGTCCCGACGTGTGATAGCGAACCGTTAGATCTTGATCAGATGGCTCATATTGAAGAAGAACGTTCGGACCATCCGAAAGTAACAGGTTGTATTGGCCTTCGGATTGAAATCAAACGGTGGTTATCGAGAGGGACGTTCGGACTTTGAACAGTACTCCAGATCCAACGGTTTTGACACACGGTCCGAACGGCCATGTCAATCTAGAGCGTTCACGTGGCAAGGCATGTGTTTTTGAGTCTTTTGCGCGTTTCAGTTGAGCGGTAGTACCGCTTGGGAAATAACGAATCTGCGACTCGGTAATACCATTTTTTAGATGGCGGTTGCAAAATTTCAGAGAAGGTGTTTTGAGAGTTTTGAACTCAAGTGAAAATCGGTAATCTAGTAGTCATGGAGCTGATCGACCGCATTTCGATATTCCGTTTTTACATGGCGGTTTGAAAATTCGGAAGAAATGTTTTTGGATACTTGGATTTCATTGGAAGCGATAGTCTAGTAGCTTTGGAGCGGTACTACCGCAGATCGATAATAACGTAGTTTTAAGCTGCGATAATACCGTAAAAATAATATGACCGCAAGGTTGCGGTATGGATTTTCGAGCTTGTTTTGGAGAGTTTTGGATGACTTTCGGGATCGGTAGTACCGGTGTGTTTTGAGAATCGACGACCATTGGTGGTGATATCGGACCAAGCGTTGAGGTCTGACCGATTGTGCTCTGTGTTCGCCGCTTTGGGGATTTGGCTAAGTTTTAGATCAAGTTCGAGTATAAGTTTATTGCATCTTTGCATGACGGTGTTTATCGTGTGTGTGAGCTAATGGCTGGTCAAGTTGGAGAACTTGTGTCAAGGATTTGTGTTTCTTTGATCTTTACATGTGCAGGTTGAGTGTGGAGACAATTATGGTCGTGACGAGGAGGACCCAGACTAGGATGGGGAGATCTGAGGTCTAGGAGGTCGTGGATGTCACAGGATGATTGGGATTACGCTGGAGCAGGTGGAGATCAAAGGTGGTACATGGTGAAGCTTTGGGAGGTGAATTCCTGAAAGCTTACGACGTGAAGAGATATGGAAGGTTCCAGCTTTGGAAAGTTTTAGAGATTTGGAAAAACCCGTGTTGGTAAGGGTTTCGGGTCCCTTGATTTTCGGAAGATAGATTGCAGTGTTTGTTAGAGATACGGAGTGGGCTTTGCCTATAAAAAGAGGCAGAGGACAGGTCCTTCGAAAGAAGTCTGGAACCTGCAGCTTTCACGCTGTTTGGTTGCGAGGCTTTAGGGAGAGCTTAAGAGGTCCTTCGATTGAGGGCTTGTGAGGGGTGCTTGCGGAGCACTTTGTAGACACAAATCAAGATAGAGAAATAAAGTTCAGATTTGGTCTACTTTGTCTCTGGATTGCTGTGTTTGAGTTGTGCGCTGAAGAGCTTCTTGGAGAGGTTCTGTAGAGGTTCTTCGAGAGAATTCCAAGGAGATCAAAGGTGTTTTAGCTCATAGGTTTAAGATCGGATTTTGAGGTCTATTTGCTGCAATCATTCAACCCCCTTCTGATTGCCATTACGATCCTAGAAAAACATAGGCTGCCTGACAAGGATAGTGGTAATCCAAAAAATAATTCCCTTGGGTGTTGGTTGTAAATGATGCGTTGGCTCCATTGTAAGTTCATATATAAATATGCTAGGATTCTTTGTTTGGTGATTCAAAGGCACATGCGTGAGGGCTCAAAGCTGTCTAAGTAGCTGTGTTGTGCAAATAATGGTTGCAGATATTGGAAGTTCACCCGTGCTCCATTGTGAGAGTAGTAGTTTACCCATTTGGTTGTCTTCCTTTCCCAACTTGGTTTGAATTGGCCATGGAACCCCATCTTGCTACATGTGTTTAAACGATTTTTTCACCGGGACAGCAAACACGAATAGTGAGTTTGGTATGTGGTACTTGATGCTCACAATTTGGAGGCACCAGAATGTTGATGTCCTTTCTTTCTCCCAAAATAAGGGGTTAGTTTCATATGTTTTTAAGAGAACTAATCCCCACTTGATACTCGTACATACATATAGGAGGGATATTAGAAACATACATATTGGATAGCTTTAAGCGCAACAATGATGAATTACTCTGATGTTCTATGCTGGTCTCACACCAACTCAGGGCAAAGTCCTTGCATATTGATTCATCAAGCAGAAATCGACAAATCCTTGCAGCGCAGCGATTTAAAACTTGAACAATTAGATGTCAGCCACCTCACTTGGAAGACCAAACATTCTTCCAAGAGTTCAGAAATTCATAAAGGCGCCTGACAGCCAAGTCTCTACCGGTTGCCACTAGGGTGCCTCGCGGAATTAACAAGATATATGGCCTAACTGCTCATAGGTGTGGAATGGTGGAACATATGAACGGAACACGGGAATTTCGTATTGACTCCAAGAACATGTACTGTTTCCTGCAAAATTCCTTGAAACTTCTGCGTCCCAAACAGGCCGTAAGTCTGAAGAAATGAGCGTGCGTGAAGACGCTTGGACTAGCTGTCATTCAATGAGAGGTCGGCATTGCAGTCCGGGTGTTTCTCACAGCACTCTTGATAGCAGTAGAGATCAACAGCACAATTCCCCCCGTTCTTTGTACAGGCAACTGTCATTCGTTGAGAGGGCCCTCTCTTTTTTCAGGAAATAGACAGCTGAACTAAGCGGTTAATTTGAGCGTGAAGGAAAGGCAGATTCGTACATCCTTGCCAAACATTGTGGGATAAGTTAGAAGCAAAACCATCGGAAACGTACACGAAATTCTCCTCCATCCTTTCCAAGAACATGTACAAGCCAATTGATCGATCGATCGATCAGGAAGCACTACCGCGCGGCATGCATTCCGACGCAGGCATGTACTTCATCACATTGATTCGCTCCGCGAAGAAAGGACTCAGACAAGAAGAAAGCTACTGTATTATAAGGTCACACTGCTCGAAACGGCCTTAGCATTGCATGGATTCCCTGATGGCCATGGACGCCACGGCCTTGGCCCAGGCAACCAGCTCCCGCTTCATCCTCCCCTCATCGCTCCAGAGCAGCGGCACGTCCATCGTCATCGAGACCGCGTCCGCTGTTGCGGACGACGAAGCACCGCCGTCCTCGGACGACGCCGTCGCCGCGCCGACGACATCGACGGCGGGGGCAGAGGCGGTCGCCGCCGCCGCCAGCAGGGCACTGGCATCCAAAGCCATGGCCGAACAATCACCAGAAAAGCAGACGATGAGTCGTCGATCAGCGCGTGTAAAATGGACGGCGGCGGGGCTGGCTGGCTTTGCTGCTCGAGTGCTCGGTTGGTAGTTCGATCGGTTGGTGCAGCTAGGAGTCCAGGACAACACGCTCTATATATACCGGCCGGCCAGTGGCGCGTGCACAGAGCGAGCATGTGACGCACGAGTAGCGCATGTATGATCTCGTATACGTGACAGCATGTGACTGTGACGTACAATTAAGCTGGCACGCGACGACCAAACGTAATCTAGCATTAGTGTGTGAAATTAAGGTACAACGCTGACACAGGTGGCAATTGCTCGTCGTCACCTTTTCCCCTAGGATGTCGCGGGGAGACCCACACACGCTGAAATTAAGCGGGCGGTTGGTGTGATGGGCATATTAATTCTATGTGCGAGACAGGTACTAGGTAGCATGCACGCGGACCCATCCGACGGTTTGGGTTGTGTCCCGACCGATCGGACGGCTGGTATTGCCGGAGCACCAGTCACGCGTGATCACATTTGTGATTTAAGTAAGGGTGCACGTATCATCATCGTGCACTGACGTGTGTATCATCATCCTGCACTGACACGTCAGTGCACGTAAGCGCTCAACAGAATAAGCTAAATTGAAACAACATAAGTATTTTACTCTTGTGTCATTCAAATTTATACATGAATTATGAAGAGAAGAGAAGCAAAAAACAAGAGAGAGAGAGAAATACAATAAATGTACCTCGCTAATGGAAAGCACATCCCCAAAACATATAAATATGCTTCAAATGAGTACTCATCTGTCATCTATATATCAAAATTAGCCAAATTAGTAATACAATAGTAAATTATCAATGATCATGAACATTCAAAATAAATGAAACATACTACTAAGAAGCTAGCTCGAATCACGAGGCAAATTTGAATCACGAATTCAGGAGTATATGTATATGCTAATTGCTAAAGAGAAGAATGAAAGAAAACAACTAATCAAGAATGTATTTATACATACCAAAGTAACCAAATGGTTGCCGTGTCGGTAGGCTGGCACCAGCCACACCACACTAGCTCCAAGCAAATCGGCACCCCCTGCTCCCCTCGGCCTCAGCTCCTCACCCTCCCCTCCAGCTCCTCACCCTCCCCCCAGCTCGTCACATTGCCGTCCCATATCGTCACAACGTCATGACACTGCCATGGCTCCTCGTGCCACCGCCCCGGGCCCCCGACTTCTTCGCTCTCCTCAGCCCGCACCCCTCCCCTGCTCAGGGGCGCCTCCCCCTCCTCGTCGTTGTGATACAGTGCCTAGGGTTTCTTCCTCACTTCGTAGCCCTCAGGTGCGTTCTTCGCATGGCTGTTCGATCGATTGGTCGAGTGGGGCGGGCCGTGGAGTAGATGTGAGGCCGTAATTGGGTCTTCTGGGCTTCGGCAAACGCCCATAAATTCATTCCCCAACCAAGCCTATTCTTTGTTTTTTCTCGTTCTTCTTCGGCAGAGCGCCCATAGAGTCAAGCTGGGGCCATGGCCACCGGAGAGGGGAGGGGTACTGGCGTCGGCATGGAGGGTAGGCTCAAGCCTAATGAAGCCCCCCGGTGGATTCGCCCCTAGTCGGAAGAGCTGAAGCTGTCAGAAACGTTGTAGTGTTTGTTTGTCAAATGGAATCCCTTCCCACGCGTATGCATCACCGCCGCCGCCCTCCCCGTAGCTTCCACCTTCCTCTCCAGCATCGTCATCTCGCCGCCCGCCGTCTCATCCTAAAAAATAAAGCTTTCAACTCATCAATTTGAAAGCTTTCAAGTAAAAAATAATAATAATCAAACTTTGAACCGATGAATTTCAAGTTTTCAACTAAAAAATCTGGCACTTTCAATTCCAAACTTTGTAATCAAAATCTCAGACTTTTAACTTGGATTTCCCAACTTTCCAATCAAAACCTCCAGCTTTCAACTCAAATCCCCAAAAAATTTCTAGTAAAGATCAAGAACTTTTTACCTCGGTTTGAAGGGCTTCAACCCAAGATTCAACAACGAGGGGCGGCGGCGTTCTCCCCACTAGCGTCGGCAACCTGGCGTCGAGCGGTTGGAGGGTGAATACGACGCATTTTTGGTGGGTCCCACCTGCGCTACGAATACGCGTGTAATAGATTCACCCTTGCATCAAATTAATTGTCAAATCTTATCTTAGTGAGAGTCATTGTAAACATTGGAACATAGAGTTCAATCCTTGTCTTTTTTACAGGATTGTTTTTAATTAGTGGGGCACTAGCAATTGAGATGGATTGTGATAATCTCGTTTCGTGGAACTGTTTTTAAATATTCTCATGTTTAGCCAACCACTTCTTTTAAACCGTGTTGCAAACACAGATTATTGTGTTCCAAATAAAAGAATACTCAATTTCCATACAGACTTGCTAAACTTTAATCTAGTTTGTCACACAGAATACTCAATTTTGAATTTTCCATTGCTGATTTAATTCCCACAACAGCTTTGGCTACACCACACCTGCATCGATCATAGCAGCTAACGTCTGGATTCTAAATTAGACATTTTCATGGGCGGCCCGAGCGAGCGATCTTGTCGGACCAGGCTTAGGACTGAAAATCCGACCGATAGAAGCCCGACCGGCCCAAAATTCTGATAAAAACGATTAAAAACCCGAAAATCTATTTATTTAATGCTGAAAATGAATTAAATATTAGTTTTTTATTCAAAAAATGATTAAAATAATACTTTTAAACCTAAAATCTAGTTTTTGGGCCGGGCTCGGGCCTGATGATTTTTGGCCGGTCTTTTCAAGCTCGGCCCGGCCCGGTATTTGAACAGGTCTACTCTAAATTAATGGAAAGAAAATTAAAGTGCTAGCACTATAGCTTTTGAACGAACATTTTGGCTACAACTTAATGTCTTAATGTATACTAGTATATTATACAAGACCATCATATGAGAATTTTTGGCCGAAATGACGAGTTTTCGTTTGGTATTTGCAGAAATGGAATCCCTTCCCACGCGTATGCATCACCGCCGCCGCCCTCCCCGTAGCTTCCACCTTCCTCTCCAGCATCGTCATCTCGCCGCCCGCCGTCTCATCCTAAAAAATAAAGCTTTCAACTCATCAATTTGAAAGCTTTCAAGTAAAAAAATAATAATAATCAAACTTTGAACCGATGAATTTCAAGTTTTCAACTAAAAAATCTGGCACTTTCAATTCCAAACTTTGTAATCAAAATCTCGGACTTTTAACTTGGATTTCCCAACTTTCCAATCAAAACCTCCAGCTTTCAACTCAAATCCCCAAAAAATTTCTAGTAAAGATCAAGAACTTTTTACCCCGGTTTGAAGGGTTTCAACCCAAGATTCGACAACGAGGGGCGGCGGCGTTCTCCCCACTAGCGTCGGCAACCTGCCGTCGAGTGGTTGGAGGGTGAATACGACGCATTTTTGGTGGGACCCACCTGCGCTACGAATACGCGTGTAATAGATTCACCCTTGCATCAAATTAATTGTCAAATCTTATCTTAGTGAGAGTCATTGTAAACATTGGAACATAGAGTTCAATCCTTGTCTTTTTTACAGGATTGTTTTTAATTAGTGGGGCACTAGCACTTGAGATGGATTGTGATAATCTCGTTTCGTGGAACTGTTTTTAAATATTCTCATGTTTAGCCAACCACTTCTTTTAAACCGTGTTGCAAACACAGATTATTGTGTTCCAAATAAAAGAATACTCAATTTCCATACAGACTTGCTAAACTTTAATCTAGTTTGTCACACAGAATACTCAATTTTGAATTTTCCATTGCTGATTTAATTCCCACAACAGCTTTGGCTACACCACACGGCGCATCGATCATAGCAACCGCGTACCGATTCTAAATTAGACATTTTCATGGGCGGCCCGGCCCGAGCCCGATACTGTCCGGACCAGCCTTAGGACTGAAAATCCGGCCCGATAGAAGCCCGACCCGGCCCAAAATTACGATAAAAGCGATTAAAACCGAAAATCTATTTATTTAATGCTAAAAATGAATTAAATATTAGTTTTTTATTCCAAAAATGATTAAAATAATACTTTTAAACCTAAAATCTAGTTTTTGGGCGACTCGAACTTTTTGATTTTAGCCTGTCTTTTCAAGCTCGGCCCGGCCCGGTATTTGAACAGGTCTACTCTAAATTAATGGAAAGAAAAATTAAAGTGCTAGCACTATAGCTTTTGAACGAACATTTTGGCTACAACTTAATGTCTTAATGTATACTAGTATATTATACAAGACCATCATATGAGAATTTTTGGCCGAAATGACGAGTTTTCGTTTGGTATTTGTAGAAATGGCAATCGCTGAACGGTATTTGCAAAAATGGCCTTTGTCGCCTGCAATAGTGTGTGAAAACTTTGCCCGTATACGTCGCCGTCTTGATGAGTAATATATATATATATATATATTAAAAAACTTATGCCAAGACGACCAATTAATGGCAAAATGCACCGTAGCAATTTATTTATTTATTTTTATAAAGAATCATTTAAATATATTTTTGTATGGATTTTTAAATATAGAAAATGAGCTACAAAAATTATGAATTTTTTTAATATAGAAAATGAGGTCCAAACATTATGATTTTTTAAGGCTCCTTATACAGTGGACTTGATTGTGTAATGTTTCTAAGAATTTCATATGTTCTGAAAATGTCTCGAAAATTAAGGGTTTAAGTCTCGAAAATTAGGGTTTTAGGTTTTGAAAATGAGGGCTTCATGATTTCATGTGACTTAGAATGTGTAAAGTTTAGTACCACATGGAGTAGTAGCAAAATTTGAACTCCCAATATCTTTAGCAAATATTCTAGCCTGTTTCGAATCTATACTACAACAACACCGCAAGATGCAGCAAGACACGTACTAGAGGTGGGAGCGTGGATGCCACTATCTAGGAGTTAAGTTGGCCTTATACGGGCTCGATTGGAGTAATACTACTACTATTACTATCTAGGGTGAACATGAAATCATGCAATCATTTCATGTGGTACTGAACTTCTCACATTCCAAGTCACATGAAATCATACCGTCATTTGTTAGGAAGGGAAACAAACGGTTCACTAAGGATTCGCGGCATGGCAAAAACACTATGTCATACCATTGTCCCAAGAAGCTTTCATGCATCATCTTACTCATTAGCTCAAAAGCATGATCAAAGTTGCCCCCCTTTTACGCTGCCATCAATCAGCACAGGAACTAAATAAAATGGTTCACTAGGCTCATCGCATCCCATTCAAGAATTCCTAGAGTAGTCACAATAGCGAGAATTCGAGAGGTGTTGTCGGTAGCGACCTTCATGAAAAAGGGACATCAACGATGGGGCGACAAACGTGCGGAGGAGGGAGGCCGAGCGTTGGCCTAAACCCTTAATAAGTGCCTCTTACCTAGAGTGGTCTATGTGATACTAAATTTCATACATTTCAAGTCACATGAAATCATGAAACCCTAATTTCCGAAATCTAAAACCCTAATTTTCAAGACCTAAACTCTTAATTTTGAGACATTTTCAGAGCATATAAAATTATAAAAAATATTACACAATCAAGTCCACTGTGTAAGGAGCCTTTAAAAAAAATCATAATGTTTAGTCCTCATTTTCTATATTAAAAATTTTATACAAACAGTATACTTAAGTGAATTTTTGAGAAAAATTCAGGACGGATAAAATTTTGAAAAAAATTACACAAGCAAGTACACTGTGTCAGGAGGCTCTATAAAACATTTCATAATTTTTGGAGCTCATTTGCCATATTTAAAAATTCATACAAAAAAATATATTTAAATGATTTTTTTTAAAAAAATGCTATAGTGGGTTGCCGCACGACGACCATGTAGCAATGTTTTTTTTTTTAAAAAAAAACTCACCACACGGGCTTTTTAAAAAAACAAGAAAAACTCACCGCACGACCGCCATGCGGCAGCGGGCGACATGGCGGCCGGACATGCCCTGTTGCACGGCCGTTGTGCGACAGACGGCTATTTTTACAAATACCGCTCGACGAGTGCTATTTTTGTAAATACCAAACGAAAACTTGTTATGTCGGCAAAAAAATTCCATGAGATGATGAAAGGGACGAAACACGTATCATAAAAAACGTCGTGGTCGCTCGTACGTGGTGTTTGACCTCGAAGGGTTGAAACATGAAGTGTCCATACATGGTTAGCCACATTTCATGATTCCATGAGATGATGAAAGGGACGAACACGTATCATCGAAAACGTCGTCGTCTCTCCTACGTGGTGTTTGACCTCGGAGGGTTGAAACATGTAGTGTCCATACATGGTTAGCCACATTTCATATATACAGCATGCGTTGTCGTAAAAAAAGTAATATTGATGGGCAAGGCATGCGGTTCTCGTGCCGACTGAATTTACTGGAGAAAGCACGAATGCTGTAAGGCCACGTTTTGCCGTCATCAGCAAGTGTCCGTGTAGGCTACGCGTTCCTAAAGTTATTTCTCCTATTGTATCTATAAAAAAGAGGTATTCCTACTAACATCCAAACGAAAGTTTTTTTCTTCCTAAATGGCACTGTTGGTGCTTTCATTAACAAAATTGCCCATCCACAATCCGTAATATCAAAAATGGCACAACAGACGTGTCGGCAGCCGACAAGTGTCGAAATATGTGCTCCCCGCGCCTAGGGGCCAGACAGCCTCCACGACGAGCGTTCGCGCCTTTGGTGCCCGGACAGGTGCATGTCCACTCCCCTGGCGCCCAGACAACCGCGCGTCCTCACCCCTAGCGCCCGGACAGCCGCCACCTATCCTCTACCGCTCCCCTAAGCACCGGATGCCCCCATGCCGTGCCCTAGTGGCTTTCTGCTCCTTGAGCATGCCAGTGCCATCCTCTGCTCTCCGACGCCGCCCATCCCATTCTCTATCCCATCCATCACGCCCATGCCCCCATGCATGCATGCAAATGATTCTCTGCATGCAAGAAAACATCGCGGGGAGGAATCGATTCCTCCGCCGCTTTCTTTCTCTCAATTGCGTTCGCGTGACTATAAATACCAGAGTCGCTCTCGCTCTCATTCAGTCTCGATTTAATTCTCGTTCTCACACTCATCGCTAAGCACACAGAGAATTGAAAAACAAATTTAATTACTACGGATTAAAGAGTGCTTAGAGCAATGCTTAGGACCATATTAGTGAAGAACAGTCGATGTCAAGAGAAGGTAATTTTTTTCTCCCATGCATTAGTCGTATATAATTTAATCGTAGTTAATTAGTCTTAATAAATTAGTTGTAATAAATTTAGTCATTACTATGTAGTTGTAAATAATTAGTCATAATAACTAGGCATGTAAGTAATTAAGTTGTGGTTTATTAGGGGTAATTATTTAGCGATAATTAATTAGTCTTAATTAATTTAGTGGTAGTAAATTAGTTGTAATTATGTAGTTGTAATTAATTTAGTGGTAATAAATCAATTAGGTAATTAAGTAGTCATAATTAATTTAGTAGTAATTAATTAGTTGTAATTAATTTAGTGATAATTAATGCAAATTGTAATTATTTAATCATAATTATTTAGTCATAATTAATTAGTCGTAATTAATTAGTCATAATTAATTAGTCATAATTAATTCAGTGGTAATTCATTAGTCATAATTAATTTAGTCATAATTAATTAGTTGTAATTAATTAGTCATAATTATTTAGTCGAAATCTAATTCATCATAATTAATTAGTCATACCTATTTAGTCATAATTAATTTAGAGGTAATTAATTAGTTATAATTAATTATCTGTAAATAATTAGTGGTAATGAATTAGTCGTAGTTAATAAGTGGTGATTAAATTAGTGCTAATTAATTACTCATAACTAATAATTGGTAATTATTTAAGCCATAATTAATTAGTCTGAATAATTTATCATAATTTATTTGCTCGTTTCGATTCGATTCGAACTAACTCGGCATTTCATCTCTTATAATGCATGATTCCATTGGATCTACTAGAACCGTTTTATGATGAACATCACCAAAGCAAGCTGTGGACCACCGAGGATAGGGATGATCCCCCACCCCTCGTGCTTTGGTCCGAGAAGCATTACTAGGACCTTGACGCTCGCTATGTCCCAATCCTTCGGGATACAGGTGTGTTGCCCTTTGCGAGGATGCTCAAGGTCGGCCGCTATTTCACCCTGGACAGTCGTCTTATGTCGGCACTTGTCGACAGATGGAGACCCGAGACACATAAGTTTGGGCCCTATTTCACCATGTTCGGCCAAAGATCCCTACAGTTCATGTCCATGCTATACGAGTGAAACTCTGCACTCCATGTTTCAAAAAGATGATGCATGTCGTAGTACTCGGAGATATACGATGTAGACATCTGTCTGACTTGCGCACACGCCTTGTACACATGCGAACATGGATTGTGCGGGAGTTTCGGCTTGATGAGGCTGCATGTAGCCACATCACCCAGGGTGCATGCATGTTTCTGTCCCTTTGGCTTGACTGTTAACATAGTTTTGCCTCAACCTGATCTCATACTTCCTCCTAAGGCCATCAATCACTCCGATGTCATGCATATGGGCCTTTTGCATCTTCTAGTCCATATACCTCTGCATGTTCTCGGACCACTACTTCCCTTCCTCCAGTTGTCGCCTCGCTGCGGTGGCTCTATTGATGAAGTAATCGACCGTGCAAGTCCAAGTGATCAACAATTGCGGTTATTGGGGGGGCACAACACACCTTTCAACACGTTATTGTACACCTCAGACATGTTGATCATTGTGGCGCCCCGTGTCATTACCCCAGGGGGTAATCACACTTAGGCATACGGATTACTATTCGTTTGCTCAGTAGAACACTGCTCCAACGAATAGTAAGCCTTTACCAGAGTTAGCGTAGCAGAACAATAAGATAGAAACTTCTCTTTATTACAACAGTAGCCACACAAGACTAAGGTTCTGAATACAACTTATTTAATTACAATGGGGAATACACTTCCCGCGCTTGCCTGCTAGGTCCCTCTGGCAGTCTACTTGTCACACGAGTCAAATGGGGCGTCCACCTCGCCCTGCTCCTTGGGACCAACGCCCTCGTCGCCAGCGGCCTCCAAGGTACCTGCGAATCCCTCATCCCACTCGAGATATGTAACATCCTAATTTTAATAAATAGTAATTATATGCATTTCATATTATCTTTAGAGCATGTGCATAATTTATGCATTTGAAAATTTTAAAATCAAATGTAAACCTCTAACTCAAACTCAAGTTACAAAAGAAATTTGAAATAAAAACTCATAAAAATCTATGGAAAACAATTTATTTAAATACTAGAATAATTACCATAAATAAAAATGAATTTTATCAAATTTAGGAACTCAATTTAACCTTGATAAAAATTCAAACTTAATTAACAAACATCTTCTTTAAGTAAATTTTAAACAAATGAATAAATCATGAACATGATTTTTAGAAAAATATACATAGAACATAAAATCCTCAAACAATTGCATAAAAATTTACAATATATCAAAAACCTTCTATAAAATTTTTATAATTTTTGGAGCCTGATAACTTTATTTAACAATTCACTTAGCCATCAATCATTTGTCTGAAAATCTGGAAACTCCACTTCTTTTTCCTCTCACCAGCCAATGGGGTCCGCTGGCCAGTTTCTCCGCCACGTAGCTCTTCGCTACTGTAGCGCATGGGACAGCGCGCGTCGTTCAAGCAAACAAGCCCTTGCCACCACGCTACCCATCTCGTAGCTTCTTGCGCCTCTTTTTCTTTCTTCCACGTTCGGTCAACACCCCAGTGACCTTCCTTTCTACTCTTCCCCAAATCTCCTTCTTCACCTCCTCCTATTCCATGGCGCCGCCTTCCTTCTCCCATGGCGCCGCCTCCCCTACCCACCGCCTCCTCGGCTCCCTGCTCCATGTGCCTCCTCACTGTCGCCGCCTCCACGCGTCGTCGCCGAGCCACCAAGCCCCCTCCTCACTGGGTCGTCGCCGCCACATGGAGCTCCACGCCCGCAGTGCATGCTAACGCCGTCTCGCCGCCGCACCACCTCCGGCTTCCCCGGCTCCTTGGCTGCTGGCGGCTCCCCTCCGCCAGCGCCTTGGCCGAGGCCCTTCTTCGCCAGCCACAAAGCCCCTGTTAAATCGTCGCCGTCACAGGAGTCCTCCGCGTCGCCCTCGCTGTCCGGCCGCCTCCTCGGCTCCACGGCCCGATAGCTCCGCGGTGCCACCATCGCCGCCGTCTCCCTCGGCCCGGCCAGCGCCGTCGCTCCGGTGGCGCCCAGCCCGGGTCAACACGCCCCAAGCACCACCCCCAGCTCCCCTTCCTCAACCTCCACCCTCCTCCGGCGTCGCGGACGACTTCGAGGCCGACGAGCACGGTGCCGGCATCACCGTCTTCGCCTCCACCGACGACGCCCTCATCGACCTACCCCTGCAGCGCCAGCCCGGGTTTTCCTCCTCCTCGCCGCTCTGATGTTGGCGGCATGAGCTACCCAAGCCGCCCTTGATGCTCCTCCGTTTCCCCGGTGCTAGCTCCCTGTTTCTGTTCTCTGAAGTTGAGCCTTTCTCTCGGTTGTATAAATACCAGTAGAACTTGTTAATGACTGTTAAGTCACTTAATAAGAATTGTTAGCCAATGAATAATTGAATTGGTAATCTTAGCTAGCAACCATTCCTAGTTGTATGAGGATCAAAGAAGAGAAGAGATGGTAATTAGATGAAAAGGGTTGTGTTGTCAGTAAACTTTCACCCAAGAATATAATGGATTAGAAAAATCAGATTTCGTCATCTGCTTGACAATAAAGAAGTATCAAATCTAAAGTATATAATCTAAGTAAATGAGGAGGTTAGTCACATAAGTACGATGTCGGTACCAACTCTTATCGACTTGCACTTAAATGATTTCATTAGATAAAATCCCAAGTGAAAGATCGAGTTAAGGGAACCTCATTTTAATTAGCCATTAGTTTGTTGTCTAAAGGAGTAAAGTTAGTTAGAGAGCAAGAGTTAGATGGTAGCTATTCAATTTAGAAAATGTCCTGTTGTAGAATACCTGAACTGATAGTAAAATGACTAATCCTTTTATACTAAGTGTTACGCTTAATTATTTGATCACTGAAAATTTGATTAGTAAAATAGATAATTGAATTAGCTACTGGAAATTTGAGTGATAGGAGTCTAGATTAGCATTTTAGTGCTTGAACGGTAACCTGAAGATAATTAGCAATTGAATAATTGAATTGATAATCTTAGCTGCAACACATTTTAAAAGAAATTTCAGTGTGAGGCATTGAACAGAGAAGAGAAAGAGTTAGAAGAAAAACTAGAAATGTCAATATAACCTTCCTGTTTAACCTTTGCCTGTTGCTTCTAAATATTGTAAATATCCATTAGGTCATTTTCCGTGAGTTAGCTATTTTGAAAACTTGAATTGAAGAGTCTTTAGTTCTAGCTTTTCTACTCAAAGAGAAGATGTGTTGTAGGTAAATGAGCAGTATCTAAAGATAATTAGATTCATCTCTGAACTAATGGTTTGATCAAGGCAGTAGCTAGAAATGTAAGGATTTAATTAACCTTTGAACAATTAAGCCATTAGTAGTAGTTAAATCTAAAAATCAAGTTTGGAGTTGAATATTTTTGAATCCATTAAGGAGGCTATCAAAATAAAAACCTGAAATGTCAATAAACCAATCGCAATACCAATATTTCCTTCTGCTAACTAATTTTGTGAATATCAATTGAGTTAATAAATTGGAAGTTTGAATTTGAAAGAAGCTTAGCTAATAGAACTTAAGTTCTGAAAAACTGCTATTATATATATATGCATGAATAGTAATCAAGATATTAGTTTTGTCGGTAGGATTATAAAATGGTTAATTCAATAATTAGAAATGTTTCCAATTTATTTAGTCTTTGAACACTTAAGCTATCTAACAACAATAAATAGCCTAATCTGAAAATCAAATATGAAAATCCATTATGATGTTAAATTTTCAGAACAATAAAAGAAGACAATTAGCTCACTCCTGTTGTGAAATATAAATAGTAAAGAAATATTTGATGTTTTATGTTGTATTTAGCCTTTTAGGTCATTCCACTAAATTAGCTAATCTGAAAAGAATCAGTTTTGTTGATAGGAAATTGATAATGTTAATTCAGTAGCTAGAAGTGTTAGTAATTTTAGTGGGTCTTTTGGTCATCACTTATCAAACAACATTCTAATCTGAAATGTAGTCAAATTAGGAAGCTAAATAGCTTAGTGATTAGTAAATCATTTAAGGTGTTTAAACTAGTTAGATAATTGGAGCTTAGCTAAAAATTATTTTGTTGTCTGACTTTTTGGCCAAATGGCAATAGGCATAAGGCATTTCTAAATTTTGATATTAGTAGCTTTTTGGTCCATTTGAACTTTAGCCCTTAAACTAACAAAGGCTAATCATCTAAAGAATAAGCATTAATTTGGTTAATCAAAACAAGTTTAGCCAAGTTAAAACTCAAGACGCTGTTGTCTTTCCATTTGTGTGAATAGTGTCTTAGTAGTTAGTAAGATAGTGAAATAAGTTGTTCTTTTGAATACTTTTAAGATTTTAGAAGATTAATTGATAAGAGAACATATAAGAGGATTAATTTTGACTGTATGATCATCGTGGATGTTTACATAGAATGCCTAGAGAGAGTGTTTGTGAGTACTAGGTGTCCTGTTAAGAAAAACAATATCCCCTAAACTCTAGATATCATCAGTTATTATGATTACCCCAGAAATTGAATTAACTTCAACAAGCTCATAAGAAATTGAACTTCAATTAAACTAAAATCTATACCTAAATGCATCTAGAATCATAACCTCATTAATATGTAATTATCATGCATTTTTGAGCATTTTGGATTTCTCAATTTTATTGGTGTTTATTCGTTATCGCATTTTCTCTCTAGATTATGAATTGCGCGGAGTGAACATTTACGCCTACAAGAGTGAACAAGTGGACTTCTACCAAGGCAAGCATCCTCTTTGCACCATGTTGATCCCAGAATTTTTGAACTGTAGATTTCCAAAATACAGAGATACTGTTGCATGCTAATTTTCTAAAATTTATTTGTGATCTGTCTCTAGATAGTTACAACCTAACACTTGAGGCTTATCTTTAATCTGATCATACACTCAAACTTAAGGTAGTGTTTCTATACTTAAATACTTGTTTTCTGTTATTGCTTAGCCATGCAGTCCGTAGAACGTTAGTGTTTGGAAAGCTTATCTTGTCAAGCATGGGAACAATAAATGAATTTCATTTATTTTGATTCTTTGTTCAGTTTATTTAACTCAAAAATGAATTTAAATCTTGTTGATAAACTAATTTAACCTGGACAAGTGGATGCTAGTGATGGTGCCTTAGTGCACGAGATTGGGAAATGTGGTTGTCTTATGCGGGTTGATTAAGGACCCAACATCTACCGGATGATTCAAGCCCCAACGCATACTTCCACACGCGTGTATGGGCCTTTGTTTGGTTAAGTAAAGGGTTAATGCTATTGAGTTGAAATATGGGAAAGTAAGGGCATATGTGTTTGACCACCAAATCAGTATCATATGTTCTTAGGAGGGTGAGGCCATACATGCGTTCCATCACATGTATGTACCTTAAGGGCTCCGATTGCGATGTAATATGTGCAGTGAGCACAGTTTGCATTTTATTGATCTGGTCGGCATTCCCGGCACAACATGTGGACCCCCGGTTGGCAGGTTCTATTAGTAACTTGAACTGAGCGGGATCAGTCACACATGGGTATTCCAGCTCAATAGTGTCAACTTGTTGAAAAATACCAAATCTTAGTTTACCCGGCCGGCATACCAAAGGTAGTGTGCTATTATTCCGGAGGCTACGGGCTAACTAAGTCGTATGGGTAAAGATGTACACCCCTGCAGGGTTAAAACTATTCGAATAGCCGTGTCCACGGTTATGGACAACGCTTGAATTTGAATAGCGCTTTGTATAGATTTCGGAAATAAAAAATTGGTATGGGAATTGTTTCGGCATGAGAGGTAATCATGCAATATTTTTGTTAGTGGGTGTAGCCACTTGATTCTATTACAAATTATGATTATGCTTTCATTTATTTACTGTTTTAGTCCAAATTGATTTATTAAATTGCTTTGTAAAAATTTAGCAATTGTAGGTTAAGATGTATTGCTTTACGCAAAAATTTAACCATTATAACCTTCCTCTTGTTAACCTTATGCATGTACCAATTCTAATCCTTTGTATAGGTTCTATCAAACACTTTCTTTTATTAGTTTGTGTAAGTCTTCTTTGAGTACCTTCTACGTACTCGGTGGAAATTGTCCACTTGTTGCGGGTAAAGAACGTCCTAGTTAATGTTTCAAGTTGAGACGAATCGTTGGTACTTGGCTTTAATCGATCAAGTTGCCCTTGGGTTGTGGCGCTCCTTTGGGAAGTTTATTTTATTACTTCTCTTACATTTATTGTTTACTTAATGTTTCATTTGTAAATTTTTCTTGATATATTCTAATCGTGTATGCTTGTGATATAATGTTGTAAAGATATGTGCATGTTAGCGGCTAAATCACAGGAGCAACCATGAGGCATATCTGGGGACTGAATGTTGGATTTGTATCTAATTAAAATTATGCTTCTAGTATGATTTTAATTAAGGACGAGTTGTTCTTGATTAAAAATTATGCTGGTGGTATGATTTTTAATTCGGTATAAACCTCCAATAATTCTGAGTCCTTACATGATAGCTCCTTGCCGGATTAGGATCTAAGCAAGGGGAGAGATAGCAAGAATGAGTACTATAGTGTACTCAGCAAGCATTAATAGCAAAAATGCACCTGATGGCTCTACCTCTAGTCCCTATCAAATTCCTACCTCTTCTCTTGTTCTGAAAATAGTTTTCAAAACTGAGGTTGCAAATTTTAATTATGAAGAGACTACTTGTCACTTGAATAGAGGATAGACCCCTAGTGGTTCTCGTAGTGTAACAGCCCCAGTTTTAATGAACAGTGATAAAATGCCTTTCTTAGTATTTCTGCTCATTTATGAAACTTGGGCATTTTGTTACAATTTCAAACCTCCATTTTCTAGCCAAATCTGAGATTTGTCTTGGAGCTTCAAAAGAAAATACAAGTTAATGCTTGTATTGAGACCAGGAAGTATTTTTTACTAAATACTAGATAAATTATTTTGAATAAAAATTAATTCTGTCAAAGTTTTAGAAATTATTTTGACCTTAAGAAAAATCCTTGATCTGATCTATTCTGTCAAAGTATTTATTTAAGTATTTCAAAATGAGAAATAGTGGTTTTCAAAGTTTATCTGGGACATATATCATCCCAGTAGCCTCTCTGCAAAAATTCGTATTTTTATAAATTTATTTGATATTTTTAAACCTCCGGTCAAACTTTTGAAGTTGATTTTGAGTTTAAAGTCAACTTAAACCCAACCCTAGCCGTTGGAACTGTAGCGACCTGGGCCACTTTGGTTTAAGTCCAACCCGTGCCTTTGAAACCGGCGCGGTCACATTAGGGTTCGGGCTCAATCTCGTGGTTGCTCGTGAGCCGTCGATTTCCTTTTGAACCGTTGTGATGCATTGGGCTGTTGAACAAAACCTAACTCCCCACGCAAATGTCTGAACCCTTGGATTCTAGCTCAATGGACCAGATGCATTGGGCCGTTCGGACCGTCCGAACGTGCCATGCAATCTGGACCGTCCATCTCAGATCGGGCGGTGCGCAATTTATCGGTCCATGCCATTTTCCAGTGGTAAAACCCCACGCGAGCGCAAGCCATTGGATTTAGATTCCACGGCCACGATCAATTGGGCCATTCAGACCGTCCGAACGCGCCTCGATTGTGAGCCGTTGGATTCTAAATCAAGCGCTAGGATCAATTGGGCCGTTCAGACCGTCCGAACAGCACATTGATCTCAACCGTTGAAAGCAGATCCAACGGTGGCTGTTCCTTTTCGTTTGAAAGTCAAAGCGTGCACTTTATCGGGACCCTTGGATTTCAAGCGCACGGTTAAGATGGATTGGGCCGTTCAGACCGTCCGATGCCGACGCCGTCGCCTATGAAGTATTGAAGACGGAGATAGCAACCTACCTCCGCCACTAGAAAAACTTCATTTATTTATAGGTTTCTACTTTTTTTAATATTTTTGTAAGCGACTAGCCACGCTATTTGGCCATATATATGAAAATTCCAAAATGAAAAAAAATGTTTGGAGGTGAAGTTACTATATTTATTATATGTTGAATTATTGCTGGGGGACTCCAGGCATATCGGACGCTTGCCAGGCGAACATGTCCTGATTTGCTCGGAGGAAAGAGACGAGCAACTCTTGCTATTTGGGGTCGAGTCTTGCCCCAACCAGAATCTTGCGGGTAGATGAGTCAGTGTTTCCTGATCCAGGTGGCGACTTGGCGCTGTCCAGAGAAGCGCCTTTGTCGAGTGGTACTACCTTTGTCTGGTCAGAAGGCTTAGATGTCATCTTCGCCTCGAGTGCTTGACCTACATGGTAGATGGATTAGCCTCTCTGGTCGGAAGTTCATCGACCAGTTCAAAGGATTTCCGATCACACACATAAGCCATTTTCGATCTCCTCGGTGTGATGACTCCTTTGGTCGGCATCTTCAAACTTTGATAACCGTAATGCGTGGCTACCAAGAATTTTGCTAAGGCGGTCGACCAAGGATTCCGTTGTATCTTGATTCAAAGTTTACCACATCGAACGAAATCTTTTCTGTTCGGAAGTTATCAAGCCTTCCAAACGTAACCGGTAGGGAAACTTGTCCTATCAGTTTAGCGGTGGAGCTAGGAACTATGCCATGAAAAGAATATTTCACTGGTTTCACCTTTGACATGGGGACCTGCATTTCTTCTAAAGCACCCGCTCTATGGCCTCCATCTATTAGGACTCGATTAACCCTATAATTTTTAATAGTTGGTTCAACAATAATAGGGAACCTACCTGGTCAAGTCGAAGGGATGGGGCAGTCTTCTTTGCTGAAGGAGATTGCCGTGTCCGACCACTTTGATGGCTTGATGATGGTCGGAGATTCGACGAGGTTGACCTCCCGCTCTATGGCCTTCAGATGACGCTTCGACTCATATGAAGAAGATCCTCCTAAGATCATGTTGACCGTGTGTTGGGGATCCTGGTACTCCATCTCTTCGTCGCCATCCTTGTCCTTTTTGGAACTCGTTTCTCCGGGTTCCTGTATTGCGGGAAATGTTCCTTTACCTGCATAATAATTCTCCAGTTTCTTTTGCCAAACTCGACAAGTGCGCAGATCATGCCCTGTCTGCTGGTGAAGTGGACACCACTTCTTGTTCTTCTGGAATCCTTCGGTCGGAGCTTTTGTTTTGCTTCGACCGGTGTAGTCCTTCTTACCATTCGTGAACTTTTCAGGAATCGCTAGGACTTCCTTGTCATCGGATCTGCGGTTCTTTTTCTTCTTGAGAGACGTCTTATTCTTTTTCTCTGGTTTGTCCAGGCCGGGCTAGGGAATCTTGTCTTTTCGATCAATGGCTTCACACCACTCGATTGCTTCGCTAGCGGTGGCATACTTGTCGGCCATGTCAAAAAGCTCAACGGTTGTTCTTGGAGGGTTCATTGCTATGTCCTCCGTAAACCGCTGATTCCTCAGACCTATTTTAAAAGCCTGAATAACAGATGACTCTGCGACCTCGGGTATAGAATTGCGAACCTGGCTGAACCTCTTGATGTATTGACGTAAAGTCTCATTAGAGCCCTGCCGGATTCGGTGGAGATCATCTTCCTTTTCAGGGCGATCGTACGTACCTTGGAAGTTTACAATTATAAGATCACAGAGTTGCTCCCAAGTATATATTGATCTGACCGGTAGGTTTAATAACCACGACAGGGCAGACCCTTTGAGCACGGTGGGCAGATAGTTGGTCATCACATTCTCATCGCCACCAGCAGCTCTGATGGCGGTGGTATATATTTGGAGAAATTCGAAGGGGTTTTGAGTCCTGTTGAACTTGTCCAAGTTGGCCGGTCGGAACCGGTTAGGCCAATGCACAGCTTGGAGCCCTACAGAGAAGGCTCCACAACCCATGATCGATTCATAGCGCCTTCTCTGGGAAGGTGCGGATTATAATTAGTCGAGACCGGTTCCTAAGATTGGAGCATGGTACTCCGGTGTCTTGCGATCCGATCGTGAACACTTATATGATGCCTTCGACCGCCTACTTGATTCAGACGATGTCGGAGATCGTCAGGTCCAAGCGGTGGTTCTTCTCAACGTGTGAGGGAGTGGCTACCTGGAATAGCCTTCGTCCCTCGTGATTTCTTGGTTGGAATAGTCGAGGAGGTCTTGGTATCGATTGTTCCCTAGCATGACCATCTTGTCCTCTGTTTGAGGAGGAGCGTTGGGGCGAAGTCATGGTTTGACTCCACGAGACCCTTTGTTCGGTATGCTTCCGTCTTGTTGCATAGTCTGTTGGAGAATTTGGATACTTGGCCTCTGAAATGTACAAAGCACGGAGTTTCTACTAAAGTAGGATCATAATTATTTAACATATCTTGAGCAGCGTCATAAGTTTTATACGATTCATCGAAGCTCTCGGGGGTTCATCTTGGTCGTGGGTGTCTGTGATCTGAACCTTCCCAGACCTTCTGTTTGTTACGCCTCTATCGAGTTAATCTTGGTGGGGCAATGCCAGGCGAGTTAACTGATTGACGTCGATCAGCTCCGTTGCCTCTGGAAGTTGGTGCCTAATGGCCCGGATCATCTCTAACAACACGTGATGGCGTGGTAGAAAGTGTAGGACCATGCAGGGCATCTTGATTTGCATCTCCGATCGCATTGACCTCGTGCCTCCAGCATTGATCTTCCGATGAGCTTCCATCGTAACTAATGGAGAGCTTTTCAAGACTTCTGCTATAAGTTTCCATGACGGAGAGCGGTCGGAGATGAGCACCTCCTGAGGCCTTCTTAGTGGACACATTTCAGGCTTCGTTCGCTAATGATCAGGAACCGTCCGATGCCGACGCCGTCGCCTATGAAGTATTGAAGACGGAGATAGCAGCCTACCTCCGCCACTAGAAAAACTTCGTTTATTTATAGGTTTCTACTTTTTTTTAATATTTTTGTGAGCGACTGGCCACGCTGTTTGGCCATATATATGAAAATTCCAAAATGAAAAAAAAGTTTGGAGGTGAAGTTACTATATTAATTATATGTTGAATTATTACTAGAAAGCAAATTTTCAGCAGTATTTAAATGACAAAATTGACATATAAACATGTAATTTCTTCATGTCATGTAAGTGTATATACAAGATAAATATACTTGAGAAAAAATCATTTCACAGACGGTTCCATTATGAAACCGTCTGTGATATGTCCTGTCGACGATCGAGTCGTCGATCTTATGAAATAAAAGAGGAAAATGATGTGAAGTATCCTGGGATAGAATAGGGGCCACTCTTTATTGATATGAACTGGATTTACAAGACCTGACTAGGTACTACCCCTAAATACACTGAATGTGAGGAATGTTAAACTAAGTAATCAGGCTTAGAATCTGAGTCTAAGACTGAATGCTTTGCTTCTAATTCCACTGCTTAGGCTTCTGTGTTTGTCGTCTCGTGTTCTGTTGTTGTTGTTCTCGGTCCCTTTGTCTTCTGCGCTCCACCCTTAAATAACTTCCGAAGAGGTGGCAGTTACTCCTGGAGAAGGCGTCCCTGGTGAAATGTTACGACTTGTCGGAACGGTAAGGCAGTTAACAATGTGCCAACTACCTTGCGGATGTCTGTGAGATGCTTAACCGTAGGGCAGTTAATTGTCAGTGTCTTAGGAATATATCATCGCATGCTTTGAAACATATAACACGTGTTCCATTCATCATACGGTAAGAAATGCTAGTTCATAGCTTTTCCGAGCAGCTATCTGGTCGGAGCCTAGGCACAAAGCCTTGTCCGACCAGGGTACCCATCGTGTAACCTCTGGAATCCCCATGACCAGTGAGGTCGTTAGCCTTAGGGGTTACGACCATGAAGACGTATGGTCTTCTATGTATTAAATTGATACATAGAGGTTTTAATCCTCGTCATGACCCATATCACAGATGGTTCTATTATGGAACCGTCTATGATAATTATCACTGACGGTTCCATAATAGAACCATCTGTGATAAGTTTCTTTATTAGTAGGAACCCGGACGCTAGAGTTTGCGCCCGTCCTAAGTCTCGTCACTCCCCAGCGCCGCTAGGGTTTGCGTCCGCCCTAACTCGTCACTCCCCAGTGCATTTACTCTCGTCCGTTCCCCTCCCCACCTCGACGCCGCCACCCGACCCCATCGCCGTCGCCACCCGACCCCATCGCCATCGCCGCCCGACCCCGTCACCATCGCCGTCGGTTGTGACACCACTCTGCACTGCACAAGACACTCGTACGATAGTAGCGTCTTGTGCAGTGTCAGGGTCATGCCACAACTACGGTGACACCGCCACCCCGCATGTCGCCTGCTCCGCCATGGCTTGGTTCTCCTACTCAGCCTCCTGCGCTCGGGCCCTAGCCGGGCTTTGCTTTCCCCATCCTCCTTCTATTCTCCTCTAGATCTATTAGCTTAATGTCTTTTGTTGAGTTTGATTTTTATGCTTGAGCCTTAAGTTGTGTGATGATGTTTGTGTGACTTATGCAAGGTGAAGGAGATGGATGAGGGTTGTGCTGGTGGTGGGGTCGCCGCCGTGGTTGCGCTGTTCTGAGGTATCACCCTACTGGTGTGGTGGCTGGGTTTGAACTACTCAATGATGTTAATAGTCTTATGCTGAAATTGAATTGATAATTAGTTCATATTAGTCCCCTTGCTCTGTGATTTAATGATGTTAATAGTCTTATGCTGAAATTGAATTGATAATTCGTTCATATTAATAGTCCCCTTGCTCTGTGATGTAATGATGTTAATAGTCTTATCCTGAAATTGAATTAATAATTAGTTCATATTAATAGTCACATTGCTCTGTGATGTAATGATGTTAATAATCTTATGCTGAAATTGAATTGATAATTAGTTCATATTAATAGTCCACTACCATTCCATTCATAATCTCTTCTCTATAAAGTCTCCAAGCGGTGGTACTTGTGCCATTAAAAATATATATATATATATATATATATATATATATATATATATATATATATATATATATATATATATATATATATATATATATATATATATATATATATATATATATATATATATAGTAGTCTGACCACTTTGGAAATGCGTCACTTGACATGAGAAGGATGAGGCAGGTAGCCACGGGCAACCTCATTGAGCCCGTACAAGTTTAAAAAGTATGGATGCAAGGAGGCGTCGGGACATCCAATTACGGATGTTGTCGATAGGTAATTGGGCGTCGCTATGTTGAAAGTGGCGTGGATCTTGTGGTACTCCGTGTGGAAAGTGGCATCATCTATTAGCAACCAACAATTCTTGAGCATGTATTTGTCTTTAAACCCAACAAGAACACCAAGCAACAAGTTGAGAATTCTTTTGAAATGTGAGAATGGTTGCTTGGTGTTCTTGAGACTAAAATGTGGCTACATGAATCATCCTTCTCATGTCATGCGGGACGATCCCCAAAGTAGCCGAGAGACTATGAACAATATATATATAATATATATATGATGCCGGTTTTAATGGCACAAGCCCGCTGGGGCTTTATAGAGAAAAGTCATCACGACGGTTTGACCACAAACCGCTCATGATATATACTTATCACGAAGGTTTGACCATAAACCGTGCGTGAAAGTATACATCACGAGCGGTTTGAAAACCGCCTGTGATGACCTCATGTATCATTGACCCATAAACTCAGACGGCTCACGAAACCGTTTGTGATGACGTTTTTGAACCGTTTGTGAATACCTTTTCTGTAGTAGTGGCAGCGGGAGGAAGAAGAAGGTGAGCAGGGCTGACATGTGGGGCTAATCAAAACTCAGGAGGGTGGTCAAACCAAAGGGGAGGTCGTGACCAAAGAGGAGGTCGTGACCGGTCTCCAGTGTTAGAGATATGTTAGAGATAGAGATAGGAATCCTTTTGTATTGCTTATCTGTATATGATATACACCTCTTGTACTCCTATATATATTGCCCATTGGGCCTCTTCAATATACACACAATATTCATAACATGGTATAAAAGCAGCAAAGGTTAGGGTTAGGGTTAGGGTTTACATTACTGTAGCCGCCGCTCGTCTTCTGCTGCCCGCTGCCCCCGGGAGGAGCTTCTCTGCTCCCGGGGGCGGTCTCTCATCGGTGCACGTGCTGTCTCGCCGGATCTTTCCCGTGCTACCACTTGGGCCCCCCGGGGCTCGTCTTCATCCACGACCTCGACCTCGAAGCCTACCACGCCTGGGGAGTCGACGCGTGCGTCTTCACCGTGATGCTCATGTCCTCAAGCCTCCTCACGTGGTGATGCTTAGAGACGATTCTCCCGAGCCGCCGCTTTGTGCTTCTCCAAATCGCGACGACCTCGTGCTCCTCCAGCTCTCCCTCCGCCGGGACCAAGTGGATGTGCGTGCCCGGTTCGAGACGCCGCCTCCAGATCGGTGTTTTCCCCTGCTCGTGCTCGCCTCCGGGTGCGCCTGGTGCAGTCGCCACCCCGGATCGAGCAGATCCGCCTCCCGAATGTCGCCACCGAGTCCCAATGACCTCCACCGCCTTCCTCTTTTGCTGATCTTTTGGTGGAGAGAGGAAGATCTCGGCTTGGGGAGGAATAAAGGAGGAGCTTGTGGGGAAGAACCATGGGAGGAGACGAGGATGCAGTCAGGGGAGATGGAGAAAGGTGGAAGGGGAAGAGAGGGAGGCGATACGGGATGAGGTCGATCGGTGTCGATCTATTTTTATTTTAACTAGAGCTGCCTACTTCGGTTTCTTCGGGTTCACTGGCTCCAGCTCCTCCCATCTCCGGCTCCAGATTCTCTACTTCGGTTGCTTTTGGCATCTGAAGTGCACTTATGTGCTGATCTGATGGGCTGGGCCATTACTCGTTTCACTGGTGCTTGCTATTGGTGATCGGAGGAGAGATGCGATTGCCTGCTGCTGGTAGTATTTTGTGTCTTTTTTTGTTCTTCCGCTGTGTCTATCCAAATCTGTACCACTCAATTTTTGAGTTCGTCTAAGCCATGCGAGTCCACAAATTTATTGTCAGTCATAGAAGCATAGGAATTGCCTTATGCATGGCAGCAGCCGCCGCTCCCGCTCTTCTTTCTGAGCCACGTGCAGATCGTAGAATTCGTTATGATGCCGCCGCTTTCTTAGCCGCCGCCCCGAGCTTTTAAGGCCGCCGCGCTTCTTTCGCGCCGCCGCCATCTTGGGCTTCGATTTGCGCTGTCATGCTTCCACCTATTTCTATTCGGCTTGATTTAACAGCTCTCTCTATTCATGTCAGTTTTATCATCTTCTTCATCGTGTTGTCGTGGTCGACTTTCTCAGCCCCTGCACCTTGTGCTTTACGGGTTGTCGCACGACCCCGATGGAAGAAGATCTTTTGATACTCGACATATTTTCCAAGAGCTGTATGCTACGACGACGTTATCAAGACTCGGACTTTGGATTTTTCATATTTTAGTGTCAACCATCTTCAAATGCAATGCTATTGCATACGCTTTGCATTTGAGGGGGGTGTTAGAGATAGAGATAGCAATCCTTTTGTATTGTCTTATCTGTATATGGCATACACTTCTTGTACTCCTATATATATTGCCCATTGGGCCTTTTCAATATACACACAATATTCATAACATCCAGGACCACCTGGAGGTCTCTAGGACCACCCAGGAGGTCTCTCAGGACTACCCAGGTGGTCTCCAGGACAACCCAGGAGGTCTCTTAGGACCACCCAGGAGGTCTCCAGGACCATCCGGGAGGTCTCTCAGGACCACCCTGGAGGTCTTGGGCGAAGAGGGAGATCCAAACAAGAGGGAGGTCTGGACAGAGGGGGAGGTCCAAACGAGAGGGAGGTCTGGACAGAGGGAGAGGTCCAAACGAGAGGGAGGTCTGGATAAAGGGAGAGGTCCAAACGAGAGGGATGTCTGGACAGAGGAGGAGGTCCAAACGAGAGGGAGATCTGGACAGAGAGAGAGGTCCAAATGAGAGGGAGGTCTGGACAGAGGGAAACACGGAGCTAACAGAGAAAGAGAATACAACACCAGAGAATTCCAACAAACTCAAAATAAATCAAACTCTTGGATTAGTTGAAGTTCGATTTAGTCATTCTAAACACTTTTAATCCTAAAATCTCAAGTTAAGCTTTAGGATTTCAACAAAACCAAATGGTTCTTTTTATTTTGAAAATTTTTAAAAAGACCTGAAAATCAGGATGTTACATCAGCCAGAGTTTGTTAAGTGTGGTGTGCATGTTGAATTAGCACGTGTGCATCAAACATGCTAAGTCACACGTAGCATTCGGATCATGGACTGTGTGGCGTGTATCTATGAAGTAGTTGAGTTATTCTGTTACTAGTTTACAAGATACTAAGCGTTGTAATTTAGTTGTTGAGCCAAATAACACAAAAAGCGACGTTAGGCAGCGACGAAAGCTCTTTCTTTCTTGTGTTCGTGTAACCATCTTCTTGTGTGTGTTCAGCGACATATAAAGAGAGTTTGTGTTGCTAACCCGTGCCGAATGGGAATGCGAAATTTCTTAGAGATAAGTGTGGAAGACCATCAATCGTGCGACAAGTCGTGCAAGAGGCCACTGCGTGAGGCAACAAGGAGAAAGCCGTTGCGAGTGGCAAGAGCTTGCGGGCGATCCACAACGGTGAGTTGGCATGTCAAGATTAGGGGTGGAAATGTTGGAATAATCTTGACATGTTTGTTATGTGATCAGCATTCATGACCTGGAGTAGTAGAGTTAGTGTTTTGCATGTAGATGAATTAGTAAGCACATTTGTATGCACGTTTGTCTAGTGCTTGCATGCAGGCTGTGGAGGCATGCACGGAGTGGAGTAGTGCCGCGGATGGACTCAGCCAAAGTTTGTTATGTGTGGTGTGCATGTTGAATTAGCACGTGTGCATCAAACATGCTAAGTTACGCATAGCGTTCGAATCATGGACTGTGTGGTGTGTATCTCATGGACTGTGTGGTGTGTATCTAGGAAGTAGTTGAGTCATTCTATTACTAGTTAACAAGCCACTGAGCGTTGTAATTTAGTTGTTGAACCGAATAGCACAGAAAGCGACGTCAGCCAGCGCTAAAAGCTCTTTCTTTCTTGTGTTCACATGGCCATCTTCTTGCGTGTGTGTTCCAGAGAAGAAACAATGCGTGATTTTTCTCCAGGAAAGGTGTGTGAGAGAGAAGCTGGGCCAACAACGGACACGTCCTCTACAACTAGGTAGCTGATGAAGCTTGCCAGATATGCGGAGGAAGTCACATTCTGATGTTGCTGCAATGGCTCGCTAAGCTCGCAAATGTGGTCGATCACTGCCTTGACCGTGAAGACTGAGCCGAAAAACTTTGCTCGGTGAGCGCTAACCTTGCCAGGGCAGCTTTCCACTAGGCACTTCACTGCGTAATGTCTAGGGTTGGACCAGTGCACCCGATACACATGGCTGATAGACAAGGCGTACCGTGCTATAGCTTGCTGCACCGCTGCCTTGCTAGGAAAGTGTTGCCCAACTAAGAGGATGTCAGCATCAAACCCCCAATGGGACTCTTCTTCTAGTGGCTGTATGAGTGACCACACTACGATATCATCAAGTCTGGATGCCACGTAAGGCACTTTCGATGACACAATTTCGCCGATCGAACCACCACCCTAGGATGCATCCTCCCTGCTACCATCCGAACCTAGGTCGGTGTCCATGTTGGACTCCGACCCGAGAGGTTGGTCCGATAGATACTCGTGGCAGTTAATGCGAGCCAACCACCATATTCCCGCCCCCTCATTTTACACAAAATTATGCTCGAGTCTTCTTATTGTAGACTTCCTCCAAAACAACATATTATGTGCTACCGTCTTCAAGCTTCGTCTATGGTTGCCTGCTTCTCCAGGCACCAGCATCATTGAGGTTTTCCGGTGCCCTACGTATGAAATTCACGTACACCATCGGTATCCCGTATATCGCCGCCTCGGGCTGGGAAGCAATCTGCATGTACTGGCCCCATGCTACACTTCCATTCACCTTGACTAGCATCCATACGCCTTGCCCTCCCCTATTCGTGCAGGAGATCCCATCGATGATAAGTTTTTTTTTGTCATTGTCCCCGTGTCGAACTCTCTCCAGATGTAGCTCCTAACCTCGTGAATATTGATCGTATCGAGCCCCACCGTCCAGACCACCTTGTACTGGCATCTTGATAGGTCCAACCCGTCGGGTCCAGCCCGTACTAGATCGTCGCCGTAAAATACTAGCAACTCTTGCATGTTCGAAATTACCTAAAGCCATAACAACTCGATTTACAATACGTAATATAACAAAAGTAGCGCTACATAGTCTATATTTCAATTAATTTCTTGTACATGACTATTTAAATAGGATTATTTCATTAATTACCACTAATTAAATATGACTAAAGTAATTAATTACGAATAATTTATTTGCCACTAATTAACTATGATGTAAATAATTACAACATATTAAATACAAGTAATTAGCAATTAAATATGACTAATCAATTAATTAATTAGCAATAAATTGATTACTTATCAATAAATTACTTACGAGTAATTCATTACATCTAACTAATTACCACTGAATTTATTATGATTAATTAACTACCACTAATTAACTACACGTCATTAATTAACCGTAATTAATTGCGAGCATTTAATTAGCACTAATTAACTAGGAGTCTTTACTTATCAATAAATTAGTTCTTTATGGCATAATTACGGCCACTTAATTACCACTAATAAATGACGAATAAATTAATTACAATTTATTAATTAAGACTAATTAACTATTACTTACGACTAATTAATTACAACTAATTAACTACAGTATTTAATTACAACTACTTAATTACCACTAATTTAATTACCACTTATTAACTATGACTATGACTAATAAATTACTACTAATTAACTACGACTAAAATAATTACAACTAATGCATAGGAAATAATTTTGCCATGCCTTGATGTTGACCTCGCTTTACTTATACAATCATAAGCACTTCTCTAAACACTATTTAATCCACAGCGTAATCTGGAAAAAGTTTTAGTTCAATTCTCTTTGTTCTCGGCGACGAGCGTGAGAACGAGAATGGATTCCAGAATGAGAGTGAGAGCGGCCTTGATCTTGGGTTTTATAGCCACACGAAGGCGTCTCATACGACCATGGCTAACGGGAGGAATCCGCATGTTGTGCACTGTGATTATGCATGCATGCAGATGGAGGCAGCGAGGTGATGGAGTTAATGGATGGGACGGAGGAAAAGATCGAGGGGATAGGGGATGCTTTCGGCGGAAGATGAAAACACGCTTGTGCCCTAGCCGTAGGGCGGTTCGGCCTAGTGTTAGGATTAAATCCGACCTCGGTACGCACGACCTTGTTGGACTTGGCACGTAGTGGGCGTCCGGCGCCAAAGGCACGGGCTGACTATCCGGCGCTAAAGCGCCGACGCAATCGTTAAATGAGCCGGGCGCGGGCGAGCTTGTCCGGCGCTAGGACGCGACAAAGGCCACATGGCGCCACGCAGGCGTCCCGCCATGGTCGCGATGGCGGCTATCCGGCTAGGAGGCGCGACGCGTGGCTATTCGGGAGCCATGGGCGTAGGGCAGGCTTGTCCAGGTGCTAGGGCCGCGGCAAGGGCCACATGGCGCCACGAGGGCGTCCGGCCCCCCTGGGGGAGCGGTCGAGAACGCCTGGGGGCACGAATTTCGACATGTGTCGACTGTCAGCATGTCCGTTGTGCTATTTTTGACATTACGGCATGTGAACGGCCAGTTTTGTTAATAAAGACGTCAGCAGTCTGTTTAGGCCAAAAACTCTCCAAAGGAAGATGATAGCTCGAACAACAGGAACAAATCTGGACTATCTTATGCATGGAAATCAATGTACTGTGGTAGCTAGACTGAATAGGTTCTTCTTCTACGTATCGTGCTGTTTTGGGCTCTTAGGCCGGCACACACTATACTTGAGCTTTAACAAACTGCCCAGGAAGTGTAGAAGAAAGAAAAGGTACAAGGAGAGGCTACATCGGCCTTGTATCATCCAAGCCCAGGTTAGGGACCTGCCCACTCGAGACTTGGGCCTTGCTCCATGAACGGAACTTCAATTTGTTGCTGATACCGTCAATTTGTTGCTGATACCCGCAACGCTTTTCAAATAAACATAATATACATTATTAATTTAAAAAATCAATATCCATAAAGTAATTAGTCTACAAATGAAAGTTTCATATATAATTTACATCTAATTAACAAACCACATATAATCTTATCATAAACCATAAGCACAGATAATTAATTATCTATCAAATAATTTATACATGTATATATATCTATTCACAAAAGATCCTACCAACTCAGAAATACCGAACAGGCCGCTGTGCTTTCCCTCTTAATTTACAGGATTGCGATGTGTTTCTCAGCCAATTTGATTAGGAGCGAACAGTAATCAAGCACCACGGTAACTTTGCTGAAGCAGAAAACAGTGCCGTTGCCACAGTGTATTTAGCTGTGCGGTACACTTCTCAGCCTTTCTCACTCTCACAGTGCATCGCTGCCTTTCCCCTCACATCTTTACACAGCCCGCAATAATCATGCGTGTAAGCTACCTCTTGCTTTGGGATGGGGCGGCGGCAGATTGTCCTCCGGTAGAACACTGGTACTGATCATCTCCGGCTAAGCGCATACGTGCGTACATATATGTCCGTCCGTCGAACTGGCTAGCACCAATGCATCGGTCCACAAGAACATGTGATCATGCCTGTAGCAAGCATCACTTCGCGGCCGGTGTTATCGATCGATCCATGCCTTGTCGCGAAGTAAAGACCGGCCCCGAATTTGTTGAAACTAAGGTCCTGTGGAGCACATGGGTTGTTCCTAAGAAACGAGCGAGTCGAAGATGCATACAGGTACCACGTGGAGTCTTGAGGCCAGACACATGGGGCAAGAAAGCGATGCTAAATTGCTTGTGGCATCGATTTCAGCCGAATAAAAAAAAAGATACGGTTAATTGTGGGAGGGAGAGGGAGAGAGGGGTGGGAGAAAAAGAGTTTATGTTTTATGAGAAATGATATGAAACACTATAGCTTTGCAACGGTATAGGCTGTTGGAATTAATATAGGCTAGGCCCAAATATTATATTCTAATTAATTCCTAGTAAATCTCAAAGTCCCATGTGCAAGTGCTAAAAATATTTAGTCCCACATGGAGGGATTAAGGGGAGTGACACCAGTTTAAAAGGTGGAACGTGGTAGTCTTGATGTGTGTGTGTGTGGCGTCTGTGACGTGTCGAGTCTTGAGGACGCGATTTTCTTTATCTATTCGAAAATCGAAACGCACTGACATTGAGGTATTGTTGGTTTCGGTCTCTTTGTTTTTGCCATTAAAAAGAACAGAGTCTTTGGTCCTGATGGTGACTATTGACCTTTAGTCTTCTAGTATTTGTTGGCCTTTGTTCTTCTGGCGATCGCCCTGATGGTATTTGTTGGCTTTTGACTCTTGGCAATCGCCCTGATGGTGACTGATGGTCTTTGGTCTTCTGGCGACCTTTGGGCTCTCTGTCTTTTGGCTATATAAGGAGACTGAGAGAACTGGCTCTGTCCGAAGTTTTTCCACTTCCACAGTTCAGAAATTCCACAGTGCTTGTTGCTGTCTTTGGCGATCTCCATCCGGCGAGTGCGTGTCTGGCCTTGACCGGAGAAAGCGAGCCTCCTAACCCTCATCCTCAAAGGCTTGCACGAGCTTAAAACGAATAAGGTTTTTGGGGAGCGTTATACGATCGTTTCATTGCTACGTCTACATCAATCTAGCGACTACAACCTTACGCTTTCGTTCTACACCAACTACACGACTACTACCACTACGTCATGACGAACGACGTCCTCGTCAAGAATACTGCTGCATCTTCTTCTTCTACAGAATCTGGGTATGCCTATATCTCTCTTATTACTTGTTTTGCTTTACTATTTGTTGTTGTGATGAACGCTGAGATAGATATGCTAGTTTATGTCTTTCTAGAAATTAGTATGCCTGTAGTGTTCATACATACCTGCTTTCTATTTGTGAAAATAGCCAGAGTGTTTTCCATGTTTTATCTAGCTTATTTCTGGATTAAAGTAATTCGAAAAATGCTTATGTACTCAACATAGGCCCTAATTGTCCGATCCACCCCCACACACAAAGCATAAGATTGCATCTTCTTCGCACCACTCCCTCTCATTTCTCTTTGTCTCTCTCGTATCCCTCCCTCCAATATCTCTCTCTCTCGTGTTCGACCGAGGAGTGCAGCCGACGGAGGCAAGCGGCAACCCCCTCATTCACTTCCAGTGCTGCCCCTCCACCTCCTCCTTCAACTCCGGCTCCGGATTTGGCGTGGACGGCGGTGCAGTCCTTCAGCTCCCACTATGGATCTATCGATGGTCAGTGGTGGCACGCCTCGGGACGTCCAAATTCGGCAGCGACGTGGCTCGAGACGTTTGGATTCGATGGCGGTGTGGTGTGGAGCTCGGGTAGGAGCTGGGGGTGGAGAGGGAGAGATTGATACTCAACATGGATACGGATTTAGCAGCGGACGACATTGGTCGGTGTCATGACGGCGGCGATAGTTGGGCCCAGAGCCGTAGTAGAGGGTGCATCGACGACGGACAGCGACGAGCGGCTCCATGGCGGCACAACAGTGCCTTCGTAGCCAGGTGAGTTGGCCAAAATTAGCCGAAACTCGTTGAAACTTTGATTGAAACTCGTTGAAACCTATTGAGACTTTTGTTTTGAAACTTCTTGAGGCTCTTCGATTGAAACTTGTATTCCAAAATTTGAAACTTTTCTTGGAATCTTCTGGAAACTTCTAGAATCGCGTGAAACTCACTGAAACATAAAACTTTTATAATGTTCTCACAAAACTTTTTGAAACATCATGAAACTTGCTGTTACACGATTGCAACGCTATGCATTTCCTAGTCACTTCCATATTTTATTTTAGTTGTTGATTCCATCTTGGATAGAAAATAAGTGCTAAACGCTGGAGGGAACAATCAGACTTAGCACCTGAATGATGCGGTAGTGACGTGAAAAACTTGACATCACCTACGTTGTGAATGTCGTGAAGGGCATGCGCCACCATTAACTATTCAACGTTTTTTTTTATGTCCGGGATTTTTCTCATCCAGTCTACATTAAAGAAGAAGAAGCAACCTACCTCGTAAGGCGCACACGGGAGCCAGCGCTCAAACTGTGGCGGGCTGGGAGCCCGAAGCTCCCGTACGCCACTAAGCCCCAGCTCAATCCTCAAATATCCCGGTGAGACACGCACATGCCGAGCCCCAGCTTGAACGCGGGTGGATGGGCTGCCCCACTGCAGCACGCACCACTGAGCCAAAGCTCAGTTCTCACTATTCAACGTTATGATACACGGAAACCCTTAATTGGTCCATGGAGTTATGGATGTAGCGCAAGACAACGATCAATGTTGACTACAGGGCATTGATCTTCTGCGCTCTTAACTAGTGGACATCTAAAAATCGCGTCTTGGCCAAAAGATACTAAAATTTTATGGATATTGGTTGTATGACATCGAGGCGAGTACTATATTATTATATGTTGTTCTGGAGAGAGAAACACTACAAAATAATATTTATACCCTTCTCTCTATCCTCTATGACGAGGGGGGCCCGAGGACACTAACGAAGGAAATAGACCTGAACATCAAAGAGAAAACAGAGGAGGTGGCGGCCGGTTCTGGATGATGGCGCCGGCAGCGAGCGGTGGCGTGGGAGTCACGGGTGACAGCCAAAATGGGTTGAAGGGGTCCTAGGGAGGCGGAGTCACGAGCGAGGATGCACGATAATGGCGCTAGCAGCGAGTTGGGCGACAGCAGATGCACGGGCGACGGCGGCGAGGGAATCAGCGTGCTCATGAGTACAATGAAGGCGAGGGGAGGACATCGAGTCATACATCATGGCCGAAGGTGGCCGGAGGCGGCGAGGCTATGACGGCCTACGCTGAAGAAGACGGGTCTCCACGGCGGTGCAATCGGAGGAATAGAGGTGGGGAACAAGTATGGGAGATGGTGGTGATGCTACAGTGCAAGGAATTGCGAAGATGCTCACCGAGGATTATGAAATCGACGGTGGCGGCAGGTTGATCTATGACGAGAAAGACGAGAAATTCCAGCAATGATTTGCAACAAATTTGAAATTGATTGAGGGGAACAGAATGACAAGAATGGACTTGACAAATAACCAAAGATACGGCGAGACAATGAAGTGGGGCAACGACCAGCTCTGTGGAAGACGACCTCGTGCGGCAACGATGAGTGCACAGGAGGAGGTGGCGCGCATAGGCGTGCCAGCGGCGAAGGACAACCGTGGATCCTTGAAGATAGGCATTGCAACGCCGTCGTAGCCATCCGTCCTAGCCATGGTCGCCACCTCGACGTCTCCAGTACGGCCGCCGTGCTCCCATGGCCGCGACGCTGCTCCTCATCGCCTTCCCAAGGCTTTTACAACCCGTTTGGCCATCTTCCTTGCCCTCTCCAGCCATGCTTCGGAGCTAACGCCACCGTGCTCCCCACTCTCTCTCTCTCTCTCTCTCTCTCTCTCTCTTTGTGTGTGTGTGTGTGTTTCTCTTTCTCTGGTCCATGGACCCCAGTGCAGCGGATGAAAAGGAAGAAGGAAGGAGATATGCAAGGCAAAATGGTCTTTTGCACCGGCCTTCTCTCCTCCTTAGTTCGGATATATTATTATATTAGCATGTCTCTTTTGGCAAAGAGCCACAATTTTTAGTGTCTTTTGACCAAGACGCGATTTTGGATGTCCAATAGCTAAGGGCGTAAAAGTTCAGTACTAGGTAACCAATTTTGCCTTCTAACATATGGTTCAAAAACATGTCACCTAAGTGGCTACAGACATTAGTGTTTTTCTCGGATTTGGATCCTCTACATTGAAAGGATAAATACAAAGGATGAACAGTACTCTACATTAGAAACGTCTGTTAACCGTCAGATCAAAATCCAGATCAAGTGCTAGTGTCTATGCTATAACACTTTTTTTTAGCACCGTAGCAGACTCACGTTATTGTGCGCGCAACAGCCCTCTGTACACAATCCGGATCCGTTTTTCTCTCCGTTACGTGGAACCGGTTCCTATCCTTAAGTGGGCCTACGTGATGATAAAAACCAGACAAACAGTCAAAAACACACACACAAACACATACATGACGCCGGCCCTCATCCCAGGACCCCAAATGAACCCCTCTCTCTCTCTCTCTCGCCCATCGTCCCCATCCCCGGTCCATTCCCACCTACCCCCGCAGATCCCTTCTGCCGCCGGCCGTTCGGCACCGCATCCGAAGACAGGTAGCAAGGGAAGGGCAGCAGCAACTGGTGGCGGGCGGATCTAGAGGCCACGGTGACCGTCGACTAGATGTGGCGGCGCGGTCTCGTCGATGTTGGTCCGGCGACGACAGTGGCGATCTCTTCGGTGACTCGATGCGGTGGAGGACCGAGGCGGTTCCGTAGACTCCGGCGCGACAGAGACGACGAGCGGGAGTCTCAATGCGGTGGCGTAGCGCCTTCCACTGTCAGGTGGGCCACCACGATTATTTTCATCCCTCGTAATCGAATTAAGATGAGATTTCGGTTCTCGAATTTTTTTTTAGTTGGAGTCGATCCTTCCGTTATCTTGAATTGGTTCAATATATTATGTCTCCTCTTATACATCGGCTTAAACACCACGTAGTTGCAGATGGCCTGATTCAGCGCATGATCGAGCTCGCGAGCGTTTGCTTTCGAGAAATAGACCCCTGTGTAACTGTGTACTAGTACTGGTTAGCACTACTCGCAATCCTCATGTTACATCGTTGTGTAGCTAGCACAAGCAATAGCTACAACAGGACGGTACAATGACAACAATAAGATCGATCGACGTCCATATGGACTATGTATATATCCGTAAATTAAACGAAGCGTTCACAAATGTTGAGTAATATGCATGGTACATTAGAGCATCAAGTCATGAGTTTGAGACCTAGTTGGCGTACTTTTAAGAAGAAGAAGAAATGATCGTAGCTCATTTTAAGCTCACGTTATAGGCCTGGAGGAGGCTTGTCATGAGGGGAGCGTAGAAGTTTATTGATCATTATCTTTCCTCAACGACTTGCAGCTGAACTAGTTGGTGCATCAAACTCGATCACTAACAAATAAATATAGTAGAAATGAACATCGAGACCCTTGCACGGCAGCGAAAGGTACGTACGTACGTATTTCTCGACGTGTCTCCACTCTCCAGCACTCATTATTCTACCGACATGGAATACAATACCACGAAAGCACAAACGTATGCACCATGCAGCATGGACACATATGCAACCTTACTACAACTAACTAACGTAACACTTCTTGTCGCCGGCCGAGAGGAGCACGTCGGAGACCAGTTTCTCAAGGTTGGCGTACGAGCGCCCGCCGAGCCGCGTCGCGCGAACGCCGGTCTCCCTCCACTCCCCCGAGCGGCGCCGCATCTCCCTCCCCTTCTCGCCGCCCATCGCCTCCCGTATCCTGTCCTCCACGGCCTCCCGCCGCACGTCGTGGCCGATCTCCATGGCCACACCCCACTCCACGCACTTGTACCGGCAGTTGGTCTGCTGCTCCGCGAAGAAGGGCCAGCACAGCATCGGCACCCCGCCGCAGAGGCTCTCCATCGTCGAGTTCCACCCGGAGTGCGTCAGGAAAACGCCCACCGCCTCGTGCCGCAGCACCGCCTCCTGCGGGCACCAGCTCGCCAGGAGGCCGCGCCCCTTGGTGGACTCCAGGAACTCCGGTGGCAGCACGGCGGCATCGCCCTTGACGAGGTCCGGCCGGACGATCCACAGGAACGCGTGGCCACTGTTGGCTAGCCCCCACGCGAACTCGACGACCTCCTCGTTGGTCATCACCGTGACGCTGCCGTAGTTCACGTACACGACGGAGCCGGGCTCCTTGCCGTCGAGCCAGTCAAAGCAGGAGACGTCCTCCTTCCACAGGTTGGAGCCCAGCGCGTCGAGCGGGCCGCCGCGCGGCACGGTCTTCTCGGCGAGGAAGGCGAGCGGGCCGACGGTGTGGATGGGCGCGGCGGGCGGGAGCATGGCGCGCATCGCGTCGAGCGCCTCCGACTCAAGCTCGTCGAAGGTGTTGAGGACGACGGCGTCCGCCTCCGCCAGCCGCTCCGTCACGTGGAGGGCGAAGTGGACCATGAACTCGTCGGGGTCCGTCGAGCGGAAGAAGCTCGGGAAGTCCTTGAGCCGCATGTGCCGGCTCATCCCCGGCGCCCAGTCCACCGGCATGTCCAAGAACCCGTTCGTCAGCTGCTCCGCGTCTGCATGTTCGCCATACACGATTCACCCGTAAAACACATACGCATTTCTTCTCGCAACAGGCAACACTGAGGCACGTAGTGTTGTTGTGTAAGAGTTTGGCCGTTACCTTTGAGTGGGAAGATGCCCTTGTCGATGAGGGTGCGGTAATGGCGGTAGCCCATGTAGCCGCAGGCGCTGGCCGTCCAGAACAGCGCGCACTTCACGCCAATCTCCCTCGCGGCGTCCAGGGTGAAGCTCATGACGTCGTCGGCGACGACGCACGTGACCGGCGGCTCCCCGGGGGAGGCGTTAAGGCCGGCGAGGAGGCTCCTGAAGTGTGGGAGGCAGGTCTCCATAGTGGAGCGGCAGAGGGACGGCACGTCCTGCGTGGCGTCGGCGTCGGACGGCGGCAGGCCGTCCGGTATGGTGGCGAAACGGAAGCTCGGGAGGCCGTCGAGCGCGCCGGCGCCGCGGGAGCGCAGGAGGCGGCGGTGGTTGAACTCGGAGTTGACGAAGGTGACGTGGAAGCCCCAGCGGTGGAGGATCTTGGCCAGCTTCAGCATCGGCGTGACGTGCCCCTGCGCCGGGAACGGCACACACACGGCGTGCGGCTTGTCGGCCAGGACGGAGCCCATGTCGATCTGCGCCTGTATGTACAAGTGTGCACTTGTGATGGTGGTGGTTTTGTACACCACCGAGCTGGGATAGTATGCTGAACTGTTTGCTGTGTATGAGAGGAAGTGATGAATGGAAGCGGGTATTTACAGAGCTAGCTGGTTGACTTAGCTAGCTCAAATGCTAAAGCCTCAACTATGTTTATGCAAGGTGATTAGCCAAATCAGCAGACAATTATTATTGTAACAATAGTTGGGGGTAAACTAAACTGTCCCTGCTTATGGTGTCACTGTGGCTGCTCGACTGGGTGCTTCAAACCTTCGATTTTTTTAAACAAAAACAATGCATTTTTTAAATAGAATTAAAGAAATAAATGTCTGTTTCATAAAATTACAAAATGAGCTTTTGTCGCCGTTTGAAATGGCGAAATGCCTCTATCGCCATTTAGATTGATCCCTGTCATCAACCAAACATTATTAAATGTCTGTTTAGCCATTTGGAATGGCGACGGGGACAGAATCGCCACTTGAATTGGCAATAGGAACGTGTTGCTAATTCAAATGGCGACAAAACTTGGAAAAAAACCAGAAATAACTGAAATAAATTTTGACAGAATGCATATTCAAATTCAAACTTTGCTATTAGCATATATTGCACAAAATTATTCGACACACGACATAACATTAGTACATCGGACAACATACAACACACTTGCATATTCGCCACTGACACATAGTCCATACAAGCGTTGTTCAACAAACACATAGATAGTAAGCAAAGCATTCATCACAACATATTTCAATAAGGTAAACCATCCTCGTGGCTGCCACCTTCATGTCCGCCATGTCGACCTCCATGGTGCCCATCTCGAGTAGGGCAGTCGGGTGAGGTCCCCGCAGCGCCATCCGAACTGGCGACCTTTCCTTCATGTTGTTCATTTCTCATAGGGCAATACTTGAAGGTATGCCCAGACTGCCTGCAAATAGAGTACTTCTTTGTACAACGTTCGGCTTCTGATTTATCTATGTCGTTCCTGATAAGCCGTCTCTACTACCGGCTAACCATTCCTTTCAGCCTATCAATATCGGCAACCCGTATCTGCTGCTCCCAGGTAGGATGACTAGTGAAATGACTAACCACGTCGTAACCATACAACTCTGGACTCTAGGTTAGCATCACATTTTCCTTGGTGAAATATTCAAAAAGGTACTGGCCAGGATACTGCGTCAACGTCGAACATGCAGCCATCACATGTGAGCATGGCCTATGCAGAAGAAATGGCTTGTTGCAAGTGCACATGCAACAAGCATGGCCAAGCATGCACTTTTGGATGATCCTCTCGCGGTTCGTCTCGCGATGTCCTTTCTCCCTACAAAGTATCTCGAAACGAAACTCCTTTGTGCTCATCTTGAATGTCTTGTGCATCTCACCCTTCTTGCCCTTCTCCTCCATATACTTGGTGATCATGGCAGAGTACGATACTCTGTCATTTACCATGGAGAGCGACGCGATGTTGCTTCAGTCAACAAAGTATTTTGTGGTGCCACGCAGAACTGCCTCCACATTTCCAACCAAAGGGAGGCACCTCACGCTGCGCATGACCCAATTGTATACCTTAGCTAGATTCGTTGTCACGACACCATACCGAGCACCATCCTTGTTATGTAGCAATGCCCGCTTCACCTTATGCTTGTGTTCAATCTAGTCCGAGAAGCATTTCACATGCCTATCGGTCTTCCTAGTCAAATTGGGACTATTTCTTCGTTGCCTCCCTTTTGTGCGCCCTCTTCCGCTCATCCAAAGTTTTTCAGAGTGCTTCAAACTTCCTCTGCTGATTCTAGTTACACAGCCGCTTGAAAATATTCATCAAGTTCTTGTTGTGAAACTACTTGTAAAAGTTTACACCCATATGCCTCATGCGCCACCTACTCTGTTGATCCACCCATGGAAGTAGCTCGTGTTCCCCTTGTTGTATCTGAGTTATTGCACTTAACAGGCTGGCATGCCGGTCATGTATGACGCATACATTAAGACGGCCCTGTACAATATAAATCTTCACGTTCATCATAAATGATAACCAACTGTTGGTGTTCTTGCTTTCGATGAATGCAAATTCCACAGGAAGAACCTGATTGTTCTCGTCTGTCGCAATTGCAGTCAGTATCTGCCCCTTGTACTTTCCAGTCAGGAATGTGTCATCCATGCACAAAATCGGACGACAATACCGGAATGCATTGATACAAGCACCAAAGGCGAAGAATACTCGCTTTAGTACCCTCTTCCTGACGAACCGTGGATGCATAGAATCTTGAATGTCGACATGAGTGCCGGGATTCCTGTCCTGTATAACTCAAAGTTGACTGGGTAGGTTGTAGTACGAGTCCTCGAACCTACCGAACCTTGCTTCCAATGCCTTCTGCTTTGTCCTCTACGGCTTAACATAGCTGATTATGTACTAGAACCTTGACTCTATTGCTCGAATGATGGATCGTGGCTCAAAATCTAGGTTATCCATGATCTCGTTGTACATGACATCCACAATGAAGCCTGATGATAGGTTCTTGTGAAATTGCATTGATTCAGAGACGACACATATGTGAGATATTACTATAGAGCATTTCCAGTGGGTGTCCCACTTAGGCTGGAATGCCTGCACTCGCCAAGGGCATTCCACTATGTCACACTTCACGTTGTAGCACCTGGGGTTAGACTTCACTACCGTGAATGTCCGTCACAACAACAAGGTCCAAAATTTCATAGCTTCCTGCACCGCCTCCTTGCATTTGTACATGGCTCCTTGCCTAACCTCATTCTAGTGGTACTCCCACGGTACACGGGATCCTTCGTCCATGACGAGGTTGTCGAATTGCTATATGTTCCACTCAGATAGAACTGCCTGTTGTTCCCCACCATCCTCGCTATCTGAACCTTCATCTTCCGACAATGTCGCGTAGTCCCAATCTTAGAGCACAATCCTTTCGATTAGGGCTTCGATCTTCTCACCTTTGTCTGCAATCCCACTAGCTTCCCGGACTAAAGGAGCTTCTTCGACCTCGTCTTCATCGGCGACATCAGCAACTCCCTGACCTTCGGTCGTTGTGTGCGTCGTGCTGTGACTGGAGTTCTCAACTTCTTCGGTATCACCACCAACTACCCCTTGTTCAGCTGCAGATGTGGGCGAAGCTTTAACATATGCCTGGGCCAGAAGGATCAAATACCACCCGTGATCCCTCACCGTGCTTAGGTATGACTGTCATGACCTCGTTCCCTTCAACTGCACTAACTCCCAATGTGTGTCCTCTAGTGCCCAGGTGTCAACGTAGCTCAATTTCAGGTCGTGTAAATCTTGGTCCAACTCAAAGGTGTAATACAACTGCCGTATCACAGTGCCCCATATACACTGCTCTGATCTTGTTAGGCTCACGGTCACTGATTGGAAATAATGCAAGTCAACCCCCTCGGTACCCTCTAGAACAATCCCTTGACCATAGTAAATCTTGAAATTGACAGCGACTGACATATCTACGTACTACACTATAAAAAAGAAAAGATCTATATGATTAACCACATATCTAAAACTAGTTTTATTTGCTAACCTACCAGGGTATTGAAATTAAATATAAGTTACAAAAAAATACATACAAGGTAGGCAACCAGACGGACAACGTTTCGCTAGCTCCTTTCCTCCTCTACCATCTCTCCCCTCTTTCTCTCTTTTTGGATTAAAAGTGAGTTTAGACCGATTTTTTGGGGCTCTTATTGGGGAGATTCTATCGCCATTCCAAATGGCGATAAGAAGTTGCAGGGTTTATGTCGCCATTTGGAATTGTGATTTGCCTAGAAATCTAGGAAAATTATCATTCTAAATGGTGATAGAGGCATTTAATACTGTTTGGTGGGCAGTAGGGCTTATGTCACCCTATCCAACTGGCGACAGAGGCATATCGTCATTTGAAAACGGCGACAAAAGTCCATTTTTATAATGGTATTAAATGGTCATTTATTTATGTAATTCTAGTAAAATCATTATTATCTAAAAAAAATTCTCAAACCTTCAACCCCTCGCTTTAGGTCATGTACAAACATCAGCTGTCTATAGCCTCTTCCACGTAGGATTTAAGCTGATATGGATGAAAGAGAATTAAGAGAGAGAAATGTGTTGTCTACAATCCTATAGCCGACTGTAGCACCAGAACCAAGAAAAGCATTAAAAGTTTATGTGTTGTCTACAATCCTTTAACCGACTGTATCACCACAACCCATTATATGAGCTATCTTTAGTGCTGTCTATAGTGACATGGAGAGTTGTTATAGACAGCAGCTGTCTGTATCATTGTACATGCCCTTATAGAGCTTGTTGTTGCTGTGGCTGCTTGAGCTTATTTTATCTTAACAACAATAGTAATTAATTAGCCACATCAGTCCACATTTATCGGATGGATGGTTAGGATACTCCACCTGTCAAGACTCAATATCACTAAATGGCAGCTGATACTAGGGGTGAAACAGATCTAATACAAATCGAATAGTGCTGAAACCATATTCATATTCGTATTTTTTAAAAGAATATGAATTCGAATATGCTCGGATACAAATCGAATGTCATAACAAATACAAATTCAAATCAAATATGTACACAATTCAGTCGGATCCGGATATGTAACATCCCAATTTTCTGGGCTTTTCTGAGGTTCTCGAAAATAAAAATAACCATTTGGTTTTGTTGAAATTGCTCAAGCTTAACTTGGAGTTTTTGGAAATTTGCAACAATTTAATATGAATTAATCCAACTTCAATTAATTCGAGATTGGTTTCTGGAGTTGCTGGAGCTCTCTGGTGTTGAATTCCTTTTCTCTGTTCGCTTCTACCTCCCCTTTGGTCCAGACCTCCCTCTCGTTTGGACCTCCCTCTCGGTCCAGACCTTCCTCTCTGTCCAGATCTCTCTCTCGGTTTAGACCTCCCTTTTGGTTTAGACCCCCCTCTCGGATTAAACCTCCCTTTTGGTTTAGACCCTCCCCTCGGTTTAGACCTCCCTTTTGGTTTAGACCTTCCTCTTGGTTTAGACCTCCCTCTCGGTCTAGACCTTCCTCTCTGTCCAGATCTCTCTCTCGGTTTAGACCTCCCTTTTGGTTTAGACCTCCCTCTCGGTTTAGACCTCCCCTCGGTTTAGACCTCCCTTTTGGTTTAGACCACCCTCTCGGTCCAAACCTCCCTCTCTGTCCAGACCGTTTTCTCGGTTTAGACCTCCCTTTTGGTTTAGATCTCCCTCTCGTTTGAACCTCTCTCTCGGTCCAGACCTCCCACTCTGTCCAGATCTCTCTCTTGGTTTAGACCACCCTTTTGGTTTAGACCCCCCCCTCTCGGTTTAGACCTCCCTTTTAGTTTAGACCTCCCTCTCGTTTGGACCTCCCCCTCCATCCAGACCTCCTGGGTGGTCCTGCAAGACCACCCCTTGGGTCAAGACCACCCCTTGAGTCGAGACCGTCCTCTTTGTCTTTTTGCAAACACCACCCCTTTAGTCATGACCTCCCCTTGGGTCACGACCACCCCATTGACCGGGACCTCCCCTTTTATCGCGACCTCCCCTTTGGTTGGACCACTCTCCTGAGCGTTGACCGGTCCCACCTGTCAGTCCAGCTCACCTTTTTCTTCCTCTCGTCGTGTCGATGCTGACGCAAAAGTCCTTGAGCATTAAATGCTGTTGTTTCACATTAAATACTGCTGCTTTTTGCAGTACCTGCTCCCCCTCTTGTCTCCTCCCCTACCTGCCCCCATCTCCTCCTTCACCTACCCTTGAACTCGTGCGCCTCTGAGTCTCTATGTGACTCTCCCTGTCTCCCTTGGCTATAAAAGTCTAAGTAGCCCTCTTTCATCACTTTTTCCTCAACCAGCTCTCTTGCTCTCTTACCCTCTTGCTCTCATCCCGTTTCTCCGTGCTTGAAGCTTCGCCAAGGATCCCGCTGGAGCTGCGTCGTCGCCTCCTCGTCCGCGAAAGAGTCTACTGGAGCTGCGTCGTCTTTGACCACCTCGCTGCTGAAGAGTTCATTGGAGTGCCCGCGCCGTTTGCTATCCTCCTCCTGTCTTTTCCCTTTCTCTCTGTCCGGGTGAGTTTCCCCGTGCCTTGTTCTCCTTTTGCTCGCACGACCATGTTGCGTGGTTGTGTCTCTTTCACCACCACGTTGTGTAGTTGTATCCCTTTTACGACCATGTTGAGTAGTCGTATTCTCAGGACCTGCTCCTTTGGACCTCCTCCTCAGGACCTCCTCCCGAGAGCCCATTTCTATTTCTGTGCATTTCTTTTGGCTTTAGCTTTTGGTTTTCATTTGGATTTGTTGTATTTATTTGGCTCTTTTCGCACATGTAGATTCCGGCTTCTCCGAAGAGTTCTTAGACCCGACAACCTCTACCGAAGAACCTCAACTCTTCAACGAAGGCAAGTCGTAGACCTTTGATCATGTTGAACCTAGTTTGCAAAAAGTATATTGTTTTATATCAACATGCATGGCTATTTGTATAAAATTGGTTTGGGAATTACCTAAACACCTACTCGTCAGTCTGACTCCTTGAATACTTGTGATTGACATGTTGACATGTACCTTTGGACCACCATAGGTTGGGTAATCTTAGTTGGACCTATTTATTGTGATACCAACATGGGTGCGTATATTGCTTAGACCTGCTTAGTTATGCATTGTCTTTCGATCACCTCTTTCATAATGATAAATTAGACTAAGAGATTATGGAATTGTGGCATGTGTTGCCTTGGCATGTGTTGCCCTGGCATGCGTTGCCCTGGCTTGTGTGGCCGCTAATAAAATTTGTTGTGCCATGACCAGGGTGGTCATTTGGCCGGGTTGAGCCTAAAATGTTTTATACTCGGGTGAGTGTTCGTGCAGTAAAGGGGGTGCTAAAAGCACATTGGGATGTAGTTGTCTCGCCTGAGTAGTCCCTAAGGACTTAACCTTGTAAGCCATTGATCCGGGCCATACCGTGCGACCACAAGTCCATACTGGGGTGGACCTGACCAACTAATTGGCAATGCTTTGATTCGGTTCCGTTTTGGTGGAAGTGTGTAAGACCTGGGATACACACGCACACTTGGCGCAAGAGGGGGCCAGGAAGGCAAAACCTTCGCGAGCGAAACTGAGTCAAGGCAGAACCTTGTAAAGGCCTTGTCACGTGCTCTAGCCTGCTTACCTAAGGTCATGAGCAGGGGCATCGATGGGTGCCGAACAAACTAGAGAGGTCGTGTCTTGTGGGTAAAGTTGTACAACCTCTGCAGAGTGTATATTTATTCGAATAGCCATGTCCCCGGTTATAGACATGCCTGGTGATTTCACGCAAGGGGTAGACTTTTCTCAAAATGTTGGTCTTGGTTGGTTCCGAGTGGTCTGGGCAGTGACCAGGGTGGTCACTAGTGGTCTGGGCAGTGACCAGGGTGGTCATGTGTTGTTTTCAAATGAACTTGTTTACTTATGTATTGCTCTTTCAACCTGCGCTTTGCAATCTACTTACTGTATTTTAAGTCAATATTGCTTTCTGCAAAGTAACCATAATGACCTCCTTGTCAAGCCTTGCATGAATACTATTTGCATACATTTCCCTACAGCTTGATGAGTACATTCAAAGTACTCATGGCTTGTGCCCTCTGGTTAATTAGCAACTGAAGAGGACCCAGGGTGCTCTGACCTCTTTGAAGAGGAGGTCTTTAAAGACCTTGCGTGCTAGGACGTCCTCCACTCGATTGCCTGTGGGCATGTCGAATGGCCTCCACGTGTTACTTTGCCTTCCGCTGTGAGCTCTTTCGTTGTTAGCCCTGCGTGGCAGACCTCTGTAACAACCTTGATCATAAGGTCTTTTGCTTTTATTATTGTTAATTTGTCTGTTTCTTCTATAGTTTGTTGTATGGTTGTGATCTCATCGTGTTGAACTGTGCGGACCAGCTACTGATCATGGGACTGATCCAGAATGCACAATGGGTCCCAGGGGTTGCTTACTTGGGGCGTGACAAGATGGTATTAGAGCCATATCGATTGTAGAACGTAACATTAGTTAGCATGGCCGCTCTAGTCAAGAGTTTCAACATTTGTTTTATAAAGTAAACCAACAGAGTAACATGAGTAGCTATTCTCCTATCATCTTACTCTATTATGATCTCATCTTATCCTAATCTCTTCTCACCTCATTCTTAGATTCTCACCCCTTATCCCCTTTGAAACTTTGTTTTCAAATTTAAATGGATCTCTCTCATCTCAGTGATCTCAATAGGATCGAGCTTTGCTTTAATTTGACCACCCAGATAAGTTACGTCAGAAGTGCTCCAGTAGAGTTGCCCTCCTCAGTTTAGTACCGTTTAGTCCATGTATTAAGACCTCCTGTTTGAGTTTTGTTGCATCTTAATAGCTCTCTGGCTATTTGCTCTTGGGTTTAACTGACATCCCCAGTTAGGTTGTTCCATCTTTCTCTCTTGATCTCGCTCACCTCTGTGCTTTCCCTCTTACCTAGTGTGCTTTCTTCTCCTCATCTATTAAGCCTGGGAAGATTTGTTTCAGATAGATCAGATCCACACCTCAGCAAGTCTCAGCGGATCAGTGGATCCCAACGCCAGTGTTAACCCCAATACACCACCTCCTCCGACCACAATAGCATACCAAGGCTTGGGTCAGTTTATGGCAGCTCAGACTCAGTTAATGAATGTCGTAATACAGAATATAAATCAAATGATGAATCGACGGAATCAGGCTGCTACCGCCCTAGTCAACAGGATGAACCAGCAGAACCAGACTGTCGCTGCTTTGATGACCATGATGAACCAGAACCATCATGCCGCTGCCATGCCACCGCCACCACCAGCGCTACAGCCATCAAAGTTTGCAAGGACACATCCACCTACATTTTCCAACTCCTCTAAACCACTGGACATCGATGATTGGTTACACTCTATTGGGAAGAAACTCACCATTGCTCAGTGTAACGATCGTGAGAAAGTTATGTACGCCGCACATCAGCTAGAAGGCCTTGCTGCAGACATGAGGGAAAATTACTGTGCAGCCCATGAGAATCCACAAAATATTACCTGGGGTGAGTTTTCAGCAGTTTTCCGTCACTCTCATATCCCTGGGGGTATCGTAGATAGGGAGAAGAATGAGTCACCAAGGATCCAGCCACTGGAAGTATCTCATTCCAATGACAAGAGTCATTTTCTCCCTGGAAGTCACCATTCAGGGAACTACGTTATGTTACAGATGCGGTGAACAAGGGCACTTTGCCTGTGAATGTCCTCAAAGGGAAAAGTCAAAATAAGATAGTCATTGTGCTAACTGCAATAGCACGTGACACTATTTCTCCAGGTATCCCCAGAGGAAGTTGATCCAGTATAACGTTTGTAACTATTGTGGAAAGGAAGGACACTTTGTCAAGCAATGTCCCTTGCATAAACAAGAATTCGTGGCACCACGAGCAACCATGGCATTGAAAGCCAGATCAGAAGAACATCGGATGTCACACCAAGCCGCAAGGATCTTTAAGCCCATCATAGGAAGCCGAGTGAGCCATGAAATTACTGAAGAAGCTCAAGGTGAGCAAAGACAATTGTGGGTTTACCCACCAAACTAGTCTAAGGATTGTGTTTGTATCCGTTGTGGAGAGATTGGGCCTAGTGCCAGTGAGCACGAAATCTATTGCTCAAACTGTGAAGGAAATCATCCACTCGGAAAATATCCCATGAGCAAGATTACCGATTACTTATGTGGGAGTAAAGATCATTACCCAGCCCAGTTCCCTTTAAAGATAATGCCGACCTCTATATTACAGCAACAACGTGAGCATTTTCAAGCCACTCTCATCCAAGCCAAGGCAGATAGGTCCATGGTTACTTCTACCAAGTTATCCCAAGAATCAGAGGAACCAACTTTCAACAAGGTCCATCCCGAGGCACTCCTTTTAGAAGCTACATGTCATCAGCTGGACAATTATCACAAGAGGAAGATGGTGAATCCCGGACAAAATGTTGTAAAAAAACTCCAAGACTTGGATGATTCAACCTCAACCCAACCAAGCGCTAACACCAGCCCCACTCGTCATTCCAGGATCAACACTACTTCCATCGATGCAGATGTCCCGCGACAACAATGGTGGCCAATCTCAGTAGAACAAAACATCCAAGGCAAGGGTACAATGTTTTAGGTGTCAAGATATGGGACATGTTGCTAGAGAATGCCCGCAAATGCACTTAGCAGTCACCCCGGATAACATTCCAGAAGCTACTCTGATCGCAACAATAACACCAGCAGTAGGTCGTAAAAACAACATAAAGTACTTGTCATAGTTGCAAAAATATAGAAGTTTAGGCCCGCCAATGCCCCAAGAAACAACCATGAACCGTCCAGCCAGCCTTTCACTTCCCAGCACATCCATTGGAGGCCCATCACAGAAGAACCCATCTTATGCTGCAAGAATTGCGTGTTTCAACTGCCATGAGAAGGGTCACTATGCCAACAATTGCCCACTGAAGAAGGCTTCATCAATACAACATCCACAGAGATTCAGAATGAATGTGTAGCATCCCATCCTTTTTGCTCCTCCTGCCACATTGAGAACCACTGTACCGACACCTCGTCCAGCTGTTTCAGGAGTCAGCAACAACAACCAACCACAGGGAAGCAACAATCCAGCCCCAGGAGTCACTTGTTACAGATGCCACGAGAGATGTCATTATGCTCACAGTTGCCCAAGAAAGCAAGCCCCGACGCCAATTCCATTCAACTTGGGAGCTACACCAACCCGAGTCACTACACCTGAAGCAGGCCAAGGAACAACTCAGACCCCAAGTTAAGCCACCATGACTCCACTCCCTTCTGCAAGGGGTCAATTGAATCAAGTCACCGCGGAGCAAGCCCAAACCGCTCAGGACTTCACTCCTGGTAAGTCTCTAGTCAGTGCAGTGTCAGTTGCAGCTTTGTCTCGCTCAAAAGAAAAAGTCGAACGGAAGAGTAAGCAAAGTTTGAGTTTCTACACCTATTCTCTAGTCAGCCCGAATCTCGGGGTCGAGATTCCCTTTAAGGGGGGGTAGGTTCGTAACATCCCAATTTTCTGGGCTTTTCTGAGGTTTTCGAAAATAAAAATAACTATTTGGTTTTGTTAAAATTGCTCAAGCTTAACTTGGAGTTTTTGGAAATTTGCAGCGATTTAATATGAATTAATCTAACTTCAATTAATTCAAGATTGGTTTCTTGAGTTGCTAGAGCTCTCTGGTGTTGAATTCCTTTTGTCTGTTCGCTCCTACCTCCCCTTTGGTCCAGACCCCTCTCTCATTTGGTCCTCCCTCTCGGTCCAGACCTTCCTCTCTGTCCAGATCTCTCTCTCGGTTTAGACCTCCCTTTTGGTTTAGGCCTCCCTCTCGGTTTAGACCTCTTTCTCGGTTTAGACCTTCCTTTTGGTTTAGACCTCCCCTCCTCGGTTTAGACCTCCCTTTTGGTTTAGACCTCCCTCTCGGTTTAGACCTCCCTTTTGGTTTAGACCTCCCTCTCGTTTGGACCTCCCTCTCGGTCCAAACCTTCTTCTCTATCCAGATCTCTCTCTCGGTTTAGACCTCCCTTTTGGTTTAGACCTCCCTCTCGGTTTAGATCGACCTCCCCCTGGGTTTAGACCTCCCTTTTGGTTTAGACCTCCCTCTCGTTTGGACCTCCCTCTTGGTCCAGACCTCCCTCTTTGTCCAGATCTCTCTCTCGGTTTAGACCTCTCTTTTGGTTTAGACATCCCACTCATTTGGACCTCCCTCTCGGTCCAGACCTTCCTCCCTGTCCAGATCTCTCTCTCGGTTTAGACTCCCCTTTTGGTTTAGACCCCCCTCTCGGTTTAGACCTCCTTTTTGGTTTAAACCTCCCTCTCGTTTGGACCTCCCCCTCCGTCCAAACCTCCTGGGTGGTCCTGGGAGACCTGACCACCTCTTGTATCGAGACCACCCTCTTGGTCTTTTTTTAAAGACCACCCCTTTGTCCACGACCTTCCCTTGGGTCACGACCTCCCCTTTGGTTGGACCACTCTCCCGAGCTTTAACCGGTCCCACTTGTTAGTCCTACTCACCTTCTTCTTCCTCTCGTCGCGTCGCTGCTGACGCAAAAGTCCTTGAACATTAAATGTTGTTGTGTTGTATTAAATACTCCTACTTTTTCAAAAAAAACCCTGCTCCCCCTCTTGTCTCCTCCCCTACCCCCGTCTGCTCCTTCACCTGCCCTTGAACTCATGCACCTCTGAGTCTCTCTATGACTCTCCCTGTCTTCCTTGGCTATAAAAGCCCGAGCAGCCCTCTTTCATCACATTTTCCACACCCAGCTCTCTTGCTCTCTTGCTCTCATCCTGTTTCTCCGTGCTTGAAGCTTCACCAAAGAGCCCGATGGAGCTGCGTCGTCACCTCCTCGTCGCTGAAAGAGTCTACTGGAGCTGCGCCGTCTTTGACCACCTCGCTGCTGAAGAGTTCACCGGAGCACCCGCGCCGTTCGCTATCCTCCTGTCTTTTCCCTTTCTCTCTGTCCAGGTGAGTTTCCTCGCACCCTGTTGTCCTTTTGCTCGCACGACCACGTTGCGTGGTTGTGTCTCTTTTACCACCACGTTGTGTAGTTGTATCCCTTTTACGACCATGTTGAGTAGTCGTATCCTTTGGACCTCCTCCTTTGGACCTCCTCCCGAGAGCCCGTTTCTATTTGTGTGCATTTCTTTTGGCTTTAGCTTTGGTTTTCATTTGGATTTGTTGTACTTATTTGGCTCTTTTCGCACGTGTAGATTCCAGCTTCTCTAAAGCGTTCTTGCACCCGACGACCTCTACCGAAGAAGCTCAACTCTTCAACGAAGGCAAGTCGTAGACCTTTGATCATGTTGAACCTAGTTTGCAAAAAGTATATTATTTTATATCAACATGCATGGCTATTTGTATAAAACTAGTTTGGAAATTAGCTAAACACCTACTCGTCAGTATGACTCCTTGAATACTTGTGATTGACATGTACCTTTGGACCATCATAGGTTGGGTAATCTTAGTTGGACCTCTATATTGTGATACCAACATGGGTGTGTATATTGCTTAGACCTTCTTAGTTATGCGTTGTCTTTTGATCACCTGTTTCATAATTATAAATTTGACTAAGAGATTATGGAATTATGGCATGTGTTGCCCTAGCCTGTGTGGCCGCTAATAAAATTTGTTGTGCCATGACCAGAGTGGTCATTTGGCCAGGTTGAGCCTAAAATGTTTTATACTCGGGCGAGTGTTCGTGCAGTAAAGGGGGTGCTAAAAGCACATTGGGATGTGGTTGTCTCGCCTGAGTAGTCCCTAAGGACTTAACCTTGTAAGCCATTGATCCGGGCCATACCGTGCGACCACAAGTCCATACTGGGGTGGACCTAGCCAACTAATTGGCAATACTTTGATTCGGTTCCGTTTTGGTGGAAGTGTGTAAGACCTAGGATATACACGCACACTTGGCGCAAGAGGGGGCCAGGAAGGCGAAATCTTAGCGAGCAGAACTGAGTAAAGGCAGAACCTTATAAAGTCCTTGTCACGTGCTCTAGCCTGCTTACCTAAGGTCGTGAGCAGGGGCATCGACGGGTGCCGAACAAACTAGAGAGGTCATGTCTTGTGAGTAAAGTTGTACAACATCTGCAGAGTGTAAATCTATTCGAATAACCGTGTTCCCGGTTATGGACATGCTTGGTGATTTCACGCAAGGGGTAGACTTTTCTTAAGTTGGTCTTGGTTGGTTCCGAGTGGTCTGGGCAGTGACCAGGGTGGTCATGTGTTGTTTTCAAAGGAACTTGTTTACTTACTGTATTACTCTTTCAACCTGCGTTTTGCAATCTACTTACTGTATTTCAAGCCAATATTGCTTTCTGCAAAGTAACGATAATGACCTCCTTGTCAAGCCTTACATGAATACTATTTGCATACATTTCCCTACGACTTACTGAGTACATTCAAAGTACTCATGGCTTGTGCCCTCTGGTTGATCAGCAGCTGAAGAGGACCCAGGGTGCTCCGACCTCTTTGAAGAGGAGGTCTTCAAAGACCTTACGTGCTAGGACGTCCTCCACTCGATTGCTTGTGGACATGTCGAATGGCCTCCATGTGTTACTTTGCCTTCCGCTGTGAGCTCTTTCGTTGTTAGCCATGTGTGGCAGACCTCTGTAACAATCTTAACCATAAGGTTTTTTGCTTTTATTATTGTTAATTTGTCTGCTTCTTCTATAGTTTGTTGTATGGTTGTGATCTCATCGTGTTGAACTGTGTGGACCAGCTCCTGATCATGGGACTGGTCCATAATGCACAGTGGGACCCAGGGGTTGCTTACCCGGGGCGTGACAGGATATTCTCGTAACTTATGTAATGTGAAGATATTAGTGATGCTTTGTCGTTGTATAGTCACATTTAATCATTCTAATATATTTAGTCCACCTAAAGGAACATGATTTCACGTTGAATCTAAAAACTTTGTCCAACTAATTAGGTATACTATAATAAAATACTTATATTGCTTCATCGAATCCGAATCCGAATAGTTCGGATAAAATAACAATTCGGATGGGAAAATTTCATATCATATTCGTATCCATTTTTTTTGCGTGAATTTAAATACGAATACGAATAGGAGAGAAATTGTTAAATGAATGAAAAAATGTATACCATATTTGTATCCTATCAAATATTATGATCGAATAATACAGATAATTTGTACCCGTTTTTCATCCTAGCTGACACCGACTCGAATGGCCCACAGTTCGTATAGGCGCACGTATCATAGACTACTAAAAGAAATTTAGCCTAAAGGATTCTTTGCCATCTGGGTCTAATCGAACAGTGTTGGGTTACCATACCAGTTGCAGCAAGTTGCAACTTGCAAAGAACGAGAGCAAACCACGTCTCCCTCTTGCCGAGGGAAACGATAGATTACTAGAGCATGAGACCCGCGTTGCATTATATAATCATAGGGCATAGGCTGCTTCACGCAAGCACATGCGCTAGCAGTCTAGCTACGCGAAAATATGTGGAGGTTGCAAATTGGCCCCTGCCAGGCTTGCATTGAGCAGAGCATTCAGAAATTGTCAAATCAACTGTGCCTAGTGAAACACCGACCGGCACGAGATGCAATAGATGTGTGGTCTAGACGTACCACCAGCTGGTTCAGCTTAGATTTGCATCAAGATTCCAAGCACGGGCAAAAATGGTTGTATTAACTTCCTTGAAAATATACTAGATCAATGGCATTAAAGTGAACCTTACAAACGGAGACTCGGACAGTGATAACTGAAACTGATAAACAGCGAGGCAGCAATAGATATCGCTTGACAAAACCCGTACCATCCAGGTGAGTAAGGTGATAAGATTAGAGTATCTACAATAGTTGTAATAGTTGTTTCTTTGGTTACTAAGAGAAAAGAGAATACTCAATTTAATAAAAAGAAAATAAGCTTTTCAATGAATTGTTTTTTGAGTTTATATCTAAGACTTTAATTGTTACAAGTATATATGAGTACAACTTTAATTGCTACGAGTTTTTAGGTAACAAACAAGTCTTCAACAGAGTATTTTATTGTAGCTTGTCTTGGTATCAACAACTTGGTTGTTCCTTCATCTAGTAACAAATTCATATTCTCTCCTCGCAATCTCTTCTATATATCATCTAAATACTGATGTGTTTATTTCTTAGTAATAAGTGATATGGACTATCGTAGATGCTCTAACCATCCCTGGGATTAATTAGCATGTTTTCTATTAATCAAGAAGCGAGCTGATTGGTCCGGCCGTTCCATGTGACCTACCTGCAGAACACGGAGGCGTCAGTAAAATCAATTGGTAAAGAATACAGCACGCGGATATTGTGTACAAACAACGAGATCATGCATGGGATCTTGGCAAGTTTTATCATGCACCGGCAGATGTCGATGAGATGCAATCTACAACAATCCGGGAGGGAGAGGGTTCATTGATACCGGACATCAAATCACAATGCATCGTTCCCTACCAGTCAGGGTTCTGATTTCGGCGCTGCTACCGGTCTTACCGCCTCGGTAGGATTCCAAACCGGACCCAAAAAATCAGACAAAGGACCACACTATAATATATATCATCACTTGAGATCTCAGGAACAGTAATTTCGTATAGTGACTGACGATATGCAAACTCAAAGCTTTACAATTTCCACAGCCATCAATCATTTAAGCTGACGACAATGTACAAGAGACAAGCTTTAAGCAACCGAACCAGCAGAAAATCTCATGAGAAAGACGTACCATTATAGAATGCAATGAGCAACTATTAGAACGTTTATGCTATCCAACTTACGTTCGTCAATTTACTTCGGCTCTAGCCTTATAGGATTTCTGTTTAGACCTGCGTAACTACAAGAAAGGAATTTTTTTTCACGGATTTACCTTCCTTTCCCTCGAGAATACAGAAGGACTGTCGGGACCGAATTTCTGCGTCTGAATCCTCTGTGTATTTCTGCACAGTCTCAGATCAGCAACTAGTGCACACAGTGGAAACAGTGTCGATAACAAGTTCGAATCACGGAATAATATTAATAAACAACTAAGTACCGACCTTATAACCACTTATTACAAAAGATATAAAAAGACCTAGAGTCTTACAGCAGCGGAAACAGCAAATGATAAACTCTAAATGGTGACCCATCAAATTGCCCACAAGCATTCGACTGGAGAGCGTAGCCTAATACTCTGGGTATCCTTCGTCAAACTCGCAGGCGTAGAAGTCGTAGTCGTCCTCCGCGTTGTTGAAGGCTTCTGAGATTTGTTTTGAGTGTAGCATGTGAGTACATAAAGTACTCCGCGAGTCTTTGGAAAATATGTATATGCATAGTTTAACAATTGGGTTTATAGGGTTCATTTGCACAAAACATATTTTAATTTTAAACTTTTCCATAAAGCACATTTGACAAACGAAGATTCAATAATTAAAATAATTCAATACTCTAGTGAAGGTTCTAGCTATCACTCACTAGTAATGATGCTCTATCCGCCAAGTTTTTATGAGTAGGGCTCTAACAACCCAACTGGCTCTAGCTGCTAGAAAAACTACCCGAAAGTCCCAACTGCTCCCAGGTTTTCAAAATTTACTCTTTTGAAAACAAAACCAAAATCTACCATGTGAAAACGCACCTTGCCCACCCATGACTGTGGGCACGGCTATTCGAATAGTTTTACACTCTGCAGAGGTTGTACAGCTTGACCCACACGAGATAATCGACTTATAATGTCTGTTTCACACACTTCCAAAGGTGTGCGACTAAGTGTGAGGACCCCCCGGGTTATTTTCGTAAAACCGAGACCTTCCCGGTCTTATGAAAATAACTCTGGGCCTCAGAGAATTGAAATCCAATTTAGCTCCATTTAAGTGAGAGGACCTAATTCGATTGTGTGGCCTCCAGCGGGTTCCGGCCTCTGGGCGCGAGCAAAACCCGTTCCCGACATATGAGCTTGACGTCTCGGTCCATAATTGGGTGCTCGTCCTCCTACTTCTGGAAGCAGATACTCTGGTGGTGCAGCAACATATGGAGAGGTCTCATTCTCTCCATATAGCACATTGCGGGGGACACGGTTCATGTTGACCATGAGCCTTAGGTATTCTTGGGCAACACTGAGACGACGTCACGTCTCCCACAACTCGTGCATGGTGCAATGATGAACTCGGTCCATAATGTGAATCAATCTCGCTAACTACCGCACTTGGCAATCTTCCCCATACTGGATCTCAGCGAAGGTGTTCACCTCCGCGCCACGAGTTTGCAGTGGAAAATGGTCGTATGGCGGCTGAGCTAAGTCCGTCAAATCATGACGAAGATGACTCATGGCCACACGAGCCACCTCCTACAATGTCATGGCCTCGAAGGTGCCACGCGCTTGGAAGCAGTATGGAATGCTTCCCGTTACTCGCCTGGCGATGATGTTGACTATGGTCTGGTACTCTTCCATTCCCGGTCCTCGGTCGCTGCGGTAGATAGCGTACGACGGTTGGTAGGTGAAGTTAGCCCTCCAAAGCATGTCTCACAGTAATACCGGGTATCGATCAATATCTTCAACTTGGGTCTCCTTGACCAAATACTGACGACTTATCTAAACATAAGAAGGGCAAGGTGAGAAGAAAATTAGTTTGTAAATCCAAATGAATGTAGGGTAAGAAATTGACTCTAAGATGGATGAGGAATAAAAGATGTTCATAACTTAAAACTTTCTGAAATTAATTTGCTAATTTGAAAATAATATGATCAGAAGACTTGCTAAACTAATGCCCGTGCTATTTCTAACCTACTGTCAAAATGGCTCTGATACCAACACTATGAGGACCCCCAGTTTATTTTCGTAAGACCGAGATATTCCTAGTCTTATGAAAATAACTATGTGCATCAGAGGATTGAAATCTAATTTAACTCCATTTAAGTGAGAGGACCTGGTTGAGCTAGAGCTACGGATACCATGCATACCGCTCCCCTGCGAGTGTTGCATGGTAGCAGGTTCCCCAACAGTCGGATACACACTTATAGGAATTAAAGAGGATTTCAATACAGTGGATATGTGTCATGTGTTGGCTCCCAAGATCAGCGACTAACACGCACATGTCCTCATCAACGTTAATCACAGTCATACATTGATATATCAATTGACATACAACATAGTATTTAAGTCTACAACTATTACAAAAGCAGCCAACCGGCCAAATTCAAAGTTTAACATCAAGTAGCAACAGAAATAAATTAAATAAACAAAAGGTCCAGCAAAGTGTGCCCCAAACCCAAGGCAACTGAGACTAGTGTTTCAACTTTGTCCAAAGAAACATTATCAAAGTAAAGTAATTAATACTAATCCATGCGTAGATGGAGCCAATGGGGAAAATTAAGTTTTCAGTTGTTAGCGGTTTAGAAGTATCAAAGGATCATACTTTTCCTGATGGCAGAATCTCGCTCATTGAACCTCCAAATCCAGCACACAAGCACAGATGTTGCTTGAGATAAATCATGAGACCCAGCAAGCACACATCAACATACACCGCCTCATCGGATTGACCGCGAGTCACACGCAATGGCACAAAATCTCGGCGTCTTACACAGGCACCAGGCTACGCCGGCTCACACTTCACCTGGCAAAAATCCTCTCAGCACGCATGCGCAAACGCACAGCCGCTCCCCTCCTCAACAAATCATACCATCAAAACGAACAAGGACGCCGATGCCGACGCGCGAGTGCATGCACGCAACACTACGCGCATAAACCCTTGATCCTTGGCCTAATCAAAATTCTCCACGACGCGTAAACGAGCACGCGCGCGGAGATAAGAGCTTCAGCTCGCCGGGAATCGGTAGACAAACACGCGCATGCATAACTTACACATCCGATTTGATTGAATTCGCGGAGACGGAGACAGTGGGTGGAAATCGTACCAGGGAGAGGAGGAAGTGGGCGAGGAAGCCGTCAGCACCGCCGCCACCAGCGGAGTCGGAGAGGCCAGGGGAATCCCTGAGGGAGAGCACCCTCTGCACCTTCTCCGGCTCCAGCAGCGCCTCCATTGCTCCCCCTCTCCCTCTCCCTCTCCCTCTTGCTCTCGCTCTCGCTCTCGCTTGATTCGGTTCGTTTGGTCTCGCGTTTCAGCCTTTCAGGTTTGTGTGAGTAAAATGAGAAAAAAAAAGGAGGAAATACGCAGTGTTGAGCTTAAACTTCAAATAGAAGCAGCCCAAATAGACAATTAGCCCAACGTTTTCACTAGTTGGTCATGCTCTTGAGTCTTGAGATGGGCTTAGGCCTGTTACAGACGGCCGACGGGACTCTTAGAAAGATCATGGGCTTGGGCCCTATTAAAAGCCAGTTTCGAACTCGTAGCTCCAGTGCAGAAATTATTTGAGTTTTCCCCCTAAGGGCATGTTTGGGAGGAGCAATCCCGGCCGGGATCCCGGCCTAATCCCGGGGATTGAAAAGCCCAGGGGAAATTTCCCTCGTCCCGTCGAACTCGCTGTTTGGATGACGAAGGGAAGTGGATTCCCCGACCCTTTCCCTGCCATTTCCACGGGGAAGTAAACATCGAGTGCTCACACGGGGATTTTTTCTCCAGTCGCCTCGCGACGCATCACGCGGCGCCGCGCTCCTCTCTCCTCTCTCGACTGGAGCAAAGGCGTGGGGAGCACGGCTCATGAGATGGCGCGCTCCTCGGCCTCTGCTCGCTCGGGCTGGGCGCCCGTGTTGCCACCGCCAACCTCGTCACACCTCAGCCGCCACCCTTCGCCACGCCGACTTGAAGGCCTAGCCCGGCTCCCCCCTCCTCGCGCCCTTCTCAAGTACTCGTCGTGGCACACCGCTGCTTAGTGGTGCGGCAAGAGGAGGAGGAGGCCTCCTACAAGGGTATGTAGGCTCATGAAATGTTTGGTGGGGTCGTGGTCAAAGCCGTGTTTAGTGGATTTGGTGTGTGAAATTGGAGTGGTCTTTGACGACGGACGCCTTTCCCGGTGGTGCTTGGCTTAAGGTGTCGTCGGAGATGGCAAACGAGGAGTCGCGCGGTGGGAAGGATGACCCGGTGAACCTCTGGAGGCTAGTGGCGGGCGGGGCGGCGTCGGCGTGGATCAAGATGACGGAGAAGGCGCCCCCACCATGACCTACCGGGCATGGAGGAGGATCCCGGTGAATGGCACTTGTCGGTTCTTTTACGCTTGTTGATTTGGCGTGGTGGATGCTAATTTGCATCAAGAACTCAAAGATCGTGCCCTCGATGCTTAAATGCGGCTACATGTAGGTGGCGAAGCATAAACTTTGAATCGAATTTTCTCTTAATTACAACATGTTCTTGCGGCATGTGGTGGTGATTTTTTTACGTGTTATGCTTGCGGGATGATGTTGAGTTCGAATCGAAAGTTGGTTTCTTTCGCTCTGGACAACAAGTTACCCCGAGAATCGACGATCCGCAAATCAATCGGTGAGAATAAGTTGCTTAATGGAGTATTTTGTTTGGTTTTTAGACATGTTTGATCTGGACAACATTTGTTCATTGGCTAATACTAGTACCGGTTTATTGATATCAAAATAAAGTCAGACAAGATTAGTTAGTCGACGGTTGAGGAAATTCAACCGTCTTTGCAATCCGTCTTGATCGTTTGTTTACCTAACTCGATTACAACATTGCAGAATTCAATGGCTCGCATCACCTTAACCTCTCCTTGCTAGTTTCGACCACTTGCATCATTTAATGCAACAGAGCAAAGACATAATCCTAAACAGGTTTCGTCTTTACGGTATCGTTGATTGCTAATTTGTGTGTTAGCGTTTAATATCTCTATTAACGATGATCTGAATGGCGTTCTGTATATATGTACAGATTCTTCGGGCGGCGATGGGCAAAATGGCATGATTGCTCGTTTGTGAATCGATCCGGTACCAAATGGCAATGGGAGGCTTTGGAATGGAGTTCCCAAACCTCGTGTGAGAGCTCCCATGGATGCTTTCTTGATGTAATTGCTTTTAGCTAGTGCTAGTGTAGGCATAGAGATTCTTGTGAAGGATAATTTTCTTTGAGCTTCTCATCTGGGGATCGAATAATGGTCATCAATATCTCATCTGGAGATTTTTGAAAACTTACTTGCCTTGTCTGGAACATCAGAGGTGGAATAGTGTTGTAGTCCCTTGTAGCTACGGAGGTTCAAAGACAAGATAAAAATTATTTATTCTTCTCATGAACTGCATGTCACTCGCATTGTGGTTGGTTCTTTGCAGTTTAGACTGCATTATTGAACTTTTGCCTATGGGTCTCTGGCTCGGAGGGCTATCAAGGACCTGATGGCGAGGGGACTCATAAGGATGGTGTCGGTTCACTGCAGCCAACAAATTTACACCAGGGCGACAAACACTTGAGGGATCTTATGCATCTTGTGGCTGCTTTCTAGTCTAGTAGACTTGATGTTGCTGTTATGTTGAAGTTTATTTTCAGCAAGGCACTTTGTCAGCCCGAGTATCTATCTTGCATTATCAGATTGTGTTGGTCCATTGTCGGTATTCGCTCACCTTACAGCTAGATTGTTGTGCGCTTTTTGATGTTCGAAAGTTTTTTGATTGTGTTAGCCTTGTTCTTGATGTTTCTTCTTTGGGATGATGGTGCCCCATTTCTAAACTAGTAGTACCGATAATACCAAATAGCTTTGAAATATATGTGTTAATGGTCGATCTGCAGCCTAATGATATATGTCTTTTTACGCATAATCGATGTTCCCGAATTTATGATTTTTTTATTTTTATTTTTGATTTTTTTCATGACCGGGATTTTTATCCTGTTGTTCCCAAATGGCAACAGGGATTTTTTTTCCGGCCGGGAAAAAATCCCCTTATGTTGAGGGGGATTTCATGTGCCATCAAAATCCTCTCAAGGTATTCTCTTCCCTGGGATTTTACTCCCTAGCATCCAAACAAGCCCTAAATGATACGGTACTGTTGCGGCGTTTTTTAGCGAGTCGAGAGAGACTTTGTGTGGTTGTTTGGATACCAGGAATTAGAAATAGGTTTTAAGAAAACAAGTTTTATAATTTTTAGCAAAACTGGTTTTAAGTTGTTATTCTGTTAGGATGAATTTATGGATTACTTTGTTTGGATCTGAAAAATTAAAACAAGCTTTCACTAATTTCATGTTTGACTAAAGATATACTTCAAAATGTATTTTACTATGGGTTAAACGAGCTGGTTTTTTACCATTAGATCGACTCCTCTGTACCATTCGATGGAGTCTCACACATGGTTGTGCAGCACCTAGTAGTCGGTGACAATGTTGAGGCTTCGGATCCCCAGCACGAGCGCCGCGTGGAGGCCTTCTGTGGCGCCATTACCTCGACCGTCATCGTCGCCCACATACCCTTCCATCGGCCAGATCCGGAGCACCACCTCCCCAGGGCCCGCACACGCCATCATGAGCACCGCCACGCCAGGTCCTCGTGTGGCCCAACCACCTCCTTGCTCGCCACGCCCTTGAAGAAGATGCGAAAGAGAGGCGGGTGTCCAGGCGTTCAAGTAGTCGCCGTCGTGGGCCCATTGGTCCTCCAGATGGCGGCGAAGCTCAAGGCCAAGAGGTGTCGTCGCGTGGCGATGTGGACGGAGCGCGGCTGGGCGTTAGTCTGGGCGAACTGGCGTCGCAGATGGTCCTCCTGGCCTTGCGTCGCGGCGTGAAGCGCGAGGGCGAGGCGGCGTCGAGACTTCGGGCAAAGGCGGCGGCGGCTTCGATGACGATGACGAGTCGAGGTTATTGGGGATATTATGGACGCAGAGGATGCTCGGATGGCCTCAATAGCCGGAGTTGGAAGGCGAGGTTGAGGTCGGGGCGAGATCGCTGCGGAGGAGGCGAGTCGTCGCCGCCACCGGACATGATCGAATCGGCGGTGGAGGCGAGGGCTTTTGTTTGGTTTGACGGTGGCGGGCGAAGCGGTGGCGGTGGAAGTGAGCGACGCCGTGGGCTGAAGCGAAGGCGGCGACGGCGGTGGCAAGATGTGTCGGCCGGAGATGGAGAGAGGAGACTGGAGCCTGGGAGGAGGAGGAGACTTACGCAGAGTTTGTTGGTGTTGGTAAAATTGGTTTTCGAAAACGATGAGGCCTTGTTTTTTGGAAAACACAATATATTGGATTTACAAGAAACCAGTTTTACTTATCTCAAGAGTTAGTTACCCAATCCAAACAGAGTTTTCTTAAAACGATGCTAAAAACAATTTTGGGAAAATCGGATTTCACAAAACATATGATCCAAACAAGACCTTTAGGTATTGGCAAAAATGACAGCTCGATCGTACGCCCATAGTTCGGACAAACAGTGTGCCGATATGTAGCCGTGTCCGCTGCGGCGCTTGCATGCATGCATCCATGTGACGGGCACGCGTGGGTGAGGTCCGGGCGAGGAGGTCATGCATGCATGACACGGTGCTAGTCCGGGTGGTGGCCGTGCGGACGCGCCGTGTTCGGACGGTAGCCGTGCGGACGAGGCACGTTCGGGCGGTGGCCGTACGGAGGAGGCGCGTTCGGGCGGTGGCTGTGCGGAATTGTGCACGTAGCGGCGTGAAACTCGTCCGGACTGTCATATTTGCAAATGCCGCGCAATGAGAGCCACAATCGTAAATATGCCGTGGAACCATGCCATTTTGGCCAAAACCTCAAATTATTTACCTCCCGAGCTTGTTATGTAGTACTAGCTTTGAAGTTTGAAACCACTGAACTGTAAGTCCTCAACCATAATTCCTGTTTGGAACGCAGGAAATTTACACGAATTAGTTCATTTCCGTAAAAACTAGAGAAAAAAAATCTCACGTTCTAAGTAGGACCTAGCTCACCCATTTCAGAACATCAGCTAGTTATGTGTAGTTTCGGACCATAGATACATAGTAGCGGTCAGCTCAGCTCAAGAACACGCAATGTGTATGACAAGAATCTTTCAGCCGTCTGACGTCCGGTTGGGGAAGACGAATTCCAACGCGAAGGAGCACGCCATGCGCATGAGACGAGGCGCTGCCGAACTACTACTGTGTATGATTGGTACCCTCCCTGCTGCTGCGAGACAGCACAGTATTTCATTGCCGTTCTCAGGTTCCATACTGAACATGCTAAATTAGGTTCAGAGTCCAGAATGGTTCAGAAAGCAACAGCTGACACGAACGGACGCTGTGACGAACTGCACGTCGACCTGACGATGATGGAAGTTCCAGCTGCCAGCATGGGCTCACCTCACCATTCCTGATCCCACTCCATGGCAGTCAGGCATTGCAGGTCGGTTACTGCTTTTTTTTCTGAGATGACAGGTTTTGGGTATTTGCTGGTGGTTATGCTAATGGCAGGCCGACAAAGATGAATGGAAATTATCATAGCAGGCAGGTTGGCTGACAAGTACTATTAGTTTACTTTACGAATTATTCGACGTGTTGTTGCATAAGAACTTAGCAATCGATAACTATATAACGCGGCCATCCCTTTTGGCTCACCATGAAATAGATCTTGGGCTTTGGAGATACTAGATTTCAGCAAACTATGATGGGTCTATTTAATTTGGTACTTCTGACAGTAACCCCTAAATTGCAGTATTGTAGTTAAGGAAATCACATGGCCGCTCTTTCATTTCCTATCACCGGTCAACTGGATCTCATCAAACATAACCGTTGTAAATGCAGTTAAATATGAAAATGACCGTTTCTGTTACCCTTGATTCTATCTTTACCACTCCGACAGGAATAACTTGGTTCGAGTAGTCAGAACGAGAGTTGTGCTTGCAAATTACTACTGGTACTCCAGTAACAATTTGGGTGTTATGTAACATCCCAAAATTTGCCCTCTTGTGAAAACAATTTGAAATTAAGTATTTAAAAGAGTTGGCTTTTATTTGGTGTTCTTGCAATTACTAGAGCCTAAATTCAATTCCTTCATCTATCTCAAAATCTCAAAAGTTAAATTCAAAAGCTCTTAATTCCTTTTCAAAGCCAAACTCGAATTCAATTTCCTCCTTCATTCTCTGGGCCAAAACCCATCTCTTTCTTCTCTTTGGGCCGTGACCCATTTTCTTTTTCCCTAGCCTGGCCTGCCCAGCTCATTTTCCCTCTTCCTCTCTCTGCCTCGCTGCTCTGCTTGTTTTGCCCTTGCGCCGTGCGCCACGTCGCACTGTGCCCCGCGCCCGAGCCGAGCCGTGACGTGCCCAAGCTGCGTCTGCGCCACACCGCGCCCGTGAGCCCGCTATTCGTGCTCTGCCGTGCACCCGCACCGCGCTGCACCAAGCCGCGCACCTGCACCACGCTGCACCAAGCCGCACTCGTGCGCCCTCGACCACGACTACGTCACGTCCTCATCGTCGCCATCACCACGCATTCACCTCGCCATCCCTGTGCACCATCAAACCTGCCTTTATCGCGAGCATTCATGGCAATGCCAGCTATTCCCAATCCTTGCTGAAACCGTCGTGCAATCCTCGTCGTGGTCGCACCCGTTCCCTTGCCGTCTTGCTCTATAAATGGGAGCACCAGCGCCTCCATCACCCCCTTCACAATCCCTCCAAATTTCTTCATCTCCGGAGCACCGCCGCCTCTGCATGAGCTTCTTCCCGAGCACCGGCCGCACCCCCATCTCGCCATCCCATCGCTCCATTGAGATTTTGCAACTCCTAACCGCGTCACGTCGTGTTCCTGAGAACCTTGAGTTTTTCCCATAAATCAATTTCGTGTTTGGTCACAGTTCATCACCAAATTTGTCGTCTTCTTCCATTCCGACCGCTACATCTCCATCGCCAATTTCATCTTCTCCAGTGAGCCCTAAGCCGAGTTATGCGCTTCATATCGTGTTCCCGTCCTTCCTCTCACTCTTCCCCATCTCGATTCGTCCCCTCCCTGGTCTCCGCGAGCAACCCGGCGTGCTTGTAACACCCCAGCTCAGCATGAGCCTGGAATGCTACTAAAAAATAACAGAGTAACAAAATAAACTAAATCTTTTTACTAAATTTCGGCAGAACATCATTTGTATAGGTGACCATACCGGAGGTTCTAACAGATTAACAAAACATCATTCATTAATCCAAACATCCAATTCAAATGAATCATAAAAGAACATCCATAATATGCTAATCAACTAAAGCATAATCAAAGGCATCCATAATAAGCTAATCAACTATATTACAAATTATCCAAAGCGTATGGCATAATCATAATAAAACCTTTAAGCAATTACTCAACTACTAAATCATCATCCAATTTATTCAACTGTGAATGATTCGTGACAGTGTGCAACCAATCTTAGGTCTATTCCCTCCCATGCATGACGTTCGTATGAAGGGTACCTAAAAACACAAACAACAGCAAAAGTGAGTCCAAAGACTCAGCAAAGTACAATTAATAAGACATTATAACACACAATTATAACATCAACATCCATCCACAAATCTTTACAATAAAACATTTCACATTATGCAATGCAAATGCGCAATGCACCTTTTCTTTTCTCTTTGCATTTACCGGTAATACAGAGTATGCATCCATCGATGTATACCCATGCCTGTGCCTTCAAGCACAGGGACCATAAGCCCACACTCCACAAGTGTGGGACCATAAGCCCGTCATCTACATGACGGAGACCTCAAATCAATGCCTATACTCCACGAGTGTGGAGACCACAAGCCCGTCATCTACATGACAAGGACCTCAAATCAATGCTCGGTCACCACGTGACCAAGCCTCAAATATGATAACATGATGCACATGAACAATTCTTCTATCCATCATTAACATGTATTAGCAGCAGCAGCATACATGAATAAAACTTACTCATACTTCTAGCATTCTTGATCATTAACATACATATCATTCTATCATCCATGTATAGCGAATATGTACATAATAATTGCAAACATGATCAATCACTCCTAAGTAATCTATCAATAATTGTACTTGCCTCAACTGTGCGAAGATGGAAGACGCAAAGAGAGCGTTGCCCCCGGAACCAAACCCTTACCTGAATTAAATTAACAAGCACTCTAAGATAGCAATTCTAGACAAAAACAAAGATAGAAGCAAATATGAATTCGCTACACTCTCTAGCGCAATCCCAACTCCAAAATCCTAAACATCTGTCTGTCCCCTCAACAGACAGTCCCCTTCTAAAATCCATAACTTTTCGTACAAAGATCCAAAAGGGGTGATCTCTAACTTTCTGAAAATCTTACAACATGGCCTACAACTTTCGTTATGGTGAGATATTCTAAATAATCCTTTAACTACTTTCTAATGACCGATTAATATTAACTATCGAAATTATGACAGAACCGCAGAACAGCAACGCTACGAAAATCATATCTCCTAATCTGTTCATCCAAACAACATGATCCAAGAACCTACGGAAATCTACTGACATTATCTACAACTCTCTAGGAGATGTCCAGACCTGATTTCGCAATTAACATCCTCAAAACTGATGGCCACTACAAACTGCACTAAACCGATCTATTACCGGCATTACGCAATTACAAGAATTAGTAATTGGGATTACCCTTGAAGAATCCACTGTCGAACGCGATGAAAACCATGTGATCCCTCTTCCTCCTTCCTTCTTCCCCTTCCTCTCCCTTTCTTCCTTGACCGGCAGCACCCAACGGGGTTCCTCCCTCCATTCTTCTTCTTGGTCGGCAGCACCCAAAGGAGGTGGCACCAGGAGATGGGGGTGGTACTGTAGCACGGTGATACTGTAGCAAGGGGTGGCGCTACTGTACCTACAGTGCCATGCTAGGGTTTCCCCTCCCCCTCCTTCTTTTATTAGTGGCCGGCCCACCTCCTAGGTATGGGACAAATGCCCATAACTATTTTCCTCCTAAATTTAGATTATTAATCAATTTCTAATTCATTAAATACTTATTTAATAAAATGGGATATTACAGTGCTCCCCTTGACGTCGCCGAGCCCGTGCTCGTGTTAATCCCCAGAGGGTGCTGACGGAGAGCTGTCGCCACTGTGCGCCCGCACCCCCATGACACCGCCATAGCCACGGTGCCACCCCGGCCGCGCTGCCACCACCTTGAGGACCACTACCCCGCCGGGGTTACATTTTTCCCATCACCTGGCCCTCCCTCACCGTCTCTCGCCGCCGGTGCCGATGTCTAGAGCCGCCGCCCGCTCCCTTGTTTCCTCCTTTGTTTTTCTCCTTCTTGCTTTCTACTTCTCTCACTGACAGTGGTCCCCACCTGTCATCCTCTCCCCCCCCCTCTCTCTCTCAATGATAAGAGGTCCCACATGTCAGTATGTGGTTCTTTTATTATTTAATCCGGAAGGAATATTCTCGAAATATTTCTATCCCTCTCAATTTCTCGGATTTTCCAATCCGACAAACTTCCGAAAGCTTGTTCTCTTTCATACGAACTCCGATTCAGTTGATTCTTCCTCCTAAATTCATCTAAATTCAATATCTTTCCATCTGCACTAATTTTATTATTTTTGGATATTATTTGATTTTCTGTTATTTATTTTGTCTCGTTTCACACGTATAGAATTTGACGTTGCTGAAGTAAGTTTGGACCAATCGGAACGTGTGACCTCAACCTTCAATGAAGGCAAGTCTCCTTTGATCATGTTGTACCTATGTTTGTGAAATATTGTTTTAAATTTCAAAACTACTATGCATTGCTTTATACATAAAATGATAAGCTCAAATCTTAGGAGTGTTAGTTAATCATATTTTGATTATACCTCCATTTGATGTTGTTATCCTTTAATCATTGTCGCCCTAGTACTTGAAATCCTTAGTAATGAATACATTGTTATTAGATAATGGGAATACAATATTGCAGAATTAGATTAATACAATGAAGAATGACATCTTCGTGGATTATATAGATTGTTGGGAACGAATATAAAGTTTAACTTGGTGGAACCAATTATGTCATGGAAGTGTCTAAACATGAAGCACTGATTTGATTATCTAGGATTGAAAGGAGAGATTGGATTTAAACCCAATTTTAGTTGAATTAAATTGATTATAGTATGTGATTGCTCGAGAATTCGTAATGTGAAATTGATCTAATAAAGGTGGTGATTAAAAGAAGAAAATGATGGATTTTCATAACAATTCATGAAGATAATTTTTGGTGAAATTGTTGAATCATGTATAATGCGTAAACTTTGTGGAATTGGTTGATTATAGAAATACATCATTGTTGGATTATAGTAATACATCATTATTAGATTATATAAATACATCATTGTTGGATCATAGAAATAAATCATTGTTGGATTATAGAAATATATCATTGTTAGATTATTGGAATACATCATTATCGGATTACACCATTGTTGGGTAATGGGAATATATCATTGTTAGATCATAGGAATATATCTTTGTTGGATTATAAGAATATATCATTGTTGGATTATAGGAATATATTATTATTAGATTATAGATATACATTATTGTTGGATTATTGAAATACATTATTGATGGATTCGTATAAAATGATAGAACAACTTAGACAAGCTACATCGATCATTACCATCCTATGGGTGGGAATTATTAATACCATTTATGCAAATCAGTTTGAGAAATATATGGCAATAGGTATTGCCATTAGTTTTCAAAATAAAATAAAATGATGAAAATTTATTTAGACTTGGGTAGATGGTAAGTTCAAGCTGGTGCAGCTAGAGCACGATAACTTGGATTGTGTTAAGTTTCGCCTAAATCATATCAAGGACCGACGCTTGTGACTATCGAAACTGGGCACTACCGTACAACCACATGTCCAGAATGGAGAGTACCTGGCAAACTAATTTATCATGTTTTAGTATTATGCCCGTTGGATTGTGCAGATGATGGTAATTGACGTCCATGTCTATCGGGGCTTGCTCCAGGCGATGGTAACAGACGTCCATGTCTGGGCAAGTTATCCCCCACAACAGTGAGCTCTGGGTCGATGGTAAAAGACATCCATGACTTAGGTTTAAGCTCATCGGGCGGGTTGGTGTTAGAGAGTGGTATTGTAAAGACATTGTGATAATCACTTAGTCGCACGCCTAAGGAAGCGTGTCATGGCCGACATTATAAGTTGATTATCTCGTGTGGGTCAAGTTGTACAACCTCTACAGAGTGTAAAAATATTAGAATAGCTGTGCCCACGGTCAAGGGCGGCCAAGGTGTATTTTCACATGGTAGATTTTGGTTTTGCTTTCAAAGAATAAACTTTGGGAATCCAGGAGCAGTTAGGACTCTGGGTAGATATTCTGACAGCTAGAGCCAGTTGGGCAACTAGAGCTCTATCCTTTGAATCGTAGCGGATAGAGCTTTGTACTAGCGACTGGTAGCTAGAACCTCCACTAGTGAAATAATTAATTTAATTACTGAAACTATTTTTTGTCAAATGTGCTTTATGAAAACTGTTAAAACTTTGTAGGATTGTTAATGGCAATCGGAGGGGGTAAATGATTGTGGAAGATTTTTAGACCCTAATTATCTCTTTATAAAAAACTTCTTGCCAAGCACCAGTGCTATTTCTTTTTAATTCACGCCCCGCAAATCGACGAAGCAATTTATTCTCCCTCTCATGTGTAGAAGAAAAGCAATGACCAACCTTAGCAGAAGGCAACACTTGGGAGAGAGAGCAGCGATGGGAGTAGTAAGAAATTCACTAGAAATCTGCTTAAATTAGATCTAATTTTTATTGCTGGATCATCATATTTTTGTGCCTACAAAGTACAATCCTAGCACCCCTCAAAATCTCAGATGAAAAAAAGTAGTTCTACAGCTGCCACTAGCCCAACTTCTATGCTACTGCAACTACCACAGATCCACGTGCAGAAAAAAAACAAGCCGCTACACTTAGCAAGCAGCGCAATAATCCTTGCGCCAGTCCCAGGCATGCAAGCCCCAAGCAACCCAACCGCCACCAGCAATCAACTCATTCGAGGAACTATGCTACATCAACTAGCACCTCCCTGATCCCCAAAATCGCACCTACGTGAACACCAACCGTGTACAGCCGTCAGCACTACATGTGATCCTTCTTTCTACTACCGCTAGCACCTTATCTCTATAGCCAAAATCACCAACCGTGGCCTTCCTTTGTGCAGCACCAACTAGCAAATCACCGATCCCTAAGGACGCGACTAGCGCTCGGACGTACGGTTGGAGCGCTAGTGCTCGTACGCAGCATTGGATTTCGGAACATGCTTTTCAGTTGTCCATCTAGAGCAAGCGAACATCCTCCTGAACTTCATGCGCAGCGTAGACAACATCAATATCCCCCCAGTACTGCGTCTCCAAGCTTGCTCGTCGCCCAACCCCATCTCCTCCCCCCGTAAATCCCTCGTAAATTCGTCCCGGCCGATCTCCCCTCAACACCGACCATAAATTCACTCTTGTTGAATTGCATTTTTCGCTCCCAATCTTGCAACATCACGCGTCTCCGCCCCAATTTCCTAACATCAACAAAATCGTTGCCGCGTTTCAAAAGTTCATCCCCAAAACTCATCCCAATGTCTCATCTGATTCGTAACCTCGAGTTCCCACCACCAAATCATCCTTTCACAAGGCCTTCACCACCCATCGTCATCACAGATCTATCCAATCTCGAGTCCCAACAATCTACTACCGAACGGATGGCAGTCAACACGGCAAGTGCCTCCAGTAGCAACCATGGAACACATCCAAGCAGCGAGGTCCCGTTATTGGTATGTACTAGTCATACTAGACCTTTGTTATCATGATTTGTTGCGACAAGACATGCGCATTGTTGTAGTTGGAGCATTATGTTGTTGACATTGTACTCATGCAAACACTGTGACCATCTGGGAGATCAGATGTTAAGAGGAGGATTCGTGTTGTTTATGAGATGCAGTAGTGAGTTGAGATATCTCCTGATTAGGTGCAACAATTTTTGAACATGCCGAATATTGCACCCATTGAAAAAATTGTTGCGACCCGTTGTAAAGAAAGTTGTGTATTGTTCTTTGAGATGTTGCATGTGTAGAGAAAAAAATGTTGCATCTATAGAAAAAAAGTGTTGCATCTGTAGAAAAAATATTGCATACTGTTCACGGTGATGTTGCAAGATTGGAGATCTCAGTTGCAACTTTTTTTTTTGTTCATGTAGATGCAGATCTCAGTGCTGACCAAGGTGAATTGCTGAAAAATTGGAGATGATGATGATTACACTATGGTGGATGTTGGGAGTGACGAATGTGATGATCAAGATGAAGATGTTTTGTGCTCTCAACCAATTGTGCCTTATGTTGGGATGATGTTTGACACTCTTGAAGAGGCTAAGAAAGTGTACAATGATTATGCATACAAATTTGGTTTCAGCATGAGGATAGTGTGCTCAAGAATCAGCAAGGTGACAAATCAAATCATTAGGAGAGAATTTGAGTGCTCACATGCAAGAAAGCCGGTAGAAGAAGGCGAAAACTCTACAAGCAATTCAATTGACATCTCTCTAGTGAATCTGAATTTGGCGTGCATGTTTTTCGACGGTTGTGTTGCCAATGTCTGAATGGAAAGAAGTAAACACAATAGGTTTAAGGTCTAGGGAGTACGTGGTTACACACCAATAATTGCGGAAATTATGACGTGTCGATTTGATTATGCTTTGATGTTTTGCACTAACAAGGACATCAACACGGTGTTTCTTTCCATGATTATTCGGGCACACAGTCATGAGTCATCAAACAATTCATCATGGTTGATGTTGTGCTGTTACTATTGCTCCTTCCACACCTAGAAAGGCATAGTGACTTCGGTTGGAGCCCTGAGAAATTTTTGCGTGTCCTGATACATCCTAGAGACTTGCCTGGGTGTTGTTTGGTTGGCGTCCTCGATGCTCTCCTCGCTAGCTTGTCCTAGCACACGGCGCTTCATCATTAGCCTAGCTTCGGCTATCGATTTGGGACGCCTGCTTCAGGTAGCTGGTGTTAGCTAGCAAGGAGATCGAGATTCATCGAAGTGGGCTTTTGATGCAATCACTCGTCCTCTTATTGTCCTTGCTCGCCAATGTGACTATCCTATTTCTGAGACCATTAAATTCTTCACAACCACCCAAGGTGTGCAGTTGCGAAGCAAGAAATGGTACCACAAGCCTACTTACGATTACACAATAAGAACCAAACTTTTATTACATAAGTTAAGGTTTAACAGCCAGTTTTGACACTGGCATGGGCATCCAAGCCCAAAGTTAATATACTATAGAACAAAAGATCTTCCAAACCATAAGTACACTTGAGCATGGTCGGACCTAATACCAGTAATCATCACCATCCAGTTGTTCCTCAAATCCTTGCTCATAAAGATCACCAGTATCCTTCCAAGGTTCTTATATTGATGTTTTAGCAAGTATGAGCACAACAGTACTCAGCAAGTTACATGGGAAGCTATTTAACTACTTGTCAATGTTTCAAGTGATTGATGAAGTTTTACCATATCAGGTGTATGTGGATGCATCATTTGATTTTAAGCCATTTATCTTTAAAACAGTAAAACCATACTAGTATAAATTCAGGAGTTTTCAACATCTATAATTGCCATCTTAATATCTCAAAATCTCTACTTATGCCTCATTTACTAGAATCACTCATGAACATATCTTCATTAACCGAAAGCACGGTGTATTTGAATACCATTGATTATTCTCGGCAGAGTTGCTCAACTTTACCCACAAGATACCTCAGGCTCACAATGTCAAGCTATTAACACGTACATATCCGTGTGTGACTGAGTTGAGATAACAAAGTTTTTTACTGCTTGTCCCTTGCTAGTCTCTACCCAATAGGTTCTTGGTTGAACAGCCGTCGTGAAACCACCGGCCAACAGTGGAATTCGCGGTCCGATGCTGAGCAGACCTACCATTGTGTACACCAGCGAGTGACCTAACAGGCCCATTCATGTCCCACCCCAAATCTGCAGCTGCTCTATACCACAATAGCATGTGCTCCTGTAGATATTTAGTTGGAACAACTAGTGTACTAAGCTAGGCTAGATATATCAAACATGTGGTTGAGTGAGTTATGTGTCTGCTACTTGGCACAAGGTTCTAGCCCTTACCTATCTCAAGTGAGAAGATGGACTTTCAACAAACTCGTGGTTGTTCACCTTCGAGGTCTCACTTTCGACTCACTTTTTTCGAGTCTATTGGGTTGTCCATCCTTATGATCTCAACCCTCAACTCTCCACCAAATCTAGTGGCGAGTAGCCAGTCATCCTTATTAGTATTTTATGGAAACATTGTGTGACAATATTGAACATTTCTTAATATTTTATATTCCTTAAATTTGTCAAGGTGAATATGGCCTACAAAAGAACATGTGTGTGTGTGCGTGGTAGGAACTAACTATTCATCATGACATTCCAAACTATTATTTTATTAAAGAAATAATTGGCATAAATATGATATGAAAGTAATAATATTAATAATTGAAATGTGGGATCAATATGATCAAAGAATGCAACTTGCCTCCTTGTTCAAAGTCTTCAGTTGGTTCTGCTTCTCCTGCGTCTTGATTGTCGTAATCCGAAGCTTGGTCTTTGAAGTCGGAGGCTAGCACAGAAGAAAGTTCAAATAAATAAGTATGGGCTCAACAAGGAGCGAGTTGTGAACAAAATAAAATAAATAAATTCAAAAAGGCGGTGTGGGTGGTTGAGGTTTATTTGGTGCTTGGTTATGTTGAACAGAGTTAAAATAGATTTCACGGGCTAGAAACGGTTGAAATGGGTATATTATGTCTTATTGGGTCTGGTTGAATAGTGACAGTTCTGGTGAATAGTGTTAGGTCAACGCTATTCATAACGGGTTGGATCTTGTGAACAGTAGCGTGTTTGGGTTGAGGGTTAATGGCTGCACAGTGTTAGGCTGTCTTGGGTCGGGCTTTGAATAGTGTTGGGCCACAAAGTAAGGAATAGCGTTGGGTCGACCCATTTGCTTGGCCAGGCCTCTTGGTCCATTTGGAGCGGCTCACAGTCACTCAGCCCAGGAGCCGGGAGTGAGCTCCCAAGCACCCGAGCTGGAGGCGGCGGCGGCTATGACGGTGAACGGCGGCACCAGGTAGTGTGCTGCGGCAAGCACCACCGTGGCTCGCGCGATCCATTTATGGGTTTTCGTGGGCGGTGGTGGTCCGGAGAGGGGTTGACGACGATGGCGGCGTACGACCGAGGTAGGTGAGCGAGGCAACGGCGCTACAGGCATGCTTTGGCCAAATTGGGCAGGGCTTGAGCTTCAGTGGACGAAGGGGATCTCAGGGGTGGTGTTGGTGAGGCCGGGGATGCTCTGTGGCAGCTTGATGACATTGACTATGCACGACGCGTTGGTGGGGGATGGTGACGGTGAGCTAGCGACGGGGATGGAGTGCTTGGAGGTGGAGATTGGATTCAGGGCGTTGAGGCGGTGCCTGTGACACGGTCGACAGGGTGAGGGTGAGAGCGAGGCAGCGGATTAGGTTAGGGCCCACTTAGGCAGTTTCGGGTGTGGCAGAGATTGGAGGTGGCTGCCGGGGTTGGGGACGAAGGGAGGTGTTGGTGGGGTTGTGGGGAGGCTGAGGATGAAGATGATGTTGCAGGTATGGGCTTTTATAGCCGGTGGAGGCAGTGGCGCCAGTGGCCGAGTAGGGCGGGCACGACGCGTGGCGAGGGTGTGGACGACGGGGTGGAATTGGCGTTGTGCAAGGGCGAGCTGGCGACGGGGTGGTGAGGTGGGAGCGGTGGCTCCTGACTGGCGTGATCACGCGTGCTGGCATGAGCTACAACGATGGGAGCGGTGTGTCGAGCACCTGGTGGCAATGACATGGGCGTGGCGCTGGCACGATGTCGTTAATGCCCGGGCAAGGTGGCGGGATCCTAGTGCTGGTTTGGTGTGGGCGCTGTAGACACGGAGGCGATGTGGTGTGCAGTGCGGCGAGTGGCGACGCGACGTGTGGTATGAGATACAGGGGCGGTGGCGGCTTGGCTTGGGGGCGTCTTCGGGCTGACAAAGTGGAAAGACGGAAAGGGAAAGCGAAAAAGGGGGGAAAGCTATCCGAATTTGGCAAAAACCCTAATTCAAAGGAAAAACTTCAAGGTTTTTCAACCTTTGGGTTATTTCAGCCAACACCGTCATCGACGGTACAATCGCGGCCACCCGCAGTGTCATGGAACCCCAACGTGCTAACTTGTCGAACGTGGTCGCCTTCATCGAGCAAAGCCCTGCTGCAACAGCAGTCATTTTATAAAATCACAGTGAGATTTGGGGATGAGGAATGAATATTTGGGGGATGAAAGTGATTTCAAGGTGTGCTTATGAAAGCATACTACATGCATTTTACGCTTTCTCCTTCTTAAATCGTAATTTTTTATTATTTTACACATTCCCTAAGCCCAAGTCTCTAACCAAACACCATATCCTCAGGCTTGCCTGGCCAGACAAAAATTATCTACTTTCCAGGCTACCTCCAGGAATCACTTTTTTCCAAGCATAGAGCCCAGGGCACCAACCAAACAAGCCCTTACTCCTCCGCACAACCGAGCTTCATGTTGTCGATTGTCCCCGTATGGCCTCGAACTCCACAGTTTCAACTCAAATCGAATATGAGCTTCCCTGTCCAAAGCTTACTAGTCCCTCCATTTCACAATATTAGTCCAATAGATATATCAAGGAGACATATTACTGAAGTAATATCTAATGGAATTGGATTATGTTGATGTCTATTAGATAAAATAGTATTATGCCCCCCTAAAAAAGAATAGTACTATGTATATCTAATAGAAGCAAATGTGATCAAATTACATTAAATATTACTTAAATTTTATGCATCCTAAGTATATGTGTTGGACTAATATTCTGAAATGAAGGCGGTACAATCATGGAGTTTTTGGCTCATTTGGCATCTTTTTGGAACGGAATAGCAAATCTAGCCCTCCTGCGAACGAAATAGCAAAAATAGCACACATACCACACAAAAATACCGCGATAGGCCACCTATTATGCCCCTCATGCATGGCACGTCCCTGTTGTGCCCCCGTTCAAACAGTGCACGACAGCCTAAAAAACAGCCACGGAACAATGTTTTTGTCTGTAGTTACCGCGCACACCATCACTCGGCCACTGTTTGAATAGTGTCTCGCACTGCAGCTACATTGTGCATCATTTGGTTGCAGTGCCTTTTTCGTTGTCACGCCCGCGCGATAGGTCGTCGGCCGCGGCGTTTTCGCGCGGTAGAGGTGTCATTTTTGTCATTTCGTTTGTGGGGAGGCTAGATTTGCTATTCTATTCAAAAAGAGACCAAAACCAGTGGCAGAGCTATAGTAGGTGCATGGGGGTACATCCATACCCCCAAAAAATTTGGTAAAATATCCTATATATACCCCCCTTAATACACAAAGTATACACTAATACTCCTTCCATTGCAGCCCAATAAGCCCAACAAGCACTCAAGCAGCCTAGCCCGGTGGCCCCCGTGAGTGACATGCCTAGCCCCCAGGTTAGGTCTCCACTCTCCAGATGAATCAGGCTGTCCTCCAACCCTTCCAGTTCCCTTTATTCCTTTGCCTAGTAATAGCCAGGCGCTAGGCGGCCAACCCCATCCCCAAATGCCTCTTTCCCCATCTTCATTCATTTGCCCTAGCAGCTGGCCAACCCTATCCCCACATTCTCCATCCCCTTCATTCCTTCGCCTGGCCCTAGCAGCCCTGCAGCCGGCCAACCCCAGCGGCTAGGCTAGCACCATGAGCCATGTCGCTTCGTGCCCCCGTGCCGACTACGGTGTTGTCCGATGACCGACGTCAGGCGTCTCCGGTCTCCGTGACTCCGTCTCTGAGACTCCGACGACGACTTGCATGGGCGTGGTGAGTGTCGTATGTCGAGCTGGGAGATTGACTGATTGAGATTGTGAGCACAGTGCCACATCAGCCGAACTATTGACTATTGTAAGTTCTGAAAATACCGAATCCTCAATCTTTTTTTTAAAAAAAAATCTTGTGCAACTATGACATGCTAGATTGCTAGAGCAAACAGTTTTGTTTGATTAGTACCAATTGTGTCATTTGAACTTCTGTACTATGTCATTTGAACTTTTCTGTTAGAATAGATGTATCTTAAGTTTACACCCCATCGTCAAAATCCTGGCTCCGCCAATGACCAAAACAGCCAAAGACTCTATAATCATGTGAACCCATAGCTTCTCATAGTGCTCTAGATAGTACGTGTTTCATCACTTATCAGATTGTCAAGCGGTTTCAAGTCGTCTTGAAGGAATAATTCATGATTTGCCACAGTGAATAGATGAATTTCAAGATTTGTCCCCTATGTGTCTAGACACATAGAGAGCAAATCCTGAAATCCATTTATCTCATAATTTTTCCCTATGTGTGTAGACACATGAAGAATAAATCCTAAAATCCATCTATCTCATAATGACAAATTATGGAATTCTCCGTCTATACATATCATCTACCTCTGCTAAAAAGTGCCGAGCTAACATTCCACCGTTATTGGATAAGAAACGACGCTTTGAAGGCAGCATATCAGGTGCACAAGCACCATTTGGTGCACATATGGAAAAACTTTTTGTTTGGGTATCAAATTAGCATAAAAAATTCTGAAAAAAATTCTAGATGTAATTTATGGTGTTTTGTTCCATCCTTTAAAATTTGAAGTTCAAACTCAAAGTATGTTAGAAGATACAAAAAAGAGAAGTTTACTGTGAATAGTAACATTTGCCTTTTTTTTCAGCACCATTTGATCTATCATCAGTCGAAATTTTTCTTTTTGTATCTTCTAACATACTTTGAGTTTGAACTTCAAATTTTAAAGGGTGGAACAAAACACCATAAATTACATCTAGAATTTTTTTCAGAATTTTTTATGCTAATTTGATACCCAAACAAAAAGTTTTTCCATATGTGCACCAAATGGGCTTTGTGTACCTGATATGCAGCCTGCTTTGAATGGGCTCAGGGTACTACAGCGTGCGTTGCAGCAAAATATACCGTAGAACCGGTACTGCAGTGTTGAAATCGCAACAAACCGCTGACCGTTCAATTTCATCGCCAAAGACCCGATCCCACCCCTGAAACGAGCCGCCTCTCACGTGAGAAACAACTTCCAGAGAATTTTCCGGCTGCCCCAACAGCCCCCACCAAATCCAATCCGCGGCAGAACTTAGGACCCCGAACAACCGCACCGGCGCACCCCTGCCTGCCCATTAAAAATCTCCACTCAAATACAAACCGGTTGGCACTCACACACACAAGATCGCCCGCCACACGGTGCCACCCCACCCACACAACGGCCACCACGCGGGCCGATCTGATCAAAACCAGCCGAAAAAACCCACCAATGGGTGATAATATACCCTCCGCAAAACCAGCCGAAAAAACCCACCAATAGGTGATAATATACCCTCCGCTTAGTTGCGTATTGATATTATATCTTTATTTTAGATATAATTGGTTTTTTACCACTGCTTAGTTTGGTTTTTTTAACACTGCTTAGTCGGTTTCTTCGTAAAATATCTTGTTTGCAATAATTTATTAATATCTAGGGGTTTTTTTAGTGATAGAAAATGCCCGAATATCCCTCCTTCCTCTATCCATCCCTCCCGTTTCCCTTTCCCCAGCTAGAGGCAGCCATGGGACAACATGGTCGGCTCACAGTGACCAGGACAACATACAAAAAATACAAAAGAAATCAAGCAACCAGGATGAGACATACTGCATTGATGAGCTGCTGGGTGAAACATCTGAGGCACATGCGGTTTCTATACATGGAGGAAGTATGATTTCCATGGTGGTCAGAATAATCAGCTTGCAAACATGAACATAAAGCTCCCATAATCCAAGGAAAGCCGCAAAAGAGTTCCTTGAATTAGGACTCTGCAATCGATGAGCCCGGCAGGGACCAAATGCTCAAATGTAGCGAATTGGTGCTCAAACGAAGTGTTCCAAGACGCCTATTTCTTCACTACCAAGAGGGATCAAAATGAACCAAATACTCGTCGATACCTATCAATGACAGCAAATCATGCCATTTCGGATAAATTCTTGGACAAATGCATCCACCAAAATTACAGCAAAGTTTCTAAGAGAAAATATGCAGATTAATAGGATAAGAACACCATCCACCAAATTTCAAGCCAAAATCGATCAGGGCTGCACCCAAAATCGAATAGCACATCAAATTATCTAGCACATTTCAGAGAAAATCATCAGATTACCCACCAATAGAGGAACAAGGAACACATCTACAATCCAAATTGAAAGAACAGGTATAATTGTGTTGCCTGCTCGCGAATAGCACCAAACCCTTAAATATCCATTTTCACGCCTCCTGCACTAGCCCCGCCGCGCGCGAGATGGATGTGGACAATAGCTCGTCGGCGGTCACCAGCGCGTTCGTCAGCACGATGTCGTTGCTGAAGTAACCTCGCAAGAGAGGGCAAGAACTGGCACCGACCGTCCACGGCGAAGAGCAACTTGTCTACTGCTCCGGCGCGAGCCCCAGCGCGCACCAGACAAGGCCAGAGAGCACCTCGAAGGTGGTGCAGCGGCTGATCTCACTACTACAAATAGGCTAATACTGGACACCTCATTACAGACGATTTACTGGAACCGTCAGTATTAAATACAATCACATACGGTTTTGGTTTAGCGTCCGTCTGTGTTACTGGTTGCGCTAAAAACCGTTTGTAAAGAGGTAATATCACAGACGGTTCATGTTGAAGAACCATCTGTGATATTACTGAATTCTCAGACGGTAATTTATTGGAACCGTTTGTAATGAGAAACGACTTGTTAGTTGATTCCGACGGCCAATTACTCAGGATTGATCTTTTAAAGTGGTCGAAGTTGATCTCCAATAGAAGAAAGTAGAAGATATGTAATCCGGTAGGCACCTTGTTCCATATGTGTAACTTCACTGTCTTTGATGTGTAACTTTCGATCAAAAGATGATCAAAGCAGAAGTACTTCACTTGATCAGAAGTACACATCATATATGAAACCGGTTTTAACAAGTAGCCACTGCTTAGAGATTTTATAGAGAATAGACTATCACAGACGGTTCCATCTACCAATCGTTTGTGATACGTAAGCTATCACAAACGGTTTTATCTACAAACCGTCTGTGATACGTCAGCTATCATAGACAGTTTCATCTACAAACCATCTGTGATAGTCACCTATCACAGACGGTTCTGAGTTAATAACTGTCTGTGATGACCTCATGTCATTACTGACCCATAAATTCAGACAGCTCACGAAATCGTCTATGATGACGTTTTTGAACCGTATGTGATAACCTTTTCTATAGTAGTGTCCTGCCGTCAACGAGGGCGAGGCAGCAAACGCGCTCCAGCCTCTCCAGGTCGAAGCAAAAGGAGCGATTGACACAAGTGCGAACAACCTCACTGGAGATCTGCTCGATGCCGTAGAGCGCCGCTGTGTCGGAGACGTCGGGGATCTCGGCTGACTCATGGTGTAGGAGATTTTTGAGGGAAGTAAGTCGGCAGAGAAGGGAAGGTGTGGTAGGGCAAGAACGAGGAAGTAGGTGCCGACGGCGAGGCGATGGTGGAGGGTTGGGTTAGGTTGGGTTGGGGAATGGAATGGAATGAACACGTAGGAGGGAGAGCTGGTGGAAGGGAGGAGATGCGCACGGGCAAGCAAGGGTAACAAGGTATTTTCGCATAGCCAAAACGGGAAACCGGCCGGATATTAATAGAACTAGTTAAGTTCCTGTGCGTTGTTACGAAACATATCATAAATGTAATAGTTTATCAATTAAAGTAGATATAATATATCTCAATTCGCCAAGGCGCGCGGAGCAGAGCAGAGCAGAAGAGCAGGGGCGGAGAGGAGGAAGTGAGGCCCGTCTAGATCCGGCCGATAGAAGTGACGACGGGGGAGGGGGTGGAGGCGTGCGCGAAGCATAGCAGAAGAGTGGGGGTGGAGACGAGGGCGCAAAGGAAGAGGAAGTGCAGACGGTGTCGTAGGTAATGCTGAGAGAGGAGGAATAGTGAGGGTGCGCTGCGAGTAGATAGTTTGCTGATAACATTTAGTAGTAGAGATATTGACAAGAGAGTATTTAATAAAGCAAGAGTAAGCTAAGAGTAAAAAATCAATTAAGTGAGAAAGAGAGTAAAATATGAATACGCGCCTTATTCTCCCCACCAATGGAGCAAAAAACACGTGAAAACCTCCGCCGTTGACCCACTCGCACTCGCTCGCTCCCCTGCGTCGTCGCCAGCCTCCTAACGCACGACCCCACCTCCCGCGCGCCCGACGCCCACGAAGACCCGCCATTTTGCGGCCTCGCCCGTCGCGCACCATACAACACAAGTACTAAAACAAATCCAAGCGCCTTCGATACGATACGAAACTCTCTCCGGCGTTGTTAATTCCCACGGCTTTCCTCTAAAATCTCACCATCCCCTTCCCCTCCTCTCGCCCGCGGCACGTCAAGTGAGTATTGATTGTGCCCATGTTGCGCCGGGCCTTCTAAAATTCGGTTTCCCTGACACCATTTCTTTTTCTGGCCCGCTCGAGCCTCGAACGCCGCGTCGCCCCGCGTGCCCGAGATGCTCCCCTCCAGACCGAGGTGAGGACACGTTGGCCCCTGGGCAAGCATGCGCCTCCCTCCCTCTTAATAAGATCCTTCTTTTCCGGCCCTCGCCGCTGCTCTTTTATTGTTTTGACTATTTAGTTCCGCGATTCGATTCGATGAGCTGGGATTCGCCGTGCAGATCCGGGTCCTTCGAGGCCGGGCTCAGGGCCACCGTTTCTTCCAAAGAATCCAAGCCGTCCCCTCGTCTCCAACGCAGCCGCTCCACCGCCGCCGTCTCCAAGGCGTCGGCGTCTCCGGAGGTAGCGGCTGTCGTCGTGAATTCTTGATTACGTTACGTTACGTTACGTTACCTTCAAGGTCGATGGCTTTGGTGTGATCAGGGGCTGTACTTGTTTCTAACGGTGCTTCTTGGTTTTCTGGCCGGCAGAAGCGTCGCGGCGTCACCGGCGGCAGCGCGATGCAGCAGCGGGTGGTGCAGCTGGAGGAGGAGCTCAGGAGGGAGCGGGACGAGAAGGCGCGGGCGGTGCAGGAGCTCGATAGGCTGAGGGGGGATGGGAAGAAGGATGCCAGCGCGGAAAAGGTGCTACTTTTGGAGCGGGAGGTGGAGAAGGCCAAGGAGTCGGAGCGAAAGATGCTCGAGTCGCTGATATACCAGACGAAGCAGCTCGAGCAGACCAAGATTTCGCTTGAGGAGGCCAAGCTGGAGATCACGACGCTGCAGCAGAGCAACAGGAGCCTCGAGGCCGCGACGGCGAGTCGGCGGGCCGGCGTGGAGCAGAGGAGCGTCAAGGACCTCGTGTTCGGCGGCGCGGACCAGGAGATCAGGGTCCTGCGCAGCGAGCTCTTGACGGCGATGCATGGGGAGGAGAAGAGCCGGAAGGCGCTGGACGACCTCTCCGTCGCGCTCTCCGACGTGACCATGGAGGCGAAGCAGGTCAAGATTTGGCTCTCCGAGGCGCAGGCCGAGCTGGAGGCCGCCAATGCCGAAGCCGAGCGGCTACGCGGGGAGCTGGTCGCCGCCGAGGCGAGGCTGCACGCCGTGTCCGACGAGCACGACCGGTGCAGGCTCGAGGCCGAGGAGTCGGCGGCTGCGTGGGGCGACAAGGAACGCGTCTTTCTCGAGTGCGTGCGCGCGTCCGAGAAGGAGGTGAACCGGGCGCGGCAGGAGAACACCAAGCTGGTGGAGTCGCAGCGCGTGATCCGCGACGAGAACGCGCGGCTGCGCGACATCCTGAAGCAGGCCGTGGCCGAGGCCAACGTCGTCAAGGAGTCGCTGGAACTCTCCAGGGGCGAGAACGCCCGTCTCAAGGACGTCGTCGCCGAGAAGGACAGCGCGCTGCAGAGCCTCCGGCAGGAGTACGAGTGCATCAAGGTCAGCGAGGCCGCGGCTCAGGGCAGCCTCAAGGAGCTCAACTGCCTGCTCGCCGCGACAACGACGGCGTGCAGCACTCCCATGTCGGCGAAGACCGCACCCGTGCCGGACTACGGCTTTGATATACACCTTCCAAACGGACGTGTTGTCGCCAGCGAGAAGGGAACACCGGAGGCGGCATCACAGCGGTGGATTGCAGAGAAGTCCAGGACGCCGAGCAGCTGTAGGTACTCAATTGGCGAGCCCGGCAAGTTCAAGGGCGGCTTCTCGCAGTCTGCGAGGATGGGGAACCTGAACCAGAAGGACCGGATGTTCGCGTCGCTGAGCAACATTGCTGATCTCAAGCCCGCAGCGGACGCGGCCATGGACGATTTCGACGATGAATTCGACCACATTGATAAGAGCCACTACGATTGCATGGAGCATTCCATGAAGCACAAGAAGAAGAGGCCGATACTTCGCAAGTTTGGGGATCTGTTCAGGAGGAAAAGCTTCTATAAGGCGAATTTAGCGCCAGTACACTCTTAAATCTTCACATGTAATGCTTGTAGTTTTGTTCTGTTTATCTGAATACACGAGAAATGAAAAATTATTCGATCAAATTGCTTCCTTTTTTCTGAAATTTCAGTGGTTTATAGAATTGCCGGTATCTATCGCTTCTTTTGCTGAAAGTTCAACAGGTTCACATTTACATGGCTGACATACTGATTGAAAAGGATTGAATTTGAAGGTGATGTAACAAGATTGGAAGAAGTTGTCAGTTTTGTATGTTTCAACGTTGCCTTTTTTACACTTGGGATTCTAGAAACAGAAAGGGAAGTCAAGTTTCGCTAATGATGCCATTTGTCGGTGCATATGCTGATTAGGGCATCTCTAATATTGTATTTATTGTCGTCTCTTAGCTATGTCATCTTAATAAAATCCTACGTAGAGGAGAGAGAGCACAGATCGTCTCTTTTTGAAGAGACTATCATACACGCGAAACAAGACATAATACATAAATTTACTCTAGTTGACATATAAATCCATTTCAAAGAAAAAATATAAAATATAAATCTTGAAGAGTGTGCTAGAGACTATCTATCGAAGATATTGTCTCTAAAGATGATGTAGTATATATTAGAGACAAAGTTATCTCGAATTATTAGAGATACCCTTAGTACTACTCATGTTTTTCGTTTTGGCAGAAGGGTTGATACTGGAATATGATTGGAGCCTTCTGCGTAACATAGCTTCAAAAAATGATTTTCGCGTCATTATTTTCCTTTGCTTAGCATGCAATGTCAAGAAAGGAACACATACCAGAGAAAGTCTCAACAGATACGTATTCGATATTCCAAATTTCCAAGTCCTGCCTCTGAAGTGATCTTTCGCTCCTTTCATCCTCATTGTTCTCTCTGACTTTTTTCTGAATTCATTTAAGTAGTAGTCTTGTACCATTTCGGACCAGAAATGTCATGGAGAAGGCAAGAGGCCGCAGGCGTGAGCAGTACCATAGTATGCTACTGCAGCGCTGCGTGAACAGTATGATTGGTACAGTAGTACGCTGTTTTCCATATGTGTTGATTGGTTTCCTAGAATAAAAAATAGTTGGTTAGATAGATTATTTAGGGATTCTTTATCTATCTAGTTATTGTTACAAATATGATTTTATTTATTAGGAAGGTTAATTTTAATAGTTGTAAATATTAGATTGAATTGATAGGTTTCTTTATATATTATTTCTTAGGCATTAAGTTGGACTGTCCATATAAAAGGGATAGCATGTATCCATTACTGTCGTAGCAAGGCACTAAGAGGTGCCCCACACTCTAGGGTCGTCAGAAATACCGGTGTGCCATCGGAGATGCTATACATATGTAGAATCTGTCTGTATAACGTATTTAGACAAATGTACCTAAATACCCTCTCTCTCTCTCTCAACATTGTGAGGGCAAGAAGGTAAATGTCCCTTCTTGCCCTCCTATATATAGGGCCCTAAGGGCATGTACAAAGGGGGGCCTCCCATTTTACACACAATGAGCAATGTACATACATGGTTCTTGGCTCCTCTCCTTTCGGTCCATTCCCATGACAAAAGGGTACCATGTACCCACTTGTAAGATCGAGGAGGCCGACTAGAGGGGGGTGAATAGTCGTTTCTAAAAATATCTAAGGCTAAAACCAATTTCTAATGCGGAAGCTAATAACAATTCGGTTTTGCACAATTAAAACCTAAATCAACTAATCTTTACTAAGTGCACCAACAACCAACAACTATTGATAATTAGCAATCATACAAATACATGTGAGCAATAATTCTATGAATGTAAATTGCGCAAAACAAATCACAAGAGAACAAACCACAAAGACACAACGATGTTTTACCGTGGTGTTTGGAGACTTGCCGGTCTCCCTTAATCCACGTTGAGCTAAGCCCAACCACGTTGGACCGGCTCCACAACTTGCGCCAACACCTCCGAGGTAAGTCCAACCACTTGGACCGGCTCCAAAATGAACCAACACCTCGATCCGCTCGGGGTTGCTCTTCCTCCACTTCGGAGATGGCGAGCACCAAACCACTCACAACACGTCGGACCTTCTCACAAGCTTCTTGAGAAGATCACCGGACCACGACGCCTTCACGCCGTCTAGGTGTCGACAAACACCAAGAGTAATAAGCCAAGCCCCTTGCTTGACTCTCACCAAGTGCAACACATGCACAATTTGACGCTCAATCCAATTCTAGTTGCAACACATGCAACTAGAGTCTCTCCCTTTGCTCACAAGGTGCAACACATGCACATTTGAGAGGAGAAGCTCACACTAGCTCAATAGAATGAAATGAGATGCCAAGAGTTGCCCTCCAACCGGCCAAGGTGAGTATTTATACCCCACACACAAAAACTAGCCGTTGGAGGAGAATCTGCTGAAAATCAGGGAAACCTGGTCAGACCGCAAGCATAGGGTCGGTCAGTCCGGGCTACAATGCAACGGCTATAAAAATAGCCGTTACATGCAATTCCCGGTCAGTCCGCCCTCACAGGGTCCAGTCTGACCGGACCCCCGGTCAGTCCGGGCCTTCCGGGTGGAAGAAAAACGAAAAACTCGCCCTCTGGAAAAAGTTGACCGGCCTTATAAGGGCGGTCAGTCCGCACGCATATGGGCGGTCAGTCCGGGCTTTCAACTGCGGTCAGTCCGGCCCTGAATTTCAGCACAGACGACACTAGAAAAAATGGTTATAACTTTTGACTCCGATGTCGGAATTGAGTGATCTTGGGCTCTATGGAAAGCTTATTCAGAGGGCTACACAACCCATCTTTTTGATTGATCTCAAACACATTTGATCAAATCAAAAAGCACAACTTCAAAGAGCCAACACTATGGTCTAAGTCCAAGGAAATAACAACGAGCAATCTTAGACCATGCCAAGGGAAAATGCATGAATCCCAACAATTTGCAAAACACATTTGCAAACTTTGGTATCATGCCACAAGGAGTAGTAGGTACATGGACTTCAACTATTTGCAAAACATATTTGCAAAATATAGTCACATGCTACAAGGATGATGCATGAGCCTCGACTATTTGCAAAACACATTCGCAAATATTGGCAATATGCCACAAGGAGTAGTGGCATGTACTTCAACCATTTGTAAAACACATTTACAAATTATAGTCTCATGCTACAAAGAGTTAATGCATGAGCTTAAACTATTTGCAAAACACATTCGCAAACAATAGCATCATGCCATGGAGAGCTAGAGCAAGCGGGATTGAGCTATAAACACATGATTAGACTCAAGCTACCAGAAAAAACCCCTCTTAATAGTACGGCAAACCTATACTAGCAATCCGGTCTTCCAACCAAACACCAAGACCGGTAAAAGACTAGGAACACATCCTTAGCTCTAGCTAGTCATACCTTTACCATGCACACACACTTGAAGCTTGATGACGCACATCTTCACTTCAAATCCGGGTTCTTGACTTGAAAGCTCATCAACACATGATGAGTTCCTTTACTTCGGGTTCTTGACATGATGCTCATCAACACATGATGACATCCATCATCCCGAGTCTTGAAATGCATCAACATATGATGCATCCTTCACCTGACCTCCATCAACACATGATGGGCCTTCTCTTTGACTTGATGATCAATTCATGATCATCTCTTCTTCTTGAACATCGACACACGATGATTTCCGTTTCTTCGAGTTCTTGATATGATGCTCATCAATCCATGATGACATCATTTTCTTGAACTTGGCTTGATGATCATCAACACATGATGATCTTCTTCACTTCGGGATTTTAACTCGAACATCATCAACACATGATGATTTCCTATTCTCCCGAATCTTGACTTGATGACAATCAATATATGATGCTATCCAAAGTCTTCATCACCCGGGAACATAACCTATTCATCCAACTCATGAAAAATGTTAGTTCCACAATATGATTATCATTAATTACCACGACATAGCATTAATTTATAATGGTGGAACAAGATATCACAATCTTTCCCTCTTTGGTAATTGATGATAATCACTTCAATTGCAAATAATTGAATAGATTGATATGAGTATATACGAAATGCACAAGTTGAATATACTCAAAGGGTATATGAGCATATATGAACTACACAAGTCTCATATACTCATATGAATATATTAACTACATAAGTTATATATACTCAACAATATGTTTCAAAGTAAAGATCCTTAAAGTATGTGGACAAAGGAATATAGATCAATACTAATGAGACCATAAAACATAGATTGAACTCCCCCTAAATGTGTGCATACACAAATAAGAAAATATACACATATTCAAGTTAGACTTTTGGTGGAGTTCAACCTATATTTTGGATCCGTGGAATGCAACAATATATAAGAATATGATGTCGAATGCATACCTCTTCGATTTTCACCTTTTAATCCAACTGGGACTAAACATGAGATATAGCAATAGAAGAGTTAGTCTCACAAATAGATTTATCATTATAATGCATACATGTTTGGATTTTTATTTTTATATCCAAGCTGAGACTAAACATGATATAACAATAGAAGTGTTAGTCTCACAAGTAGATTTGTCATTAATAACTAAAACTCCATTAACACATAATGGCGGGTCTAGATTCTTCAATGTCCCCCTTTTTGGTGATTGATGACAAATCCTTTATAAATAACAACATTTGGATATAAATCAACATAATATAATAATTTAAGCTATTTGACTATTTGCATGCATGACGCAAAGCTAACTATGCATGGAAATAAGGTGAAATCATCATAATATAATAATTTAAGCTATTGAACTATATCCATGCATATCACTAAGCAATTTGAAGCTTCAATCATTACGTATGTGAGAATGATATGCATGAAAAGGTGAAATCACAAGAGAGAATATATTATCCAAATATAAAGATATTGATCATATAAACATTCTCCCCCTTTTGGCATTAAGCACCAAAAACCAACCAAAAACTAAGCCAAAAAGAGTTTTTTGTAAAACAATGAGCTTGGCAATTGAATTCATTTTAGTTTGATCATTGAAGTATCCTTCCTCTTTTGAAGTAAGTTTATGTTTTCAAGATATTTGAGGAAAACCAAAATAGGTCACAAACCTATTGATCATATATCATTCTCCCCCCTTAAACCAAAACAGGTCACAAACTCCTCTTTTATGGTCGAAAAGAGCAAAACAACTCGAAATGAGGCCATATTGGAGTTCAACTAAAAGAGATGATATTTGGAACACATTAAAATAAACTCATCCTTCAAATTTTCCCAATAAATATTTTTCATGAAGATACTATGCTCATTTTCACAAATTCACAAATTGAAATCATGTTGAGTTCACAACTTTTGTAAAACATTTCAAAAAGGTATGGAAACAAGCTCCGAAAAATATGAAATAAATCATAGAGCTAGTCCTTGTAAATCTGTACACTTTCAATTTTGGGAGGCTTAACCAAATGTCAACCATTTTGAAGATACTAAAATCACAAAGTTTCAGAAAATTGAAAGTTTCTAGTTTTTCATATTTTGACATTCCATTTGAGCTTTGAAAGATAGCTGAAAAATAAGCTAAAACAGTTCCAATAAATCTGAGAAATTTTTTCAACATAGAATAGCTATAGAGGATCAAATTTCATTATTATAGATTCTTCCAATTATAAACCCATTTTGAGATACAAAAATCACAAATCAGCTTAAAACATGTAAAAGTCTGAATTTTCAGCATATTGATCAAAAAGAGAAAAAGTCAAAACTTTTTAAAATAATGTCTAAGTATTTTTCAAATTTTGCAGAAGCAAACTTTAGACTCCTAAGAAACTTTTTCAAGAAGAATTTTTGAAAAAAGGAGTTTTCATTCAAAAGATATGCCAAAATGAGCTTTGTAGGTATGATTTTTGCTTAAATTGAAGAAAAAAAGCAAAACCTTTTCAAATGAAGTCCAAATACTTTGAAACTTTCCATATTTTAACTTTGTATTATTTAAAATGTTTACCAAAAAAATTTTGAAAAATAATTTTTCTTTCAAAAGATAAGGCAAAATGCGTTTTGTATGCACATAAAGAGAATGATTTTGCATTGAATGTTCAGAATGCAAACCAATTTGAATTTCATGGAGTTTTTCACTTCCATGGCTTTGTATAAGTTAGAAATACTATTTCAAGCCAAGATACAATAAGAAATCCAGCTCAAATAGCGAAACTCACTATATACAAGAATAGGTCATTTTGGGTAAACACTTATTTTTCGGTGAACTTCAAATTGATATAAATTTGCAACGATTGGTCTTTTGTAAAAACTTTGAACTAGATAAATGTTTGAAATAACAAACCCTTCTAATTTGGTATTGACAACTTTTTCAAAAACTCAATAGATTTTTATTTATGAAAATATGTCATTTAATTCAAAAACAAGATCATACAAGATCCTTTTGAGGCCAAATTTGCTATTTGTTTTCTAAAGTAGGAATTTTTACTTCAAAAGCATTTTAAAATATTTAAAATACATATTTAAGTACTCTTGTCTAGTTTTTCACAAATTTGAACCTTTTATGCTAGATTTTTGACTTTTGACCAAACAGACTCTTTTAAAAAGGCTAATCTTGCATATCATTGACAATTGTGCTCCAAGAATATCAAATAAAGCAAATGATAATGAAAAAATATGCATTTACAAGATCCATAAACTATTTTGGAAAAATTGTAAATTAGTTTTCCCATATAAGAGTTTACCCATTTTAAACAAAGCCCAAAATATTTTTCATTTTTTTGCTAAAAACTCCTTTTATAAAAACTCTCCCTTTCACAAAGGCTTTCTCCATCAACCAAAATCTCCTCCTTTGTCGTCTCTTTGAAATATATCAATCCAAAACTCATGATGACTTTTATCTCTTTCCTTGACCATTATTTGCAACCAAATTCTCCCCCTTAGACATTAAGCACCAAAAAAGTCTCTATGTCTTCATGTGGATCATACTTGAAAGATAATCATTAAACGTCACTTGGATACCACGTGTCGACAAGATTTGTATTTGCAAAGTGCTTGAACTTCTCTTGCAAAGATCTTCAAAGAAAGCATCTAAAGAGAAGAGGGAAAGAGAATCCACTCGTACACAGAGAGTACATGAGCTTGGTCAATAGAGGTAAGATCGGCAAGGAATGGAATTAGATATCACTTGAAGGGATAAGTTGATATCACTTGAAAGAATATCACTTGTAAAGACAAAGATGAATCTCATGCCGAGGTCAGGATGATCAAAAGGAGCTATCACTTAGAAAGAATACCATTTTTATGATAAAAATATCATAATACGATCAAAATGGCATATGGAGTCAAGAAAGTTCTCGAGGGTAGCTAGCAAGGATAGAAAGGATCAACTTGACTTTAGGGAGCAAAGAGAATGGCTGAGGAAATTGAAGATCAACAAATTTGGACAAAACCGCCAAATCTCCCTGTCGTCCCACCGGTCACAAGATTAGCGGTTAGACCGATAACAAGCATGCGGTCGACCCAGAGCAAGAATGCAATGACCGACCGAGATGAGGCTGAAATGTCAGCAGATTTCAGTTCTGAAATTTAGAGAAAAAAAGGAATTGTTGTATTTTGCTCCTAATTTTCACACAATCATCCACATAAACATATTTGGAGTATTTCCAACTTATATAGCCATTAAGAATCCAATTCTCAAATAGTTGTTAGGAATTAAGCTTTAGTTTTCACAAAAGAAATCTTATTTCCAAGAACTTTCTCCAAAAGATCCAAATTGAGCAATTAAAGATTTTTCAAGCAACTAAATGCATGTATGAGTCATTAATACCATTATGGACCTATTCATGTGAATAATCTTGGCTCAAATGGCAAAACTCACTTAAGTGCTAGAAAGTGACCACCGTTCGTCGCCCGCCTCGAGGCTATCGCCTCGGCGAGGCGGCCCCGATGCACCGCCCGCCTTGAGGGTCGTACCTCGGTGTGGCGACTCCGTGTCGACTTTGCCCCCATGGGCTCTGACGCTGCTCTCCGCCCACCTCGAGGCTGTAGCCTCGGCGAGACTGCCCCGACATGAATCTTCCTCCGGAGCTCCCTCGGTGCTCCCCCTTTGACCGTCTCCAGAGCCCCTTCGCTGGTTCACCTACATCTCTCGGGGTATCCCGACTCCCGAGGGGCCGGGGGCGACAGGATTGCGTCCGCTAGCCCCTCAGGACTGCGGGATATGTCCTCGCAACCTTGGACCACACAGACGAGGGCGTTGTCGTAGCAGGGCACTAAGGGGTGCCTCGCACCCTATGGTCGTCAGGAATACCGTGTGCCGTCGGGGATACTGTACATATGTAGAATCTGTCTGCATAATGTATTTAGGCAAATGTACCTAAATACCCTCTCTCTCGCAACATTGTGAGGGCAAGAAGGTAAATGTCCCTTCTTGCCCTCCTATATATAGGGCCCCAAGGGCATGTACAAAGGGGGGCCTCCCATTTTACACACAATGAGCAATACACATACATGGTTCTTGGCTCCTCTCCTTTCGGTCCATTCCCAAGACAAAAGGGTACCCTGTACCAACTGTCTAGCCTTTTCTTGCTACGACAATTACCAATAAAGCAATAAAAAAATCAAAAGTTTAACTAAGCCTCAGAGCCTCACTACCTTGACAAGGAAGAGTCCTGTCGGTGGTTAGACGAGGGCGAGTGCCCTACCATCTGTCCTCAGACCCGTACCCAATCAACGACCACAACATTTGGTATCAGAGTCACCCACCATAGCTTCCGATGCTGGACTCGTACCCCAGCATTTGGTATCAGAGCCACCGACAATGACTTCCAGTGTTAAACTATCTCCCTTCGCCATGTTGAAGGCTGGCAACGAAAAGATGATAGCCTCAATTGACAACATGATGGCCATCTTCAAAAAAACATGGGCATTGATGGTCAAGTTGAAGAAGCAGGAGGAGACGTCGCGTGTCATTGCAATGGTGGCCCTACCATCAACTTCCTTAACAGCACCACCAACACCACCCCAATAGGCATCACTGCCCTTGGTTGCACCTCCGGTGTGGCACTACTGGAGGAAGGATGCCGCTGTCCAGTGGCGATCTTTTCTACACGACCGATCGATTTTGTGCCATAGGCAAAGTAGAGCACATCAACTGAGGGGCCAGCACTGCCATCGTGTTCTTCCCGCCATCGTCACACTCCAGGGCAGTAAAGGCGTAACTGATGCTCCATGTCGGTTGCCCATGACGTTGACGCCTTCCTCAACGCCACAACATGATAAGGCGTTTCTTCCTTAGGCGCTATACGTTGGAGTGTCGCTAATCCGCTCTCAAGCGAATCGACGTCGGTACCGGATACTCTTGTCAACATGGGGCCACCAAGGACTTCAACCATGGCCACCATCACAGCTCGAGGACGAACTGGCTCGCCGTGAGGGGTGTAATGCTATGGAGAGAGGTGCGAGGCGATATAGCAGACGTGTGAACAGTACCATGGTACTGTAGCAACACGCGAGCCATGGCCGTCGGTACTGTAGCGTGTTTTTTTTCAATACACGCTGATTGGTTTTCTAGAATAAAAAATAGTTGGTTAGGTAGGTTATTTTGGGATTCCTTATCTAACTAGTTTTTGTTAGGAATATGATCATTTATTTTTAATAGTTGTAAAGATTATATTGGATTGATAGGTTTCCTTATAGATTATTTCTTAGGTGTTAAGTCGGGTTGTCCCTATAAAATGGATAGTATGTATCCATTATCAATAAAGCAATAAGAAATCAAAAATTGAACTAAGCATCTAAGCCTTAGAGCCTCATTACCTCGATAGGAAGAGTCCTGACGGCAGTTAGATGAGAGCAAGTGTTCTACCCTCGATCTTTGAACTCGTACCCCCAACAACTACCACAACAAGAAGACCAAATTATCAAACACATGAACAAGTCGCGTGCTTTGAAGCCTCGCCAAGTCGGCTTACAGTACACCAAGTTGCCCGTAAGTTTACTATTCATCTCTCAACAAGATCACCTAGCTTTTAAAACACCATCTTTACAGGGAAAATGCGAAGTCCAAAACTGAACGGATCAGAACCAAACCTGTCATAGCATTGTGGGTTCGTTTTGTTCTTCAGCACCCAGAAGGTTGTTATCGACTCATTGCCCATCCCTTTCTCTCCATGCTTCATCAAGTCAGGCAAGTCCACCAGCAATTGGGATTTTCAGATCCATTCATCTAAAAAAGGTGCTCTTTAATTCTTTCCAAGTAACAATTGCAAAAGTGTTGGTGTTCGCTTCTGCTTGAACAGTAAGCAGGATAACGATCAAGCGAGTCATGGGTGCACTTAAAACAGTAGGACTCTTCACGTAAACGGTAAACCGAGTGAGTTAAGCGTTGTGGCTTCAGTGCTTTCCACATCACGAAGTAAAGATGAACACTTTTAGTGTCGGCTTCTACTCAAGGGTCCATCGAAATAAGATGGCATACAGAAGGTTTTGGCTTTGTTAACAACTGAAAATCCATGTTTAAGTAGCTTTTGGGTGAACTAATTGGTGCATACAACTTAATATAGTATCAGAGTCAAGAGGTTTTAAATTCAAGACCGGTTGACACAATTAAAGAAAAATAATTGTAGTCTATTTTTATTGCACGTCTTAGACCCGAGGGAGCCTACAAGTGAGAGGGGTGTTGAAGTATAAGTGAATTTCCAAAACAGTTTAACCTTTTTGGGTGATGTAGTTGGTACATACAACTCAATAATCCATGCAAAGAATTACGTGGATAGCACTGAATAGGCTCTGCGTCATAAGTTCAGAAGATATCAAATGATCCTCTAAATCCCAGGTAGCAGAGGTGCACCATGCGTCGCACATATTCTATGTTTATTTTCTGAATGTGATTATACTAACAGCAAGATAATCGGGTCCATGGTCGGTGAAAGGGTTGCAAAGAATCACGCGATGCGTCATTGATCAACGTGATAGAAACAATTACCGACCGTCGGACGCGTTGGAGGAGGAGGCCATCGCGGTCGGGGAAGAGAAGTCGGTGACGGCGGCGTCGATCCGGCGACGGGGACGGCGATGGAGCTTCCCGTCGCTGACTGCGCGTCCCTCTAGATCGGTTAGGGTTTTGTCGGGTGGGGATTGCGGCTTAGACGAACCTCGTACCTAGAGCCGCCGGCCCCCACCCCTTTATATATTGCGCGTGACGGGGCCCACCACCAATAGATGGGCCGGGCACCCCGATCGTATGCGGATCAAGGCCCGATTAGCCGTTGGGCTAATCGGTTGAGATCAAACTAACATTCTCCCCCTTGATCTCAATCTGTGCTTTAACTTTAATTACTTTTGACTTTACTCATTCCATCATAGATTAGTGCACAGAACATGTCTCATCGTCACGGTCAATTGCCGATAGATTTAACAGCTACAATACACCTCTCTGTTCTGAAATAGTTACTTTAATATTTTTGGGCCATCTTTTAGTTCAGGAATCATAGGCTTTCCCTTAAACCCATGCCGGCTACATGTTCTCTGAACACGTTGGGTGGTAAGCCTTTAGTAAGCGGATCCGCTAACATCTTTGCGGTACTTATATGCTCAAGACTTATAATTTGATCCCGAACTTTATCTTTCACAACATAGTACTTTATGTCAATGTGTTTGGCAGCACCACTTGACTTATTGTTGTGGGCATACGTTCTCATGGGTTCATTATCGCAATACAACTTAAGTGGTCTATTGATGTCGTCAACCACTTTTAAACCGGGTATGAACTTCTTTAGCCAGTTCACCGGCCCTGTAGCCTCATAACATGCTACAAACTCGGCATACATTGTGGACGATGTAGTGACGGTTTGCTTTGAGCTTTTCCACGATATAGCTCCTCCTGCGAGAGTGAACACATATCCGGATGTAGACTTTCTATCATCTCCGTAAAATCGAATCAGATACCCCACTATATGGAGTAAATCGATCTTCAGATGTCATCATGAGGCCTTTTGTTCCTTGCAAATAACGCAAGACTTTCTTTATCAATTTCCAATGTTCTACTCCAGGATTGCTCTGGAATCTGCCAAGTAACCCGGTAACAAATGCTAAGTCAGGGCGTGTGCACACTTGAGCATACTGTAAGCTTCCGACAACTGAAGCATATGGAACCGCTTTCATTTGATCGATCTCATACTGGTTCCTGGGGCACTGAAAATCCCCATATCTGTCGCCCTTGACTATAGGTGCAGGTGAAGGACTACATTTATGCATCCCAAATTTCTTTAAGACTTTCTCTATGTATGTCTTTTGTGATAGTCCCAATATCCCTTTGTTTCTATCCCTGAATTTCGATCCTAGAACGAACGAAGCTTCACCAAGATCTTTCATATCAAAGTTTGAGGACAAAAACTTCTTTGTCTCCAAGAGTAAACCGACATCACTACTAGCCAAGAGGATATCATCCACATACGAGATTAGGAAGATAAACTTCCCATCTTTAAACTTTGCATAAACACAGCTTGTCCTCTACATTCTCTTTAAACCCAAATTTTCTTATTGTCTTGTCAAACTTCAAGTACCACCGTCTTGAAGCTTGCTTTAACCCATAAATCGATTTCTTTAGGCGGCATCCCATTCTTTCATTTCCTTCCATGACAAAACCTTTCGGTTGTGCTATGTAAACATTTTCCTCCAAATCCCCATTAAGAAATGCCGCCTTTACATCCATCGATGTAACTCTAAATCATAATGTGCTACTAATGCCATTATGATTCGAAGAATCTTTACATGAGACCGGAGAAAAGGTCTCATTGTAATCAATCCTTCTCTTTATGTAAATCCTTTTGCCACAAGTCGCGCTTTGTATCTTTCTACATTCCTTGGGAGTCAAGTTTTGTCTTGTAGACCCATTTACTGACCCTCTTGTTTTGGCTCCTTTAGGAATAATTTCCAAGTCCCGGACTTTATTAGTCTTCATGGACCTCATTTCCTCTTCCATGGCTTCAAGCCATTTTGAGGAATTTTCGCTTCTCATGGCTTCTTCAAATGAGGTGGGATCATCCTCCATTTGATATTCCTCTGTATGATAAATCGATAATCATCGAAATAGTGATCTTCTTACTCTTTGAGACCTCCTGGGGCCTCCTCATTTGGTACATCTTCGCTTGAGGTCTTGTTGCTCCCCTCATCTGTGGCAATAGGTTCTATAGGATCTGAAGAACAGGTTCCTCATTATCATTCATTGTTGCCACAGGAGGAACAATAACAGTCTTGGCAACACGTTGTCTTGCATCGTCGGTGCAATGATGACAAGTAGTGTGAAGAATGGCTCTTGAATCATCGGAGTGGGCGATACACCCGCTTCTCTTCAAGATCAATCTCACGAGCTACCATACTTCCTCTCATCATTTCATCCTCTAAGAAGACAGCGTGTCTCGTTTCTACAAACTTTGTATATCTGTTTGCGACAGTAGAAACGAAAACCTTTTGACTTTTCAGGGTAGCCAATGAAATGGCAACTTACTGTTTTGGGATCAAGCTTCCCAAGGTTTGGGTTAAATACTTTAGCCTCAAAGAGACTCCCCACACACGTAAGTGGTTTAATGAGGGAACTCTTCCTGTCCACAACTCGTACGGTGTTTTGGGCACCGACTTACTAGGCACTCTGTTGAGAATATGAATAGCGGTTTTCAACGCCTCCATCCATAGACTCAATGGCGGTGTGGAATAGCTCATCATGCTTCGCACCATATCCATCGAGTACTGTTGCGTCTTTCACTACTCCATTTTGTTGAGGTTCGCCTGTAGAATCTTGGGCTACTATACCATTTTCCTGTAAAAACCTTGCAAAAGGTCCAGGAACTTGTCCATATGGGGTATGTCGACCGTAGTACTCCCCCCCACGATCAGATCGGACTATCTTAATCTTTAAATCGTGTTGGTTTTCAATTTCAGCCTTAAATATCTTGAATTTATCCAAGGCTTCATTTCTTTCTTTGATTGGATAAATATATCCATAACGGGAGTAATCATCTGTGAATGTTATGAACGAGTCATAACCATCCACACTTTTCACAGGAAAAGGACCACAAATGTCTGTGTGAACAATTTGTAGAACTCCTGTGCTTCTTTTGGCGTCTTTCTTAATTTTCTTTACATATTTTCCTTTAATGCATTCTCTGCATTGTTCTAAGTCTGAGAACTCTAATGGAGGAAGAATGTCATTCTTAACTAGTCTTTCTATTCTCCCCCTCGAAATATGGCCTAAACGACAGTGCCATAATTTCGACGACGCATCTAGAGTTCTCTTTCGTTTTCTGTTTACATTTGTAGACGAGGATTCATTCACTTTCTCGCACGCGACGTTCCCATTATCGCACACGACATTCACATCATCACGTAATGATAACAAATAAAGCTCATTTTGTAAGATGGCAAGACCAACACATTCTTTATTAAACATTATTTCACACTTGCCGTTTCCAAAATGACAATCATAACCATTATTGTCCAAACATGAAACACTAATCAAATTCCTTTGTAAAGAGGGAACATAAAGAACATCTCTAAGTAAAAGAGTGAAGCCATCAGCTAGCTCTAATGAAAGATCGCCAACGGCTTCAACTTCAGCTTGGACTCCATTTGCGACTTTAACGCATCTTTCTTTTCTTTGCATAGTCCTCGTCGAGCGGAATCCTCAGAAAGAATTAGCAACATGAACAGTTGTTCTGAGTCAATCCACCAAGTAGATTTGAATATTGTACATACAGGATTCATTTATAAAGGTAATAATGTTCTCACCTTTCTTTGCCATTATCATCTTTAAGTAATCGGACATCCTTCTTGTAGTGTCCGTCTTCTTCTGCAAAGAAGACACCGATCTTTGTCTCTCGCAAACTTATTTTGTTGAGGCCGATGGACATGAGCTTTTCCTTGTTCTTTGAGGAGAAGTTATTTGTTGAAGTTCTTTTTCTTGTTGTCCTTCACATAGTTGATAGAACCACCATGTGAGGATTTAAATCTTTCCTCCTCTTGCACACACATAGCTATGCACTTTTCTAAGTCCCATTTCTGTCAGCATGTTATAGTTGACAACAAAGGTGTCAAACTTTTCCTAAGAAGGAAGCAAAATCAAATGAATAAGGAACTCATCCTTGAGAGCCAAATCCATTGGTTTAAGCTTGGATGCCGATTGCTCATCCTTAGTATGTGCTCTCTTATGCCACTTGCCACCACCGAGTACCTTTACATTATAAGTCGCTTAATTAGTCGTGTAGCATAAGTCTTTGAAGAGCCAAGAACCGACTCTTTATTTTCTCAAGGTACTCGTGTGTGAAGTCACACTCTGCGATTGAGCCCAATTGCGTGCTCAATCGTGTTTTTTATCACACCCCATACATTTCTTGTTGGTCAGGGTCCATTTCTTATGCTCAAGGTCATAAGACATCCGTAAGGAGCATAGTCCTCTGTCTTTTCTCGCCAAGCAAGGTCGTCCTCATTTTCTTTTTTCTCACCGGGCGCCAGGGCTCAAGTGGGACGTCTTGTGGTGAGGACCCAGTCCACCTCACCAAGATAAACGCTAAGTCTATCTTTTTCTTCCACTCCCCATAGTTATCTCCTTTGAGAGTGGGGATCTCTTTGATACAACTCATCAAGTTGTATCCGCCTGAAAAATAATTCAAATAAAAGTGAGAACATAACAGCAAAATTATATGCCTTATTTCCAACGTTGGTCAAAAAATACGACATACAATTTTAATCTATACATTAAATCTACATCACCGTTGGGCAGAAATAGAAATAATGTATAAAATCATCAATTAAAAATTATAATACTGTTATTATCAACGTTGGTCAGAAAATAACAATGTCATAATTCACAACAATTCTCAAAAAATTAAATTCTCCCGTTGGTTCGAATTTAATTTAAGGAGTAATCAACATTAACTTTTGCAGCGGAAACTATGGAAATTATATCTATTTTTTCAAAATTAAATTCTCCCGTTGGTTCGAATTTAATAATAAAATAATAAAATACTTTTTGTTCCCATCGGGTCACCCATCTTGGGCTGCTCCCATAGCATGTGCGTTTAACCCCAAAGCCAAAGGGCATGAGCTGCCAACTTCTTTCTTTATTTCAATTACCTCCCCAAAACCGGATGCAAACCCCATTTCCGGTCCAGCAACACACACGCGCACGGTCAGCCCTAAAAGCTTGTGCTCTCTCCATCCCGTAAAAGGCGGCGCCGACTCCCTCAGATCCGAAAAAAAAGGGACGACGCAAAAGGAGCGGAGGCGCTGCCGCCAATTGGCGGAGAGGGCGCGGCGCGGCAGCCAGAAGGGCGGCAAGACGCTTAAGCAAGCAAGCAGCGCGCCGGATCACGCGCAACAAGCGGCGGCGGCGGCGAGCGGCAGCAACAAGGTGGCGGCGCAACCGGGAGGCATGCACATGACCAAAGGGCGCGCAGACGCGCTTAGCAGCAGAAGGCGCAAGACTCCGGCGAGCACGCGAAGCGGCGACGCGGGCGGAGCTGCGGCGGGCCATGACAGCGTCCGCTTCGGCGGAGATGGCCCCGAAGCGAGCGAAGGCGCGGCCGGCGGCGCGGCGGCCGAGGCCGGCCAGATCTAAACGTAAGTCCCGATCCCTTTGCCCGCTCGATACCATTGATAGAAACAATTATCGACCGTCGGACGCGTTGGAGGAGGAGGCCATCGCGGTCGGGAAGAGAAGTCGATGACGGCGGCGTCGATCCGGCGACGGGACGGCGATGGAGCTTCCGTCGTGATCAAGGCCCCTCTAGATCGGTTAGGGTTTTGTCGGGTGGGGATTGCGGCTAGACGAACCTCGTACCTAGAGCCGCCCCCCCCCCTTTATATATTTGCAGTGATGACGGGGCCCACCAGCCAATAGATGGGCTGAGCACCCCCGATCAGGGCGCGGATCAAGGCCCGATTAGCCGTTGGGCTAATCGGTTGAGATCAAACTAACACAACGCCCTGTTGAGTGCACTGGATCACATCGTACTAAACCCTATCACTTTGTTTCTTGAAAATTGCTAGACACGGTGTCGCATGCGAAGCTATCGAAATGTACTCAACTTGGTTATGAGTAAACGTTGTTGTCACATGACTAAAAAGGTGTCTGGACTCTGGAGGAATCTTGTTCTTATTATGTTACGATAATAGAGTACTTTGTTGAAGAAGCTTGAATGGGCCAAAAAGGTGAGGATTTTTTGTTTCCTTTTCCAGTTGAGCAAGCCTGTGCTTGGCTCTCGAGGATCACTTCACTTGGGGAGTCAGCATTGCACGACCAACCGAAAACCCAAGGAAAAAAATTGACCAAAATCGAAACGTTAATACTAGATTGCGGATCGAGAGGCGATTCTGCTACACGCTGGTAGCCTGGAATGAATGAATGAATTATGAAAATACGAACGCTGAGCTTGGAATTCTACTGCACGCGTTGTCACTCCGCCTAAAAGACGCGGCAAATGCTATCGCACGAGCGCGCGCAATCCACCCGGGCGGCCATGCGAGGCACGGTGCACTTCTTGGCACCTGCACGATCAGAAGCGATACTCCTTGGCAGCGCCAATGCCGCCACGGGAAGCACTGCCACCGTCCATTACCACCAGTCCACCAGCACGGCAGCACTCCTCAGAAGCATGGTATAGTTCGTTGATCACGTCAGAAACAGTCGCAACTCATACCACCCAGCCTTGAGCCTACAAAAGAGGTGGCAAAAGAGACCATATGTTGGGCAAAGACAGATAAATTCCAAGCTCGAATGGGCGGGGACAAGTCTGCGGGGATGCTAGTGGTCCAGCGGAGGCCAGGAAACTTCACTCAGAGATGGAAGGAAGGTGAGGAAAGCACTAGTCAGTATCAGGGAAGGTGAAGAAATAAAGCAACAGTCAGAAACTTTGGATAAAGGAATTGGCCAGCGGTAGATGGAGAATGGTGGTTTGGTCCAATGCAGGGGAACAACGGGGATGGAACTTGGAAGACCGGCCGGTCAGGCATGGGCTAAAAAACCACTGGTTTTGGCGCGTGCCAAAAGACGGGTCTTTTTGAAGTCCGGCATCGCCTTTTCGTTTGGCAGTTTGCCGGCCTGCGCTTGCCAAATGCCAATCCGGTCGGTAATGGGCCGTCTCACTGACACACACCGGCAGAGAATTGTTCTCTCCTCAACACTGACGCATGGAACACCGTCTAGCCTTGCAGAATCGCCAATGGTCAAGACAGATACGTAAAACAGGTGTGGAAGTAATAGCACCCATGCATTCCATTTCCAACTCGCATCGCGCGAATTCAGATAATAAGATATGCAAACACCTCAGCGCAAGATCCTGTGACAGTTTCGACACAATTACTGATTTCCACAGTAAATTCAAGGTTCAGATAAGACCTAGGTGCACACCCATCAGGCGGATGGACGAAATCAAAACACCTCAGCGCAAGATCATGTGACAGACACAATTACTGATTTCCACAGTAAATCCAAGGTTCAGATAAGACCTAGGTACACACCCATCAGGTGGATGGACGAAATCAACAGTTCAGCACGACCAACTAACAGAAGATATAGTTTTAGAACACAGAAACAGAGTACTGCATCGACACCATACTACGGACTTCTTGTATTAGTACTGTTCACACCACCTACTAAATGTTCAGCAAAAGCGGAAACGCGGTCACAGATGCACAGGGGCAGGGAACCTAAGCCCTCTCGCCACGGATCCTCCTAGCCAGCTGAATGTCCTTGGGCATGATGGTCACCCGCTTGGCGTGGATGGCGCACAGGTTGGTGTCCTCAAAGAGACCCACCAGATACGCCTCTGCAGCCTCCTGAAGAGCAAGCACCGCATGGCTCTGGAAACGCAGATCAGTCTGCACAAACAGGACGGGGGTTGATAAATTCCCTTCGTTTACTTGATGTGTGAGATATCCGGAGCACAATAATAGCATGAACAAATCTCTACCTTGAAATCCTGGGCAATCTCCCTCACAAGCCTCTGGAATGGAAGCTTCCTTATCAGCAGCTCAGTGCTCTTCTGGTACTTGCGGATTTCACTGCAAAGTGATGAGTGAAATTTAAAAGTTCTCATTTGCAAATACTTTTTTAACTAAACTGTACACAGTAACATAGATCGTAAACATAAGCTTTACGCACCGAAGAGCAACAGTCCCAGGGCGGTAACGGTGAGGCTTCTTCACTCCACCAGTTGTGGGAGCAGACTTACGGGCAGCCTGTTGAACCGCAAAAAACCAGTCAAGTATTGCCAAGCAAACAATACTAGATATGATAACCGGTCAGATATTCATAATAAGCTGGCACAAAACAAAAGGTGAGGTTCAAACCATGCTACCAAGTATAGAATAGTCAAACAGTAATAACTTGGCATAAGAAATCTGCAAAGTATTACAGGGACAAACCTTGGTGGCTAGTTGCTTCCTGGGAGCCTTTCCTCCAGTGGACTTGCGAGCAGTTTGCTTAGTACGAGCCATGAGCAAATGAACTTTGGTTTACCTGAAGAAGAAATACAAACAATCTCAATGATGTGCATAGTGGAGTACCACAACTGTAATTTTCTCACAACCATACATAAATGGCTGAAACAAACTTTGCTTGTTGCTAGCATATCTGTTTAGTAACTATGCAAAGATTTAAACAATTATCAGCCCAGAATACCTACTGTAAGATTGAAATACATACTTAGAAAACATTTAGAAGACATGCTACTTCTGATGGAATATAAAGCCTTTTCTAAGATTCTTCATTCATATATGAAGCAAAACATTACAGGCACCTATATTTTGCAAATGAAATCAACAGAAAATATAGCCAGTCCAATAAATCGAAATCTACTTTCACATTTTTCAGATATCATGGTCCGATCAATTGCCCAAAGTTACCTACATGCCCCTTTAGTTTCTCAAAAAAAAATGAGCCTTAGCAAACAGATTGGTCTGTCACTTGCTAACGTTAGACACCCAGACAAAAGATATCGATACTAAGATGTTAACCCAGTAAGAGTGCTACATAAGAATCTTCATTCATATATGAAGCAAAACATTACAGGCACCTATATTTTGCAAATGAAATCAACAGAAAATATAGCCAGTCCAATAAATCAAAATCTACTTTCACATTTTCAGATATCATGGATTCATGGTCCAATCAGTTTCCCAAAGTCACCTGCATGCCCCTAGTTTCTCAAAAAAACTGAGCCTTAGCAAACTGATTGGTCTGTCACTTGCTAACGTTAGCCACCCAGACAAAAGATATCGACACTAAGATGTTAACCCAGTAACGGTGCTACATTAGCAGGTGGTACTACCCAGAGCTCCTTGAATTAAGAAATCAACGTCATTACTACTTCCATGTATCAACGTGCACATTTGAGTTTCACTATCAATGCTGGCTTAACTTCACCCTACAAGCCTACACCCATTCATTCCACGATGAGCCTAGATGACTAGATAATATTTTTCAGCACCATGATCAAAATTCCTACATAAACTCGTTCTCACAAAACAATATAGCATGCCAATTTATGACATACAACGTGGAATTCATACTTCAGACATCAGACATGACAGTACCAACTATCAACTAAGGCCAATCTCTTACCATCCTACCGACCTAAAAGTACCATGTAATCACTTTCACAGTAAGACCAGCAGACACCAGATTTTCCAATGATACGAAAAGAACTTTGATACCATTATAGTGCACATGAAGCTACAAATTTGCGAGAGTTGCTTTATGAGTAAGCCGAGAACCTCATATGTTATCGAATCATGCGATTCCCAACTACACAGATCGGTATACTACCAAACCGCAAAATCTGCATCTCATAGGCACATGTGACCGCAACTAATCGAAATTAAGCATGAGAAAACCACAAAATCCCTCGAAACAATCACAGCGACGAACTGTGCCCAAACCCTAATCGCGCCTAATATTCAAATTCGCGCCGTTCTAATCACGAAGGTAGCCGCTAGCGCCACGCACCGAGATCAACACGAACCAATCACCAGCCGAAGCGGCAAACAAAGGAATTACACAAATGAATCGATCGAAGGGAACAGGGGAGCATGATTTACCTCGCGCGATTCCCGAATCCCTAATCCGCCGAGAAGTTGCGACTTCGAGTTTTTCCCCTCTTTAAGAAAGCGGCAGTTCTGCCGTTGGGCGAGGCTTTATAGTCGAGGGTGGGCGGCCAGTCGACCACGTCTCCGTTCGAAGCGACGGTGGAGATCGGGCCCTTTTGTGCTTCGTCTGGCACGATCGGACGGTGGGCGCGGGCGGTTTCGCAGTGGCACGGATCGCGGTTGGTAAACGGCGCGCTCCTATTGGCTGTGATATGGAAGACGGGGATACTGGATTAGTGTCGAATTAGTGGGGTTATTATTGTACGTGGCGGTCGTGTACGGTGTGGATTTTTTGTACGTATGGGGAAGGGGCGTGCGACTGACACGTGGGGACACTGTGTCGGTCATGTTACGAAGACGAAGTATCGTATTGATCACGAGTGTGGACTCTGGTGTTTGTGGGTCCAGTTCCGGTAATGATCGTGGGAGTGACCCTGGTGAGTGGGTCCAGGACCGGGGCTTTCTGCACGGTTGCACAAATGTTGCAAAATCTCAGTGTTGGAATAACCATGTGTTTAGTAACTCTGGAAATCTGACAAAAGCATGAATGTTAAGATAGGGTCTAATGGGTTAGAAGTAACTTGATTTTGAAAGAAAACAGCTGGATGGGGAGTACAAAGCAAAACCCATTCGAGAAATTAGTACAACGATAGTAGTACAATGGATGGATCATGAATGAGCGAATAGCTAGACTGATGGATTTCTGACTACTGCAGTACAGAGAAGGCTACGTTACGAAAGTAAAGACAAAACGAAGACCTGAGCATCAGCACGTTCTCCACCCCTTCCTCTTTCTCTACGGCCCATTGACCCTCAGACCAAGTCTCGGCAGACGGCAGCGCCTTATGGGGCCCAGTATTCATACCATCTTGGGCCAGGCCACTCGGCTTCGCGGTAACTTGGTCCCGGCCCGCTACAGCCTCACGTCGCCAGCTCCACGAATCGTAGCCCAAACCAGCCGGAAAAAGAAACGCCACACAATACTTGCAATTACCCGCAGTTACCCGCCGCGCGCTGCCGCTTCGCCGGCAACGCGCCGTTTCCGTCCCCGTCGCGAGGAATCCCGGCCTCATGCTTGAGTTTACTCTACATGAGTAGATTAAAGTTAAAAAAATATAATTAAAACACATAATAAACTGGTCGGGATTACGATCAATTAGCTTAAGTTTTCTTCTCGAAAGTCTCGATTGCTTCCTTGTGCTCGAGAGAGGTCTCATTGAACCTGATCGACCAGTCTTCGATCGACCGGTCCTTGGTATTACACCTCTCTTCAAGCCTAGTTATGATGGCTTCCTTAGTCATAACCTTCTTGAATTTTTTTGTCAATTCCGTCAAAATATGATAAAGGGAGAAGATTGAGAAACAATGAGGGACAAAATAACAAAAAAGGGAAGAAGTCAAGAAGAAGTATAGTTCGGAGTTTTTCTGGTTCAGTTCTCCGACCACAGAGACATTCTCCAACATACGCTATAAAAAACATATATAGCAAACCTCTTTAAGTTTTGCTAGTTGACCACAGCTTAATTTGCCTACTGTCTTGCGTCTGATCGAACGATGCAGTAATTGCTGCCCGGCCGTATTTTGTTTTGCTAGTTGTGTTGTGCGGTGATACACATCTGGTCTGTGCCAGCTAGTCTTCGGCTCATCAGCTCATGCAGACACAGGCAGAAAATTAAGTACGAGGTGACTAGGTTTGGAAAGAAGAGGGCAGAATCGTCTTTTCACATTTTTATTTCGAGCGACACTTACCAAATACAGAGAGAATGGTAAATATTAGCTATTTTAATCTTAGAAGTGGCAATTCCTCAAGCTCAATCTTAAAAGTGGCGAATATCCAAATCCATGTCTTATGAGTGGCAAATCATCATCCCCCCCCCCCCCCCTTTTTGTGAAGGGGAACACAGACATGTTATTGACGAAACAGGTTTACCCAAAAAAAAATTCAGATCGAGCTAACAAGAATGACCACCTTGTTATACTTTACTACTGGCTTGTAATAGACTCTCGAGAAGAAGAAAAAGAATCATCACCCCGTTAGAATTTTGGCAAATGGCAATACGGCCGAATCATCGGAAACGGTCGCTTGAGCTCAATTGCAAAGTGTTCGAGACCGCCGTGGCCTGCAGGCGAAGACGACGTGGTGAGCAGTCTACGGGGTTCCGTACCATAGAAATATAGAATCAATTCGGTAATGATTTTTGTCTTTAACATCCTGAACGTTACGTTATAATTCCAACGAAAGGCTTCATCATGAATCCATTATCACAACCCACCCAATAATTTGCTATCACGCAAGATTCCAACCGAGAAAACCTCTCAATAATGGAGACAGAGAGAGCAATCATGCGAGCCGCTCCTGCATGATGCATCGGTGCTGTCCTACGACGCAACGGCACAGCACCGCGCAGTTGAGTTCGCGCAAAAGCTGCGACCTTTATAAGCCCCACACCACCTCTCCAACCTCCCACACACACTCGCATCCTCACAGCGCAGACGCAGAGAGAGCAGGCGAGAAGCGAGCCAAGAAGAACCTAGCAAGGCTGCATACAATGGCTGCTTCTCCCCTCGCCATCCTCTCCGTCCTCGCGCTCCTCGCCGTGGCCGCCACCGCGCAGGCTCCGGGCGCGGCCCCTGCTGCGGCGCCCCAGGCCCCTCCTCCCCGGCGGCGTCCCCGCCGCCGGCGATGCTGCCCCCACCCCGGCCCCCGTCGCGCCGCCCAAGTCGGCCCCGGCGCCGGCCCCAAGGTCGCGCCCACTCCAGCCCCTACGCCGTCCGCGGCCGCGCCAGCGCCCGAGGCCCCCGTCTCCTCCCTCCCTCGCCCACCCCGGAGATGTCGCCCTCCCCTCCACCGCCGAGCCGCCGGCGTCGACCACCCCGGCCAACGGCGCCGCTGGCCTCCGCCCCGCCGTCGCGTTGGTCGCCATTGCCGCCGCCATCTACGCTTTCTAGATGACCCGATGATGTTGATCTCTTCTGTTTCTTGATCATTTCGTTTGTTTCTTGCCTGCGCTGCTTCTGTTTTTCTTTTCTCTCTCTCTCTCTCTCTCTCTCTCTCTCTCTCTCTCCCATCCTCACATTGGTGTACCTTCGTGTTCTGCTGTAATTATGAGCATTGATTTAATTTATGCATTTCATCATTCTTACTCTTAAGATGCTACGCGTGCTTTTGTGTATGTTGGTGTCCCTGGGCAGTTTGGTTTGGCTTCGTGGTTCCAGGGCTAACAAAGCTGGTTGCTTTGGCCTTTGAGAGTATGAGCAGCTAAAAACAGTTTCAGAAAACTATAAAAGGATAATAATGAATAACCTGAAAACAAGAATACGGGAGTATGAGCTATCTCACTCAGCCAGTTAAAACTTCGGATGATATAGGCAGGTGAACTTGATCTACTCAGTACTCACCACAGATCATAGGACATAAGCATGCTGTGAATTAGTAGTGTGGGATTGGTGAGGATTTAACTTTCCAGAACACAAATACGCATCAAAAGATACTAATGGCACATAACATACACTACGAATACCTGAGTTCAATCTGGCTCAGTAAACTAATGGGCTAAGGGCACCACCATTATCTCTTCTTGAAAGCCGTATGAGGATTGTCAAAAAGAGAAGAATATCTCACAGGAAAATCCATACTGCTATCCGGGTCAGATTCATCGCTCCTGGCAATGGCATATAGTAGTAGCACAGTACACTAGTTATACCCACTCTTTGTGCAGATCCCAGGCTGTCCTGCCCCTCGTGAGCTGGCCCGTGATCCAAAGCCAACGGCGAGAGGGGAATTTTTAAAAAAAATTGGCCCATGCTGCCAGCTTGATCATAAAAATAGCGTGCTTAGTCTCAAAATTACAAATCTAATTCCTACCGAACGCAGGAGAACTAGAGGTTGACATGTGAAACTTTCCGTGCTAGGGAGCGCGAAAAGCCGATGGGCAGCGCGGCAGGCTGCGCAGGCGTGGAAGGTGGTGGGCTCAGGAGGCTTCCGCTCCACCGGAGCACAGCAAGGAGACCGGCAGCTTCCGCGCCACCGGAGTGCAACATGTGCGTCGAACTGGTGTCATCAAGCGCTTTGCAATGCAAAGGCATTAATTGCATTCTTTGCTGCAATGCTTTGCATTAGCATTAATTGCATTCTTTGCGATGCTTAGCATTAGCATTAATTAATGCATTCTGCGTTTCGGGACAGTGGAAGCTGCCGGACTTCCTGCACTCGGGTGGCATGGAAGCTACCCTGCCCCCAGCCGCGCTCCGTGGCACGGAACCGGTCCGTCACCTTTCGCGCCACGCGGCAGGATCCCACGCCCGCCCGTTTTCCGTGCTACCCACCGGCTTTTCACACCTCCTAGCTCGGAAAGTTCTATGTATTAGCCTCCGGAACTTCCACCCTGGGCAAGGGACCTGATTTGTAATTTTGAGAGAAAGGAGCTATTTTTGTAACTGGAATCTGACGCGGCGAGCCATAGAAAACTCGAACGTTTGTGTGTGTTTGCGAGCTATTGCATTTTTCGACAACGAGCAGGTAGGGCCGTGCAGGTGAGGCGACAGCTGGGGGTGGGGGTTGGGTGGGGTTAGGGGCGGACGGAGCGAGAGCGCAAGTGGGTTCGCGGGAACTTCGAAGCACGTGCCCGTGGGAGGCGATGAGATGCGATGCCCCCATGTGGCTCGCCGCGCCGAGCGCGCCGGCGGCTCAGGGTTCCCTTGTCCCACTGGTATTTCCCTTGTCCCTCGTAATCTGAGGGAGAAGGCCATCTGATGAGGCTGAGCAGGTTAATCTGAGTAGTACATGGATCTGAACCAAGTGTTGCTTCACCGTCGTCCATGGTAAATTGCTAACTATATATAGGCTACTCGCTCTAACCCATATGTAAACTTGGCATGTATCGTTCAGCAGCCACGGATGCAAGGACCTCATGCAATATGGCACTTACTGAGCACCAAACAACAGCATTGCCAATTTAGTGATTTACCGTTTCCTTTTGCAGTGGTAGCACAAAAGTGGTACAGGCAAAATTATTTGCCGGCACAGTTCATAGTAATTTTACCTTCTCCCGACTAACAGAAACTAAACATGTCTGCAGACTGCAAACATGAAACGAGAAAAAGGACATCAAACACGGCGTTTTGCCTTTGTTCTGTTACCACCTACTGGTAATTTCTTCTTTTCTTTGCCATCTTGTTTCTCTTCTTCCTGTGTTCTTTCCCTACGATTCCTCCTTCGTGACCTTGTCAATGATAGGATCCACTATTGAATCCACCTCTTTCTTTATCTCGTCCACCTGCTCCATTAAACCAGGGGGAAATAGTTAGTGGTTTCATTTATATATGACAATATCTTCACATAGACGTAGCACCTCAATCTTTACTCAATACTCGTAGAACTAACTAATTAAGTCATTTGCCATCTAATGCTATTGAGCCTTAAGCAAAAAAACAAAAAACAAAACAAAACAAAAACACTCTTACTAGATGGATTTAATTTATTTGACGTTTTGCCTTATCCTTCACAAGTAGTAGCAACCTTGTGCTTCGTGTCAAAAAAAAAAAACCTGTGCCTAGCATGCATGTCTCCATCACATTACGAGGCGGGCTACCTTTCTACAAATCAGCACGTATCTCCAACTAGCGAATATAGCAAGGAACAGCAGGTAACTTGCACGACTGAACCGTGAGCTAATTAAGCAATAGTACAGTAACATCAGCAGCTGCCGCTGCCGTGATCTAAACACTAAAGTACCTTGTATTGACCGAAAGACCAATTCAGGCAGTTGTAAATTAGGCAATTAACCTAACCTTCTGGATTAAGGCCTCGGCTTTCTCGGCATCCTCCTCGATCGCGTCTGTGATCGTCTTAATCTTCGAGGCAGCTTCCTTGATATCTTCATTGCCGGGAAACGCGTCGGCCACCTCGCCGGCGATCTTCTCGGTCGCCTCTGCCACCGTGTCGACCACCTCGATCGCTACCTCTGCCGTCTTCTCCACCGTATCTATCAGATGTGATTTACACACAAAAAAAAAATTGAATCAAAATGCATGCTAGGATCAATACAAGTGGTGAGTATATGATTTCGATTTACCTTCCAATGCTCTTATCTTTCTGTAAATAGGTATTGCAACAATGACGGCACCAACGACCCACTTGGCCCTGAGAAGCACATAGGTTGTGAATATGAGGAGGAAATTGATGAAACAAATGCAGAAATATCTGAACAAGAAACGGATGTAGATGTAACTTTTCTGCACTCACCACGAAGGCATGTTTGGTATTGGGAGATTTCCTCCAGACGATTTCGCAGGACCAGGACCAACTGCAGGGATTCTGAACCAAAACAGATGAAAAAATTATGCATCAAGCGTTGGGCAGTAGCGTGCAAGTTTGTTGAAACTTCTGATACATGCCATGATGAATATGCAAGCTACTGAAACATAAAGAAAAATGATATGTACTGCTAGTTTGTGCATCCTAAGAACAAGAAGCTTGAAGAGAGATACAACATCGTATGCACTTACTGTGTTGCTCCTCTGATCGGCATGGCACTGTTGATGACCAATGAGTTCATCGTTAAGCCGATAAGGATTTGCCGGCGATGAGCCGATGCAGATATTGCCGTGTTCCGGTGACGCCGAGAAACCTCTGGAGTGTATAGCGCCAAGCCTTTGGAAGCAACGAATGATTTGAGAATCGCCATGGGATTTAAAAGGTTTCAAGGTTTCTTCTACGTTGAAGCTACTCTTTATGAGTATCTAACTTCAATTTGGGGCAATATGCATCTGTAGCTTTCTTCTGCTCTAACTTAAAACCTATCAGTCTTCACCAACCATAAGAAAGGAGAACGTGACGATCAGTACACACCACGAAGATTAATTGTAGTAGAATATAGAGCCATGCAGTAAAGACCTGATTTCTTTAAAGCACTCTTATAGGTTGCTGTGAAAAAAGAGGTTGACTTAGAAGTGAGATTGAACAAAACGTTACATTACTTATGTGATTGAAGTACTCCAGAGCGTAGAAAACACTGACTTCTTCAGAAAGTTTTGTTGGTCGTGTCTTACCTTTTCATACAACATATCTTGACGTGATTATTCTTTTAATTCAAAACTACAATAAATGAAAACCTAGAACTTTCATAGGAAAATGCCAAGGCATAAGAGAACAATTGTGAACAATAAGCAAAAAGGTCAAGGAAGTGGATAAACACGAAATAACCAAAATAGGGACGTGGAATGAGAAGTAGAATAAACGTTTACACAACTAAAAAGGAAGCCAGCTAACACAACACTTCAGCAAGGTTGTCACAGAGTGATTAGTTGCAATTAACCGGATGCTCTAGATTTGTTTTCTTCCCGTTGCTTGTAGAAACAGCAATCTAAAAATGGAATTTCATGAAAGAGTCAGATTGGAGCAAGTAAACGGCAAGAAATGGGAAAACGTAAAAGAAAACAGCACATCTGGAGTATACCGTGTGCAGGGAGATGGAAATTAGTAAACATGTTGCTTAAAGCAACCTGAAAACAAAGCTAGAAAGTTCTTAAATGTTGAAGGAAGACAAAGGATAACTACCATCAAATGAAATGAAACGAGAGATCTTGGAAACTTCGTTGCCATAAAAAAGTTGCACCCCCAAAGCAGGCAAATAAAAGCCAATAAAATTCCATACTCTGGGTTACCATGAGGAACACCAACAAGTTAATTTAGCAAATACAACACCACATCACCATCTCATTAATCAAGCAAATGCCTTCATGTTACCAGATTTCGCAAGCCATTGCAGATCCTCATGTTGTTCAGTGATGGGCAAGCCCTTTTTTGAGTTGGGAAAAATCCATAAAAACCCCCCATAAGTCACTTTTTCATTTTTGCCCTAATATCTAATTATCATCTACTTTGCCCCCCATAAGTTAAATTGGCATGCAAATAACCCCCCAGACCACATTTTAGCACTATTTTTTTGTGGTTTTCGTTATCTTTGGCACTTATTTTAGTGATGCCAATACTTGTTTCAATGATGCTAATATTTATTTCAAATATTTTAGTGATTTTAGTACTTGTAATGCACCATTTCATTAGTAATGTTACAATGCTAAAATCGTGTATTACAAATACCAAAATCACTCAGATTGTTGATACAAGTCCAGGAGAAAATAGTACAAGCATGCAACATAGGAGGGCATTTGCAAACTAACTTAACTTATGGGGTCAAAGTAAACGAAAATAAGATATGAAGGGAAAATTGAAAAGGCAGGTGACTTATGGAGGGTGTTTATGGATTTTTCCCTTTTTGAGTTTTAGGACTGTGTTGCATCTAACAATTGTAACCATAGGCAAGCGAGCTATTCAAGTCACAGTGGCATCATCAGCATGGCCTTCTTTGCAGAGGGGACTAATGAAAATATCATCGGACTAATCTTTCTTTGCAGGCAGTATAGCATTGACAAAAACTACTTCCTTGCTGTTTCTGAGGACTGATCCAGGTTCAGATCTTTCTTTTTCGAAGAATAGTTCAGGTCTTCATCATCACCATACTGCATCACCCTTTGCATCTCTGTTACACCTGACTTTGTTTCTCATATTGAGTCCTAAATGGGCCAGGTCCAGTTTCTGCCAAGTCAAACCGTGCTCAAACTGAAGATTCCAAGTCTAATGGGTCTGTCATCGTAACCATGTCGCTGTGCACACCATCGGATAAGCGAAGTCCCATTAATGTAATCACTAATCAGCAACTTCTTGTGAAAAGAAAACCTTTAGTTCTTTTTTTAAGAAAAAAACACCGTCTGTTTGAAATGACATGTGGTACAAGAAAAATTGCCATCTCATGGTATTGGCATTGTCAAGGAAACCAGTTCAAATCGTCCATTCTCAACATTCTTCTCCGGATTGACCGAAATCTGGAAGCAGAATGGACTGTTCTTGCCTTGGTTCAGCAGGCATTTGATCATAATGAGCCAAATGAGATGAAAATCAGGCTTTTCTTTGGTTCTTTTCCTTTTTGTAATCCCTTTCTTGACAGTGCCGTCTAGCATCCTGGAAGTGCTCGAGTTGCCAGATTCACAAGTATCTAACAGCATGCAGTGGCGGCTCTTGTAGCATTCAAACACATCATCTGCAATAACATTTGCAAATAAGATCTCGGCAGCATTATTCCTTACAAGCAGAGGAACTTGTCCAGATTGGTCTTGCACATAGATCTGCAGATGATGATAGGGTGATTTTATTAATTCATTTCAACAGAAGAACAGTTTTCAGGTGGATACAACCTCTTACCGTGAATGGTTGGTATATCTGGCCAAGAATATGAAGGTACTTTGGATTATTCGGACAATCAACTGGGCAGGCGCTTTCTCCATGAGGGTTTCTGCATAGAGACTATATCATGACAGGCTGAGCAATATAATTCTTAACATACAGCTGATGAAATGTTGGCAATTCGACATGAAGGTGCATACTTTGGATATAGAGGTAAACCACACAACTTGCATCCGGTAGTAATGAAATCTCGGACAATATCATTATGTTGTTTGAAGGAAAGTCTCTCAATGACTGACAAGTGCCCCTTGAAGTGAGAGGTCACAGGACCCATTAACACCATCTTGCCAATAGATGCATGAACATTCACATTACATAATTTGCTCTGAGATAGTAGTTCTGAGATGGACAAGAACTCTGTCGATTCCTTTCCTTTTCCATCTTTCCAGTTCTTCAACATCACCTGCAATACAGTATTATTAGAGTTCTACTATTTAGAACCAGTAGTTCTAAAAGAAAGCTCAATGTTGTAAGATATCCAAGCAGAAAATTTTGATAATTATGTTCTACTTCTATCACTAGGAAACTTATCAAGTAAAAACCACCCCTGCCTTGAACATGTGGTTCATTTATTAAAATTAAACATAAGGATTCTAATTCTAAGGTAAGATGAGGTGAAAACACAGAAGCCACATGCAAAGGAATTCTATTGCCAAATCTAATAAGACAAGTTCATGTAAATGATGACAATTTGTTGTTCGAACTTTGAACCTCTGAGCGAAATGTAAGGGCGGAAAAAGATATTTAGGTCTGCAGTTTGATACCTTATCCCAATTAAACTGATATTGCATTGTTTCAGCAGATTTTACCTTATGACGATTTTCCGTGAGAGTACATTTGGTGTGCAAGATCCACTCTGCAACTCTTCTTAACTTTGATCTTGTAGTATCCCCCACTTTACAATTAATTATTGGTTCATTGATTCCTAATAAAAGAGCTCATGCTAAGTTATCAAGCAGAATACTGAAAAATAATAATTTTCTTAAGCACAATTATCTGCTGTGAAACTCCTAATTGAATGTAGATGACAATATAAACAGTGAACCCTCAATAACAAAGTCGCAGCTTTGTCTGGATGAAATAATCCAGAAGGAAATGGTCTTGCCAAGAAGGAACAAAAAATTACACAAGATACAGGAAAAGTAGTAAATTCAGCAGCTGGCAACCATCAGACTTGCCAAGGCTAGCAGCCAACTCATTTGGGCAACAATAATTGTCAGTAACAGACGGGCACTATATCCTAATTCAACCAACAATAATGTCTACAAAGCCCTTATCACCATTAGGCTGATGTATGGTTTTCACTTTTTCTATGCCCTATATAGTAAAGATGGGGAAAACTTAGTGTAATTGCTCCTGGAACAGCATATTATGAAGGAATGCAACAAGAACAATGTCAGTAAAGAGCACCCCAAAAAAATGAAACTTAATACCTTTAGGTTGCATTAAATCTTTAGAGTTCAGCAATACTTTGACTGCAGATATCTGAGAAGCTCTTCCCTCCACGCCATTTCTAAATTCTACTATCTTAATATCTGAAACAAAATGATGAGAATCCTCCCATAAGCAGCAGATAATAGCTGCACGATATGTTGGCATACACATATACTAGATGGATAGACTGAAATCTGAAACAAACTGAGCTAAATAAATAAAATCAATCTCAGGGGATTAGGAGAACATGACTGATTCGAGTTACAACCGCACAGATGGAAACAGTTCCGTGTTTTTATCCTGAAAGGAAGCTTTTTCATTACAATTGAAAACATTCCACAAGTAAAGATTCAGGTAGCAGGTTACAAAACCAGACAGTAGGATTCTTACTTTGCAATAGTAAAACATCACCAGCGACTATGGTCGAACTACTATGCTTGGACCATAGAGAGACACAGAAGCTTGACCTCGTGTCGTCACCAACTTCGAGCATAGTTCTCTGATAAGTCCTTCCGGTTGCAACATTTTGTTCCTAGGAAAGGAGAAAAAGAAATCTAGCCCCAAGATGACAAGATGTGTTCATACCACTCATCTTTTTCCCATCAACACCACCCCCCCCCCCCCACCCCCCAAAAAAAAAACCTCAAAAAAATCTAGTTGGAAGCAGGATTGGTACCTACCTGGTGGGGAAAGACGCGGCGAACGGCCGCCAGGAGCTGCACGAATCCGCCGACATGGCCGGCGGCCGCCGAGAGGTCGATCAGCGGCCCGTACCAGCTCACAACTGCCGCCATGGTGCCGCCGCCGCCGCTGGCCAGTGGACTAGGCCTTCGGAGTTCGGACCGAACTATAGCGGAAACGGAGTCCTGAAACCAGCGCTGCCGCTGCACGAGCGCGGGGTGATGCTTGTGCGGCCTGCCGCGCAGCCGCTTTCTCGGCGCCTCCCCTCCCGTCCCGAAAGCCGAGGTCGAAACGTCTGGGAACGAAGCGAAGAAAAAGGTGAGAGGAGTGGGCTAGCGGCGTTGTTTCTCTCTCCGCGCGAAGGTTTCCCTATTCTATCGGGCCTGCCAAGACAAGCTAGGCGGGCCCAAAGAACCTGTAAAACCGGGCGTTACAAAACCATAATGAAATGGCCCAGAAAATAGCCCTACCGTTCAGGACTGCACGAAACCGGCGTTGGCGGCTCGGCGCAGCACGGTGCGGCTTAGCGGGCGGCAGCACCCGGTGGAGACCCAAGAGTGTGGACTAGCGTTCTGGTGCATAAGAATTTTTGACCGTATTGGTGCCTTTCTACCTCGTATTTATAGGAATAACCATCTCTAAAATATTTTTTTTTAAATCGATGGCATCTCCCCACCCGCCACGTCAGCCCGTTTGTAAGGACCAAGGATTAACTCTCCCAAATTCTCTGTGCATTCCACTTTAGTCACATGATCAGAAATTAGAGTACACAGTTAAACAAAATGATAACAAATTCATATCACGCATTTATTAAATAATAAACAGAGTTTTATTACCAGAAAGACTTACGAGCCAATAATGATGAACACAGCGGAAGGCGAATAAAAAGTAGTGGAGCCCAGCTAATCTGCCACAGACAATCGACTAGGATAGCGGCCTAATCGTCGAGATCTTCAGCAATTGCGAAATCCTTTTCCTCTGATCAACAATTTATTAAGCAAGGTGAGTACAAATGAATGTACTCCGCAAGTTACACTCAATAACAGATTATAATGCATGAGAGTATAACAAAGGATGGCTTATAGGGTTTATTTTGTATAAAGCGATGTTTTCTTTAAATACTTGTACTAAGTTCCAAGGCAGATATTCTATAACTAAACTTCATTTTCTAAATTCTCGGTTTTATAGTCAGATAACATTCACACAAGAATGGTGAAGGATACCCTCCAATCACATGGCTACCCGCCCAATTTTCTAATTGTATAGAAATCTAAAACCATTTAACAAGTCTTTTGAAAACAAAACCAAAATCTAACTTGGAGTGGCTTTGCTAGCATGTCCATGACCGTAAACACGGCTATTCGAATAGTTTTACACTCTGCAGAGGTGTACAGTTTTACCCACACGACACGACTTCTCTAGTTTATTTGGCACCTATCGATACCACCGCTCACTACCTTAGGTAAGCGATCTAGAGCACATAACAAGGCCTTTACAATGCACCATCCCACCATAGTCCCGCCTCACTAAGGTTTCGCTTTCATTGGGCTAACCACCCGCCGGATTTAAGCCCCATCTTGCTCCATGTGGGAATATATAAAAGTAGGTCATAAAAGACACCTACGCAACCGGATGGCACGACCACGGTGAAAGAATATAAATTATTTAGCCAGATCCCGCCCATTCAAGACATGTGGTAGTACGATGTGGCTTAGCAAGATGCGGCTCGAAGATTAGTCCTTAACTGACTTGGGTGACTTTCCATAAAACTCATGGGCCTTAACCCATACCCGGATTGAGCCCGTACATAAACCTACACCCACCAAGCATCCATTTCTCCCAAGTCCAAACCTATTTTCATTTTGTTTTGCTTTTCAGAAATCATTTGCAAAAGTCCTATGGTAAAACAATACCATAGGCTCAATTAAATCATATTTGAACATTTGGCTCAATATTCCCAGGTCAAATATTTTTGGTCTAAGCACGACTAAGCACAAAGTTTTTCAACATGTTCTAGCTCATACTATTGTATCAACTAGATTTTCATCTAAGGTGTCAAGGTAGGTTTATTTCAATGTTGAGATTGGCAGTACAAAGGATTTAGGCATAACTATAATTTAAAAATAGGCATTTAAATTACATTGAATAGAAATACGTATACAATAATAATTTAAAACAAAATTTAAATAATTTAAATTATTGGGATTCAAACATGATCAAAGGATGTAACTTGTCTTGCATAATTAGTTGTCGTTCTTAAATGGCGTCGGAATGTGATTCTTCAAATACTTCTGGTTTTCCCGGAGTTGTCGAAATCTATACGCGAAAACAAACCAAATCCAAATATATTCAAATAAAAGGAAACACTTCGGATGAAAATAAACATATTTAACAACATCTTGAAGGACGGAATTATTCCCGATGAAACTAATCTTACCTAGTGGAGTTGATGAAGGAAATTCTTCAGATGAAGTACATCCAAAAGAGTTGATGAAAGAAATACTGCAGACGAAAGTATAATCAAATAAGCTGATGAAGGAAATACTACAGACAAAAGTAGATAGATCTAACAGGGAGAGAGAATGTCTGCAGGAACATTTCTCAATGGTTACCAATAGATAGGAGAGATTACCTAGTTAGGTAATACTTTCAAATATGCTTTCAGATCAAGAAGGGTTCTGCTACTAAGAATGGATGATGATGGATGATACCTAGAACCTAGGTGATGTTATTTTCCTTAACAGGCTACCTAGTACTCACAAGCACTCTCTCTATGCATTCTATGTATACAACCACGATGATCATACAGTCAAAATCAATCCTCTTATATGTTAAAGTAAACCTATCACGTTAGGTTGATCCGCAACTACACAAGCTAAGGGCTACTAGGCTAGGACTACCCGAAGACACGATGTTAATAGATTACAGCATATAACCTTATGTTCATTTGGATACTCCTAGACATAGGCTATAGGTTAATGGTGCTCGACTATTATCTAACTACTCTACTAACTTTGTTTAACTATTTGATTAACTTATTATCTCTATTACTACCATAATGGTCTAGGGTTTACTAAAGTCAGATCATGTATATGTGTATTTCTAAACATAACTATATCGAGAATTATGTTACACAAAGTTTATGGTCATTCTCACATTTTAAATTAAAAGCTAGGGTGTTAACTACTTGATCAAGACACAACTTAGTGGACCATGTTACTTAACTTATCTATCATTGACATAACACTAATTGGCTTAATTAAGCAAATGAAATGCTACTAGCTGATTATCTTATTAAATTATCCATTGGTTAGATCTATGCTTACTAACTGTAAGTTTTACTCACTGAATAATAATACTAGATAGTCAACAGGAATATGCCACACTATATACCCTAATTACTTCGTAACAAAACCATCAACACTTTTCTACCACTAATTACCCTTTAACCAAATAGGATTAGCCACTTAAGTAGATGGGCCCTACTGGTAACGCTCTATTTGCTTTGGTTAGATCTTGAATTGATTATTAACTAACCTTTAATTTGTCTAAATACTTGATTAACAATGCAGCTGTTATTGGTGTTATACTAACAACATACTTCTGACTAAACTCAAATAACAACAATCAGCCCTCAATTACTTAACTATACTAAGCGAATCGTTAATCTCTGTTACTTAACCCTAAATTACTTACTAGGACTCACTGGCAGTAAACCCCCTATCAACACACACATAGAGATAAAGAGACTGACATAGGAGTCTCTGATCATAAGAGAAGCAGACAAAAGGGAGCCCACTGCCATAATCTAGTCATCCTTTAGTTGGAAAGCAAAGGCCAGGTGATTTGCAAATATGAAGCTCCCATTAATTGTCAGTTTTATTCACTGCTGCTCACTAGTTTGTCAAACCTACTTAACTAATTGGGCTTTAGCTAATAACATGTGGTTTACAAAAATGAGGCTCTCACTAGTTGTTAATTCTACTTACTGTTCATTCAACCTACAAAAGCAAACCTCCTGCACTGAAATGATGTTGGTTAACTTTCCTCCAAAGATTTTCCAAGTTTGTTAATACATTTGAGTGATTCAACAATTTAAAGAAAGGGCTAACAGCACTGGCATTATCACTAGTCCACTGTTGTTTCAACTAGTATTTACTTAAGCACTCATCCTACTAATGTAATTTGATTTAACCGTCAATTGTTACTAATCGATCTCTAGCATGTAGTTGCCTTATTACCGCTTCTAACATTGTAATGACAAAAGCTTACTACTCTCAGCTATACCTTAATTTCCTATTATCTTCTAATTGAACCTTAAGCTCTTATTTCCAAGAATCCTAGATTTCTGAATGCCGCTTTCTCATAATTGAACATCTAGTTATCTATTATTAGATGGCCTCATTGTCATACATCCAAGTATTCAGAGATATACACACACACACAGGAGACACAAAGATGGAGCTGAGGCAGAACAAAGGTGGCGGCAGAGCTTGGGCGACGAGGGCAGCACCGGCGAGAGGGTCAACGCCGTCGGACGAGCATGGGTGTAATGGACTAGGGCGGCCGAGGTGAGCTCGTGGGTGGTGGAGGCACAACAAGCGTTGGCCGGCTACCGGGTTGGGTTGCCAGCACTGGTCCTGGATGAGAAAAGGGGCGGCGGTACACCGGTGAAGTAGGAGGAAATCTAGGAGGAGCACGAGCATGAGGGTGCTAAGTGGAGCTTATCGGTGCGGTTGATGGGAGCTGAAGAGGACCGGAGCGGGCTGGCGAAGGAAGCCATGGGCAGCGCAGCAAGCTCGCCGTGGAGGCGACGCCCGGGTGGTGGATGTCTCCAATTAGGGGTTGGGGAGGACAAGAGAGCCGGGGCGGAGCTCCCGGTGTGAGGAATGGACCAGAAGGGCACCCAATGACGAACGGCGACGCTGGCGGCTGGGAGTGGCGCAGCGCCTTGGGCTTCTTGGAGCTTGGTGGAGAAGAGCACTAGGGAAGTAGGAGGAATGGCAGCGGGGTCTAGGCGCCTGGCGCTTCCCTTTTGTAGGTGGGCGGCTGAGGGAACGAGAGCGGCGACGACATGGGCGCGGGGCGGCATGGTAGCCATGCGAGGCGAGAGGACCAATCAAGGCGACAAGGACTTGACAAAGGGCCGGCCGATCGGTGAGTGAGGAGAAAGCCTACTGCCCAGCGAGGAAAGAAGATGGGCATGAGTTGGTCAGAAAAGAAATGGATCAGGTAAGGCGCGTCTTGAGCAGTCAAGGAAGATTTGGCCCAAAATTGGGTTTCGGAAAATGGTTTTTGAATTACCGAAAATACAAAAACTAAAAAGGCTTTTTAGAAAATAGAGAATTAAGTCCAAAAATTTCAAGAAAAATACATATAAATTCCTTGAATTATTTGGAACCTAATAAAATTATTTATAACTTAACTTTAGCTTTCAATTTTGTAAATAATTTATTTTGACTTTAACATAAATAAGAAAAGGCTTTTAAAATTCCAGAACATTCAGAAAACTCAAGAATAATAATTAAATTTTTATTTTTAACTTTAAATCCAATAAAAACCCAGAAAACTCAATCACTTATATTGACAAGCACTAAAACTCTTTTAAAACTCATAAAATAATATTTTATTAATTTAAAATTGGTAACAGAACCTTGGGCTATTACACTGCTATCAAGACGGCCAGCCGCAAGGGAACGCCTCCCGCCACTCGTGTCACTGTTGTTTGCACAACCACAAAGCAAGCAACGCCTCAGCTTGCCATGTCGCCACAATTAGGGTTACGTTGCCGACCGAAATTAGGGTTTCGAGGCTGTTTGTAGGAATTTTAAAATATAGCAAATGAGTTCAAAACATTATGAAATTTTATGTGGAGATGCCTGATATAGTGAATGCCTGTGTAAATTTGCCATAATTTTATTCATTCAGAATTTTTCTCGCAATTTCATATAAGTGTACTGGTTGTACGAATTTGTAAATGTTGAAACTGAGCTCCAAAAATTATGAATTTTATTTTGAAGTCTCCTCACGCAGTGGACTTGATTGTGTACTATTTGGACAATTTGATATGTGTTCTGGAATTGTCTCAAAAATTTAGGATTTAGGTCACGTAATTTTGGATTTTAGGTTTCGGAAATTATGGTTTCATGATTTCATGTGACTTGGAATGTATGGGGAAAAAACCCGCATTGCAACTCCATTGGAGATGTCGATATACAATATGGCGTAGGAATTTCATGTTTTGTTTGGATCATTCATTAGCATGTCTTAGCCTCCTATAAAACATGCACCAATATGCAATATGCAGTCATTAGTTATTTGAGATTTGATGATGTTTCAAAGGAGACCTTATTGTTTATTACTTACTATATCTCCTATTAAACAATGTCAATGGACTCCTATTAAATAACGTTAATGGATAGCTTTCTAGAGACGTGCTTGTATATAAACATCCTAGGTTACATTTTGGTGATATACAGGTCTTGTCTTCTGGAAAACGATATTTGGCCGATGAGATGACCAATAGTGATTTTGACGATGACATGTACTAGGTCTCAAGAAATCCGAAGGTCAGTTGACTACTAATCGACCGAAGGTAAAGTGTGAGGTATGGAACCAGAACTACATTAGAGTCTGTAGACAGAAGCACGTTACACATGGTCACATGGCACGATGGTTCGGCTAATTGCTTTAGTCATCCTCGCTACTACTACGATACACTGTGACACAAGCATCCAGACCATGTAAGTATCCATGTCTTCGGGAGATAGGAATAATATAGCGGGTAGGATGGGGGACTACTACGGAATGGCCCGACCTACTGCGTGGACCGGTGCCATTTGCCCTTCCTTACGAGCTCGGTGTTGTACTCCTCGCCAGCCGTCTTGGCCTCGACTGCCATTTCCCTCTTTTTCTCTCGCTCCCTCTCGTGAGCCTTGCGCTCCCTACGCCTGCACACCTCGAGATGAGCTTGCGTCTTGTAACATCCCGGTTTTTCTGAATCTTTTTGAAGTTTTCAAAATAAAAAGAATCATTTGGTTTTGATGAGAGTTCAAAGCTTAACTTGAGATTTTAAAAAGAGCTTTAAATGACTAAATCAAACTTCAACTAAATCAGTTCGGTTTCTTTTGAGTTTGTTGGAGTTCTCTCCTTTCTCTGTTCACTCCGTGTTTCCCCTCGACCCAGCTCTTTTCGTTTGGATCTGAGGGTCCAGACCCCTTTTATTTGGATCTGAGGGTCCAAATCTCCCTTGTGATTAGACCTCCCCTTCAGTCTAGACCTCCCTTACATTTGGACCTCCCTCTCACCTAGACCTCCCTCTCAGTGTAGACCTCCGGGTGGTTCTGGTCTTTTTGCAAAGACCACCCTCTTGGGTCGTGACCTTCCCTTGGAGTCACGACCTCCCCTTTTGTCCTTTAGTTGCGACCTCCCCTTAGAGTCACGATCTCCCCTTTTGTCCTTTAGTCGCGACCTCCCCTTGGAATCACGACCTCCCCTTTTGTCGTTTTGCCGCGACCTCCTCTTGGAGTCATGACCTCCCCTTTTGTTGTTTTACCGCGACCTCCCCTTTGACCGCGCGACCTCCTCTTTGGTCACGACCTACCCTTTGGGTTGACCACCCTATTGAGTGTTGACTGGCCCTACCTGTCAGCCTTGCTTACCTTCTCCTCCCGCTCATCGCGGCGCTGCTCTCGCTAGAGTTCCCGCGTATTAAATGTTGTTGTATCGCATTAAATGCTACCGCATCTGCAGAGCATGCCCCGTCTAATCCCCGGGCAGCTTTCTACGCACGTCTGTACCGTGCTCTGTCCTGTCGTCACCTACCCTTGATCTCGTTTGCTTCAGAGTTTCTCAGCTGCTCTTCCCGTCCTCCTCGGCTATAAAAGTCTGAGCAGCCCTCTTATATCTCCTTTAGCCTTCACCAACTTTCTTGATCTGCTCAGGCCTTCCTCCTCAAGACCTCCTCATTGGACCTCCTCCTTTGAGCTTTTTAGTTCCTCGCTGTTGGTTTTAGTTTGGTTTGTTTGGAGTTTATTTGGATTTCATTTGGTCTTTGTTTGAGTTGCTTCGTTCTCTCGTGTAGATTTCGACGACTCCGGGGAGCCTAAGTTCTGCGAAGAAGACCCTCAAGCTTTCGAGCAAGGTAAGTTACACCCTTGATCATGTTGATCCCAGTATCTCAAATTAGTTAATTTCTATTTCAAATTACTACTGCATGCTTATTTCAATTCAAGTAATTTAAATCCCTGTTTTAACTTTACAGTTATTCCTGATTCCTTTGTATACCCAAACTTGATTATTGATTCGACCTCCCCTTGTCACCGTAGTAAGAGCTAGTTGGTACATTAGTATGAACTAGCATGTTTCAAAACTCTGTGCTTAGTTATGCTTAGACTGAAAATCTTGATTTGAGAAGTTTTACTGACAAAAGACCAATGTTGTCAAATGTTTTAATCAATGACATTGGGTTGTCGTGGTAGTTTGCAAATATTTTTGAAAAGCAAAGAAAAAGGAAAATTGGTTTGGACTTGGGCGAACTGGCTGTTTGGATGGGTGCATGTTCATGCACGGGATCGATCCATTTCTACGGTCGATGCCCAGGGTTTTGTGGAAGTCGCCTAGGTCAGTTAAGGACCGGTCTTTGAGCCGCATCTTGCCATGCCACACCGTGCAACCACATGTCTTGTATGGGTAGGACCTGGCTAACTAATTTGCAATGTTCCACCGTGGTCGTTCCATCTGGTTGTGTGGGTGTCTTGATGACCTACTTTTATTCATTCCCACCTAACGCAAGAGGGGGCTTAAATCCTGCGAGTTGCAGCCCAAAGGAAGCAAAACTTTAGTAAGGGGGGACTGCGGTGGGATGATGCATTGTAAAGGCCTTGTTACGAGCTCTAGACTACCTACCTTCGGCAGTGAGTGGTGGCATCGACGGATGCCAAACAAACTAGAGAAGTCGTGTCTTGTAGGTAAAGTTGTACACCTCTGTAGAGTGTAAAACTATTCGAATAGCCGTGTCCACGGTCATGGACATGCTGGCAAAGCCACTCCAAGTTAGATGTTGGTTTTATTTTCAAAATGCCTCTTAAAATGGTTTTGGATGTCTATCCAAATGGGTTTCGGACAGAGAGCCTTGTGATAGGAGGGTATCCTTCACCACTTGTTGATGAATGTTATCCAACTATAAAATTGATTTAGAAAATGAATTTTAGTATTGTATAACTGCTTTGGAACTTAGTACATGTATTTAGAAACAAACTTGGCTTTATGCAAAGACAACCCTATAGGACCTCCTTTGAGATATCCTTGTATGCATGCATTCAATCTGTTACTTGACGGGTGTGACTTGCGAGCACAGCTGTTGTGCTCACTCTTGCTTGACATGTTTGAGCAGGAGAGGACGTCTTTGATGAGCCAGAGGACCTCGAAAGCGACTAGGCTGCGACCTCTAGACGATTGCCTGTGGCAGATCATGTGGACCCTTTCGCTTTTGTCCTGTTGCGTTTTGTTGCCGGCTGTTAAGCCACCCTTGTAATCAACTCTACAGGAAATGATTGGAATCAGATGATAGCCAACCAGGCCCTGTTGATCAACCTACTTGCTCAATCCATCAACAACACCCAGACCCTACAAGCAGCAGCAACAGCCCAACCTCAAGCAATTGCTCCACATCCTCCAAGGGCCAACATAGTGGAGTTCATGAGGTTGCGCCCTCCGACCTTCTCCAGTAGCACTGAGCCAATGGAGGCTAATGACTGGTTTAGAGTAGTTGGCAGGAAGATGGACATGATCCAGCGCGCTGATCATGAGAGGGTGCTCTTCACCTCTCACTAGCTTAATGGACTGGCATCCGAGTGGTGGGATAACTTCACCCAGTCCCACGCTGATGCTCAGACCATGACTTGGAATGAGTTTGTGCAGGCTTTCAGTCGTGCACATATTCCACAGGGCATGATGTCCTTGAAAAAGAAAGAGTTTCGCAACCTATGCCAGGGCAGCCGCACCGTCAATGAGTATTTGCATAAGTTTAACCAGTTGGCCCGCTATGCACCAGAGGACATCGCCACTGATGAAGCTAAGCAAGAGTGTTTCTTGGAAGGGCTCAATGATGACCTCTCGGTCCTCCTGATCGCCCAAGATTACACCGATTTCTAGCAGCTGGTCGGCAAGGCCATTCGCCAAGAGAGCAAGCATATAGAGATGGAGAATCGCAAGAGGAAGAAGGCGGCTCAGAAGTTCAACCCTGAGGGTTTTTCCAAGCCCAGACCCTCAATCGAGACCTCCCAACATGAGACCTCCCATCCTCTTCATCCAGGCTCCAAGACTATTCAATACCCGACTAGCTCTGGCTTCCACAAGACCTCTCCTAGGGGTTAGGTTCAGAAGAGGTCACCATGACCCCTTTATGGGAGTCACTTGCTTTCATCAGAACGGCTGGGCACTATGCCAATAAGTGCCCAAGAAGCACCACCAAAGAATTACCCCAACCCGACCACTTCAGCAGCCTTCAAGACTGGCAAGATTTCATCTCGTGAAGTCCACAAAGGCAAGACACAGTGGAAGAAGTTTAGACCGCATCCGACGTGGTCCTTGGTGCATTCCTTGTCAATTCAGTACTGGCCTCAGTTTTATTTGATTCTGGAGCTTCACATTCTTTTGTTTCAAGTAAGTTTGTGGGCAAATATGGATTATCTATCTCTCCCTTAGTTAACCCTATGTTAATCCATTCTCCTGGCTCGGAGATGAGGACTAGTTCCCTATACCCAAATCTTACCTTAGAGATCTCAGGAGTACCCTTCTTGGCAGACTTAATAGTCTTGACCTCTCAAGGATTGGATGTGATTCTCGGAATGGATTGGCTAGCCAAGAATCAAGGCCAGATAGACTGTGCCATTAGGTCTATCACTCTCACCAATGAGCAAGGGATTCAAGTGGAGTTCAGACCCGAGACCTCTGATAGAGCAAGATCTCTCTTGACCAGTCTAAAAGAAGTCAAGCTTGAAGACCTCCCAGTGGTCCAAGAGTGCCTGGATGTGTTCCCAGAGGAACTACCTAGTATGCCACTCGATAGGGATATCTTGTTCCTAATCGACCTGGTCCTAGGGACAGCTCCAATTTTAAAGAGACCCTACAGGATGCCAGCGAATGAGCTAGCAGAATTAAAGAGGCAGATCGAAGAGTTGCAAGATAAGGGTTTCATTCAACCAAGCTCATCACCTTAGGGAGCTCTAGTGCTGTTTGTCAAGAAGAATTATAACAGTTTGAGGATGTGTGTGGACTACAGATCACTCAATGAAGTCACAATCAAGAACAAATATCCTTTGCTCAGGATCGATAGCCTCTTTGACCAGTTGAAAGGAGCAAGTGTTTTCTCCAAGATCAACCTAAGGTCTAGTTACCATCAGTTGAAGATAAGACTAGAAGACATCCCCAAGATTGATTTCACCACAAGATATGGACTGTACGAGTTCACAGTGATGTCGTTCGGCTTGACCAATGCACCAGCTTATTTCATGAACATGATGAACAAAGTGTTCGTAGAGTTTTTGGATAAGATTGTGGTCATGTTTATTGATGACATTCTCATCTACTCTAAGGATGAAGAAGAGCATGAAGAGCACCTCAGAGCAGTGTTGGACAGACTCAGAGAGCAACAGCTCTATGCCAAGTTCAGTAAGAGTGAATTTTGGCTAAGCCAAGTAGCTTTTCTCGGTCACATTATTTCGGTAGGAGGAGTTGCTGTTGATCCGACCAAGGTTGAAGCCGTGTTGGATTAGAGGCAACCCAAGTCGATCACGGAAGTCAAGAGCTTCCTTGGATTAGCTGGTTACTATCGAAGATTCATTGAAGGTCTCTCCAAGATCGCAAGACCACGGACTCAGCTCTTGAAGAAAGAGGAGAAGTTTGAATGGACTGAAGCCTGTGAGGAAAGCTTTCAAGAGTTGAAGAAGAGACTAGTTTAAGCTCTCGTGCTAGTCTTGCTAGACATCCGTAAGGACTTTGAAGTGTTCTGTGATGCTTGTCGACAAGGTCTTGGTTGTGTACTGATGCAAGAAGGTAGAGTAGTGGCTTATGCGTCTCGGTAGTTGAAGCCTCATGAAGGAAACTACTCGACGCATAACCTGGAGCTAGCTGCAATTGTGCATGGCTTGAAGATCTGGCGGTATTACCTCATCAGTAATCGCTGCGAGATCTTTACGGACCACAAGAGGTTGAAGTACATCTTCACCTAGTCCGAACTCAATCTCAGGCAGAGGAGATGGCTAGAGCTGATAAAGGACTATGACCTCGGAATCCATTACCATCCAGGCAACATAAACGTAGTGGCAGATGCCTTGAGCCGAAAAGGGTATTGCAACACTATGGTGATCCAGAAGAGTCAGCCAAAATTATATGAAGAGATAAGACGTCTGAATTTAGAGATTGTCAACCAAGGTTGTGTTAACACCTTGGAGGTCCAACCGACTGTTCAGAACCAAATCAGAGAACATTAGAAAGAAGATGAAAACATCCAAGAGATCAAGAAGAACATGAGAAGGGGCAGAGCTCCAGGATTTTCCGAAGAAGAGCAAGGCACAGTGTGGTTCGGTAGCTGTATCTGTGTGCCGGATTACCAAGAGATCAAGCAGTTGATTCTGAAAGAAGCCCATGAATCCCCTTACTCCATTCATCCGAGCAGTACCAAGATGTACCAGGACCTAAAGGAGAAGTATTGGTGTGTCAGTATGAAGCGATGGATCGCTGAATTTGTTGCTCACTGTGATGTTTGCCAAAGAGTCAAAGTGGAGCACCAAAGACCAGCTGGTTTGTTGCAACCCTTACCCATTCCCGAGTGGAAGTGAGAGCAAGTAGGCATGGATTTTATCATTGGATCGCCTAGGACCCAATCGGGCTATGATTCCATTTGGGTTGTCATCGACCGTTTAACTAAAGTGGCACACTTCATACCAGTCAAGACCACCTACAGAAGCAATAAGTTGGCAAAGCTATACATGGCTAGGATCGTATGCTTGCATGGAGTGCCCAAAAGGATAGTATCCGACCGAGGTTCTCAGTTCACGTCGAGATTTTGGAAGAGTTTGCATGAAGCCTTGGGAACCAGACTCAACTTCAGCACAGCCTATCATCCTCAGACGGAAGGACAGACAGAACGTGTGAACCAGATTCTTGAAGACATGCTCCGAGCTTGTGCTTTGGACTTTGGGAAGAGTTGGGATCATCACCTCCCTTAAGCAGAATTCTCTTACTACAATAGCTTCCAAACCAGCTTGCAGATGTCTCCCTTTGAAGCTTTGTATGACAGACCGTGTAGAACTCCTCTCCTTAGAGATCAAGTTGGGGAACATCAGTTCTTTGGAACCGATTTGATCAAGGATGCTGAAGGCAAAGTGAGGCTGATAAGAGAATGATTGAGAGTGGCTCAATCTCGGCAGAAGAGCTATGCGGACAACCGTCGCAGAGACTTGTCCTTTGAGATAGGAGACTCCACTCAGAGGAGTAAGAAGATTTCAAATCAGAGGGAAGCTCATACCAAGGTTTATTGGACCATACCAGATTGTGGAAAGGAAAGGCGAAGTTGCCTATCAGCTAGAGCTCTCGACGTCTCTGTCTGTAGTGCATGATGTCTTCCATGTATCTCAGCTGAAGAAGTGTCTCCGAGTTTCAACAGAGTAGACACCTCTGGAGGGCATCGACCTTCAAGAAGACCTCACCTATGTGGAGCAGCCGATCAAGATCATGGATGTCGTAGAGCATGTTACCAGGAGCAAGGTCATCCGTTCGTGCAAGGTCTAGTGGAGCAGCCACTCAGAAGAAGAAGCAACCTGAGAGCGAGAAGAAGATCTCAAAGCAGAGTATCCCCACCTCTTTGCTAGCCAAGTCTAAATCTCGGGGTTGAGATTCCCTTAAGGGGGTAGGTTTGTAACATCCCGGTTTTTCTGAGACTTTTTGAAGTTTTCAAAATAAAAAGAACCATTTGGTTTTGATGAGAGTTCAAAGCTTAACTTGAGATTTTAAAAAGAGCTTTAAATGATTAAATCAAACTTCAACTAAATCAGTTCGATTTCTTTTGAGTTTGTTGGAGGTCTCTCCTTTCTCTGTTCACTCCGTGTTTCCCCTCGACCCAGCTCTTTCCTCTCCAGACCTCCTTTCGTTTGGATCTGAGGGTCCAAATCTCCCTTGTGATTGGACCTACTCTTCAGTCCAGACCTCCCTTGCATTTGAACCTCCCTCTCGCCTAGACCTCCCTCTCAATGGAGACCTCCGGGTGGTTCTGGTCTTTTTGTAAAGACCACCCTCTTGGGTCACGACCTCCCCTTGGAGTCACGACCTCCCCTTGGGCCGCGACCTCCCCTTTTGTCGTTTTGCCGCGACCTCCCCTTGGAGTCACAACCTCCCCTTTGACCACGTGACCTCCTCTTGGTCACACCTCCCCTTTGGGTTGACCACCCTGTTGGCCTGTTGAGTGTTGACCGGCCCCACTTGTTAGCCTTGCTCACCTTCTCCTCCCGCTCATCGCGGCGCTGCTCTCGCCGGAGTTCCCGCACATTAAATGCCGTTGTATCGCATTAAATGCTGCTGCCTCCGCAGAGCATGCCCTGTCGAACCCGAGATTAACACCCCAAATCCTCTGTGTATTTCTGAACTAGTCCCATGATCAGTAGCTAGTTCCACAGTAAACAGATATGGTAACATCCATAAATCGCACAATTATATTAATAATCAACAGAGTTTGTTACAAAAGAGGCTTACAAGCCAACAGTAAAGAACACAGCGGAAGACGAAGAAGTAGTAGAGTCCAGTTAATCCGCCACAGGCAATCGACTGGGGTAGCGGCCTAGTCATCGAGATCCACACCGGTAGCGAAATCCTTCTCCTCTGAAATTTATTTGCATAAAGCAAGTATGAGCACAACTACCGTGCTCGCAAGTTACACCTGTCAAATAACAGAATGACATGCATATATGGATATCTCAAAGGAAGGCTTAATATGGTTGATTTGCATAAAGCGATGTTTTCTTTAAATACTTATACTAAGCTTCAAAGCGGTTATTTCATAATTAAAATTCATTTTTATAAATTCTCAATTTTATAGTTAGATAACATTCACACAAGAATGGTGAAGGATACCCTCCTGTCACATGGCTTCCTGCCCAATTTCCCATTTGGATAGAAATCCAAAATCATTTGTGTCAAATCATTTTGAAATCAAAACCAAAGTCTAATTTTGAGTGGCTTTGCCAAGCATGTCCATGACTGTGGACATGGCTATTCGAATAGTTCTTAACACTCTGCAGAGGTTGTATAGATTTACCCACAAGAGATAATCAACTTTTATTGTCCGCTCACATACTTCTGAAGCTGTGCGACTAAGTGATTATCACAAGACCTTTACAATGCATCATTCCATCGCATTCCCCCTCGCTAAGGTTTTGCCCCCTTTGGACTGACCGTCCGTCGAGTTTGTGGCCCCTCTTGCGCCAGGTGGGACAAACATAGGTCATAACATGACTATCCACCGCATCTGAAGGGAACGACCACAGTGGAACTTTGCAAATTTGTCAGCCAGGTTCCGCCCATTCGAGACATGTGGTGGTACGATGTGGCTTAGCAAAATGCACTCAAATACCAGTCCTTAACGGACTTGGGCGACTTTCCAAACAACCCCTGAGCTTCAACCCATACCCGAATTGAGCCCGTGCATAAACTTGCACCCGCTAATCAATCATTTCTCCCAAGTACAAACCATCATTTTATTTTATTTTTCAAAGTCATTTATAAACTTTCATAACACACCAATACCATGGATACAATTTAAACAACATTTGATTTTTGGCTGAAATTCCCCAAATCAAATATCTTTGGTCTAAGCATAATTTTTCTCAAAATGTTCTAGTTCATACTATTGTATAAACTAGATTTTCATCTAAGGTGTCAAGGTAGGTTTATTTCAATGTCAAAATTGGCAGTACAAAGGAATTAGGCTTAACTATAATTTAAAACAGGAATTTAAATTAACTTGAGTATAAATAAGCATGCAATAATAATTTAAAATAGAATTTAAATAATTGGCTCAAATATGATCAAAGGTATAACTTGCCTTGCTTGATTAGTTGCTCTCAAACGGCGTCAAAAACAGACTCTCCGAAGTCGTCGAAATCTATACGTGAAAATAAGCCAAATTCAAACAAAATTCAAATGAACTCCAAATTAAATAATCATACGCTGTTACTCTGCGAAGTAATGGCACGTAATACTCCATTATATCTGGTATATAGCTGTTGGGTGACGTGGAGGAGTTAATACGCCGGTGATTATTGCCAACGTACGCCCGTTACAGGATGTGATGAGGCGCCGCTTCACCTGGAGGAACTGCCGCTCCTTCACGTACTATAAAAAGGCGACAATCAGAGAAAGGAAAGGCGGATGAATCGGGCCATCAGGAATACAAGCACTATCTGTAATAGTATTAGTTTTTCCCCTGATTGTTCAGAATACACTCAATACCATACACACACAGGAGTAGGGTTGTTATTCTCTCCGGAGAAGGCTTGAACTCAGATAAAATCCCCGTGTCAATCTCTCTGCTGTGATTCCATTCTAGGAGACCCCCTAATCAAACAATCTTTACGTAAGTTCGGCTCTAAAACACCGATAGCTTGGTGCCGACGGGGATCTTCCTAATCTCTTGTCAACATTCTCTCTGTTTTCCAAATCTCATGCACTCATGGCGGAGAATGAAACGAGGAGAACCGGTTCGACTTGGCGGATTACGCAGACGTCGACATGGATACTGCTTTGATTACGAGCCGAAAGTGATGACTCATCCGATGGTATCATTGCTCCGTGATCTTCCCACAGATCCAGAGATAAGTCTGCCGGTGGAGTTAAGGAGGATCCTTATCCCCACGACAAGACGTCCGAGAGAGGATCTACCCTCTCAAAGGACAAGGGTCAATCCGACCAGGACCACACCCAGATGGACTCACAACACAACGAGAGTTTTTCCTCGAAGTGTCCGAGTCCCCTTGAGGCGGTCCGACTTGGCGAGACAAGCTCTAGAAGCCACAATTCCGGACTTCACCAAAGATCTAGTGATCATCTCTCCTGGATGACATCGAGACAATGAGGATCAAGCATGCTTTTCCCCGCAATTCGACCATCTCTCCGCAGATCACATCTCCGACGGAGACAAGCTTATAACCCTGACTTCCCTACCCGGAGGGGATTACTCCAAGTCGCCAGATGGTGTCTCTCGACGACTCCTCAAGGGGAGGCTTCGAGCGCAAGTGAGAATCATCAATGGAGGTCTTCGCCCTTCCTGATCAAGGTCACTCTCCTAGAGACCGAGCCGAGACTCTCCTGTAAGATCACACACTACGCCTCGTGGCAATGGCAAGGACACCACCATCAAGCGACACGACCAAAGCCTTCATGAACGCCAGGAAATCCTCGACATTCTCAAGACTTCATTGAGGCAACTACAAGAGTCCGACATGGAAAATCTTGAGGCAATTCAAAGGAAGAAGATTGAAGCTCAAAAGAATTTGCCTGGGCGCATTCAATATCAATCAGAGGAAGCTCGAGAACTCCAGTACATCAATGACTTGCTCGAGAATCCAACTCAAGAGCTAGCCCGAGCACTCAAAGCTACAACCTCTTCGCTGAAGAGATCGCACAAAGGCTTTAACACGATGGCAAGGCCGAAGCACCTCACGACATCATTCAGAAGTCATAACAATACGACTTCTTCACTACTACCGATCGAACATATCACCACGCGAGGAATCGACGCAATAAAGAAGTCGTGATCGATCTCCTACCGAGAAATATCTTCGAACGATTGATGATCAAGAAACCCCTGAGAGGTGATCGCCACCATTCGACATGAGAATCTGCAGAATAGATGAACTACGAGGAGTATTCCTCAGAGGATCGAGATCTATCATAGGTCCGGTCAACCTATTATCGGGTATCGCCGAGTACGACCACCGATGATATAAACCCTTCTTTCCGCAAAGGAGGCGCTAAGAAGTCATTATCGATGTCGGGCATTCTCGCCGATCTCCGAGCCGCTCACCGCCACCTCGATTTCGACCAAGGAATATGGAGAAGTTTGATGGTTCCCAAAATCCCATCGAATTCCTTCAGATCTATACCACTACCGTCCGAAAGAAAGCGCAGGAGGAGAGCATGTGATGGAAAATTACCTTCCAACTGCGTTTCGAAGGATCTCGCTTTCGATTGTGGTTATTAAACCAACCACTGAAGTCGATTTACTTTGGCAACACCTCTCGCGACCTTCTATCGCAAATTTCCAAAGCACTTACAATCGCCTTAAAGGAGGATGACTTGCACCGATGAGACAGAATCGACAACGAGACTTTGCGCCAATTCATCAAGCGCTTTAGTCAGTTCAGAACTCAATTCCTCGGTTTCGATTCATCTCACATCGTGGCTTTCAAGCAAGGAGTCCGCAGCAGAAGGATAACAAGACATTGCTTTGAATCCTCATACTTACGTCATTGAACTCTTTGAGATGGCCGATCGATATGCAACTACCTCTGACGCAATGAGTGGAACAACACAATATATTGAGAAGACAATACCTCTCAAGAGCCAGGCGACATCACTAAGAAGAAAGATAAGAAAGCAAAAAAGTCCAAGAACAAGACGAAGGGTCAAAAACCCCAAGCCGCGCTTTCCAAGGAAGTTTTGGCGAAGAATGATAAAGAGCCACGCACCTCCAAGCCGACTCGACCGAGGCAAAGGTAAGCGCCCGATCGAAAAAAAATGATAAGCCTAGGTGGTGCCCTTTCCATAAAAAGGAAGGACATGACCTTCAAGAATCGCCGGTCTTCCAACGAAAGCTTGAAGACTACTACAACCAAGAATGACCACTTCCCACTCTCGAAAGGTAGGGCAAACGAGTGGTCATAAGTCATCGATGACGAGGAGGAGATGCCGCCTCGAGTGATTCGCAACACATCGTCGAACACATATACGGGGATCATCGGCATATGAATCAAAGCGGCAGACTTTAAGGTCACGAACGTGAGGTAAACTCCATAGATCCTCCTCTTGTCAATAAATTACAAGTGGTGGAAGTCACCATCTCTTTCGAGAAGGGTGATCGCCTCGATTCTTCGACTCGACCAGTCGATACCTAATCGTGGTCGAACCCACCATCAACAATTGTCGGGTCAATCGAGTTTTGCTTGATGGTGGCGTACCGTTAAACATTTTGTTTACAAGTGCCCCGGATGACATGCAAGTACCGGGACCAAGGTAAGACCTAAGACGATACTCTTTCCATGGAATCGCATCGATCTTCGGCTAAACCAATTGGCCAAGTTTCTCTTCCTTTAACATTTGGTTCACCAAGTAATTTTAGGACAGAGAAAATCTCCTTTGATGTGGTCGATTTCGATCACATATAACGCCATACTCGGACGACCAACTTTGGCAAAATTCCTAATGGCTACTCATTATGGATATCAATGTATTAAGATGCCAGTCCCAAAGGAGTAATCACAATCCATTGTGACAAGAAGATGGCGCATACTGCGATCGTCGATCCTCGAGATGGTTGGACAAATACCAACTCGAGAAGAAAGTCGACCTTCGACCGCAAGTCGGGCCTAAAAGCTACACCAAAGCGGAACGACAAAGTCAAAGAGGTTCCTCCGACGCAGGGAGCCCTCAAGACGTTCATCGAGGGGTACTTCCGACCCCAAATAGGAAGACGCCCTCATCGCCTTCCTCCGAGCTAACGCAGATGTCTCGCGGGCAAGCATCCGACATGCCCAGAGTCCCGGGGAGGTGATCGAGCAAAGCTAGCTTACGGCCGACAAAGTACCAGAAAACAAAAATTACAGAGATTTGCCCCTGATCGACGAGATGCTATTAAATCAGAATTGGATAAGCTACTTAAAGCAAGCTTTATAAGAGAGGTCAACCACCCAGAGTGGTTGGCTAATCCTGTAATGGTTAGAAAGTCAAACGGCAAATGGCGTATGTGCGTAGACTTTACTGATCTTAATAAAGCTTGTCCAAAAGACGATTTTCCTTTACCTCATATCGATCAGTTGGTTGATTCTACTGTAGGTTGTGAAATGTTAAGTTTTTTAGATGCATATTCTGGATACCACCAGATCAATATGTGTCTAGACGATGAAGAAAAGACCGCATTTATTACACCATTTGGTATATTTTGCTATGTCAAAATGACATTTGGTCTAAAAAATGCCGGCGCTTCTTTTCAACGCTTGATGCAAGCAACTTTTTTATCTCAATTAGGCCGAAATCTAGAGGCCTATGTTGATAATCTAATTGTTAAAAGCATCAAGAGACTTAATCATATTACTGACCTACAAGAAACATTCGACAATCTCAGAAAACATTGCTTAAAACTCAATCATGAGAAGTGTGTGTTCGGAATCTCTTCAGGAAAATTGCTTAGATTCCTAGTATCTATACGAGGAATCGAAGCAAATCCCGAAAAGATCAAGGCCATTCTCCAAATGCGCCCTCCAACCACAAGGAAAGAAGTTCAGAAACTCACGGGGTGCATGGCGGCTTTAAGTCGTTTCATCGCACGACTGGGAGAAAAGGGACTACCTTTCTTTAAACTTCTAAGGAAACATGAAGGTTTTGAGTGGTTGAAAGAGGCAAACGCTGCCTTTGAGGATGTCAAGAGGTACCTTACGAGTGCTCCTATTTTGGTCTCTCCGGGCGGAAGAAACACTCTTAATTTACCTAGCCGCCATGCCACAGCAAGAAAGCGCAGATCTTGATCGTAGAAGCGAAAAACGATACAACGACCGGCTTACTACGTGAGTGAAGTTTTACACGGCCTAGGGCGTTACCCTCAGTCCAAAAGCTTCTATATGCCCTCCTCATGTCTTCGAGGAAATCGGCATTATTTTCAGCGCACAAACTAGTCAGGCTTGTCCGAGTTTCCTTTAGAGCGATCCTCCATAATAGGGAAACAATGGGGCCGATGGTAAAATGGTCGACGAACTTGGGGAGTTCGACATCCATTCGTGTCCCGAACGCCGTTAAATCCAGATCTTGGCGGACTTTGTCGCCGAATGGACAAATCTGAACTCGCTCAGATCCCATCACGATTCCCACGACCAATGGGCGATGTACTTTGACGGGTCACTTACTTTAAGTGGCTCGGGTCAGTGGTCTGGTATCTCCTACCGGAGAGACCTTAAAGTATGCCATACAATTAAACTTTCGGGCCACTAACAACGTGGCGAGAATCACGAATGTTTGCTAGGCGGCATACGAAAGCAAATGAAAAGCGCTCGATTCGTCGACTACTTGTGAGAGGAGACTCCCAACTAGTCGTGAATCAAGTCGGAAAAGAGTACCAAGGTCTAATCCGACAATGTCTCGTACTTATCGGAAGTGCGTAAGCTAGAAAAGCATTTTTAGGTTTCGAGGCACAATTCATCCTCAAAGGATAATTTCTCGCATCAGCTTTGCTCGAATAGCTTCTTCCCGATCTGAAGTACCAAAAGGAATCTTCTTGGAACAACTCCAGAAGCCGTCTCTGGTCGACAAACCAGAGACACCTCCTATTGAGACAGCCTCTCTAGAATACGAGGATACATGGATGGCACCCATCTATGCATATCTTCAGAAGGGTTCTGTACCCGAAGACGATCTCGAGGCAGATCGCTTATCCCGAAAAACCAAAATGTATACTTTGGTGGAAGGAGTCCTCTATAAACGAGGTACTCAAGGGGTGCTCATGCGATGCATTCCGCAGAGCGAGGGATTAACACTTCTTCACAACATACATGATGGCATCTGTGGAAATCATGCTTCCTCTGAGCAACGCTGGTCGGTAAGGCCTTTCGACAAAGTTTTCTTGGCCAACACTTTTTACGATGCTAAAGAGTTGGTTAAAAGGTGTGTCGATGTCGGTTTCATAGCAGTGTGATACACCAACTCGACTCGTGCATTACAAACAATACCTCTATCTTGGCCTTTTGCGACACTGGGGTCTCGATATCCTAGGACCGTTCCCCAAAGCTCTAGGAGGTTTCGAGTTCCTTTGTGGCTATTGATACGCTCACAAAATGGATTGTAGCCAACTCGTGGATCGGATAACAACTAAGCGGCAAAAGCAGTTTATGATGAGATCGTAATTACTCGATTTGGAGTACCGAGTCGAATAATTACAGATAATGGTAAGTTATTTTTGAGCGCAAAAATTTCAGAAATTTTATGACGAGTTAGGTACCAAGTTGTGTTATGCTTCAGAGCCCATCCCCAAAGTAATGTGGCGTCGAGAACGCAAACGGCCAAATAATGAGAGAATTAAGACTCAGTCTTCGACCACTCATCAAACGCTCGGGGCTTGGGTACAAGAGCTACCCTCGTAGATATGGGTCGTTCAGACGACTACCACCGAGGCTGCTGAGTTAAACACCATTCTTTCTAGTCTTGAGCTGAAGCCATGCTTCCTCCTAACTAAAGATACGGTCAACACGAGCCTAAACTTTCACAGACTCCAACCAAGAACAACTTCGAGCAGATGATATTAATCTACTTGAAGAAAGGAGAAACCAGGCCCTAATTCGTTCAGCAGTCTACCAACAAGCCTTGTGAAGATACTACGATCGTAAGGTCCAACCTCGCAGCCTCGCTGTAGGTGACTTGGTATTGAGACTTTGCCAATCCAAGTCTAATCGGAACAAACTTTCTCCCAAGTGGGAAGGTCCTTACACAGTGGTCGAAGTTACTCATCCAGGGTCGGTACGATTGGCAATGGAAGACGGCGTGTTCTCTCGAATTCTTGGAACATCGACCGATTCACGCAAGTTTTATGTAACCAATCATTCGCACAATAAAGAATCGGAGTTCTCTCTACCTCTATTGTCTTACTTTTTGAGTAGTGCTTTCATAATCTTTCGACTATATTCTAAACACCCGTTTCCTTTACCTTTGGTCGAAAAGCGATAACATCACCTAGTCGAAGCCTCTCCTCTCTGCATGTGGTCACGCCCACTAGAAGGAGCTTCCTAGTATTGACTTGTTACTCACTTTTGCCGCCAACACAAAGAGCTCGGGTTCTATTTAGTGAAATATTTTTGAAAGCTTACTCCTTTCACCTTAGATTATTTCTTGATTCTTTTGAAAAATATTCTAAGCGAGTGCACTTTTTAGATTTATTCATTTGCCTTTGGTGCATTCGATTAAATCTCAACTAAGTCGGAGGAAGAAACACATCTAGTCGAAGTCTCTCCTCTCTGCGTGGTCACGCCCACTAGAAGGAACTTCCTAGCATCGTTCGATTTCCTACTCTTGCTATCGGGGCGGACTTATCGAGTCCTCCAAAGAAGAAGCGAACGAATTTTTGAAGTCTTACGGATGTTTGTTTAACTCAAGTTCTTTGTTCTCGACTTAAATAATCTAGTCGAGAGATGGTAACATCACCTAGTCGAAGACTTTCCTCTCTGTACGTGGTCCTGCCCACTAGAAGGAACTTCCTAGTGTCGATTCGTTTCCACTTTTTCGACTAGTGCATGACGGTTGTGATAAAAACAACAAGTTTGTCGGTGTTTTAGAACCGAACTTACATAAAGATTGTTTGATTCGGGGGGTCTCCTAGAATGGAATCACGCAGAGAGATTGACACGGGATTTTTATCTGAGTTCAGGGCCTTCTCCGGAGAGAATAACAACCCTACTCCTGTGTGTGTATGGTATTGAGTGTATTCTGAACAATCAGGGGAAAAACTAAGACTATTACAGATAGTACTGGTATTCCTGATGGCCCGATTGATCTCCCTTTCCTTCTCTGATTGCCGCCTTTATATAGTACGTGAAGGAGCGGGTTTCTCCAGTGAAGCGGCCTCATCACATCCTCGTGAACGGACGACGTTGGTAGTAATCACCATATTAACTCCTCCACGTCGCCTAACATGAGAATATACCGAGAGATAATGGAGCATTACGTGCTATTACCGAGTAACAACTGACGATGATGACCTGTTTGATTCCCTTAATGAATTGGGCCCACTTGTGCAGAGGTTTAATTGATCATAAGGTGGTCGTGGTGACCTAGTCGTAGAAGAACTTCACGACCATGAGGTAGTCGTAGCAAGACTTACGACTATTGGGGTAGTCGTAGCATAGCTTACGACTATGGGGTGGTCGTAGAAGAACTTACGACCACCGGTAAGGCTCTTCCTTATAACATTAAGGGGTATACTCGAGGACCATATGATGTCATATTTACCTATAATAAAAATTATAGATAAAAAGATAAAATGGGGATTATTATAGCCTCGTCAAAGTTAAACAAACCTCTCTGCTTTAAAACCCTTTTAACACTATTTATTTAGTTTGTCTAAACAAACTAAGCAAATAGTCGGGGGCTAGGATAAAGCTATCAATTTGACTTCAATTCTTAGTCTTTCATTTCGTTAATTATCTTTTGAGTTACTAACTACTCGACAAGATGATTTGCGTGAAACAAGATGGATTATATAATACATCAACAAAAGATTGTTTTTCGTGTTTGTTACAAACTACTCAAGAAGGAGAACCCAACAGCATCTCCTCCAAACCTTCCGCCAGCGACAGCATTTCTTCAATCGGACGACTTGCTTCGCTTGAGCGATCGAGTCGGCTTCGATTGGTTGAACATTAAGGTTGGGGTCCACGAGCTTTAAGTTTGGCCAATGCATAATTCTTCGCAACCGGTCGACCTCCTTTATCGATTCATTTTGGTTGGTCTTGAGGTGGTCATCGGTTCTTGCAAAGTCCCGACTTGTTCCCCAATTGTACTTACGTGAGCAGCCATCGATCATCTTGAGGAGCTTTTCCTCAAGATGTAGCTCACTAAGTACATTGTTCAGAGCGTGACCTTTGCTTTGAAGATTAATCTTCATTGTCTCCATCTCTGTTGAGTACGAGTCGAAGCCTCATGAGTTGTTTGTTTTCGACCGCTTGCTCAAAAAAGATAAGATTTGTCAAGCAAAAATAAACTTCTAAAGGAAAAGAAAACAAAAATAATTACAGTAAAAGATTTCCTACCGCTAGTCGAGAATCCAATTTCTTGATTTCTTCATCATGGGAGGCAACGGTCTCAACATGCTTCTTCTCCCATGATCTAATCTCCTCCGCATTTTCTTTGGCAATACGACGATACCTCAAGATAAATCATGGTTTTATCCTCGAGCTCATTTTGAGCCTTCCTGATTCGAGTTCCATTTCTAGAAAAGAAATGAGAGTGAGAATATGGGAAGAACTCGTAAAAGATTGCAGGTAAAGAATTGCTTACCTAATCTTCGGGATTTTAGTCTCATAATTTCTTCATCTTTCTCTCTGGAGATACGAGAAGTCTCGTGAATGACCAAAGTTTTATTTTGGACTTCGTTCTGGAGCTTTCTTATATCATCTTCTTTTTCTTAAAAGAAGTAACAGTCAGGCAAAGATCGAAAACATAAGTAGTCTTAAGTTCAAGACTTCATCGCTTATCCTTTCGCACCTTTTTAGGTTGTAGAGTTAGCTTCTTTAAGCTTCCTCAGAGAAATTCTACTTTCTCCTCAGTAACTCTTGACTCCTCTTTTGATAATCGAGCGAGTCGGCGAGTCTTTTCATCATTGTTTAACTCAGTAAAGGTTAAAAGTGGACATGAACATTATTAAATCGGTTGTAAGCTTTCTTACAACCATTGATCCAACAGAAGTTCTTCTACGACTATGGATCTAGTCGTAATTCGATTAAGTAAGTCTTTTCGACTAGCATATAGTCGTGAGTTTTTCCACGACAAACCCCGTAAGCACTATATAAGTAGTTAAGTCGAAAACGACTATGAAAAATAGTAACTTACCACCTCTCGCATGTTTGCAGAGTTCCTCTTTTCCTCGTCAGTAGTTTAGAAGTTGTCGATGATATTCACCGACAACAAATGATTTGCTCTATGGCTTTCGCAAAAGAAAAGACAAATGAGAAACAAGAGAAGATTATACTGTATGTATAAGTATCATCAAATACTTACACTCATGGTTGATCGAGCAAATATCGAGTAAACCACTCTACGGGTGCTTCACTTGCCCACTCTCTCAACTTGGTCCCACCAAACCTTCTCAAGGCGCCATTATCAAAAGTGTTCCCTCTATTGGGAATGTCTTTGAGATGGGGACTTCTTGCATAGATCTAAAAGGCGTAAGACCCCACTATGGAAGCAGGGCCAAAGAAATCGTAATGAAGTTGAAGTATTTCTCATCTTCCGATTCTGAAATTGTAATTTCTCTTGGGTACCGGGAATGAGGTCTGCAATGATTTCTTCCCCGCACGTGGTCCGCACATCACCACCTTGGGCGAGGCTTCATGACTACCTCTGCTTGGTCCCACGGTCACATCAAGTGGTCATGGCGGCTACCTCAAGAGTTGTAGACGCCACCTCAAGAACTATGGCCATTGCCTCGGTATAGCCATAGCTTCTAACGGCCGTGACAACCGCTTCAGAGCCACGACTTCTTCCACAACCAGAGCCGTGGATGGTCCTTCGACCATCTCTGTGGTCATCTCTCCAATCATTGGAGAGGTCGCAATGGGCTTTTCGATAGAAACCACTATGGGGCTTGAGGAGTCGAGCTAAAACAAACAAAAGGATAGCAAGTCAAATTGTGAAAAGCAAAAGGTAAATCTTTGTTCTTACACTTTACCTTGTTTCACATACCTCTTGCATCTGGACTTGATCGAAACTTTGGAGCCATCTTCCCGATGGAAGAATTCTTCGACTTCTTTTCTCGACCACGCCCGGGTCGTAGCTTTCGAGTTGGAGAACAAGCTCGGTCACGACCACGTCTGGTCGTGAATCTTGAACATGGACTATCTTTCTGGTCTCCTGACTTTTCGGAGGGCCAAGATTGGTCTCGATCACTCCAAGAGCAGCGCTACCCTCAACGGTAGGCTCAATTTGGATCAACGTTATCCTTCACAAAAGGCATAAACTCCTTCAGTTCTCCTTTTCTAGTTGCTTGACAAATCTAGAAGTGGCGTAAACTGTGGAAAGCTTTCTTGTCATAATAAAAGGTACCTTGGCCTTGTGGACTTTATGCCTAGGAGGTTCTTCGACCTCCTCGGTCTCCTCACCGCACTCGCTTCGGTCTCGGCTTCACTGAACGCGATGCTGTTCTTACGGGCCTTGCGACAAGAGGTTCTTCATCGCCCTCAATTTCAATTTGCTTCAACCTCGGCTATTGTTGCGAGCATGTGTGCATGATTTTGCCGAGGACCCGGTCGAAACAAAGGAACTTAAGCTTGATCCTCCTTGTCGGCGACTCTTGTAAGTCGACGCTTTTTCGTTGGAGGAGATGAGCCCTTGTTCACTACCGCCCCTGCGCCAATGGTCACCAGTTCGACCTCTTCGTAGTCCTAGCGGTTTTCCATACCTACTTTCTGTAAATAAAAACAGAAAAAGAAGAATCAATTACCAGTCGTAAGTTTTTCTACGACCAATACCTAGTCGTAAGCTCTTCTACGACATGTCCCTGATCATAAGATTTTCTACGATCACCACCTAGTCGTAAGTTCTTTCTACGACTATGAAGTCCTAAGGATGAAATCAACTTTTGATTACCTTTAGGCGCTCAACCTTTTCCTCTGCGGATAAAACCGCAAGAATTTGAGGAACCGCCACACTGGGTGGCGGGGGCTTCTCACAAACAAGTTTGACTCGAACGTCAATCTCATCATGAAAGATCTCAGATAAAAACAGATAAAGATATTCATTAGACGATTTTGAAGAAGACCAAACTGAGAGTTAAGTCGAAAAACTACTTACCTTCCTCGTAGTCCCTGGTTGGGTCTTTTAGCCCCGTGTACCTCCACATAGGAGACACTCGTTTCTTCAAAGGACTAATTCGACGTGTGATGAAATCCTTCACCACATGCCATCCAGTCAACCCCTCTGCATTCAAATCCTCGATGGCTTGAATATAGGGGGCAATTCGACTGATATCCTAGGGAGTCGAATCGCAGGAAGCTTTCTTTTGAGCCTTCCTTGAAGGTAAAAATTTGTCTTCGAGGTGAGTTTCGAAGAAACCACCTCTTCCTCCACAACGCCATGAGGACCGAGTGAACATCTGAATATACTCCTTCGACTTCCGTCATGGAGCTTCGACCACAACTTCCAAATATCCTGTTAGCGAGCCATTCCATACAAATCTTGAAAAAGCTCAAGATCATTTGGAATTCCTGTGCGCCTCACACAGATATACAAATATGCTCGGCATTGTGATGGAATTAGGACCAAGGTTCACCAATTCCACTCCAAAATGCTTGAGTATGAGTGTGAGAAAGGGGTGAGCAGGTAATCTAAGACCACACTCATAATACGCCTGGAAGACGGGGATTTGTTCATCCTCCCCGACGGCCAATGATGCTTGTACCGAACCACTCCACAAGAACTCTCTCTGGAATCTTCCCAGCGTTGACAAGGGCTTGCATCTTCAGATATCCATCTCCGACTCGGCCCCTCGGAGACTTTCCCGCCATTTCTCTCGAAAGAGGAGATTTTTTGAGTTCTCAAGGAGAAGACAAGAACTTGATGAACAAGAGGATAATTTGGGGAAAAGTAAGAACTTAGGTTTTACCCCGGTGGTATTTATAATCACAGTACCTTGAGCCGAGGCGTGACATTCCAAGGGTCGCCACCGCCTCGAACCGCTTCAACAGAGTTAACGAGCGTCGTTTGAGGTTCTCGGCATATGTCTGCTCGAGAAAATCGTTTTCTTTTACACCTCAAGCGAAATTACTTCCTTGGTTAGATTTTTTTTAACCAAAGGAAATGATAATCGGAAAGTTATTTCTTCCGATCACTATACTACGACCACCCCGTGATCGTAGGAGTGTTTTACGACTATTTGATAGTCGTAAGTAATCTTCTTGACCAAGCATATTCCTGGTCAAAGTAGCATACAATAATATCGAAGAGTTTTTCCTTCGACTATCTTTCTACGACCCTCTCGTGGTCGTAAGACTTTCTATAACTCCTTTACCAAGTAAGTTACTTTCACTTGAAGTCGGGGGCTAGATGACGAGGATATAATAATCCTCATTTTATCTTTTATCTATAATTCTTATTATAGGTAAATATGGCGTCATATGGACCCTAAGTATACCCCTTAATGTTATGAGGAAGAGCCTCTTTGGGTGGTCGTAAGTTCTTCTATGACCACCCCATAGTCGTAAGTTATGCTACGACTATTCCATAATCGTAAGTCTTGCTACGACTACCTCATAATCGTAAGTCTTGCTCGACTACCTTATAATCGTAGGTTCTTCTACGACTTCGGTCACCATCGACCACCTTATGATCAATTAAACCTCTGCACAAGTGGGCCTTATTGATTAAAGGATTCAAACATCATCATCTGTTTGTTACTCTGCGAAGTAATGACATGTAATACTCCATTATATCGATATATAGCTGTTGGGTGGCGTGGAGGAGTTATCGCGGTGATTATTACCAACGTCGCCCGTTCTGAGGATGTGATGAGTAGCCGCTTCACCGGAGGAACCGCTCCTTCACGTACTATAAAAAGGCGACAATCGATAAAGGAAAGGCGGATCAATCGGGCCATCAGAATACAAGCACTATCTGTAATAGTCTTAGTTTTTCCCCGATTGTTCGAGAATACACTCAATACCATACACACACAGGAGTAGGGTTGTTATTCTCTCCAAAGAAGGCTGAACTCATATAAAAATCCCGTGTCAATCTCTGCAAGTGATTCCATTCTAGGAGACCCCCCGAATCAAACAATCTTTACGTAAGTTCGGTTCTAAAACACTGACAAGTTTATTTAGCTAGATCTTGAATTTATATGAATTTAGAAATTTGAATCGACGAAATCAGAGTTCGTATGAAAGAGAACGAACACCGGGAAGTTTCAAAATCACATGAAATGATGAATTGGAAGATTATCGGAATTATTTTCCTGAAAGAAAATGGCTTTATGACATCAACATGACGTCAGTGCCAGATTTTCCTTTCGGTTTAAAAACTTTGCCACGCGTCGTGGTAGGCGATAGAGGCGAAGGTGCCAATGACGTGGCTCGAGGTGGCAACACGCGTCGGCGTGCCACCCGAGCACAGAGTCAACGGCGCTTTCATTTGCGAGCTTGCAGGCGATAGGGGCTCCAACAAGCTCTAGCGAGGGTGGCAAGGGAAAGAGGGGGACGTGGGGATTACAAGGCACTCGGTTTGGTCACCTGGAGACGCAGCGACGGCCGGCGGTGACGTGAAGAGCGGCGGCGCGTGCGGACTCGACGGCGGCGATGAGATCCACTGGTGCTCCGGCGAAGGTGGCGCGAGCACCGGGTAGGAGGCAATGTGGTGAAGCCGTTGGTGTAGTCGGGGTCGCCGGGGCGTCGTCGACGGCGGCGCTAGAGGCGGTGGAGGCGCACGGTGGCCGGCGGTGAAAATCTTCAAATTCGGCGAAAAGATAAGAGCAAAGGAGGGGTGAATGGTGGAGATGGAATGAGTGAAAAGATGCATACCCGGTGCTCCCTTTTATAGGGGCGGGGAGGGGTGAAGGAGCAGATCGGGCGCGCGGCCATCGCGGCGACAATGGCGCGGTTCCGGCGATTTCGTGCGCGGTGAAAGGGGGAGATGGCCGGAATGGGCACGGTGGAACGCGGGGACCTTAATGCGCGTGATGGCATGGAGAATGGGGGAGGGATTTGCGGCGGAGACAGAGCTCCCATGCGCGTCAATGGTGGCCGAGTCGATCTAGTTGTGTGGGGAAGAAGGCAGGGAAAGAGAAGATGGTGTGCGGCCCACACGTAAGAGAGATGGAGGGGGTGACGGGTGGGACCGGGAAGGGAGAGAGAGAGAGGGTGGAGCGGCTAGGCCGAAATGGGCCGGAAGTGGCCAGCGTGGCGAAAAAGGGTTTTGGGCCGGAATGGTTTTGGCCCAAAAGGGTTAGCCGGAATTTCAATTGATTTAACTTTTTAAAATAATTTGATTAATTCATTTGGGCTTTAGAAAATAGGAAAATAAACCCAAAAATTATAGAAAAATTCACAAAAATTCCTAGAGTTATTTTGGACTTAATAAAATTATTTCCAACTTACAGTTGGGTTTTAATTTTGCAAATAAATTATTTTGGCTTTAAAATAATTAGGAAAAAGCTTTTAAAAATTCCAGAAATTAATTATTATTATTTTCAACTTTAGCTCAAATAAAACTCTTTCAAATTTTAGAAAATCCAATAAAATAATAACTTTAATAATTTTTATTTTGGTAACAACACTTTGGGATGTTACATGCCCCGTCTTATCCCCGAGTAGTTTTCTGCGCACGTCTGTACCGTGCTCTGTCTTGTCGCCACCTACCCTTGATCTCATGGGCTTCAGAGTTTCTCAGCTGCTCTTCTCGTCCTCCCCGGCTATAAAAGCCAGAGCAGCCCTCTTATATCTCCTTTAGCCTTCACCAACTTTCTTGCTCTGCTCAGGCCTTCCTCCTCAGGACCTCCTCGTTGGACCTCCTCCTTTGATCTTTTTAGTTCCTCGCTGCTGGTTTTAGTTTGGTTTGTTTGGAGTTTATTTGGACTTCATTTGGTCTTTGTTTGAGTTGCTTCATTCTCTCATGTAGATTTTGACGAATTCGGGGAGCTTGAGTTCTGCGAAGAAGACCCTCAAGCTTTCGAGCAAGGCAAGTTACACCCTTGATCATGTTGATCCCAGTATCTCAAATTAGTTAATTTCTGTTTCAAATTACTACTGCTTGCTTATTTCAATTCAAGTAATTTAAATCCCTATTTTAACTATATAGTTATTCCTGATTCCTTTGTATACCCAAACTTGATTGTTGATTCGACCTCCCCTTGTCACCGTAGTAAGAGCTAGTTGGTACATTAGTATGAACTAGCATGTTTCAAAACTCTGTGCTTAGTTATGCTTAGACTGAAAATATTGATTTGGGAAGTTTTACTGCCAAAAAACCAATATTGTCAAATGTTTTAATCCATGACATTGGGTTGTTGTGGTAGTTTGCAAATATTTTTGAAAAGGAAAGAAAAAGGGAAATTGGTTTGGACTTAGGCGAACTGGCTGTTTAGATGGGTACATGTTCATGCACGAGATCGATCCATTTCTATAGTTGATGCCCAGGGTTTTGTGGAAGTCGCCCAGGTCAGTTAAGGACCGGTCTTTGAGCCGCATCTTGCCATGCCACACCGAGCAACCACATGTCCTGTATGGGCAGGACATGGCTAACTAATTTGCAATGTTCCACCGTGGTCGTTCCATCCGGTTGTGTGGGTGTCTTGACGACCTACTTTTATTCATTCCCACTTTGCGCAAGAGGGGGCTTAAATCCTACGGGTTGCAGCCCAAATGAAGCAAAACCTTAGCGAGGGGGGACTGCGGTGGGATGACGTATTGTAAAGGCCTTGTTACGAGCTCTAGACTACCTACCTTCGGCAGTGAGTGGTGGCATCGACGGATGCCAAACAAACTAGAGAAGTCGTGTCACACCTCTGCAGAGTGTAAAACTATTCGAATAGCCGTGTCCACGGTCATGGACATGCTGGCAAAGCCACTCCAAGTTAGATGTTGGTTTTGTTTTCAAAAGACCTCTTAAAATGGTTTTGGATGTCTATCCAAATGGGTTTCGGGCAGAGAGCCTTGTGATAGGAGGGTATTCTTCACCACTTGTTGATGAATGTTATCCAACTATAAAATTGATTTAGAAAATGAATTTTAGTATTGTATAACTGCTTTGGAACTTAGTACATGTATTTGGAAACAAACTTGGCTTTATGCAAATAAAACCCTATAAGACCTCTTTTGAGATATCCATGTATGCATGCATTCAATCTGTTACTTGACGGGTGTGACTTGCGAGCACGGTTGTTGTGCTCACTCTTGCTTGACATGTTTGAGTAGGAGAGGATGTCTTCGATGAGCCAGAGGAGCTCCAAGACGACTAGGCTGCGACCTCTAGACGATTGCCTGTGGCAGATCGTGTGGACCACTCCGCTTTTGTCCTGCTGCGTTTTGTTGCCGGCTGTTAAGACACCCTTGTAATCAACTCTGTTGTTATTTTAATAAAGTTGCGTTGATGGAAGTTACCACTGCATTCATTGTGTGAGCTAGCCGTTGGTCCTTAGGACTAGCTTCGGTTGTGCCGTGGACTTGGGACCTCCTTTGGGGTGCTCTGATCGCCACGACCTCCCTGAGGTCCAGTCGTACCAGAAGACCTCCTTCGGAGTGCTCTCGGGTCAGGCTTTCGACCTCCCTAAGGCTCGGGACGCCACACGTCTCTCGCCGGATACGCTCGTTGTGCTCTTTGTTACGGCGCTCCTCGTCCCTCTTCTCGCAGTCCCTCTTAGTATCCCACTCCTCGTAGTCGAGACCCCACTGATCGTGTGGGTGGATCTCTTGGTCGATTCACTTACGGTAGCCACATAGTGGATTAGGGGACTACAGGTAGACTAGAGAGGTTGTTAGTACATACTTGAAGAGAAATGGCGAGGAACATCATCAGAATCGGTCCTTACACGGCCACCGATACGCCCGTGTCCCAGCGGCGATCGGGATAGTTCGAGGTAGTTAAGCGCCCTCAAAGAACGCATGCTCGGGCTAAGCTCTTTGCTTGGTGCCGAAGAACTTGCATGTCTTCCTGCACCAATAGAGGGGCGGCATGTCCCCCTCGGACGGGTCTTGCAGCAAATGCTCGGTAGGAATGTTCTGGTGTGGGTTGCTGCTACGGGGGGGCGTCATTGCATGGAGGTGCCCTCCTAGCATGCTCCGCTTGTTCGTCCTGGGCTGTAGCAGCCCTTACGAGTTCGCGGATCTCATCCCATTGGTTCTCCATCTAAGCGGGATTGTGTTGAAGTGTTGATGTAGGAGAACTCGCCGTGCGAGGGGTACTACTTATGTGCCTAGCTGGCCCTGCGTACGTGACTGAATTGTAATTGGGTTGAAGGAAATTTGCGTCCACGAGGTAGAGGCCCTGAGGAGGAATCATGTGGTAGAGCTGCATCACGTCTCTGCGAGAAGCAGACTCGTTGGGTCACGTCGTTGCACAAAGCTGCCTCGTCGGGTCACGTCGTCCTGAAAAGCTGGAGAGGTAGAGTTGTCATTTCCCTCTGAATCGTGCGGTCTTGTCGTTTTGAAAACTTAGCGTCGCAGTGTGTTATCTTGTCATTCTGAAAAGTTAGCCTTGTCAATTAAGCAAACATTATTTTCATTAAGCTCTACCAACTGTTTATTGCAATCATTACATGAACTAATTTAAGATGTTTTCATACATAAAATTTGAAGTGTTACAAGCATTACATGATATGCGTACGGGTTTATTGCAATCGGTATAAAGGAGGAGGGGGTATTATCACTTGTAACCCGATCAAATAGACACTCTTTGTTAATTTATCAGTTTAATGTGGATGATATTCTTTAATATTGTATTGTACCACAAGCTAGATAAGATTGCACGTGAACCAACTAAAGGAAATATGTGGCTTGCAGATCATATAACGATATACTGTAGCCTCCGTCTCGTGTGCGTTCGAAGGCTATGGTACATCGTTATATGATCTGCATGCCACGTATTTCCCTTGGTTTGTTCATTTACAAGCCTATTTAGCATGTGGTACAATACAATATTAAATAATATCATCTGCATTGAACCGATAAATTAACAAAGAATATTCTATATATCATCCACGCAATGAGTCAGTCTTGGTCGGAGAAGCCTTCCCCTTCCCCTTGTCGCGGGACTCCCCACGTCGGTGTCGTAAGTAGAAGTCGTCCATATCCTGCGATTCTATAATGTAAGTGCACTGCACATTAAAAAAAGGTAACAATGACGTACAGTATAAAACGTAACAAGGAAGAGTAAATTATGTTATCATAGAAGTTTCGTTGTACATAAAAAAAAAGGAGGAGAAAACATTACATTACTACAATGAATGACGACCAGACGAGCTGGGTCTGTTGGGGCAATCCTTCGCTGAGTGCCAAGGGGTCTTACATATCCTGCACTTGTTTGTGCGGCTAATACTGGTACGTTTGTGTCGGGAGCCGCCGGGCGGTTTGACTTATAATGCTTAACCTTCCAATGGCCCTAGCATCACAAATGAAATTTCTCTGCTCTCAGTGTATTATGTACCTCCCAGAACAGCGGTACACATACACCTTCACAAACATATATCAATGCCATACACAATACGATTACAATACCGATACTTAACAGATTACATCATAAAAGTCATACATGGCTCAGTTTCTTACATACAGCCGACCGACCAAATAGAACATCCAAAAGATCAAAGTCGTAGCGAAAAAACAAAAGCTATAAGATGGCACAAAAGAACGCCAACCGGCTGTCCTTACCCACAAGGCAACCGACCGAAAACTCGTCGAGCTAGTCGTCATCGTTGTAGACAGTCTCACATTGATTGACCCCTTGGGGGTCAACCTCCCCTGAACAAGTGGACAATCCGGTTAAGTACGAAGTTGTACTCACAAGTCTTACAAGCAACAAAATATAATAGATGCATTCAAGTATCAAAAGAAGGCTACTACATTAGGCAATTTTCAACATAAAGCAACATTGTATTTGAAGTACAAGTAGTAGATTGAAATTGCAAGTGAGCAAACATTTTTAATACTTTAAATAACAACATGTAATTAAAATTAGACAACATCTAACAACAACAGGTGGCTTCCCCTGCAGCTAACAAACATAGCATGAGAACCACTCTCAATACTACCCGATCAAGTTTTAAGTTTGAATTCCAAAATGTTAAGCCTAACTTCTGCAAGTCCAATCCTAAACGTGTCTATAACCTAGAACGAGGCTATTTGAATAGTTCAAAACCCTGCAAAGGTGTACAACTGTACCCACATGCCAAACCGCCCTTTTGCCAAGCTATAGAGCACACTTCCTTAGGTATGCTGGTAAGGCTAAGTCCTACGAGACGTTTCCAATATGATGTATTAACTACGAGCCGCCCATATGGGGGTTAACCCTTCGTGAACCGCCCTTGTCTATGCACGGGGCTCCCACGGAGGACCCATACGATGTATCGAAGCTACCAGTAAAGCCTTGGTCAACTACCCCTCGGAGCCTTGGTCAACTACCGATGCCCCTCGAGGTAGGGAACCTAATCCCGGATCCCACCCCACACACCCAACAACAACAAACCATTTTTTTAACATAACAACAACCACCTACGACTCGAAGCTAACACACGCTAAAGTATTAAGTCAAGAGAGGTCCCATACCCCCCTCATGCGGAATGCACACAAAAATTCTTGGTTTTGGTGAAACAAGATGTTCAGTCCTTGTCGATCTAGGCAGGACCATCCACACACCCAACAGCACACCATTCAACCACTTGCCTAAGTCTAAATTATTTTATTTACACTTTTAGTCTTCAAAGTATAATAGCACATGGTGCTAGACATAGTATAATAAAATGATTTAAGTGATCAAGGTCATCGACAAAGTCGACAACCGCCCAATCTACCGGACTAAGCATTGCTAAGCATCATGTCACATAAACATAGATAGACCATATAACATCCACCGAGCACTAACATCAGCGGGAATAATAACTTAGGCTAGTGGTAAGGAATAAACATTTACCTACAGCTCATGCATCTATTAGGACTGACTACCTCTAACGCGAAATTAAACATCACATAAAGCAAGCATACATATAGTTGCAAACAAGATACTTGTATTGAACATAATGGGATCAAAAAGTTCAAAGAGGGGATTGCTTGCCTTGTTAAATATAGTCCACTTGTTGCTGTTGAGGATGACTCTCGAATTCACTTGGATCTTCGTAAGCTATCGATTGAATACGAAAAGCGAATAAAACGAATAACACCAAATATAACAAAAAAATTCAAAGTCATCCAAATTGCATGAAATTTACACAATAGGTATATTATGATTTTAAATGAATTTATAAACAAGAATTAGTTCATTTCGAGTTTGCATGTGAAAGTTATAGCCTTTGGAAAATCAAAAGGGAAGAAAATCCTGAAAATTTAGGTTCTCTCACTATTCATCCGAAAATGATTGTTTTAGTGAACTTTTTTAGAATAGTGCTGGAGATAAAATTTACATGGCATGATAGATAATAAAAAGTTATGAACAGAAAAAATTGAATCACCCCATTTGGAGTTCATATGAATTTTCTATCAATTTTTTATGTTAATTCTATTTATAGTGTAAAAATAATCCTAATCCGAAGTTAATCCTAACAATTAAATTTTCTAGGACAGTAACATGTTTCAAAGTTATTCCAAATGAAAGTACAATAAAAATGAAACCCAACAAAATTGGTTTAACTCAATTTGAAGTTAATTTGAATTAGTAATGAATTTTTGAAGTTATTTGAATTTACAGCGCAAAAGTAATTCATTTCGAAAATTTAAATAAGTCAACCTTGTTTGTGTACGTGCCAGGGTTTGATTTGGCTATCTGCTCAAGTAATCTCGGTACAAGGTTGTACGCCTCTTCGTATGTCCCATACATGGACTCGATGACTTCTGCTTGGCTCGTCGGACCTTGCTGTAGCTGACTAGATAACCAACCAGATTGGTGACTTCCAACATCAACATCTTGGGAGAGACAGACAAGTCCACTCCAACTAGGTGCTTGATGAGGCTTGCAACATATGCAGAAGTCACGTTCCGATGCTACCGTAGGGGCTCGCTAAGCTCTCAAGTATGGTCTATCAGCGCCTTGACCGTGAAGACCGAGCCGAAGATCTTTGCTTAGTGAGCACTGACCTTGCCATGGTAGCCTTCCACTACGCACTTCCCTGTGTAATGTCCTGGGTTGGACCGGTGCACTCGGTGCACACGACTGATGGACAAGATGTACCGTGCCATAGCTTGTTGCACGACCGCCTTATTAGGGAAGCGTTGCCCAACTAAGAGGGTGTCAGCATCAAACCCCAAGTGGGAGCCTTCTCTTTGCGGCAGTACGAGCGAACACACTGCGGCATCATCAAGTCTCGATGCCACGTAAGGCACCTCCGATGTCACAATTCCCCCGGTTGGACCACCGGCCTGGTGTGCATCCTCGTCGCTACCATCCGAGTTTGGGTCAGCGACCTCATCGAACTCCAACCCGAAAGGCCCGTCCGGTAGATACTCATGGCAGTTAATGGGGTCGACCACCACGATTTCGCTCCCTCATTTCGCACAAAATTATGCGCGAGTCTGCCCTCTGAGGCAACACATTCCGTACTGCCATCTTCAGGCTTGGGCTGTGCTTGCCCTCTAGTAGAGGCCCAAGCATCATCAAGGTGGCCTGGCGTCCTGCGTACGAAATTCACATACACCATCGTTTTCCTATAAATGACCGCCTCGGGATGGGAGGCAATCTGCATGTACTGGCTCCATGCTACACTTCCAGCCACCTTGACGAGCTCCCACACAACATTCGTGCAGGTGATCCCCTCGATCATTACTTTCTTCATCGTTGCCTCCGTGACAAACTCCCTCCGGATCGCAATCAAGCTCTCTGAATATTAAATCGCGTCGAGCCCTCACTTTGGACCACCTTGTACTGACACCTCGATAGATCCAACCTGCCAGGTTCGGCCCGTACGAGACCATCACCATAAAACACTAACAAGTTTTGCATGCTCGAAATTACCTAAAGCCACAACAACCCCATCCGCGGTACATATGTGTAATTAAATACGATAAATTGCATGCAAGTGATGGGATACATATGTGTAATTAAATAGGAATAATTAATTAATTACTAACAATTTCCTAAAATTAATTATGAGTAATTATTTACCACTAAACTAATTGCTAGTAGTTAATTTCCACTAATTTAATTTGCCGGACTGAACACCACTAAACTAATTACGACAATTATTTACCACTAAACTAATTAATTGTGAATAAACTCACTGATTACGACTAATTAATTACCACTAAATAAATTATAAGTTCTAAATTTGCACTAATGTAATATGAGGGACTGATAACCACTAAACTAATTACAACTAATTATTTATCACTAAACTAATTACAACTAATTATTTACCACTAAACTAATTAACTACGACTAAACTAACCAATTACGGTGATTAATTACTATTAAATAAATTACAAGTAGTTAATTCACACTAATTTAATATCACGACCGATAACTAATTGAACTAATTACGACTAATTATTTATCACTAAACTATCTAATTAATTACCAGTAAAATAACTAATTACCACTAAACTAATTAATGACTAGTAAACTAACTAATTAATAACCAGTAAAGTAACTAATTATGGTAATAATGACAAAAGCATCTGACAAATTACTTGCCCTTCGGGGGTAAGCTATCAAAAAAGTCGAGCGACGAGTAGCAAGCAAATACTTGATCTCCAAAAAAATTAATAATGTTAACTTCTCTGAGTTCTCAGCGACGAGTGCCAGAATGAGAAGCAAAACGCAATTGGGATGAGTGAAGAATGACTGCGAGATTTCGGTATTTATAGCCGAGCGAAGGAGGAGCCGCTGCGTTGGCTCTGGGAATTTCGGATGCGTTGTCTAGTCGCAGCACTACGGGCAAGGGAAGACAGCCACAAGGAGTCGACAAATGTGTGGAGGAGTGGAGATGGACGGTTGAAAAGGTGGTCACCGTAGGGTGGCTGTGCGGGAGGAGGGAGAGGAGGGCTGGCGAGAGGGGGGCATGCGTGCGGGAAAGGAAAGGGGTGACACATGGCAGGAAGGAGTAATTATAGCACACTTAAATGAAATTGCGAGATAAAATCAGAACGAGTAAAATTATGGAAAAATTGCACAAGAAAGTACACCGTGTTAGGAGCATTCACATCAAATTTTATAATTTTTTGAACTCATTTTCTATATTTAACAAATCCTACGAACAAAGCCGAAACCGAAACCCTAATTGGGGAGGGGGAGCCGAAATCGAAACCCTAATCGGAGAGGGGAACACGTGGACCGTGGCCTAGGGGCGTTGCCACACGACGGTCGTGCGACAACGATTGCCTCATGGTGGCCGTGCGGCAACGGTCTGACGTGACGGCGGGGGATGTGTTCCCGCACGGCGACCGTGCGGCAACGGGCCGATGTGGCGGGAGTGGAGAGGCCACCGCATGGTGGCCGTGCGACAATGGTGCTTTATTTGCAAAAAAGTTTTGGGGATTGTCATTCCTGTAAATACGAGGTGAAAAGGTGCTAATACGGCCAAAAATTCGGTGCACAGTCATAAGGCGATGACGCTGGCGTTGAAGCGTGGCTGAGCCACGGAGCGCCCGCGGAGTGCGTTATGGCTGGCGTGCACGAAACCATTGATGCCGCTTTTTTCTGTGTGCACGCATTTGGCACTGACTGGGCAGAGAACCTAAGTAGGGATGGCAATCGGACGCGGCGAGCATGAGTAGTGCTTGCACATATCCATATCGGCCAGCTATTTTATTGCATGTGAATAGAGAACTTCGCCCATGCCCATCGCCTGCGAGGCATACCCATGTGTTCACGGCCCTCACGACCCTCATTTCAGTCGTAGTTCATCGAGAAGGCAAAAAATGCACATAACAACTTCAGATTCAACTTCCATATTAGACGAGGCATTGAGGCTAGCAAGAAATCGAACCTGACAAAATCAAAGGACAACAATATGAGAGACAAACAAGTTGCACACGTGAGAGAAACAAGTCAAGAGGACAGCAAACAAAAGAAGGAACACACAAAGATCTAGCTAATCTTTCTATGAATCGGGATTTGGGAGGGGTGGATGAAAAACAAACCTCTTGTGGGGTCGGTGATGACTTCTTTGGTAGCGGCCTCATCCGGTTGCATCGGCGACTTCTTCAAGCGCAGACTGGTGGCGGGATAATCTAATAAGGGTGGAGGGAGCCGGCACGGGCGGTGAGCGCTAGGAGGGAGTCGCCTGGGGGAGGGGAGCCTCGTCGGTCGCTGGCTGCAGCATGTGGTTTGGTCGTGTGTGGTGGTTTCCGGTCGAGTGGGGGGTGTAGAGCTGGCCAAATGGGCCGGGCCTACCGGGCCGGCAAGAAGCATGACACTGTAGGCCCCGCCTAAGCACGGCACAGCCGGCACCATTCATGGGTCGTCTTGGGCAAGACGCAAGACGAGACCTGAGCCATGCAGGCCGCCACCTCGACATCGCAGTGGCCCGGCCGGACGGCTGGCACGGCCACAACAGAAGCGGAGGCGAGGGCTAAGCCGTGGCGCCGCATCTTCGCGTCATCGCGGAGGGAGGAGGAGGGCATCGCAGGCCTTGCGGTGCGTTCTTCTGCCGGGCGGAGGGAGGAGGAGGCGAGCGACGGCGCGCGGCGCGGTGCTTGCGAGCGGGACAGAGGAGGAGGCGATAAATTAAATCGGCGGCAGCGCGCGCAGTGTCGTCGGCAGCCGCCAGGGAGGCGAGGAGGCGACGGGGTCATCAGCGGTGCCGCAGGAGGCGAGGAGGTGGCGGTCGTCGAGGCGGCGCCGGAGGCGAGGAGGCGGCGGGGTCCGCCGGGCGAGCGAAGGAGGCGGCGGGTCGCCGGCGCATGAGGAGGCGGAGAGGCAAAGCACGGTGGCCGGCCTTGCAGGAGAGAAGAAGAAGACGACTAGACGGGCCTGTCGGGCCGTGTCATGCCCGTGAGCCGGCCCGAAAAAATCGGCTGTTGGGGGGTTTTGACCCTTTTTTTGATCGTTGGGGGCTTAAAAAATAGCAAAAAAATTAAAAAAATTTTAAATTTTTTTTCTATAAATAGGCACCATGCCCCCCTCATTCAGCACCCCTTCATTCTCCATTCTCTCTTTGAAATTGTGTTGTGCAAATTCAAATTCGTGTTGAGCTATTTTGGCAAAATTCAAAAAATTTGTGCCAAAATTTGGAAATTTCAATTTTCGTCAGTAAGTCAGCGAAAGAGGTACAATACTATTTTTGTAATACTTTTATTATTAGTTATTGTTATGCTAAGATTAAATTAATAATAGTGTTAGTTTCGATTTTGCAGTTTTCGTTATGGACAGTCCTTACGACAACTTTGCTTTTAGTGAGTACGAACTTTCATCGGACGAAATTGCGTCTATGGAGGTGGCTGCAGCTGCGGCTTCCTCAAACCAACCGGAGGTTTCACCGGAGGAGCAAGGTGGAGTTCCGTCATCAAGCTCCACGTCAGCATCAGGCTCAACGACAACTGGAGCAAAGAGGTTGAGGCCGTCTACATCGGGAGTATGGGAGAATTTTGATAGGACAACCAAGCAAGACGCAGCGGGAAATGAGGTACCATATGCTATTTGTAAAATTTGTCGGCATGAATTGTTTGCAAAGTAGACAGGTGGAACGGGGCACTTGATTAGACATGCTACAAGGTGTCGAACCAAGAAAGGATTGACGACGAGGCAAATGCAACTACAATACAACCCCGACGGTATGGTATCTAGCTGGGACTATGATCCTCAGGTAGCCCGCCAATCTCTCTGTCGTTTAATTGCTTCTGAGGATTTACCGTTAGGTTTTGGCGAGTCTGCTTCTTTCCAAAATTACATTAGGACCACGCATAATCCTAGATTTACTTCTGTTTCTAGACAGACAACAACTAGGGATCTAGTGAAATACTATAATGAATATCGTAATAAAATAAAGGAACTATTTAGTACGTGCACATTTTCGGTGGCCCTGACCTCGGACATATGTAGTGGTCGGGCTAGGGAGGATTACCTTAGTGTAGTTGCGCATTATATTAATGACGATTGGGTAATGGAGAAAAGGATCATAGCTTTAAAATTAATTGATGTAGCACACACGAGGGAGAATATTATGAACTGTATTATCAAAGTCATGGAAGACTTTAGTCTTACAGACAAAATATTCGCAATTACCTTAGACAACACCGCTTCAAACTCTAGGGCCATGGACATTCTTACTCCAATGTTGAGTACATATGCTGATTCCTTCCTGCTACATCAATGATGCGCTTGTCATATTATCAACCTTATAGTCAAATGTGGTTTGAAGAGGTTGAGTCCGTATATTAAAGCTTTTCGCGATGCGATTTCTTTCTTGAATAATTCTAACGTAAGAATAGCACAATATAAGAACTTCTGCAGTACGATGGGTGTACGTCCAAGAAAGTTCGGTTTGGACATGGAGGTAAGGTGGAACTCTACTTACCTCATGCTTAAGAATCTTTTACCATACAAGAGCATTTTTTTGTATTTATTCAAACGCACTATCCTAGCACTGACGGTACTATGCTATTAACTGAGCAACATTGGTTCATTGCTGAGAAGGTACTGTCGTTTTTAGAAATTTTTTATGAGGCAACTGTTGCTTTGTCCGCTGTCGACCATCCAACATCTCCTATTATTGTGCATACTATTTTACAGATTGCTACTCAATTGAAAATGTTTGAAAATGACATAGTTTTACACGATGTTGTTGTTTCCATGAAATCTAAATACCTTAAATATTGGAGAGAAATCCCTTACCTATATGCATTTGTATTTCTTTTAGATTCTAGGGCTAAAATTGATGCATTTGGTACTGTACTTGATCTTCTTAGTGATGCTACGGGGCTAGACTATACTGACTATTTTGCAGAAGTTCATTCTCGGTTATACAAGGTTTACCAAAGGTATGAAAATAGGTTCCGGGAAGTCTGTTTGCAACAACCTCCAGTAGCCCCCACCTCAAGTGGGAAGACAAATATGTGGGGCACGATCTTCGGTGCCTCTTCCTCCAGGTCCAGGGCTTCTTCTTCTTCTTCTTCTACACCAACACCCGCTCAGCCAAGACCCACAAGGAGCGGAGAACTATCCACCTATCTGGACAACGATACGGTGGATTTCAACTCAGAAGAGTTCGACATCTTGCAATGGTGGCAAGCCCATAAGTTAACTTATCTCGTGCTATCCATACTTGCACGTGATGTGTTAACTGTTCCTGTCTCTATAGTTTCCTCCGAGTCTGCTTTCAGTCTTTTTGGAAGGATATTGGAGGAGAGAAGAACAAGTCTCACAAGTGAGATGGTGGAGATCCTTCTAACTATGAAGGATTGGGAACAAGCTGATTCACGAACACAACACTCTGTGGAAAATCCAGAGTTGTCGGAAGTGTTCAAAAATCTGTACTTAGACAATGACACCGACACGTAGAACAAAGATGTATCATGTATGTAGAATTGTAGAGCTATAGGTTGTACTCTTTTTCCTTTGCCAAGGTTTTCTCGTTTTGAGTTTTTACTTGGCAAAGGTTTTAACGGGGCGGCCAGTTGGACATTAATAAAGCTCTTTATTACATTTTCGGTATGATTGTCTCATTTTTAAAAAAAAATTCATGTCTACTTCTGAATTCTACACATTTTTCTAATTTTTTTTGGATTTTTTTTTGTTTTGATGGGCCAAACGGATCACATCTGGCCCGATGGGCCAAACGGGCTCGGGCCGACCCGGCACGACATGAATGCTCGACGGGCCATGTCTGGGCTGCCACCCTAGCCCGTGGGCCGATCCGGCACGGCACGAATAGTACACGGGTTTAACAGCCGTGTTTAAAGCCGGGTCGCGTTGCGTCTTTGGTCAAGGCGGCCCGTTTGGCTAGGCCTGGGGGGTGGATATTGGACTTGTGGAAGAGGGTTTTCTCGTGAGCCCACTTGTCATAGTAGATGCCAGGTAAATGGGAAAAGCGGGCACGGGTAGAGCTCCCCATGTTCGTGTGTCGTTTGCTTGTTGGGTAGTGTTTTCTTTCCGTGTTTATACCTGCGAGCAAAAAAGAAATAACACACCAACCTCCATTAAGACTTTTGTCTGCGAGTAATCGGGCACAATCGTTGTCACTAAGCCTAAGGCACATCAATTTTTGACATTGGGCCTTAGCTCGGCCCAGCTTGACCGGGACTCTGAACATGTCTATTGGCAAGGAAGAAAATTCTCTGGAGGAGGGCCACAAGCCCCCTTCCCCCTGTCAAGGCCATATCTCAGATCCTTCCACCTGTTGAAGCACGGATCTTGAAGCAAACTCCATCTTCTTCCTCTTCCTTCCCTACCACAACTCATCCCCACCGAGCCATGCTACTTATGAAATGAATGTTGGGGCTTTATTTGATCGAGACTAAAAAGGAGACACGTGGATTTTTAGACATGTTCAAGCCTTCTCCTGAGATAATAACAATCATACTCATGTGTTCTTGTATTAATTGTGTTTACAACAAGAAAGAAGTCACCGAAAGCTAAGGCTAATGACTATTGTCTGTTCTTGTTCTGTCTTCTGTTCTGTTGTTCCCTGTGTCCACCGGTGTTATCCCTTATATAGCGTCTGAGGAGGTGACAGTTGTCACATGCTCGGAGGCGCCTCAACGGTTGATGAATTGCGCACGTTTGATGGCAGTTATTGTCAAAGAAATATTCCCTCGCGTCTGTCTTGCAGTTATACTAGAGGCAAAGATTAATACATGCAATTATATCAGAGGATAATAACACATATTTAACTACTGTGTATAAATAAACATAGTGCATAAGGTTCCTAGTCGATTGGGTCCACTTGGTTGTAGTAAAGCTTACGGTCATGAGGTGGTCGTAGAAGATATTACGACCATATAGTAGTCGTAGAATAATTTATGACTATATAGGGTGGTCGTAGAATAGCTTACGACCACTAAGTAATTGTGATCTTCTCTTATTATTAATAATAAGAGGTACTTCTGAAGGTTGTATAAAGATATTACTATATAATAATCATTACAAATAAATAATTTAATTAATTATGGATTATTAGATCCTCGTCACCACTCGCATGTCCATGCCGTCGCTCCACGCTCCTCGGTCCACGTGCGCCGAGCTCGCTAGATGCTGTCGCACTCGCTGAACACCACCACCACTGTCTGCGCGCCCCCCGATGAAGGAAAAAATGCTTACCTTGAGAGTCTTGACTTTGTTCTTTGCAGTTTCCTCGGCCGTGAGCTAGTGCTCCTCTTCTTCCAGCTTCTTCCTCATCCAGAAATGGTCGATCTTTGCCCTCGTGAATCGTGATGCTCTGGACTGGAGCTGACGGTCCAGGGAGCCGCACGTGCGTCTAGCGAGCTCGACGCGCGTGGACCGATGAGCATGTTTCCTAGGTGAGTGCCATGGCACGATAGGGAGAAATTGTGGTGGAAAAGAAAGATGAAAAAGATAGAGTTTGCTTCAAGATCCGTGCCACCAAGAGGTGGCAGGATCTAAAATAGGGGACTTGAGAGGAGACTTAGGGCCTCCTCAAGAGAGTTTTCCTCCAAGTGGCAAAGTAGAGTGAGACCTGTTCATGGGCAATCCGGCCCGCCGGTCCGGTCCGAGCCCGACACCATTCGGGCCGGGCTTAGGACTGGAAAACCGGCCCGGTAGAAGCTCGACCTGGCCCAAAATCTCGGTAAAATCAATTTAGAAAGAGAAAATCTATTTATTTAATGCTAAAAATGAATTAAATATTAGTTTTTTATCCAAAAAATAATTAAAATAATAGTTTTAATTGGAAAATCAGGTTTTCAGGCTAGGCTCGGATCTGCTGATTTTTTAACAGGCTTTTCAAGCTCAGCCCGGTCTAGTATTTAAACAGCTCTAGAGGTTCAGCTTAGACGGACCATCACATCACGACATACGTGGCCACGTCACTTGTCAAGTCATCATCTCGTCAGATTTATGATTTATCTCCCCAAGTCAGAAGATTAACGTGAGAGAAAAGTTATCCATCCATCCGGTACCCCGCACTCCGCGAGAAAAGTTACCCACCGGAGGCAACTTTTTCTACGCGCCAAGTCCAACTTGGCCACTAACCATCCAGCCAGGCCAGGCCAGCCTCCCCCAGTCCACGCACCGCCGTCTTAAGGTAAAGAAAAGAATCCATCGCACGCATTTCCACGACCTTCCTCCCACTTTCCTCCCCCTCCCCCGCCCGCGCCTCCGCCTCCTCCTCCACCCACCGCCGATGCCTCCGGCGTCACGTCCCAGCCCGCCGCCCTGACGCCACCGCACGTACTCACCGCCATGCCCCTCCACCGCCGGAGCCTCCTCCGGGAACTCCATGAGGACTGCTACCCTTGGAACGGCTGCTCCTCGCCGCCCTCCCCTCCTCATGACCTTCAGCCCACCCCTCCCTCCCCCCTGGCCTTTTCCTTGCCCTCCTATTCCTCTGTCCCCTTCTCCCGTCCACGGCGCCGACGGGGGCAGGAGAGACCAGGGAGGGACCCACGACCACGGCCCCGCAGGTGGCGGCACCGCAGACCACCACCGCCGACTCGTCACCTTCATCCTCATCGCCGCCGCCGCGCTCGCCTTCCTCTCCCTGATCCTCCTCGGTGTCTCCGTCGCCGTCCGACGTCGGCAGCTGCGTCGGCGGCGCCAGGCGCTCCTTGCCCCCGTGCCGGCCGCGGCGGCGAACGTCGAGGGCGGCTGGAACGACGATCCGGAGGGCGGCGGGGGAGTGGTGCACCACGTGTGGTACATCCGGACCATCGGGCTCGACGAGGCGGCAATCGATTCGATCGCCATGACACGATACCGCGCCGGCGCAGGTCTCCTGGGCGCGGCCGACTGCTCCGTCTGCCTCGGTGAGTTCCAGGACAACGAGCTCGTGCGGCTGCTGCCCAAGTGCGGCCACGCGTTTCACGTCCCCTGCATCGACACGTGGCTCCGCGCCCACGTCAACTGCCCGCTCTGCCGCTCCGACGTGCTCGACCCCGCCGCCACTGCCGCCGGAGGCGTCAGCCAGTCCAACTCCAACCCACCAGCTGATCCAGATGCGAACGCCAACGCCGCAGCCGATCAAGTGGCCGCCGCGAGCGATTCAATCCTGGAGCACGAAGAGGAGGAGAACGACCAAGAAGCGCCGCACGTGGAAGAAGACCAGCACGAGCAACTCAGCTCGCCGGAGCCACTGCCGCAACAGCTGCCCTTCCCTCTGCCGCGGAACGTGCGGCGTGCGGCTTCCATGGACGCGGCGATAGTGTCAGCCGTGGCAGATGTCGTGGCGTTAGAGCGGCTGCCGGAGGCTTCTCCTGAAGAGGAGCAGAGTGGCAGACGGAAGCATCGGATCGGCGCGAAGGTATCGGGTTCCGCCCATCAGAGCAATCTCAGCACCGAGAGGCCCGCGTCCGGCGGCCCCCCGAGGTCGTTCTTCTCGCGGCACTGCCGCGCTCGGAGCTCGGTGCTGCCACTCTGATGATGCCGATTTCCTGAACTGAATTTTGCTTGTTGCTAATAATGTTACTATTGCACGTGATCAATGGCTCAACGTGTGTAATACTTGTTGCTTGTAATCTTAAAACTGACGATTACGAGTTGAAAATGAGACCCCAAATGCAGTAAAGAAAAGTTTGCAATCGAGAAATATATATGTACATGCATCGTGTACATTGTACAGATGTGTTCTTCTTCCCTGCAGTATGGATTCGGTACTTGTCCTGTTGTTTTTCTGATGTTGTTTTGCTCTCTTCCAAGTGCAATTAAGTATATACAGATCAGCACAAAACAAGTACGGAGATGCGAGATGTTCTTGTCTGGGCAGCAGACTAGCAGGTACTGAATTTTGCTTGTTCCTTCTTTGCCTTTGGCCGTAGAAATTGAGGAGCGTGCGCACGAGGAGATTTTTATTTTTCTTTCTTAAATTTTGTGTGTTGATGACCGGTACCGGATCCGGATTCTCTGCGGTATTACATCCACACGTAAACAGTGTTTCGAGGGAGATAATAGTGTAGCTTTAGTAAAATAGTAGTACTGTAGCATTACATGTGTTTCGAGGGAGATAATAGCGTAGCTTTAGTAACATAGTAGTACTGTAGCAACAGAGGAGAAAATAATGTAATGGAAAAGCCGCATCATAAAGCAATGTAGCAATTGATCTGGATTTTCATTTTCGATCGGACGGTGGAGATCGCTCCTAATGTCGTGTTACTATAGATCATCTGCATTGACTACTTCAATGCAGATGATTACAATCCGTCCCATGTGGTGTGGTACAGCATACGGAGCTTAATGCATTTGTTTTCGATTGAACGATAGAGATTGCTCCTAATTCTATGTTACTGTAGATCATCTGTATTGACTATTTCAATGCTGAGGATCCTAATCCGTCCCATATGGTGTGATACAACACACTGAGCGGTCAAGATGGCGCAGACGAGTATCTCTTTCAATTTCCATCGCTTTCTTATCTTAAGAGCGTATGAAGTAATTGCATTTCCGTTCTTGAAAGGTGTAAGTAGGAACTTATTACAAAAAGGAACAAGTCCATGTCACCTCCTCGAACTTTCTAAAAAGTTTATTTAACCCCATGTCCCCATCAACCACAAAAATGGTTTTTACCCTTAATCTTTCAAAACCAAGTCAAATAACACCCTGGGGTGATTTGGCTGGACGTTTTCTATGAAAAATTTCATGAAAGTCCACTTTTTATAGCAAAATTTGTGTATATACTTCTTTTATATATGAAAAAGAGTATATAACAAAAATAAAGGGCTCCAATAGATATTTTTTAACAAAGTCACATTGGAGTATCTTATAATTGGTATTTAAGTATACTGAAAGTGATAAAGAAGTATATAATATATTCGTTTAAGTGGTATATTGAAAGTGGGAGTACAAACTCCCAGGAGCATGAAACGGACGTCCTATATATATATGAAAATGGTATGACTCACAGAGTCGTACTCCCTCTCATATACCACTTAAATTGTATGATTTATACCTCTTTATCTATTTGAGCATACTCCAATAATGATTATAAGATACCCCAAAGTGAGTTCCATAAAAATTTCATTATATTTCACTTTTGTAGCAAAATTTGTGTATATACTTCTTTTATATATGAAAAGGGTATATAGCAAAAACAAAGGGCTCCATTGAAATTTTTTCAATTAAGTCGCATTGAGTATCTTATAATTAGTATTTAAGTATCTTGAAAATGATAAAGAAGTATGATATGTGCGTTTAAGTGGTATCTTTGAAGTGGGAGTACATACTCCTGTGAGTATTTAAACGAAAGCGTATATATATATATATATATATATATATATATATATATATATATATATATATATATATATATATATATATATATATATATATATATATATATATATATATATATATATATATATATATGCTAATATGTAATTTAGTGCTAAGGTGGTAATGTCAATCTTGACTGTTAGATCTGGATTGAACAACTAAGATTAATGTGGGCTCCCACTTTCAAACCATTTAATCACCTTGCATGCTCCCACCTCCAATGCGTCTTTATTAAACACCTTGCATGCTCTCACCTCCAACGGTCAAGATTGGTATTAGCACTTTAGCACTGAATTACCTATTAACACTAGATATGCTCCCATATATATATAAATGGGTCCCTGGGATCTTGGGGAGTCAAGAGGTGCCGGAGGCGCTCCTAGAGATGGCCTATGGCGGTGGGAGTGCAAGGCCGAGCTACAGCCGGTGCTAGGGAAGAAGAGGGGCAGCGACAGCGGTGGAGAGGGAGAGGTACAAAAAGGAGGTGAGCATATTCATCTAGGCGAGCTCATTCTCTTTCTCTCCATACATGAAAGGTGGGCCTTAGGAACCACATTGGTCATACCATCTCAGGGTGTTATTTGACCTGATTTTGAAATACTAGGAGGTAAAAAAACTGTTTTTGTAGTTCAGGACGTGAAGCGTACTTTTTGGAAAGTTTGAATGTGTCAAATGGGCTTATTCCTGCCACGTATGCAAAATCGCTCAGCCAAACCAACTCATAGTGTTATTTGACTTGGTTTTGAAAGATTAGGGGGTAAGAAACTGGTTTGTAGTTGAGATGGTTAAGTAAACTTTTTGAAAAGTTTAAGGAGATAAAATGGACTTAATCCTTACGAAAATGACGCGTTCACGGATGGGCTCCTAATGCCACTTCCTTCGTTGGTACTTGTTTCTTCTCATGTGTCAGAACTAGAATCCTTAAAACACTGAAATGCCGTCTTCTGATTTAGTATTTGCATATTTGGTATCTGCAATTCTGTTGCACTTTGTGAGTTATCCTACATTATGCTTTTCTACAGGCTGATAATACGTTTCTCTGCGAAGTTTCGTTTGTACATTCCTCAACCAAGCTTGGCTTCGATTGGAGTAATACTGCAACTCTGCAGTGCCACTGTGCCAGTAGCATGTGTTATGAATAGCGCATGTATTCAATATGAGACTAATGGGCCGGTATATATACACAAAGTACATGTGGTGAATATGCAAAGAACCCCTCATAACAATGGAGAATAACAAACTATACATATATCTCTAACACCCCCCTCAAACTCATGGTGGATCAACAACACTGAGTTTGGAGAGGTAGAAGCCGTGTTGTGCTCGAGTCCGGGCCTTCGTGAAGAAATCCGCTATCTGAAGCTCAAGGCACATATCAAGAGCAATCACCGATCATGTACACAAGACCTCATGAAGGAAGCATCAACAACAATATGCTTGGTGAGCTCATGCTTCACAGATCACGGCAATCTTGATAGCACTCAGATTTGTCGACAAGAGAGGAGTCGGTGTAGTGACAAAACACCAAAATCCTCAAGTAACCACCGTAGCTAAGTAATCTCTGCTGTCAAGAGAGCCATAGCTCATAACTCGACCTCTGACTCGAGCGACACATGCGGTCTGTTTCTTAGTCTTCCGAACAATGAGAGAACCACCAAGAAAAACACAATGGCAGAGATAGACCGACGATCGAGGGATCGCCGCCCAAGTAGCATCCGAATAAGCTGAAGTCAGAACGAAGCGGGGCGTGGAAACAAGAGACGGCGAGAGATAGTCCTACGAAGGTATCGCAGAACTTCGAAGAAGGTGGGTAGTAGTGAACTGAGTGGGAGCGAAACGACTCGACTCAATGTGAATGGATAAGTGATATCCGGACGAGTAACACAAAGGTAGACAAGACTCCCAACAAGATGGCGATAGCGAGTCGGATCGTAAAGAGGCTCGCCATCGAGGGTCGGAGGTGAACATTGAGCTCCATGGGAGTCTCAACGATCTGTTGATCGATGAGAGAGGCGCGATCAAGAAGATCTGAATATACTTCTCTTGGGACATAAAGAAACCATCCGGGTGGAAGTAACCTCAATCCCAAGGAAGTAACGAAGAGGACCAAGATCCGACATAAGGAACTCGCTCACTAAGATGAGCCTTGACAAAGGCAATGTACTCGAGAATCATCTCCATAATGATCATATCATCAACATACGAGAAGAAGAAGAGTCCGACCACGAGGCGAAGTGTGGACAAAGAGCGGGATCATGATCACTCATGAAAAGCCAAAGAAGAAGTGACCACAGAGGAGAAGCGCTCAAACCAAGCACGAGGGCTTACTTAAGGCCATAGAGAGAGCGGCAATGGCGGCAGACCATGCCCTCGAGGCATGAATACCCGGTGGCGGATGCATGTAGACCTCCTCACGCAACTCGCTATTAAGAAAAGCATTCTTGACATCAAGTCAGTGAAATGCAGACCCGATGGCGAACAGATGCCACCGAAAGAAGAGCGCGGACGGTGGTCATGTGAGCCACGGAGCAAAAGTCTCGTCGTAGTCACGACCATGCTCTCGCCGGAAGCCACGGGCAACAAGACGCGCTTTATAGCGCTCAAGAGAGCCATCAGAGCGAGTCTTAATCTTATAGACCCACTTACACGTGATGGGACGAGAGTGAGATGGAAAGGGAACAAGATCCCAAGTACTAGTATGCGCTCAAGAGCAACAATCTCTTGACCATGGCATCTTGCCACTCGGGGTGAGTAACATCCGTGAAGACGAGCTCACGGTAGTAGCTTGACAAAGAAAGGCAAAAGCAGGCGGGGGCGAAGCGATCGACGATCGCGAAGAGCGTAGCGAGGAGAAGATGACCCATCAGGGGAAGATGGATCATCAGAAGAGGATGACTCATCTGGAAGATCCTCAATACGAGGTCGACGAGTGTAGTGGGGGGAGCCTGAGGAGCCGTAGGAGACGAAGCAGGCGGCGACAATGGCGGAGAGGCCACAGTGGGAATATGTGGAGACTCAATGGGACGGGTGGGCAAGGGCAAAACAGATATAGGTGTATCTGGAAAGGTCAAAAAAGACAAAGACTCCACAGAGGAAGCCGAAGGAGAGACAGGACGTGGATAGAAAGGACGAGACTCGTCGAAAGTCACATCCCGAGAAATCCGCATCCGTCGACCAACAGATCCCAAAGACCGATAGCCCTTGTGCTCGCGATCAGATCCTAGAAAAACACACTCAACGATGGCGGTCGGTTTGGTACGTTCTCGAGGGGCGAGAAGAACGTAGCAAACGCAAACCAAATAAACGAAGGGCGAGTAGTCGAAGGAGACCACAAAGACGCGCAAAAAGGATTGCATACAAGAGCGTAAGAAGGCCGGATGTTGACGAGATAGGTGGCGATGGAAACGACCTCGGCCCAAAAGTGAGGTGGAATAGAGGCGGCAATCATCAGAGCACGAGCCGACTCAAGGAGATGACGATGCTTGCGCTCAGGAACACCATTCGAGCATGAGCACCGGACAAGAGAATCGAGCGAGAGTGCCACGCCAAGAAGGAAGTCTGCTGCGACGATGAGAGAGATACTCGCCAACAGAGTCGGCCACGAAAGACACGAATAGGAGTGGAGAACTGTATGCGGACCATAGTAGCAAATTGTTTATAGATAGACAAGGCCTCACTACGAGAAGACATGAAATATATCCAAGTGTGGCGAGAGAAATCATCTATAAATATGATATAATATCGATGACCCCTTTTCGAAACGAAGGGAGCCAGACCCCAAACATCTGAATGAACAAGATCAAAAGGACGCTGAGATACTGACTCACTATAAGGATAAGGAAGCTGAAGTTGTTTGCCTAACTTACAGCCCTGACAATCTAAAGACACGTCTCTGAGATGCAGACCCGAAGACCACGATTTAACTAAAGGCACAGGCAGAGATCCACATAGATGGCCAAGGCGGTGATGCCATTCTTGGAAAGAGCCGGTGACGGAGTGGCGTAGCGAGAGACCGACGGCGGCAGTGGCGGCGGAAGGAAGGTGAAGCAGATCAAGCTCCCAGAGACGCCGTGAGTCAAGGCGCCGAGGGCCGAACCAACCAGAGCTCCGTGTGGCGGTCCTGAACACAACAAGAGTCAGAGTCGAGAATGACCCGATAACCAAGATCGGTAATCTGCCCAGCAGAGAGAAGCTGCATGGTAAGGCGAGGAACATGAGCAACAGACGGAACATGAAAGGATGAGTGCTAAGAGGTCCTCGACCAGAGACAGAGAGAGAAGTACCATCAGCAGTAAGGACACTAACAGGAGAATCAAGAGGTGTAATGAAGGACAGAGTGGAAGCATCAGAGGTCATGTGAAAAGATGCTCCAGAATCAAGAATCCACGGGGAGGTACCTGACTGTGTAGAGGGTGGTTTCTCGGTGCAAAGAATCGATGTGAGCCTGCGAAACTGCCGAGGAGAACACAAGCGCAAGCGGCGCCGAAGTCGGGCTATCTCTGCTCGGAGAGAAATGCTGAAGGAATCGTCGCAGCGTCGATGTAGATGCACCAGGGTCAGTGCTAGTAGAAGAACGGCGTGAAAGATGCCGTTTCTTCTTATAGCACTGAGACTCAATGTGGCCGACCTTGTCCCAGTAGGAGCAGTGAGGACGGCCACCTCCAGATGGAGGGCGGCCACCACCGCCTGTGGCGGCCATTGGGAGGCAAGCGATGTCTTTGGCGTAAGCGAGCGGTGTAGCAGATGGACGAGCGGCGAGCACGGAGGGGAGCGGCATCAGACCAGCACCACTCAGGCGAGTCTCCTCTGCGCGTATCTCGGTAAAAGCCTCCAGGAGAGTGACACGAGGGTGGCGTGCAAGTAGCTGGGCACGCCTCTGCTCGAACTCAGGACGAAGCCGAGTAAGGAACTCGTAGACCCGCTGAAACTCAGATCAAGACGCGTCTGACTAAGCGGCCACGGACAAGAGCGACAACCCAGTGCGGAGCGAAGTCAAACCGACGCCAGACAAAGCGAGCTCAGGCGTAAAAGCGTCAACAATAGCATCACCTGCTGAAGAGTGCTCTGGCGGACCACGGACAGGTACAAGGCATCACCAGAGGGCTCGTAGCGCTGACGAAGGTGAGTCCACATCTGGAAAGCCGAGGAGAGTCCCACAACCTCAGAAGAGAACTGAGGCTGGACACTGGCAATGAGGACTGCAGCGGCCCGAGCGTCGTCGTCATACCACTGAGTGTAGACGGTCAGTCGATCCTTGTATGAATCCAGAGCCTCTTGGTAGGCAGAGGCAGCCTCATCATCAGCAAGGTGAGCGGCCTCAACAAAGACCTTTTCATTTGCCGTCGGGTAGCGCGACAGCGAGGTTCCGTCGGAGGAGTAGGGCAAAGCGCGCGATGACATCGCCGAGAGGATGCCCGAGACGAAGACCACGCATACGGATGCGCATGTGAGACACGAAGTCGGTGTAGTTAACACCATCGAAGATCACCGAACGAGGAAAGCAGTACCCATTGGTAGGCGTCTTTGGGCGGCACGGCGACCAAGGCAACGGTTCTAACAAGCGTATTTGGATGGCGGCGGTTAGATCAACGTTTTTTTTTTGTCCTTTTTTTTGTCCTTTTTTTTTTCTTTTCTTTTACTTACTTATGGGCCGGTTTCGGTTCGGCCCACACAAGCAAGCAAAAAACGGGGGAACCCTAGGGTTCCCCTGAGGCGGCGCCCTTGGTGGCGGCGAAGCGGCAGCGGGACGGCGGCGGCGGCTCGAGGAGCGGCGGAGCGCTGCAGGCACTCGATGGCGGCGGGCCGAGCCGAAGCCTCGATGGCGGCGCCCTCGGTGGCGGCGGCGGCGGCGGCGGCAACTGAGGCGGCGGGCTCCTCGATGGCGGCGGCGTCTTCACGGCCGGCCAAGACGGCGGCTCAGAGCCGGGGGAGGACGAAGGGCGGCGGGATGGAGGAGTCGCCCAGCGAGGAGGCCGATCCGGATCGGATCTGGGGAGGCAGCGTCCGAGAAGAAACAAGCAGCGGCGGCGAAGTCGGGTCCCTGGATCCGGCGAGGATGATACCACCGGCGAGAGGAGGCCGACGTCTGTGGAGGGAGGATCTTTGGCGTCGGCGCAATGTGGGAGGCCGACGACAAGCGCAGCGACGGAAAACCCAAAACCCTAGGTAGGCTCTGATACCATGTTATGAATAGCGCATGTATTCAATATGAGGCCAATGGGCTGGTATGTATACACAAAGTACATGTGGTGAATATGCAAAGAACCCCTCATAACAATGGGGAATAACAAACTATATATATATCTTTAACAGCATGTTCCCTGTCCCTAGCGACAACGTTCTTCCTGAATTATTCAATTCCGGACAACAACACAGCTGTAGCCTACAAGAGAATTTGCATTGTTCACTTGGGGCACTTCTGAAACTCACATAATGGACCAACCCCCATCGTTTCTTTCACAGTGGTGTGTTACTTCACAGTCCGGCGGATTCGGCTTCGGCTTCCCTGCAACGCACGACCGGTCCATGCATGACAATTTTTAGCTCGAGCTATTTCACAAGAAGTCTCTTGCGCGTGTTCTCTAAACAAAAACCACAAGAAGTTTGAAACATTTCTGCCTGTTTCTTGTTTTGACTGAGAGCTTACGGCATGACGCAGGCTGAAGCCGCCGGCTGCCGCCGCCGCGATGCAACGAAGCGGTAGGTGGTTCGGGCTCCCGCCTCCCGATTATCCGTGCCGCCGCCGACTTTTTGGCCTGAGGCTGAACCTTTCGCCAGTGTGAGTATATGTGAAGACTGACGAACGGTACACTGATAAACTCGCTCAATTCCTATGTCTCTGTTATCATCGCGATTTGCATGTTAATCGAAAAGTTTACTCATGTCATAAGTCTTTCTAATCTGCTAAGTGAGTCGAAGCCTTCCCAGTCAATTACCCCAATTAACCTAGCAATGTCAACTACTGTGACAGAGTCAGTTGAGATGGCCCCTTTTTTTGCGAAGAGTTGAGATGCCTAATTGGTATGTGCCCGCGTGAGTTGTTTGGACTTTGGAACAGAGCTCTCCAACACAGTTTGTCTCGTGCTGGATCAGTGGACGTGCTTACTCGCAATGATCTTGACCGAATTCATCTGTCTCGGGTTGCTCGCACAGCACAAGAACTGAATCTGGATCGGATTTGATTCCAATGTTAGCGACAGTGCCAGTGTGCTGTTACGTGCATGAGACAATTCAGCTCCATCGAAAAAAGCTCGCTGCGCCTGCGTATTAGAACCGGGCTTTCGCGCCACATATGGAGTACATGTCGTTCGTTGCTTAGGCTGCTCCTTAATGGCAGTATCTTACTATGATTTTTTTAGTGTACGAGGAGTGTTAGAATACTATCATTTCAATACATGGTTTTTTATAGTGTAGTATTTTAGACTGTTTCATTTAATTACATACATGATCTTTACTAGTATTTGAGCATTATGCCTTATTTGTGGTATGTACTAAAGCAATACATGCATAATCTTTCCAATGCACGGGATCGATCATAATAAATTTTATGCGTTGAATTTCGAGACCGAACCAGTATCCAGATTAGATACTAGAGTACACTCTCTCTTCATTAACTATAGTGTCACATCATCATTTTACTTATATGACAGACTTAAGATACCAACCAGAGTGGAGCACCGGGAGCGGTCTTAGATAGGTCGTACTAGTACTAGATGCCAAGAGGATGTCGAGTACGAGTTGTCGATCGATGCCAGAAGCAACTTGGAGAAGAACAGAAAAATCCTCCTACTTTCGTCGCCACCTGTTCTGCAGTGGATGCTCTGCATGCTGAAGTGAGCTGAACTGACGAGTATTTGGACTAGCTGCCGTATAAACACCTCTTGTTAGATTAATCTTGTTGCAATTTGTGTTTTGCATGATAATTTGTTTTCAATGTAGCTGAGAAGTGCTTAACGAGTCAGTTGGCACGTTAGTTGAGTTGGTCAATTAGTAGCGCAATAAATGGCCACGTTGTTGAGGTCGTGCGTGTAGTGTTGAGTTTGCATGGCGTGAGACTCGGCTGCCCGTTTGCATGCATTTAGTAGTATTTGTACTCAGTTAGGGCATGTACGATGGTATAAACAGCTGTTGTCTGAAATAACTCTCTATGTCATCTGTAGACAGCACTAAAGATAGCTCATACAAATGCTACAGACGACTACTGTCTTTTTAGTTGTCTTTATAAACACACAATCTTTAATGTTTTTCTTGATTTTTTGTGCTATAGTCGATTATAGGATTGTAGACAGCTTCTTTCTCTCTCTGTATTCTCTTTCGTTCACGTCAGCAAAAATCCTACATAGCAATGACTATAGACGGCTGACATAAACCTATTGTACATGCTTTTAGTGTGTCTAGAAGACAGCGCCTTGATTAAAGAAAACAGAAAATCGGTGCGAAGCTGGTGACGGCGCCGGAAAAACATTCTGTTGGTGTGATTGTTCTTCTCGTCTCCAACTCCGGTGATTGAAACCAGAGACTGAGTGCGCGTGTCCACCGAGAGAGCGTGTGTAGTACTCTGGGCCAACAATAAACACCCCTTGTTTCTCACAAGTAATGCGCGGTCGAGCTGTTTATATGCATGTGTTGTAGCGCTGATCGTTTTGCCTCGCGTCCACGGCTCCACGCCGACCAGACAGACGGCTCACCCGTTTCAGATACCATGAGACGATTTCGGCGTGAAGCATAGCCACTACGCAACGCGGTGCCTTTGTAAATTACGCGGCGTCCTCATCCGCTGACTTCTTTGCTCTGTTTCCTTATGTCAGTCAGTACACGAACCTTCCCCGTTGTTTACACGCACATTCGTGCCCACATGAATGGATCTTTCAAAGGCAGATTGATGCAAAGCCAACCATTAAAAAACTGCACGGTGTGCAATCCCATCACAGAGAAGAACCTCCCAGAGAAATAGAGAATGATTAGAGCGCAACTTCTCTGGCTTAAGGCTCACACTCGCAAGAAAAATGCAAATGCTTCTCCCACTAACAACGTTTCTTAGCAAAAGAAGGCTACCATCTATAGGGAAAAGGCAGAGGGGCAGAGAACCCCCAAGTTCCACTGTCATTTTTCAATCCCATAAAATTTACTAGCCAAACAAAACTTCACTTTTTTCGAGAAAAAAAATAAAACTTCGCTTTGCCAGAGAAAAGGAGCTAGAAAATACCAGGCCTCACAGATAGAATATGGATCTGTCTACACAGAATTCGACTGTTTTCTCTGTAAAAAAACTGTCACATTCTGAAAGTTCATTTACATCTCTATTATACATAAATTACAGTAAATTATTTATGTAATTTTGGTTCTTGATCACTGTAATTATTCTTAAAAGTCATAATAACTCATATTTCCATCACATGATTCAAAATCTCACATGTACTTTAAGAGGTTGAGCAAAAATAAAGATAAAAAAAAAATTATATACCAAGAAAATACGATAATGTGGTCAACCCGTTAGGTTTTTCACATGTACTTTGAAAGGTTGAGCAAAAACAAAGACAAAAAATAAAATTATATACTAATAAAAAATGGCAATGTGGCGAACCCGTTATGTTTCGGATAAAAAATCATAATAAATTCAGACTTAATTCATCAGATGGGAAAAAGTGCAAATCTCAAAATATATCGAACGAATGAAAATTCAACTATTATGATTTTTTTCTTACGGCACGTTAACAACACAAATTTTACAACACATCTAACGAATAGAAAAATGACAATTTTAGTTTCAAAAAACTGTCGGAAGTTATATAACAATTCCCATAGAATATCTATGTGAAAAAAATATTCCTACACAAACAAACAGAAAAAAAGGAGAATACCCTCCAAGAAAACAGAAGCAAATCTCACAACTTGTTAATTTTTACAGTCAAGCATTCCGGCCACGGTGGCGCTGCCACTGTTGATAATCACGGCCACCCCGCGGCCGGTGAGATCGCCCCCTTTCTGCTCGACTCGGCGTCATCCCTTCCCCTCCTCGTCGACCCGTCCCACCCCTTGCGCACCGACCCGTCGCCTCCCCCTCGCGCCCACGACACCGTCCTGGCCAAGAATGCTTGCCACCGGCGCCCGCCGTGGCTGCTACCGCCACCAACGCTGTTGCCGAAGCTGCCTCCTTCTCTTCCTAATGTTCGTTGTCCCCCCTCGAGCTCCCCTCTGAGCTCATGTCCGAGAGGTTGACCAGGCTCGTGGCGTGGCGCAGGCGGTGCGACCTGCGCACCTCCTCCCTCACGTACTGCGGCAGCCGCAGCGTGAACCTCTCGTGGTCGCCCCCCTCCGCGGCGGCGGCCGCCACCGCGAAGAGCGAGTGCCCCGTCGAGTGCGACCTCGGCAGCCTCGCCGCCCGCCGCTCGCTGCGCCAGCATCTCGAGCTCCACGGCCTCTTCCTTCCTGTCATCCTCGTCCTCGTCCTCCACCGGTATCGCCACGGCATGCGGCGGCAGCGACGAGGGCTGACGCCGCGCCACCTGCTCCGGGGACGGGGGCGCCACGGCGGCCGGCGCCGGCTGCTCGAGGTTGGCGCGGCAGAGCGGGCACGTGACCCTCGCCTCGAGCCATGGGTCGATGCACTCCGGGTGGAACGCGTGCGAGCAGTGCGGCAGCAGCCGGAGATCGTCGCCGTCCTCGAACGCCGTCAAGCACACGGCGCACTCCAGCACGCTCTTGCCGATCTTGTGCTCCGTGATCTCCTGTACGGCACGATCGGGAACGTGGCCACCACCGCGGGGTCCAGCCCGCGCTTCCTCCTGGACGCCCCGCCCCGCGGCCGCCGCGGCGGGGCCCTGCGGCGCGCCGGCGTCGGCGAGGCGGCACTGGTTGATGTACGCGCAGAAGAAGAGCAGGAAGAAGAAGACGCTGATGGCCACCGTGATGAATGTCGACATGGTGCGCTCGAAGGGCTTGGGCTGCTGCTGCTGCGGCGGCGGCAAGGATTGCGCATCGCCAACAGCCATGCCGGCGCCGAGGAGGCACAGAACGACAAGGACTAGCTCCCGCACCCCCATCGCTCAAAGCAAAGGCACAGAATTGGTTAACTATCTAAGCTAGTGCTGGTCTACTTCAATGATATTCGGGTCTAACGACACGAGAAGCTGGTGTTGTGTTAGCGGCGATGCCTAGCTCCCAAATTCCCAATTGGCCACCACCCTCTTTTCTTGTCTTTCTTTTCTTCTTCTTTTTCTTTTTCTTTCGTATTAGAAACTTGGAGGAACGGTGCATGAATTGCTAATGCTACCTAACTCTGCCCGTGCTTGCTTTTCTTTCCTTCTCTTTCATCACAAACCTTCCTTTTCTTTTCCACATCTGGATTGATCTTTTTTACTATTTTAGCGTGAGACACTGTGAATGTGATGTGATGCAGGGGACGTACTACTGTATTTGGATGAAGCTAAGCGAACAACAGATACGACTCTACTTAGCATACTAAAATTTTGGTAATGCTAAAACAAAGGTAACACCAAAATCTAGACAAAAAAAATATTGTTTAGATCATAGCCATACCAAATTTTGGTAATACTGAAATTGATGTATTTGGATTGTAACCATACCAAAATTTGTCAAAAATGTAAGTATGACACGTGGGACCGTATGACATATATATTTTTTACACCAAAATATGCCAACAGTGGTAATATTTTGTTGATTAAATGACAAGGAACACAACGGTTCAATCGGATCGCAAATTGAATACTCGATTTAAAAAATATGGTTATTTGAAGTTTGCTAATCAAACTAATCATGCATTAATTACAACCAATAGCTGCCCGTCTCATCACCAAGCAAAGCCAGGGCATGCCAAAATTTTTGGGGCCACCAAATCCGGCGCCAATTTCTTGCCCTGGTAATGTACATGAATCTTAGGGGATCGCCAAAATTTTATTGGTAGTATTAAAATTTGGCAATAAATCAAATGCTAACCAAATTTTAAGGGTATTATTAAATTTTGGTAAGGCTTTTATTGGCTACAAATCAAACAGGCCGTAAGTTGTGTGTGGATGTGAATGATGATGCCGAATGATGCAATGGGAGAAGAGGCCTAGAATCCTAGAAATCCTTAAACAAACTCACGTGGGTTGTTACCAAGGATAGAAAACTCGGTAGCCAAGGAAATCTCGGCTGACGCCCATTCTACGTTACGGGCTGGTAACCTAAAATCTTGAGAAAAAACGGTTTTCCAAATGGAATTCGTAAACTGAAATTTGAATTTTCTTAAAAACCGACCGAAATTTGAAAACTGAAATTTAAATTTGCTAAATTAGAAAAAAACCGGCCGGATTTTAAAATCCCGGTCCCCGGTAAATCCAGTTACCGCGGGTAACCGAACGTTTTTTTTCTTCATAGTTGTAACTGACTCTTCATATGAACAATCAAGATCCCGATCGTCTGACGGTGATACACTACCGTGACGCAAAGGATGAGGATCAAAAGCCGAAGGACGAGGCCGTTTTTTACTGCAGCAGACCACTGTAGCAGCGCCCGTACCAAAGTACTGTATTGTTGTCCATTTTTCCATCCAACGTGTAAAATTAGATCTAGGTTGTCCATTTTTCCATGCCACGTTTAAGATTAGAGCGAAGTCAAGGTACATGGCTCCCTGACCGAACAATCATGTCTCACCGTGGAGGAGCACACGACGCGTAAGACAAACAACTTGGTGAGTTGGTGATCAGGTGACGTCGTCTCGTCTGCCAGCGTGGAGCAGCTGTACCTGTCGTCTTTATGAAAAAAAACTAAATAAAGCTTCACGAAGGTAGGCCAGGAAGACGAGGAGAAAACAGCACGACCAATAGAGCTTAAACCTGTTCATCATGCCACCGAGTGGAACATAGTCAGATAACTTGCCAAAATAAAGCGTAAATGTTCTGCAGCCCATTATTATTGCGCCGTATAACATACCAACAGTTCAGCATGGAAAGCCACCTAGGACTAGGAGCACTCAGCCCGGCTTGTCAGTATACAACTCTTTTGCAGCATCAGTTCTCTGAAAATATTTGCCGTGTCGGTAAAACCAGCATTCAGAAAAGCATCAAGCAGCCTATTGCAGGCAGAGATGTCGAACTCTGGAGCTTTTGATCGCTGCCACTGGTCGACGATATCCGCGGCATCCTTCAGCTGCCCACACATTAGGTAGGAGGAGAGCACGCAGACATAGTTTCGACTCGTCATCCTCTGAGAAGTCATCTGCATCGATTTCCATATGTCCTTGATTGTGTCTCGGTTGCCAAGACCAGTATGTAAAATGACGAGGAAATCGTAGGTTATCCACTCCCTCTGGCTAATCTTTGCCTCGGCTTCCACCAGCGAATTTCCAGAGCCGACAAGCTGACCGGCTTCGACATAGATAGTGGCGAGGTTTCGGTACAGTGCCCATCCTTCGTTGGAGTTTGGATCTTTCGACATCTCATCAAGAATTCCGTTGAAGGCCTCAAGATCCATGGATGCGGAAGATGCGCTGATCCGGAGGTTGTATGTGAAAAGGTCTGGAGAAACATTTTGCCTTTTCAGCTCTTCAGCAACTACCGGAACTTTATCAAGCTCACCAACAGAAATGTATAAGGTCATCATTTCATTATAAACCAGGACATCCACAGACAGGTTGGCATCCTTCATTCTCTCAAACAGCCTCTCAGCTTTGTCTGTCATCTTTGAACGAGCATAGGAATGGAGGAGTGCTGTATATGCTTCCAGTGATTTGGCTCCAGGTGGAAGCTTCTCAAAAAAGTTTTCAGCTGCATTAGCACCAAAAACTCTGGTAATCAAGTTGATGCGCATCCCATAGTCACTCTCAGATAAATCAGACTCATGATGTGTCTTCATCCACTCCGCTACCTGTAAAATACGAGGTTAACATCTGATGCTCTTGACATCTTCTTTACTTAAAGGACAAATATAGCAGCAATTGTCAAATTGTTTGGCTATATTCATAAGCATTTACTAGGGTATCAGCATAAGCAATCAAATAAGAAAAATGAACTAAATGGACATGTGCTATGGGCTTCAGCCAGGTGAAGGTTAGATGGGTAGCTCTTTTCATGGTTGACAATAATGGTTATAATATCATTCACTGCAATATCTCAGGAACAAATACCCATTTAGCACATTTATTTTGGGAAAAAGTGTATCCAAAGATAATGGCTCATCAAGTAGCACAATACTAGATGATGGATTGCATTACTTTGCAATAAAATGACGCTACATAAAATACATGAGATAAACATATCTATTTGACTGCATCGACCTTCCTAATATTAAGACCCTAAATGACAGTTTCCTACATCTCAATACTAGATGAGTACCGGTACAGCTTTTTCAGTTTTCAGTCACTGGTAGTAATTGAAGAACAGACAACAACTGGAATGCTACATAACTTGCACTGACACTTCCTAAAGCAAAAATTACCGGTCTGGAGTGTGCAAGCATCAATTCCTGTGAAATGTTAGAATTAATTAACCCACAGCACAATTGAGTTACAGAAGCCTCATCCTTTAACGCACCAGCCACATTAGAAGCAAGTAAACAGGCTGCCTAACAATTTGAACTAGACAAAGCTGCATCGCCAACATTTCGTAACCACAGATCACATCACAATACCAGTTTATCACTCACATAGACGAGCACTAAATTTGTACCACAAGAGAGCAGAGCAATCAGAAGAGATCAGGGCTCTGGGAGTGGGGGCGAACCTCGAGCGCGTGCTTGTAGCGGCGGGCGTGGCTGAGGTCGCGGGCGATCCGGCGGAGCTCCGGCACGGGGGCGGCGCGGCCCTCGCCGGCCCACTTCTCGAGCGCCGCGGTCGCGCTCCGCTTCGCCAGCCGCAGACGGAAGATGCGGCACCTCAGGTCGTCCTCGTCGTCCACGGCCGCGACCGCTCCCAGCTGGTCGTCATCGTCAGCCGCGGGGGCCTGGGTCGCGGCGCCGGAGAACGGTGTCGCGGCTGTAGAGGCGGTGCGGGAGGAGGAGGAGGCGAGGGGACTAGGGCTCGCGAGGGTGGAGCGGAGGAGAGCGGAGGGCCTCGTGGCAGCTCGGAGAAGAACCGCCGCCATCTCGTGTGCTCCGCCGCCCGAGCGAACCGTATGGAGTGAGCAGCTGCAGGGCTGAGAGGTGATTGCACAGCTGCACGGAGTTCAGAACACAAAGACGCCCAGTAACGGGCCAAATGTTCTTGAGATGGATCGAACAGCCTATATGGATGGCAGATGAGAACGGTCCAACACCAAATGCGATCCGTTGGTGAGTGTGGGCAGTGGCTGGCTACACCAGAGAAGGATATGCGATTTTAGCTGAAAAACTAATGATCCGTCGCCGCCGCTAGTAACCTAGCCGCCGGTCGCAACTCCGTCGGTTCGTCGCGTCCCCTCTTCTTCGGCGTTTTCGTCGATGCTGAGGTGAGGGGCGTTGATTTCTAGAAGTAATTTTAGTTTTCTTTATTTTTTTTATGTTTTCGTCACTATATCAATTTTCTAGTTTTGTTCTCTTTGGCGAGTTCTGTTCTCCACTGGATCTTCATTACTCTTTGTGTGTTTCATTGTACCGACTCACCCGGAGGACAATGGTGATGCTTACGCCGGATATCAACACTTGACCTAGTTGGGTGTAAATAAATCACCTCTGATTTTCTTTCATGAACAACATAGCTACTAAGGCGTAGGTCCTATACAACAATGGAGTTCATTGACAACCTACAACCCGTTGCTGTTATTGTCAGCAATTATGACGTTGTTGAAAGATACGGAGTCTACTGCGAGGAGGATAAAGAAATTCAACACATTCATTGACTAAGGATTCGATGATGTTATGTTGTTCATCTAAAATCTTCAATGTAAAAGTTAGGTATTTATGTACTTTATCATTGAGTTATTGGTATAAATAAGAGGGTTTTCTCAAAACAAAAGTTTTTTTTGGAAAAACTAATGAGATTGAAGGATAAATTGCAAAAAAATTGCACATAGAAGTATTTTGGAGTTTGATTTCCCCTGCAGCTCTTTATGTGGCACTTTCACCTACTAGTATGCAGTTGTTTGAAATTCCCTCGCCGCCCGCTTTCATGCGATTTCAAATGATGTGGCCAACTTAGCTTTTCAGCACGACGAGATGGTCTTTCAGCTCGACAGAGTGGTTGGAACTTGGAACTGGACCCTTTAATGCAGCAAATTTGTTCGGCCCTACCGAATCAGTTCGGTCTTCTTCTCTGACTCGACTGGTTTGGCGCGAAGATGCAAGGAAGCGACACGTAGGAGACGACCCAAGGTTCAGCGGGAGTGACCTAGGAAGGAGCAACGTGAGTGTGTCTTGGCCTTCTCTTGTTGTAGGGATAAATCTCAAGTGTTATACAAAGATGTAACAGTGTAATACTTTTCTACAACATGAATTTAATGGGTATTCTAATTTCTGATGCCAGCATAACAGTCGCATACTTTTCTACTCCCTCCATTCTTTTTTACTTGACGTTTTTTACTTTTTACGGTCTTCGAGATACGGCTTTGATCGTTACTTTTTATAACTTTACATTAAGATGTAGTAATAAAATTATAATAGTATGATAGTATTTTTAACGACAAATCTAATGATATAATTTTTATGTAGTCATTCTAGATAGTTTTAAATCTATTGGTGACTAAACTTTAGAAAATTTGACGGCACGGATTCTAACAAGTCAAATAAAACAGAACAGAGGGAGTACAACATTAATTTGGTGAGCATTGTGATCTTCAGATGCTAGGACTCCAAGTTCAAGGTCACAACCCCAGAAGATTTGTCCTCAGCATCGGGAGACGAAGGTGGCTGTAGCCCCATTTCGATCTTGTCAAGGTAAGCAAGCATCACCCGGAGACCCTTCTCATCTGCCAGTATCAAGAACTTAAAGATTCATTACGAGTACAGACGGTGAACACAACCCACAATCCTTTTTTAAAAAGCTCTTTTACGGTACACTCAATTTAATACGGACCGTCCATTATTTTTGATTCAGTGGTTCAGATTAGCTATAATTTAGTTATACTACACCTGGTAATATGCGTAGTATAATCTTAAGGGGTAGAATTATAATTGCATATGTGGAGATCACACGATACAAGAGTAATATTTTCAACCTAGTTGAAAAAGTTTATAATACCTTCACAAAAAGTATAAATACAAAGAACAATCTATTATGCTTTTAACAAATCAATAGTCATATTTGATTTATACTACCACCATATACTACTGGTAAAATGTACCGTAAAATTTCTCATCGTAAAAGGGGGATTTGATGATTTGCCATAGCAAAAGATGTGTATTTGATGATGTATCGCTTCATGTCTCATTGACATGTGACTCCGGGACCCACATATAAGCAAGACATAAGTAACTAATCATTAAATGCACAGTAATTCCATGTAAAATGAAGCATCGTAAGTTGCTTAAACACGTTTGGGCCTCCCCTACTATTTGCTAAGCTGCATCCTTCACTTGAGAACACTAGTGTAATTTTGCGAGACATTTCAATTTCAATCCAGTCATGAACCAACGATTTTCCTATTATTGAGCTGAGTGTTGTCGGACCTCTGAACTTATACAGGCTCAGCAAGCTTACCAAGTCTGGGAACCGTGTGGCCGCCCGGGTGACGTACAACAAGTGGATCCACAAACGATTCTACCAGCTCCTCAGCGTGCGTTTTCACCAAGTCATTGTCACCTGCACACACACAAGCAGATGCAAGATGGATGGAATTCTCGGCCGCTCATTTGATTTCACAATGACGCAGACGAAAACACACACCCTGAAATTAAGCGACTGACAGAAACGCACCGGAAGAGCCAAGAACCAGCTGAAATGCTGCACTGATGGTGATGGGTTCATTTACAGACTGCAGGAGAGGAGATCAAAGAATGGAAAAAATACCAATGAAGTGAAGCGAAGGGCACTTGATCTTGTTGGCATACGCCTCCGCGGCCATTGCTGGCGACTGGATCTTTCCCCCTGATATAACTATTACATACTTCAACTTAGCAACCCTATTCAAGGCCAATCCCTACCGGAAAACGCAAATCAAAATGGTGAGGTGAGATGGATTAAGCTGCAACCATAGCAGTAGATCAAACAAGTAGAGCACTATCCGCTGCAACAGCAACGAATTATACAAACTCACTTGTTCCTGGAGCCCAGCAAGCGCTGCTGACAGGAGGCCACCCTGGATGTCAGCATCACAGACGTTAATTAATGAAGCATTAACCATGGCTGCCATGAGAATGTACTAGTTTAAAACGAAGCTAATCCCAATTTTACCACCTGAGAGAAGCCGAGTAATCCGTCGAACGGCCCTTCTCTGACCATCAGCTCCTCGATTTTGGCCAAGCACTCGACGAAGTTCCTGTACTCGAGAAAATTCTGTCCCAAGATCCAAAGCGTAGAAAGAATCTTGTCAGATTGGAAAGATCAACCGTGAATTGTTGAGGTGGCAACTGCAATGTTACGGACGGGCGGACCTCGCCGACGAACCGGCACCACTCGTAGTAGGGCGGGTCGAAGACGCCGCACACCGGGGACTCGCCCTGGGCGGGGAAGGGCGCGTCGGCGAAGGCGAGGTCCAGGCGGGACGTGACCTCGGCGGGCCACTTGCCCGCCACCTGCCTCCGCATGATCTCCCCACTGGTGCGGAACCCGTGCAGGCACAGGAACCGCGGCCGCCTCCTCTTCCCTCCTCCCTCCCCCGCGCCGCCGGCAGACACGCGCGGCCGGATCGCGAGCCCGCGCTCGCCGGCTTCTAGAAGCCGGCATGACCAGCGGCTTGACCCGAAACCGTAAGACGCGTCGAATTCCAATGCCCCGAGCGCGAGGCGCCGACCACCACCGACGACGCGCTGCTTTCGAGCCGTTGGGAGGCGGCCGCGCGAGAGCGACGAGGCGGCGGAGGTGGGTACGCGAGGAGCGCTGCCTGCCAAATTAAAGCTGATGGAACTACAGGGATGAGCTGTCGCCGCCATTTTCTTGGGCTTTTGGAGTCTGGATTGCTGCCGCGTCTCATCGCTGCTTCCCTCTATTTAGAACTAGTAAACAGTTGCGATTAGTTCACCGGTTAATTGATTAATTACTCCACGTGGCCTTTTGTTTAAGCTGGCCGGCACGGAAGTTTTTGATCATTTAGTCACTTTTCGAAAGGAAAAAAACAAATCTAGTCCCCTGTGTTCGAAATAATAAAAATGACACCGCTCCAGGTTAGGTAAACAACATCTGTTCCCTACCGCACTTCCAGTCCGTTGAAGCCACATGCCGCAATTCCCGTGCACGGCAGACCACCTGCCGCGCTCCCAGTTCATGGCAGGATAGTGTGCGCACGTGGGTAGGCACGTTTCTGCTGCAAACTGGGAGCGCGACAGGTGGTCTGCTGCGCACATGGAGGGCGGCAAGGGGGTGCTACGTACGGGGAGCGCGATAGGAGGGGTGCTGCGCACGAAGAGCATGACATGGGTGTTATTTTTGTCATTTTGGACACGATGTGGCTGGATTTGTTAATTCGTTTCAAAAAGAGACCAAATGAACCAATAACTCTCAGGACGATGATGCAATTTGTCCAGGTGTCTTTATTGCATATGATGGGTTCGATTCCAACGGTGGAAGAACTGTGCAAACACACCTAACTTTTTTTGTGTGGAAATCAATCATTTGCCCCATTGTTGATGGGGGGTGTATCCGGTGCACATGAGTACATTCCTGCACATATGCACATAGGCAATGAGGGTCGTCCGATCAGAGACAGACGGCCGAGATCGAGGCGGGCGTCCCACTTCATAGCAAATTGCGAAACACCCCCCTGCGCGGTCCTTACTTCTCCCTTCGGCCCCCCGCACTCACCTCATCGGCTCCTCCAGCCCCGAGCGCGGCGACTCGTGCATTCCCGTGCTTAGGGTTCGCTGCTCGCCCTCCTGCGCCGCCCCGCCCCTCCGCTGGCACCCTGCGCCACACCGCCCCTCCCCTCCAATCCGCCGCCTCCCTCCCCCATCACAACTCCCCCAGCGCTCTCCAGACAGGAGCTAGGGTTAGGGAGAGCCGCCGCCACGCGCCACCCGTCGCCGCCTCCGCCTCTGCGACTCCTCTTCCAAGCACCGTCGTTGCCCCCACCGCACCACCGTCCTCCATCGGACCACACCAGTCTCGAATCCGGCCGTCCCAATGGCGAAGACGAAGGGGCTGGCACCACGACAACTCAAATCCGGATGGGGTCGACGCCGCGACCTCAATACCATCGAGCTCGGGTCGCCTTCACCTCCGACGGCGCACCTCCACTTCCACCGGCGCCTTCACCTCCGACGGCGCACCTCCACACCACCTTGATCTGGCCACAAATTCGTTGCGCTGCTTGCTATGTTTTTGTTTGTTCTTGACATTTTGAGTCTCAATAAAAGATCAATATGTCCCCCATTCTATGCTCTAGAAGCTGCAGTAGATTCTTATGTTCTGTGTAATGAAAATTGAGTGCATTCTGTTAGAAGTAGCACAATGATATCTTCAGTATGTGTAACATGTTGTCTATCCAGTGTTTGTGTTGTATGGGTGTTGAGTATTGAACATGAATTTTTCATGTTCAAGAACAGAATTTTGACTCCAATGGATGAGTATTTTCAGAATCTGAAGTATTTTCAAAATCTGAAGTATTGTTTGGCTGAAATGAATTGGTAACCACCTCAGCCATCAAATGATTCTGAAGCATTCTCAGGCACTCTCTGTGAGTGTCATTCTTTTGGCTGAAACAATTTCAAATGATTTTGAAGCATTCTCAGGCACTCTCAAATGATTGAATGTGAAAATGAACTCCAGAACTCCATGACCTCATTAAGCAAAACTCTAAAACTACATGACCTCATTGTCCATGAAAACAACAATTTCTAGGATAAGATATCCCTTGGCATGATTATTCAAGTGGATCCTTTTCAATAGTTAAAGTATTCCAGTTCAATTGAAGCAACAATGAGATGACAACATATGCAAGACCTGGAAATTTTGAACATTTTATTATCCCTTCACTCATGGATAAGGCGTTCTGAAATATTAAAAATTTGATTAAAACCCCTGCTTGTTTTGGAGTATCTATATGCATTGAAGACCTCTTACAAAAGACTTAGCGATGAACTCTGTTGTATTGCGGTGTTGAAGTGAAGTTTCCTCAAGAATTCAATCAACAATGAACCCAAGTAACCCTTGGGAACAACATGGAGGAAGCAATTTTGTTGTTGCTCATACTTACAATAAAGCTAGCCCTCCAAGAAATAAAGTGGGATCGACCTTGTGAACCATTTGATGTATGCCTTTGTCATTATCGGGGCATTATGAAGTCTTGGCCACCATCTAGAAATGTTGTTGCACGGAACCTATAGCGGATCGGAAAGATGGTATATTCTTGCACTTTGCTATAGTGCGGTGGCATGGATGATAGTACCTTAAACATTATAAGGAATGGTTTTAGGTGTATTAGAGCGAAGGAAAACCTCATATCCCATCTCTTCTTTTAGGAGCCAAACTATCTTTGTAAGAACCCAAAGCATGCTTCTAAAGGAATAAAATTTGCAAATAAAGCCATGAAGTCTTTCAAAAGTCATGATATGCATTTTATCAGTGTTGTAAACCATTTTCTTGGTGTTTGTTATGGACCTTTTCCTAGGTCCTCCATTTGACACTCAGAAAAAATGAGATTACAAGATGATGCACTCAGGCTGCTGCTGCAATGGCAAAGTATAATCCTGAAATAATGTGCACTCATATCAGAATAGCATGATATCAGAATAGCATTTTGGACAGCACTCAAACAACACCCCATGCATTTCAGAGAGCCTTAAATGACATTTCATATAGCATTTCAGACAACATTCCAGTACATTACAAAGCACTACATTTTACCTAGTCTAGTGCACAAGAGGTATTATACAAAATTTCTTGAAACCAAAATTACATAATCTGGCATCAAGAGTAGCTGTTGCAGTACACATCAAGACTGACTTCACTAGCATCGTGACTGCAGTTCCACACAATGTCGTCAAGCTCCCTCTTGAATATGTCATTCGAGCTCGCGTACAACATCTTGCTCCTTATCTTTGCACTATCTGGGGACCTTTCAATTCAGGCGCAACACATCTCATTAGTAAGCAGCCTTACTGTGAAGTAATCATGGAATATACAAAAAAACACAGAGCAATACCACAACGATCTCTTTCATTTGGCTATCCATCTTGTAAGTTATGAAGCAGTGCGGCCTCTTGGACTTGATTCAATGAACTTGATTTGCACTCATCATTCACTTTGCAACTCCCGATGCTGCCTTTGCCTATGTGCATGATTAACATCATGTAAAGAAATTTGTGAATTATCGTAGTTACACAGGTAACAACAACCTTGACCGGCTTTGGAGGGGGGGCGGCAATTTGGAAGGGAGGCGGCGGCTAGAAGGGAGTGCACGATGGAGAGTCGCGAAGAGGGGTGTAGGATCAAGGATAACCGACTAGAGGGGGGTGAATAGGAGGTTTTTAAAGTTTTTAACAATTAATCAATTTAAGCTAATTAATAACTTAGTCTAAACAAGTTACACTTCTAGCTAAGCAATTCAATACAAGAAATAAGCTAGAAATGTAAATGCGAAAAGTGTAAAGACTAGAAATAACCACAATGAGACAAAGATGTTTTTCCCGTGGTATCGAAGATTTGCCGGTCTTCACTAGTCCACGTTGAGGAAGCTTGACAACTCAAGCCGGCTCCACGAATTAAGCCTTCTCTCGATCACTATGGTTGTTCTTCCTCCGCTCCGGAGATGAACACCAAACCACTCACAAGCTTGCATCGGGCCTCTTCACAATCTTCTTGAAGAGATCACCGTGCTCCACCGCCAAGGCCGTCTAGGAGTTTGGTACAACTCCAAGAGTAACAAACCAATGACCTTCGCTTGACGGCGCTCAAGTGCCATAGGATCAACTAGGATGAATGAATGCACTTGAATGAACTCAACCACCTCACAATGAATGCACAAAGGAATTTTGGTGTTTGAGTGAATGCACAAGGCTCTCAAGGCTCTAACGATGTTAAATGAACACTAGCAGCCAGTCCTTGAGCAGTTGGGGGGGGTATTTATAACCCCCACCAACACTTATGACTATTGGAGACCAAATCCCCAACTTTTAGCGAAATCCGGTATGACCGACAACTAGGTTGTGGTACGACCGGATTTTAGTCAGAGCACTATAACGGCTAGAACGGCGGCATTTAATACTCTGACATAGCCGTTGGAATTTTCGTCTTGATGCGACCGCCAACCAAAGTCTTGATACAACCGCATTGCGTCGTCTCGCATTGACGAAGATACAAGATCTAGGGTTTCCAAAACGCTGAAATTACATACTCTCTGGAAAATACGTACCGCCTTAGAAAAATCGGTACAACCGTAGCGCGGTTCAACCGTTTCTTAGACGCGGTACGACCGATTATCAAAGAGAGTTTCTGAGACAAAATGCAGTTGTACTGTTTTTATTGAACCGCCAACTAAAAATTGGAACGACCACAATGCGGTAGTACCGCTCAAAGAGCCGGTCGTACCGCATTAGCGCTCAGTTGGTTGATGCCTTCAAAATCCGGTATTACCGCCAAGTAAACCGCGGTCATACCGCACCAAGCGGTACGACCGCCATTAAAACTGTTGTACTACCGATTTCTGACAAATGCACTTAAAGCTTTCAAATTCAATTTCAAGTTCAAATTCAAATGCATGTATAATCCTAAATTGATCCATATGGCACAAGAACATGCTACCAACCTACTAGCCATGGTCCCTCTTAATAGTACGGTATTTAACCTACAATCCGGTCTTCCAACTAATTCTCCTAAGATCGGTAAAACATAAAAAGGATCATAGACTACTTGTACCTTGTCTTCAAGCCATGTAGATCTCCATGTTGTCCTTTAGCATGCATCTTTACGTCATTAAGTTCACCAATGGGACTAAACCTTGTAAATACTCAATAAACACGTTAATTCTATATTCACATATTATCATTAATTACCAAAACAATTTTTAGGGGCCTAGATGCTTTTAGGGGGGCGACGCCGAGTCGCCGAGTAGGGGGCGGAGACGTAGGAGGTGGCGTAGGGGCTCGCCACGGGCCATTTGGCATCTTGTGATCGGCGTAGGGGTGACACGGGAGCTCGGCCCAAACCCTAGCGGGAACGCAGGGCTCGGCCCGATCGGTGGAGCAACTGTCGATGTGAGAGCCGCCACCAGCGGCCGTGGTAGGCAAAGTGGTGGGTCAAAAGCGGTGGGCTGGGTGATTGTGGGAGCGCGGGGCCGGAGGAGGACGGAGATGGGAAGAGAACGCACTGCAATGTGGGGCCGAAGGAGAAAAATGGCTCATGTGAGGAGGGCAAATTGCAAATTGCACTGTGAAGTGGGACGGGGGCACGCCCGCCTCGATCTCGGCTGTCCGTCTCTGATCAGACGGCCCTCATTGCCTATGTGCATATGTGCAGGAATGTGCCCATGTGCACTGGATACGCCCCCTCGTTGATGACTTCTATCATTTACATCTATTTTCGTTGTGTTTGGTTATTTGCCACAAAGTTGTAGATGAAATCAATTATTTGGCCTTTTGGACAAATTTGCCCCTGTCCTCTTCCCCCTCCTCTTCTCTTCCCTTCTTCCTTCCTTGCTCCAGCCATGGCATAATCCACCTCACGCCGCCCCTCGCCGATGCCGACACCAACACCCTCCGTCGCCTCCGCACCATAGTGCCAACCTCCAAGCTCTCGCTCGAGCACCTCCCGTTCTTCCCTCTCGCCGTGCACCTCGCCTCCATGGCCCCTACGAGAGCGGCGACGAGAGCTGGACATAGGGAGGAGGGCGGTGACGGTGGGAGAAGGCCACAGGGAGGAGGGCAGCAATGCTGACAGGAGCTTAGGAGGGCAGCGGCGACAACTGGCCAAGGGAGCTCGGGGGGTGTGGCGGGCCGGGAGGAGGGGAAGCCGAGGCAACGGAAGGGTGCTCACTGGTGAGGCGGCGGCTTTGGGGCTCTTGGGAAGGCATGGTGGATGGAGGAGGGAAGCGGGCGGGCGTGAGGCGAGGGAGAGGATGGGAGGAGGAAGAAGAATGAGAAGAAGACATGGACAAAAATGTTTAAAATGGCAAATAATCAAATACAACGAAAATAGATGTAAATGATAGAAGTCATCTTAAAGGTGAGGCAAACGATGGATTCCTTTTTTTTTGAGAGAGAGGGATGCAACCATACCTAACTGTAGGATAGCTCTTTTTTTGTGTGTGTGGGGTTTCGATTACAGCTTATTCTATTTGCTAGATACGAGTAGAGTAAATGTATTTACGTGATAGTAGTTTTCTTCATGTGATGGTAGTTTTTCTTCATGTAATTTTCTGGAATTTTTTTTGAAATAATCTAATTTTTATTAGAAATTACAAATATATTCCTGCGATCTTTTTTTTTACATAAATATACGCATGTCGCCCAATGGTTGGGCGGTCGCTCTGTCGCCCATGCTGTTGGGCGATCGAGATCTTGCCCATCAGCTTGGGCGATCGAGCCAATCGCCCAACCGTTGGGCATTTGTGCTGCAGGCGCTGAAATGTTGGGGTGTGGCACTGCAGTCGCCTAACAGTTGGGCGACAGGTTTCAGTCGCCCAACCATAAGGCGACAGGAGGCTCCCAACTCTTTTGTATTATTTAATTATTGTTTAATTGTGTTGTCATGAATATTACATTTTGTAGCTTAATTACATTTAGCAAATCTGATTGTATGATGTTATTTATTTTGAAAATAATAGTGTTGTGACGATGTTGGTTGGTATGTTTGTTATTTTCGTAGAATATCAAGGGTACGAAATTTGTCAGACTCACAGTAACATTTTGTGATACGAGGAAGGTTGTCGTACGCCGCCTCAAAAGATCCAAACCGTCTTTCCAAAGCCTTCTGCTTCGCATGCCACGCCTTCGCGTAGCTGATCTTGTACTTGAATTTCTTCTCAATAGCCACCATAATGTGCATGGCCTCCATATCCTTTTTCTCCACTATCTCTCCATACATCAAATTGGCTATGAAGGTCGACGTTAGGTTACGATATTTGGACAAAACACTGCTAAGCATGCAGGAGTGCGGCTCCATCTTCGAGACAATCCAGTGAGTCTCATACTTTGGTCTATGTGTGTGCACTCGCCAAGGACAATCGGCCTGCTCACACTTGACGGTGTACTGCTCCTGGCTAGATTTGACGACCCGAAACATCCGCTATATAGACATAGCCCACAGCTTAATGGCATCCTGTAAGGATGTCTTATCAGCAAACATTGAGTGCAACTGAACCTCCGTGGCATGGTACTCCCACGGCGATTCGTGCTCGTCATGCGTAGATAAACCCTCAGCGTCAAACCTGCTCCATTCCCGGGTGATGGGAGCTCTGTCCTCATCGGAACTGTCATCGTCGTCCTCTTGTAAAGCTTCCTCTTCAGCCAAGGCTATCCGGTCATCGCTATCCATTTGACGCAATATGTACTCCCTATGCTCTCCTTCATCAGCCTGTCCTGTAGGCTCACCATGCGGTGACCGATCTTCCTCTCCTGTATCTACCGCGTTGGGCTCATCACAAGCAACATCCTCCGAACCCTTCGTAACACAGCCCTCCGGGTCCTCTTCTTCACCAACATCTTTGGCACTGAAGTTGCTCCCACCACCCGGATGATATCCGTGGTGGGGCCTACCTGACAGCTTCTTTTAGGCATGGTTGCACAAGTAGCACACACTCATATCCACGACGCCGACATCCTTCTATAAAGCCCTTCCACACAGCTGTACGCATCAGTCTTCTCAACTCCCATCTGATGTCCGTGGGAGACCGGCTATAAAGCCCTTGTATGACAACGCTACACACCTCAGGGTTCAAAGAGGAGCTGCGGGTGAGCCAATGCATGACATCTTCAATTCGTGCATTCTCACCGTCCGGGTGTACCAGAGTGGCTTGCCGAAAACTGCTCAAGTCAACACTGCATGGACCTTCACGAATGGTGCCAACACCGTAATGCACTTTCAATGTAGTGGGTACAGGCATGACTTATTGTATGGCTGCAAATATTTCCAACATTACGACTAGTCAGATCGCAACGCACGATATACAAGTGCTGCTACATTGTAATTTACATTTGTAAGGCCCTTCGCCTATCGTTGACAATTACACTACAGCATGATCAAGACATCATTCATTCCCTGAGAGGCCACAATGAACGTGTAGTACAATATTCAGAATCAACCTTAAAACTGAGTTATTACATACCAGACATTATCCGATTCTAACGCTAACTTGCAATCCGAAATGCTATAAGTGGCGTTCCAGTCTTCTACAGAGCTATACCAATTACCTAAGTCAATAAGTTCATACTAATTTATCTCTACTAATTAGTTTATACAAATAATTACCTAAGTCAGTCACACATGTACCGACACAACTACTGTACTCCTCACAAACAACACTAATACTACCTCACGGACAATTTTTTCTCTAACTAAAGTTTTCTATCGCTGCTACATACATACAAATTAACAACATTTCGATTTTCTAGTTTTTTTCTCTAACTAAAATTTCCTACTATTTTAACTACATAAACTAAACTAATTACTTACTAAAAAAATACACTACAAAATTAAAAAACTTACCTCACGGTAAAATCTTTCTTCTTCTTCTTCTCCCTCTCCCTCTCTTCTCCCTCTCTCTTTTTCCTCTCCTCTCCCTCTTTTTCTTCTCCTCCTCACGCTCGCTCTCTGCTTCTCTTTTTCTCTCTCTCGCTCGGGGCGCGTCTTGCTATATAAGCAATCCAGTTGCCCGGCGGTTCGATGCTCGAAACCTCTGTCGCCAGTCGGTTGGGTGGCGCCCTCGCCGCCCACCGTTGGGCATCGCAATATCTTAGCAACGTTCGGCTCCTCCAGTATAAATGCCGAACGGTTGGGTGACTAGACTGTAGTCGCCCAATGATTGGGCGACAGGAGCCAGTCGCCTAACCGTTAGGCGACAGACGTATATTTCTGTAAAAAAAAAGATCGTAGGAATATATTTGTAATTTCTAATAAAAATAGATTATTTTAAAAAAAATTCTAATTTTCTGTGATGGAACGCTAGTTTTCGCCCGATCAAGCATTCTGGTCACTTGGTCAGAGATCTCTATAGTAGGGCGAGCAGCTAACTCTGCAGAAATGATACATATCGTATGAGCTAATAAGATACCCAAGCTGAAGTTGAAGAAAATAGTTATTCACTCATTTTGCGTTGAGGTGTGATTATTGAATAGTCGCACACTCGCACCACCACATAAATCAGGAGGTTACAGTTGTATGCTTGTCTATAATATTATTAATTTTGATTTGTATTCAGATACTAATCTTCCAGGCCCAATCAGAAGCACATTTCTTTTTCGTCAGCGTCAGCGGATGAGTCAACACCGGTGGATGAATGTTCAGATACCTCCGTTTCAATCTTGTCAAGGAAACGGAGCATGGCTTCCAGACTTTTATCATCTGCATAAAACAGCAAGCATGGTGTTACATTGGCAGTTTGGCGGTCATATTGCAGCAACAAGAGTTTTAAGTTTACGGGTGACAGGATTTTGAACTTCTTTCTCTGAGAAAAATGTTTCTCATGTGCACAAGAATATCAAACCCTGAATTAAACTGAAACAGAGCAATACTGAAATTTAGCTCTATTACTTACTGATTCCTTATTAATTCTTAATCAAATTTGGCACAAGTGGTTTAACCACTGCCTAAACTTGTACAAGACAGATGAGCTTACCAAGCTTTGGAACTGTGTGGCCCTTTGGGTGACGTATGATGACTGGATCCACAAATGATTCTATGAGCTTTTCACCATGGGTTTTCAGGAAGTCATTGTCACCTGCGCAGAAAATTAAAACGTGCTCAATGGTCCTCCGTTATTTGCTAACCACTCAGTTCAACTACAAGATAACAAATCTTCCAAAATAAATAATTGAAGTGAACTGATATGAGAACTAGACCACGGATATCAAGTAACTAACTGAAACGATGTCATCAAATAATACGTCATGGATTGATCTAAAAAAAGATTGTTCGTCTGTAAATTACATCATAGGTCGATCTCACAAATAGATTGTAGACATGCTCGGTGGAATATAAAAAAGATAGAGAGACAAACATACGCAAGCACCGCCTTGGAAGCAACTGATAAAACAAGGGAGGGAGCACTACACTAGCCAACAACCAACCGGCATAGCAATGGACTAATCTGTGAAGAAGAGATTAAAGTACCGAGGAAGTGAAGCGAGGGGCATTTGATCTTGTTGGCGTACGCCTTCTCGGCCACCGACGGTGACTGGAACTTGGCGCCGCCTATGATTACGAGGTACTTGATCTTAGGAACTCTAGTCAGGGCCAATCCCTGCCAAGAAAATAGAGTTTAATACGCTGAACAAGGCTGTTAACTGTAGATGTATCAGCGTACCTAAGAACTCGAATTGATGCGGTAAAATTTAGTAGTATCAATCGACTTACTTGTTCTTGGAGCCCCGGAAGCGCGGCAGATAGAATCGAACCCTGATATCATGATGACAGTTTGCAATCGTCAATTGAAAACTACTCACCATATATTTAGTTCATATACTCCCTCCAGTTCACAAAACAAGTTGTTTTTGAACATCGATACAGTCTCTAAAATACAACTTTGATTACTAATTATTATTAAAATATATTTGTAAATCCTAAAAAAATCCATCTATTTAGCTTACTAAAGCAGAGTCAAAAGAAACCGCACGTTCGCTCTTAAGGACTATAAATTTTCACATTAATCGGTGAAAAAAGAGAAAAATCTACATCGTTGATCGTGATAGTCCATATTATAACGGTCTAGATTAACATAAAGAGTCAATGTCAAGTACAATAAAACTGAAATTCGGAATAAAAAAGAAAATAAAATCAGCAATTTGGTTTCTATACGAATTCCTAAGCAAAACAACCAATGCCAAGTAAAATAAAACCGAAATTCGGAATAAAAATAAAATAAAATCAACAATTTGATCTCCTTACATTTTTCTAAGTAAAATCCTAAATAATTTTAATTCGGAATAAAAAATAAAAAATTGGAAATTATATTTGCATACAAATTCAAACAAAAACTAAAATTCATAATAAAATTAAAATAAAAGTAGAAATTTAATTTAGATAAGAATTCGATAATTATAATCCGAATAAAAATTAAACAATAATCACAATTATATTTGTATACGAAATTCAACAAAAAAACTAAAGTTAAGAATAAAAATAAAATTAGCAATTTGATTTTAATGTGAATTCCATAGCAAAATCCATAAATAATTGTAATTCGAATAAAAATTAAGAAAAATTAGCAAGGATTGAATACAAATTCCAACAAAAGAACTAAAATTTAGAATAAAAAATAAAATAAAATTTACAATTTGATTTCCATCGTATTACAAAATAAAATACCAAAATAACTAAAATTGAGAACAAATTAAATAAATTTAGCAATTTGATTTATATACTAACTCCAATAAAAATAATTGAAATGTTGAATAGAAATAAAAGTTATAAAGACGATGATATGAAAGGTATTGGAGGAGACACAAAAGAAGCTACCACGTTCGTTCTCAAGGTCACGTGTTTCTACTGTTGCTTCCTATGGAATAAAAATAAAAAATAACTGAAATTTTGATTAAAAAATACAAGTTATAACGAGGATAGTACGAATGGTGTTGGAGGAGACCACGAAAGAGTGCAATGACATCGATTTGTCCTGCAAGAAGACATTGACCCACAGGGAAGTGAAGAGCCGAGGCGGCGGTAGCAGAGATAATGACAATATCGTACTGCTCGCCAGAGCCATTGAAGAGAAAGTACATTGTTTAAGGAGCCAAGTGCCGCAATAACAAGTGGTGAGCATCAACGTTGTTGAAGAAGTTAGTGGACAAAGAAACTCGATGATAGGGAAGCCCTGGTAAAGAGGAGATGAAGCTTTGCATTGAAGACGAGTTATGGACGATATGTGGCCATCGGGTAGCTAGGAGTGTGTCATCACTGGTGAGGGGCACGTCACCGACGATGGCGAAATGATTTTCTATATTGTCAGACAACGACTAAAGCAGATATGAGAAAGCCACAACGTTGAGTTGAACAACGTCGAAGAAGATGAGCGATTGACACGAGAGAAGAGAACGTCGAGCATGTATAACATCATGTATGCATCCGTACGAATAGAAATGCAAGCTTACATAGGTATAGGAGCAAAAATCTTGGAGTAGATATGACATAACTGTAGGGGATATGTGTCCCCAGCAGGGATCGGCGACGGTTGCATGTGTATGCACATTCATGTCGCAATGGTTAGCGTTAAGCAATAACTGAGGAGAAGTAAAAGATAATCGGTGAGGATTAAATTCCTAAAAAATAATTAATAGCCACATAGCTTATGTGGTGGTAGACCTAGTGGCTAACGACCCCTGTGGTCGTTAGAATCCTAAGGGTCGCTCGATGGGTAACTTGGTCGGAGGGGTCCTGTACCCACTGCCCGACCAGATGGCTGCTCGTAGAAGTTTTGAACTGACACTTAGATCTGATTCCAAATATTCCTCTCCCTTGTGATGAATGGAACACATGTCTTATTTGTTTCAAACCACACGACGTTTCCAACCCTAAGTCACTGACAATAACCATCATATGGTTTATCTCCCACTGACATCAACTGCTGGTCAGTTGGTTTTTCACCAACTGCCACCGTTTCTCCGACCGGACGCAATACTTCCAAAGAGCATATCTTCTAGGAGTAACTGTCACCACTTCGTCGGTTATTTAAATGAGAATGCAAATGGCAGGAAGGACAACTTATTGGAGATCGAATGAGCAAGATCAGAAGCCAATTGAAGCAATAGCATAGCAATCAATACACCCAGTGTAATTAGGGCTAGTCTACTGCCTCGCCTAAGGCACCCCTTGTAAAGATCCAGTTTATTGCAATAAAGAACAATCATATTCTCATCCAAAAACTCTTAGTCATTTTCCTCTATTTATTTCGTAAGATGGGTGACTCAATCGTTTACAATAACTATGTGATAAAGTATTGCATTGGAAGGGGTAGCAGCTGAGAGGGATCAATCAAGATTTAGGCTTACTGTGGGAGGTTGAAGCAAAAAAGCTGTGACGACGATAAAAGACAGAAGCCACATGGTTTGGTAGAGCAGCCGACGTATGAGGAAGATAAGTTTAAGGTGGGTCGCCCATGGTGCATCGATATATACGTGGACAAGGTACTCTAATACATTATATTATATAAACTAATAATATAATTTGTTGAACACATAATTAACGTATTGCTTGAGATTAAATAGAGGTACATGCGTATGCATACAATTTGGAAAGAAATAACTAATAGAGTAAGAATATGGACATGCAACTACATGATCTATTCATGATGAAGAGATTTTATTATGTTGAATGATTTTCTAAAAGCCCCAATGACTTATTATGTTGAATAAGTTTCTTCCAACAGAGCACATACTTCAACTATGTTTCTCGGGTTGTAATTTTATTCAAGCTTTTATTATCATTTTCAATGTTTAGGATATCTTAGAAGTCTAAATAGCCTACAAGATACATAAATATATTCTGAAGTATTTATACAAACTTCGAAACAAATCTAGTTGTACAAATCATGCAGACCAACCTGCTAGTTATAATATTATAAAAGTATTTTTCGAGACAAATCTACACCTATGATTTTTATGTATCTAATCTAAATATTTAAAAGATATGATTTTCATGTATCTAATCTAAATATTCAAAAATATATCAATGTCCTAAGTTTTCTAAGTTTATCTACACGTATTTCAAAACGATTTGTGTTTTTTTTAATAGAGAGGAAGTATGTTTGAAGGAGAATTAATCCCAATGTTAATACCTGAGAGAAACCCATCAATCCATCAAAGGGCCCTTCTTTAATCATCAGCTCCTCGATGTAAGCCAGGCATTTGTCAAAATTCTTGTACTCCATGAATCCCTGTCCCAAATAAGGAGGAAAAAGAGAGAAAATACATGAATATAACGGAAAAATAAACACAGACCCACGTAGCCGACACTCGCCGGAGAACAAGATATAAAAAATGAGAAAAAAAAGGAACGAAAAGTGCTACGGATTCTAGCCAAACTGACACGGGAAAGACGGAAAAGTAGATCAGCCGATCGGAGCGGGCCGGACCTTGTCGAACTGGAACCACTCGTAGTAGGGCGGGTCGAAGATGCCCTCGACGTCGGACTTGCCCTCGGCAGGGAAGGGCGCGTCGGCGAAGACGAGGTCCATGCGCGTCGTGACGTCGGCGGGCCACTTCCCCATCACCTGCTTCCGCATGATCTCCCCACTGGTGCGGAACCCGTGCAGGCACAGGAACCGCGGCCGCCTGGCCCCCGCGGGCTTCGCCCCCACCTCGCCGCCGAAGCTGCCCATCTTCTCCGCGCGCCGCGGGAGGAAACCGACAAACCGTGGGGTGGGGGCGAGCTCGTCGGGCGGATGCAACGAGGGGGCAAGACTGCCAAAACACGGTCAAGTGGAGCGGGGGCGGCGCCTCTTGTCTGTATGGAATCTGGACAAAGCGCTGTGCTGCGTATATTTACCGGGGGATGCTCTTATGCTCGAGCCGTGCACGCGGATTTATTGTGTTCGTTGGGGGCACGCGGTTTTCTTGTGTTCGTTGGGGGCGTGGACCGCGCGGCGCGATGGTGTCCGACTGTTTTGTGGTGGTGTCCCTGCCGTGGAGTGTTGGGGGAGCGAGTGGTGCGCGCAGGCCACACGTCGTCACAGGGGACAAGGGGGTTCCACTTTCGTTGGAGTGTGATAACGGTTACCCTGTATCTCCATCATCTCAACGGTCTCTATACCGCTTACGAACAGACACGCGCTCATCCAACCACTTCACGTACTCCATAGGACATGTCCGGCGCAAGACATCTAGGTGCACGTGGAGACCGCCGCAACGAGCAAAGGGTAGTGGCTCAGACGAGTGAGTCATATTATATCATGTGAACTCGGGTTTCTAATTTTATGTATGAAAATGTCTTAAATTGGTTCATGTAATAATTGTAAATCTTGAGGGAGTCAGCGCGTGTATCATGTAATGCTTGTAACGATTCAAATTTTATATATGAAAACGTCTTCGAATTTTTAGAATGACAAGATAACACACTGCGACGCTAACTGCAGGGTGATCGTCATCTCACCCCACCGAAATTGGAAGGTGTGCGTCTCGGGCCTCCACCTGTCGACACGTGCCACCACTACAAAACATGTCATACTAGACGCCTCATCACAGACGGTTCCTTTAGAGCCGTCTGTGTTATCATTCACAGACGGTTCGTATGAGACGGTTCGTATTACAAACCGTTTGTGAGAAGTACCTCGTCACAGACGGTTTGTGATATCACGAACCGTCTGTGATACTATTACAGATGGTTCGTATCACGAACCGTCTATGATAAGTATCTTATCACAGACGGTTGGTGATACGAGCCGTCTGTGATATGTGATTCACAACGCGGGAGTTCGAAAATTTTGAACGTGTGCGCGGGAGTAGTAGGAGTCCTTATATATTATAGCCGGTCCTCCAACCTCCTCTAGTCCTCCTGCCCCCGCAGCCCCCAACCTCCTCCTCCGGGCTCGGTCCTCTCCCTTGCTCCCGCAGTCCTCCTCCGAGCTCCGGTTGGTCGCTGCTCCTCTGGCTAGTCGCTGCTCCAACCTCCTCTAGGCCTCCTCCAACGCCAACCTCCTCCAGTCATCCTCCGATGTCGACGCCGACCTCCTCCAGTCCTCCGACACCGAGCTTCTATTATGTATGAGTGTATGTGTATCCATGAATCCATGTTTGGGAGGCTTGGGTATATGAGCTTCTGTTGTATATGAGTGTATGTGTTTGAGTGGCTTGGGTATATGAGCTTCTGTTGTATATGAGTGTATGTGTATGAGTATATCCATGAATCCATGATTGATCTAAGACAATCGTATTTATCTTCTAGGTTCAAGTTCTATACATTTAGTATTTTTTTTGCGCTTAAAAAATATCACAGCAGTTACGAACAAGAACCGTTTGTGATAATTACTATCACAGACGGTTCTTGTTGAGCAACCGCTCAGGAAAACTATCCTGACGGTTCTTATTGAACCGCTGCGGAAAATATCTATCACGAGCGGTTGAAGTAGAACCGTCATGATAACTACTATCACGAGCGGTTCTGCTTCCGAACCGCTGCGTGATAGCTTTCCTGACGCTTTGAAACCGCTGCGTGATGATGGTATATCATCACAGACACACAATTATAGGCGGTTGAAAAAAATGCATGATGACGATTCGAACCGCCTGCGTGATGAGTTTTCTCTAGTAGTGTCTTGGCAATGTCGGGCATCTAGGAGAGGCGGCGTCAGGGACACCGACCTCGCAATGGCAACAAGCTCGTGTCCCGGAGGATCGGGACATAGCGGCAAATCAACTCTAAGAATCCCTCCCGCTTGAAGGCTGCGGGCGAAGGGCCATCGATGTCACCGTGATCCACGACTTACCTTTGGTGGTCCTCATCGTAGAAGTGTTCCAGAAGCGCCGGTAGAGATATAGCTTGCAACACATTAAATAGACAGAATATTAGTGAAAAGATTGATAATGACCATAAAATAACTAGCACAAAATAATTAGTTGCATGAATAACTAGCAGTGCATAATGTCGTTATTTTTCTATTTTCTAATTGTTTAAAACTAATTAATTAAGACAAACTAATTATTTCGTAACTAATTAACCTCGCCTCAATAGTTACACACGTTAACCCCTGTTCTTTCCCTTTGATAAAAAATATTAATTGCATATGTGTGTTCATTGCATAGTGCATGCATACTTGAGTACATAGCAACTAATTGCTTGCATCGTAAATGGCAGTGCATGCTGTCATTATTTTGGACAGCATGTGCATGCATACTAGAATAACTTGCATGTGATTATGAACTACCACAAAATAATTAGTTGCATAAATAACTAGCAGTGCATGCTTTCATTATTTTTCTATTTTCTAATTGTTTAAAACTAATTAATTAAGACAAACTAATTATTTCATAACTAATTAACCTCGCCAAAGATAAGTGCATCGCATGATATTTTCTTAACTACAAATTACAGATTTAGAACTAATTATTTACGTAACATTAGGTAAATTGGCTTCTAATGAAGAATTCTGAACAACAAAAAATTGCTCTGTGATTAATAAATAATTCTGAGCGATCAAATGCGTGGCCAAAAATTAGCTTCTTCACACATTGCTAAACCTAGCAAATCTAATTAATTAAGTATGCTTATTGGTAAATTAGTAAACCTAGCACCTAACTACTTAAGTGTGCACTTAATAAATAATTTACGAACAATAAAAAATCGACGGAGATAAAAATTACCTGCTAAATTGGCTTATAATGACGACAGCGGTTAATAAGGCTAAATGTCTCCAGAAATATAAACACAGAGAGCAATCGAAGGAGAGAGCAAGCAAAAAAGCAAGTGAGCGAGCAAGCGATTGCAAAATGAAATCGCACTCGTCGCTCGCTAATTTATAGCCGAGAGGGAATCCTTCCTCGCACGCGATCAGTGTTAATTTGCATATAGCAAACAAGGATTAGACGGGGGAGACATAGAATAGAAAGATGTGACAGGATGGCAAGACTGCTTGGTGGAGCTTTTGGTGGAAAAGAAAAATAGATTGATTGCTCGAGTTTTAGGTGGAAAAGAAAGGCGAGAAAAACTTAATCAACACTACGCTTCTATGAAATTGTGAGAAAAATTCTGGATGAATATAATTATGAAAAATTTACAGAAGCAAGTACACTGTGTCAGCAGGCTCCACGTAAAATTTCATAATTTTGTGAAGTCATTTGCTATATTTTAAAATTCAAACAAAAATCATCGAAAACAGCTTAAACTCTAACCCTAATTCCGGAGGAGGGACACATGGCAGGCCGTAGGCACCACCACACGGAGGCCATGTGGCAGCGCCACCACACGGCGGCCGTGCGGCGTTGAAACATCCCAAATTTTGAGAGTTTTTGAAACTTTGAAAATAAAAATAACTATTTGATTTTCCTAAGTTGTTAAAGCTTAATTTGGATTTTCATAAAATTAAAACAATTTAATGTGAGTAAATCTAACTTCAACTAAATAAAAATCGTCTTATTTGATTTTTCTAGTTTTATCTTGGAATTCCTTTTCTAAGACCCAGTTGTTTTTTTCGTGGTGTTTTTTTTTATTTCTTTTCAGCTTTTCCGTATTGCAGAGTCTTTTAAAGCTTTAGAAATAAAATAAACTATTTGCATTTCATTGAATAAATGTAAATGTTAAATTAAAATCTCAAAGTGAAAACTATTTAAATGATTAAATCAAACTTTAATTAAATTCTAAAATGAGTTTAATGGATTTTCCTAGGTTTCTTGCATTTTATTCAAGTCGATCTTTGTTTCTTGCAACTCGATCTGCTTTAACTCTTTTCTGTCTTCCTAAAAATTATGTTATTTGTTGTAAAACTTAATTTAAATTATTTAATTTAAATTGGTGGTCTATTTTAAAGATTTGAAAATAAAAATAATCGTTTGGATTTTATCGGTTTAATTTAAAGCTTAAATTGAATTTCTGAAGAAAAAAATTATAATTGGTTAAAATAAACTTCAAAAAATCTAAAACTATTTTATTTAATCCTCAAGTTCCAAAGTATTTTATAAAAAATTTCTTAAAATTTTTGGATTTATTTATTTTCTGGATTTTTCTTTATTCCATCCTTTTTCCTTTCTCTCTCCACCCTTGTTTCCTGTTCTTCTTTCAGTACATGACTTTCCATTGTCTCTTTCCTCCCGTCGTGCTGACCATGCTTGTCTCCATGCCCTGACCCCCTCCATGTCCTGCTCCACCAGTTCCCATCCCATCGGCTTGCCTCCCCATGCTCCTGGCCACCCCCATGCCGAATGTCCCTGCAGCAGCACGTCGTGCACCATGCTGCTGCCGCCCCATGTCGGCCTCATGCTCCCCATGCCAGCCCTCCTCTCCCCTTTCCCTTTCTCTTCTATAGAAGCAGCAGCACCTCCTCCCCCCTTCCCCCTTCATTCTTCTCCAAACCAAAGCTCCCTGCTGCTGCTCCACCAAAGCTCCCCATTGCCGAGCTCATTTGCCTCCCAACCGAAACCTGCAGCAAGCCCCTTCCTCTCCTTTAAAACCGAGCTCCTCCATCCTAGCCCAACAAAAGCACCACTAGCAGGTAGCAGCTCATTCCTCCATTTCTCCCTCTGTCGAACCCCTCCTTTTCTCTCCAACCAAAGCCCCCCAGCAGCACAAGCTCCAGTGCGCCACCTCCCGTGCGTCCTCTACCAGTGCAGCTCCCTCTCGCCTCCCCTTTAAACCGCCAGCGGCTTCTCTCCCACCAGCAAGCTCCCATCCCTTGCTTCCTCAAACCAGCAAGCTCCCTTCCTTCCCTCTCCCTGCCTTCCCCTTGTCCGCCCCGTCCGGCTTCTTGTACTGGCCGAGCCACATGCACGTTGTAGTGCTTCAGTGAACAGCAAGTCTTTCGGCATGCACCAGACATGCACGTTGTAGTGCTGCTGCATGCACAAACCCCACTTCTAGTCATGCATTTTGGTTTATACATGTCCATCTCACACTACTTCTCTCTTTCAAATCTCTACCAAAAATGAAGAACCAAGCTATGCATGTTACGCAGCGGCGTTCATCGTCTCAAGAGCAAGCCATTCATCTAATTAGTTCTTGCATGCACTGACCGGAGCTCCTCCACCTCGGTTCTCCATCTCCGTTCGTCCGTTCGCCAAGCCACCCACGTCACGGCGAGCCCCTCGGCTTCCTCTTCCACCTCCCAGAATTCGTCCCACTATCTTGCTTTCGTTTCTCCGCAATCGAGATTTTTCGGTCGTGGGCCGAAACTCTTTCTTCCTCGCGTTCCGCCGCCGTCGTTGATTCCTCAGCGACATCTCCACCACCATTAACTTCACCTCGTGACGTTCTACGTCGTGCTCCCTTCTTTTAAGCATCACTGGTTCATCGGCGCCACTATTCCTCCATGCGCCTCTTTGCGCACCGCCGCCGCACCGGACCTTCGCCGACGACACGACCACCACCATTGGGTCCGTCTCACTCCCGGGATTCTATTTTGCTAGTTCGCCGGCCGCCCCTCCCTTTCTCTCGCTTGCACCATCATTTTTGTCCAAGTCTGCACTATTTATGTCCGATGATTTTCTATATTTCATGTGAAGGCAAACTTCTGGATATTCGTTCTCCTTCATGCGAAATCCAATTCCGTCGATTCTTGGTTCTAAATTCGATATCTTTCTATCGCTACTAATTTTGCAATTTTTGGATTTTATTTGAATTTGTTGTATTTATTTGGCTCTTTTCGCACGTGTAAATTCCAGCGTTTCCGAATAATTTCTGGAACCGTCCGTCGAAGCAACTCAACACTTCAACGGAGGTAAGTCGTAGACCTTTGATCATGCCGTGCTCATTTTATAAAACTATATTGATTTATACCAACATTCATTGCTAAGTTTATAATAAATGCTTTTGGGAATAGTTAAATGCCTAATTGTTATTATGCCTCCTTGTATAATTGATATTGACATGTACCCTTGAATGACATAAATCCTTGGACACTATAGGATGGTTAATTATTAGTTGAACAATATTGTAATACCAACATGGGTGTGTGTTATACTTAGTCATGCTTAGTCATGATGGGATTCATAATCACATACTCAAAGAATGATTGGATTTGACTAAATGAAATATGGAATTGTGGCGTGACCACTGTTATTAAAATTTGTTGTGCCATGGCAAGGGTTGTTATTTGGTCGGGTTGAACAGAAAGTGATTTCATACTCAGGCGAATGATCATGCAGTAAAGGGAGAGAATTTTGGGATGTGATTGCCTCGCCTGAGTAATCACTAAGAACTTGACTTTGTGCGTCATTGATCTGAGCCATACCGTACAACCACATGTCCAGGACGGGGTGGACCTGGCCAACTAATTAGCAATGTTTTGATTTGGTTCAATTTTGGTTGTTGAATTGGCGCAAGAGGGGGCCCAGAATGGCGAATCCTTAGCGAGCAGAACCGGGTAAAAACAGAACTTTATAAAGGCCTTGTCACGTGCTCTAGACTGCTTACCTAAGGTAGTGAGCGGTGGTATCGACGGATGCCAAACAAACTAGAGCAATCATGTCTTGTGGGTCAAGCTATACAACCTCTGCAGAGTGTAAAACTATTCGAATAGCTGTGTCCCCGGTTATGGACAATGCATGGTGATTTCACACGAGGGGTAGATTTTATAAAAACTATGGAAATGGTTTGGTTGGATCTGTGTAGGTGGTATTGGTTGATGGTTGGGAAGTGAACGGGGTGTTCACTAGTTGGTTTAAAGAAACTCAATTACTTATGTATTAATCTTTTAAATTGTGATTTCAATCTGCTTACTTATTTACTGTCAATACTGCTTTCTGCAAAATAACCATAAAGCAATCCTTGTCAAGCCTCACGGCTTGCATACGACTTTCTTGAGTATTCTTTCGTCATCTTGCTTGCATACATTTCCCTACGACTTGCTGAGTACATTCAAAGTACTCACGGCTTTATGCCCTCTGGTTCATCAGTCGCCGAAGAAGAACTAGGGAACACTGAGTTCTACGAGGAAGATTACTACGAAGACTATGCGAACTAGGTCGTGTCCTCCACTCGATTGTCTGTGGGCATGTTGGATGGCTTCCACCAGATGTTTTGTTCTCCGCTGCAAGTTCACTCTGTTATCTTTAGCCCTGTGTGGCAAACTTTGTAAGACTTGACCATAAGGTCTTTTGCTACTAATTAATATTAATTTGTCTGCTTCATCTATAGTTTGTTGTATGGATATGATTGCATCAATGTTGTAATTGTGTGAGCTAGCTACTGATTTGGGACTAGTTCAGAATACACAAAGAGTCTCGAGGCTGTAATCTCGGGGTCCCGACAAGCGTGCACACGTGGTGGCCGACGGTGGGATGCCGCACGGTGGCTGTGCAGTAAGCGACTAAATTAGCAAATAATTTTTGTACGCCGCCAGATCTGTAAATACGAGACAAAAACTTGACAATACTGCCAAAAATTCAATTACTGACGCCTTCCTATCATCGGGCTCACAGGGCTCCGTACCGCACCTGGATGAAAGGGAATCGGAGCATTCGAGTTTGGTGCGATCAGAGCATCTTGAGAGGGAAAAGCCCAGTTCAGCCTTCGAGAGAAGAGAGAAGGGTCTAAACTGGTTCAATTTATTGGAGCACCTTTCATTGGATTGGAGTAGTCTAAGCTAAGAAAATAATCGCTACCCTCGATTGGACACGAGCTAAACAAATATAGAAGACATTCAAACCAGACCACCTGTAAGAGGGACACTGTCGCCATCGTTCGGTCGTCGTAGCCTCAACCTCACCGTCTTTGCAGAGAGCTATCGTGATGGAGCGTGAGGAGGAGGCCAAGGTTGCCATTGCATCCTGCCATCTTCGCTGAGAGTCATCGTGATCCACACACTGGAGGTTGCGATGCCGAGATCTACCGACGGTAGTAACGATTCCAACGGTGGCAGTGGCGAATCGGAGCAGGGTAAACTGTGATTGGAAACGGGAGGAAGGAGGGGAAAGGTGTGGGAGAAGAGAGAGAATAAGAGAAAGGAGGGGATATGTTCTTTTGTTTTTGGAAAAAGTTCATTTTACCCCCCTCGAACTTTCCAAAAAGTCCACTTAACCCTCTCAACTTCAAAACCGGTTTGGCTGATGTGGTTCCTAAGGTGCACCTGTTATATATATATATATATATATATGTGTGTGTGTGTGTGTGTGTGTGTGTGTGTGTGTGTGTGTATGTATGTATATATATATATATATATATATATATATATATATATATATATATATATATATATATATATATATATGTGTGTGTGTGTGTGTGTGTGTGTGTGTGTATATATACACATATGTACATATATATATATACATATATGTACATATATATGTATATTTGTGTATATGTATATGTATGTATGTATATATATATATGTATGTAAGTATGTATGTATGTATGTGTGTGTGTGTGTGTGTATATATATATATATATATATATATATGTATGTATGTATGTATGTATGTATGTATGTGTGTGTGTGTATGTATGTATGTGTGTATGTATACACACACAGAGAGATAGAGAGCGCAACAGACAGATGGAGAATATATAGAGGGAAACCGTATAAGAGGAAACAGAGGATGCGACGGTGAGCGGTGGCCTGGGAGGTGGCAGTAGCGGCCAAAATGGGTCCCTAGGACAGTGAGGAGTCAAGGGGTGCCAACGGCACTCCTAGAGATGGCCCATGGTGACGGGGGTGCAGGGTCGAGTGGCAGCCGATGCTAGGGAAGAAGAGGGATGGCGGCGATGGAGAGGGAGAGGGACAAAAAGGAAGTGAACACATTCATCTAGGTGAGCCTATTCTCTCTCTCTCTCTCTCTCTCTCTCTCTCTCTATATATATATATATATATATATATATATATATATATATATATATATATATATATATATATATATATATATATATATACAGTGGGCCTAAAACCACATCACCAAACCACCTCGGTGTGTTACTTGACCCAGCTTTTGAAATACTAGAGGGTAAAAAACCGGTTTTGTAGTTCAAGGGGTTAAATAGACTTTTTAGAAATTTGAGGGGTAAAATTAACTTATTTTTGTCGCGTATGCAAAACCGTCTAGCCAAACCACCTTAGGGTGTTATTTGACCTGGTTTTGAAAGATAGAGGGTAAAAAATCGGTTTTGTAGTTGTGGAGGTATATGTGGACTTTTTGAAAAGTTCGAGAGGATAAAATAGACTTATTCATTTGTTTTTTACAATGAGTCGGGTACTCCTACCAAGTACCATATGCATGAGCAAAGATAAACTAAACAACCACGTGTTGGTCCCAACTTCACCTCTCAACCAATTCTAACAATTTGGCATCTATACATAAACTAAGTTTTGCCACATTAGTTGCAAATTTTGCTCCAGTATTTAGCATTTGTTATCTCGCCAAATGTAAGGCCCACGACGAAATAAAATTAAATGGAAAAAATCCCACCCTTCCTCCTGTCTCCTCGTCTCTAACGTGCAAGGCCAATCCGGTTTGTATTGATTTGGATGCGACTCCAATTATCTGTGTCAATACTAGGATTTTTTTTCTTTGGCGTCATCTGCTTTGTGTTTGCGCCCATGCTTCTCTTTTGTCCTTGGCATCAATATTTTGCAACACTGATGGCTTTGTATACTAGCATCCACCGTTAAAATAATTTGCCTTTGTGGGTTGGGATAACTCAGGTCGAGCAATTCATATATAGTGCAACATTTGGACCAGCATTAGCAAAAACGACACTCTCGTAGCCGTAATTCCGAAAATGGCGCTCTCTACCGTTCCTAGGTGGCACGAATGACTCACGTGCTGCCACGTCACCCTTGTCTACTCCACCCTAGGCCCCTTGTCCGCACCACCATGGGACGGCCAAGCCACGTGGCCCCTCGTCCGTACCACCCTGGGATAGATAGGCGCGTCCGTCCCGCCCTGCTTCGAACAAGGCCACGTGGGCACGCGTCCTTCCCACCATATATAGCCCGGATTCGGTGCTTTCGTCCCACCATGCTTCAGACAAGGCCACGTGGTGTGGACAAGGCGTTTCCGTCCCACGCTCGCTCGGACGCGCCGAAAGCAACGTCTCGTCCATCATAGTCCATCAATTTCTATCTATCTCTCCCTCCTGCAAGGGCATGCATGCTGCCCGCGCGCAATTCCCTCCTGTCACTCGCTCTCTCATCCTCACTATAAATACGGAGTTGCAAGCGAGACTCTTCGCTCACACTCATCCTCGTTTGGTCTCTCGCAGATTTGGTTCCGTTTTTGCAGTGGAATAAGTGTTGTTTAGAACAATCATTAGTGGTCATACTAACAGGTAATTTTTATATCGTATGTATTGTCTTTATTAACTGTGTAGTTAGTTAATTAGTCATAGTTAATTAGTCGTAATCAATTAGTTGTAGTTATTTAGGCGTAATTAACTAAGTCCTTATCATTTAGGTGTTATTAAATTTGTGTTATTTGATTAGTTGCAATAAATTAGGTCGTAATTAATTAGTCATTGTTAAATTAATCTTACGTATTTATTCATGGCCTAGTTAATTAGTTACGAATTAATTAATCAATTAGTCATAATTAATTAGTTGCAATTAATCGCTTGTAGTTAATTAGTCAAACTTAATTAGCCATAATTAATTTAATCATAGTTAGTCAATCGTAATTAATTTAGTGGCTTTATGTAGCGATATTTATTTATTTGTAATTAATATGTGGTAACTAATTACTCAAAATTAATTTAGTGGTATTTAATTCATTATTAAGTCGTAATTCTATTTTTCTAATTCATTTGCAATAATTAATTAGTCCAAATTAATTAATAGGTTTTTAAATACTCATGTTAATTTGGTCACAACTAATGTCCTACTAATTTAGTCCTACTTAATTATTCATAATTAATTTGGTCGTGGTTAATTAATGCATATTATTTTGTTGTCTGTGTTTAGTCGTATTTTTTATTTCTAGTAATTCATCATCATTATTAATTTATTCGCTACTAATCTGTGTCTTTGATCTCTTACAAATTATGCCTCTGCAAGAGCTACTCGAACTCTTCCACGACAAGCATCATCAGTGCCAGTTGTGGATCACTAGGGACATGGATGGCCCTCCACCCCTGGCGCTTCGGTCCAAGAAGCATTACGGGCAACTCATTGATAACTACATCCCAATCTTTCATGATACGGGCTTGTTGCCCTTTACGAGATTGCTCTCGGTCGGACGCTACTTCACCCTGGATGGCTGTGTGATGTTGGCACTTGTCGATAGGTGGAGACCCGAGACCCACACCATCCACTTTCGGTGGGGGAGAGATGATGATCACTCTCCAGGATATCCCATTCTTGATCGGTCTCCCGATCAGGGGTGAGCTTATTCTTGGCTGTCCGCCGATAGACTGGAAGGCCCGGTTAGGGCATCGATTTGGCATACCTGTCCCAGACAGTGCCCGTGGTGTCGCTCGGACCGGGCTAAGGAATTTCAGTCAATGTCGTCGAATGCACCTGACGAGGTTGTTAAGACACACCTCGTCGCTTTCCTTCTTCATCTCTTCGGTTGAGCCCTGTTTCCCACCACACAAACGATTGGGTGTACCCCAGCCTCATCCGCATCGCCAAGTCTTCGGCTGACATGAAGGTTGTGGCCATGCCTCAGTATAGTTGGGGTTTAGTCATCCTTTGCGCCACATGCAGGGGGATTGTGTGACGCTTCGCGGCGCGACACCAGTGCGAAACCGAGCCTTGCCATCTACTACGTGCTCCTGCAACTATAGAGTTGGGAGCACTTCCCTGTTGGGCGGCCCTCATCCGAGAAAGCAGTGCACTCGTACCCCAGAGTTCCACGACCCGATCGACAGGCCCACTATGGGCTACTGGTGGACTAGCACCCAGTTACAGTGGGCCAGAGATAGACCGACGAGGTGCGATTCATTGTTCCACAACGAGTTCAAGTCATTACACAACAACGACATCATATGGGCTCCGTGGACCCCAGAGTTGGTGAACACGGTAGCGCCACACGGATTGTCCGTGCAATGCACGCAGGACGCTAGATGATGGGCGACGACCTATCACCTGGTGTTCACCCATATGGTGGAGCCTTATGCGTCGTAGCACGAAATATGACAGTTTGATTTGTACCAGCTTATGCCTCTCCTGACGGCAAGATCCTGCAGTGAGCCGTGCAGTTGTGAGTCCAACTCCATCCGAGTAATGTTTGCATTTCATACCCACGTTCCTTGTTCTGACACAAATCCTTCTCGAATGCAGACAATCGAGGGCAGGCCGACATGCTGAGGACTGACAAGTAGTTCAGCATGAGTGGGTTATAACCTGGACGGAGACGATGCACGTCGAGGTTCTACAGGAGCAGAGACCATATGACATACGGACATACCGTCAGTACATGGAGAGGTACGTCCCACGGTCATGCACGAGACTGACCCATGCTCCACCAGAGCGTCCAGAGTAGGTGACACACCAGGAGAGGCTCTGTCACTCCTTCGATCATCACAACGCCTCGCGACGTGATGACACGGTAAAAACATTAACAATTTTTGTCCGTTCCATTGATGATATTTGTACTATTTGCCACTGAACATGTATTATCTATCATTTCAGTTCGAGCGAATGCAGCGGATCGCAAGCACATCGGAGGCCGCCATCTGCAGCCTAGAGCACATCGTACCAGGGCTTATCAGCACTTTGAAGTACATCTTCACGGAATCGAAGAATGTAATCAAGAACATGAGCTGCGGTCATTCGAGAGACGACGTCCTACACGCCATGCATCGAGTGAGCGGACCGTGCTCACCTGCTAGGTCGTCACAGCCCAGTCAGACTGGCGGGCATCCTAGCGCTCCCAGTCAGTCATCCGCATTGCAGATCGACGGGGAGATAAGTTATGTACAATTTTTTGTCCTTTCTTATTATGCCTTAGGTTGTGCCAACATCATGTCGTCCTGCAGCCGCACATTCGTCGGGATGCATCGCTTCTGTTGTCTGCACCCCGTACTCAGACTGGCGATCACCCTCGGTCATCCACACTGCACATCCAAGAGGTACGAGATGTTTTGTTTACGCCCTGGATTTTTATTTGGCTTAACATCATTCCATCTTCCAGCCTTCAGTTGAGCGTGCAGGTGACGACCATCCGTCAACCGATGAGGACACACCCATCCCAACTCTGGCCGGGGAACAATTACACGACACGGTGGTTTGGACCGTGGCACCAGGCACCGCCCTGTCATCGTTAGTCGGGGCGAGTACCGCACGAAGGCGGAGCTCCTCCGGTTCTTTGCCGCCGCACGATCGAGGCCAGAGCTCTTCCGCACGACTGGACTTACAGACCACGTACCTTGGGGACGGACGATCCGAGAGTGGATTTCTCGAGCCATTCATTACTGACATGATTGTTGGTGGTAACCTATTCGGCATTACTCAACTGCACGACATTGATGTTTGACAGACTCAGTTGGGCTAGAGTCAGCTTACTGGTGCACATCCGCCCACTCAATGGTCTCTGTATCCCCTCCGAATCGACATGTGCTCTCTGAATTAGTTAACGTATCCTGCGGGATATGCTCGACGCAAAACTAGGACACGCACGCAGACGCAACGAGTGGCTTGGACGAGTGAGCTATATTGTACCCTGTGTGTAATATTATACGAGTTTATTGTGCTATATTTGTGTGTATATTTTGTATGTTATGTGCGTATTGTCGGAGTTGTTCGGTTGCGGATTAACATAAAAACATAGAACTAGGTGTGTCGACCTTTCTATGCTATGCATATTCGTGCTATAGCGCACAAAACATGGGCAAGTTAGTTCAGAACAAATTTAATGTCGAAAGACGTACGCGTTAAGAAAGAATGACGTAAACAAACATGGTATATAATTATCACTAATTAATTAACTGTACACGACTATTAATATGGGATTATTTCTTCAGCTACCACTAATTAAATAAGACTAAACAAAAAGGTACTAAATAATGACGAGTCATTAATTTGGCACTAATTACCTACGACATAGATAATTACGACATATTACATACAAGTAAGCAATTAAATGCAAGTAAGTGAATACGAATAATTAATTAATTAGCAACAATTTGATTACTTACCAATAAATTACTTATGAGTAAGCCATTACATCTAAGTAGTTCCCATTGAATTAATTACAATTAATTAGTTGCCACTTGTTAACAACGAGTGTTGTCAAGACTCTGAGAGACGACGATCGCGCCATGTGGCCTTATCCGGCGAGGCGAGGCGGGGCGTGTCTGTTTATCCCATGGTGGTGTGGACGAGGGGCCACGTGCCTTATCTGTCCCATGGTGGTGCGGACGAGGGGCCACGTGGCTTGGCCGTCCCATGGTGGTGTAGATGAGGGGAATCCGTCCTAGGGTGGAGCGGACAAGGGTGACGTGGCAGCACAGGCGCTGTCTGTGCCAGTCGGGAATGGTGAAGAGCACCATTTTTACAGTTACGGCTGCGAGGACATCGTTTTTGCTAATGCCGGTCCAAATAGTGTCATTTAGGCTAAAAACTTTGCAGCTACGACTTACTATAGCAACTGATCTAAGAGCTTGGAGCATTATTAAGCCTCTTTTGCTAGGGACAACCTGCGTTTGCTAGCTTGAGCGTTAATCGAACAACCTATGCTTGCTAGCTAGAGTCGCTATTGTATAGCTAAATTAAGTAGCTGGAGTCGCTACGTTAGAAGCAAAATTAAGTCGCTATTGTACACGATCGATTCATGATGTTGTGTATACTTGTGTTTTTGCTTCATATGGCAATGTTGACATCACTAATAGCAATTTTGTTCCTCTCCCGATGTCAATGCCAAACATAGCACCACGGAGCTATCAGCAGCAGACATGTAGTCAAGTCCGGCCCCAAGGGGACGGACCCGAGCCCCTGGGGCACGGATCAAGCTAGTCCGGCCCCCAGGGGCATGACAGGGAGCAATGTCGTGCCTCCAGGGCATGGACAAGGGGAATGCCGTGCCACTAGGGCATGACAGAGGGATTGGCGCGGGTGGAGCAAAAAAAAAGGATTAAAAATTATTTGTTGACACTATTTAAAACTTTAAAAATATTTTCTGTTCTTTTTTTACCACACATTCGCAGGTTCAAATGTATTATCACATGTACCAGAAAAAAAATTCCACGATTTTTTAACATGAAATCACGGCGCATTACAATACACGCAACTTCAAACATGGGTGTCAACCGTCGCCATCACCATCCTTCGCTGCCCTCGGTGGCTCGGTGAGTCGATAGACAGTGGTGGCCTGGTGCCTTTGTTGCTAGGGTTAGGTTATCACCTACTTCCTCGCATCGCTGTCGCAGTCTCGCTCTTGCACATTCACACACAAGTTAAAGGGTATGGTTATAGAATTATATGATCTGCATGCCAAACATTTGCCTCAGTTGGTTCATAGATATACTTATCTAACCTATGGTACAGTACAACATAAAAAAATGCCATCCACATTAAACCGACAAATTAACAAAGAATGTACCAGATCCAACACCAAGCATGTCTGATTTTCTATGCCTTATGCCTGATTTTTCAAATTAACAAAGAATGTATCAAATCCAACACCAAACATGTCTGATTTTCTATGCCTTATGCCTGATTTTTAAATTAACAAAGAACGTATCAAATCCAACATGCGCTTTTCTTTTATGCCTAATTTTCTATGAATTATAGCACGTACCAAATCCACACAAAGTATGAAAAAGGTGCGCGCGCAGCCGCACCAAGCATGAGTGCACTGTGCACATGCACCCCTGCCGTGGCCGGTGATGGTGTTAGGTTTGGTGCCATATGAGCCAAAAACTCCACTTGTGTTAGGTTTGGTAGTTGGGGGTTGGAACATGTGGTGTTTGTTACTCCCCTGTTTATCAAGTTTGTGACTCATTTAGCCTCTTTTTGAAATAAAATAGCAAAACTAGCCACCCGCACCCGAAATAACAAAAATAGCACCCCTATCGCGCTAATTTACCGCGGAAGCCACATGCTGCGCTCTCATACCGCGGCAGACGACTTGCCGTGTTCCTAGACCGCGGCAGGTGACCTGTTTCGCTCCCAGCCTACGGCAGGATAGCATGCCAGCGCGATAGGTGGCCTGCACCCGTTCCTGCTACGGACTAGGAGTGTGGCATGTCGTCTGTCGCGGTCTAGGAGCAGGGCACATCGTCTGTCGCGGCAAATTAGTGCAGTAGAGGTGTTATTTTTTTGGCATTTCACATGCGAGGAAGAGTGGCGCTACTTTTGCTATTGCAAAATAAAAAAAAGGTGTCATTTCATTCAAAGACCTGTTTATCCACCTGTACGTATGTCAATCATCTGACTCATGTCCAATTGATGATCGTTCTCGAGTCGTGCTTAATGCTGCTCAAGTCCTAGCGAAAGATGTTTAGGCTGCAAGGCAAAGGGTTTGCTATGTGTCAGCAGTCAAGATTGGATACGGGATGCGGACATGCTGTGCACAACTAGCACGTGCGAGGCTGGCTGGTGGCTGGCCTGTACGGTCGTCCTACGCCGGCAAACAAATCGAGGGAAGAAACGATGCTGGTCCTAGAGAGTAGAGATTCCGTACGTGCGATTAGCTGGGCCCATTCCACTAGCTGCGATCTATCCAACCCACTACACCAAGCCACCAGCTGATCCCAGGCGATGTCCGGCCCAACCCAAGTCCATTCTACTAGTTGCGATCTATCTAACCCACTACACCAAGCCACCAGCTGATCCCAGGCGATGCCCGGCCCAACCCAAATCTAGTGGCGCACGGACAAACTTGCGGCCCACGGCATATCTAGGTATTCACAGGCTCACAGTCACAGCTCCACGTGTAAGTCGTAACACCAGATCTACTGTGCAGGCTGCATTGCATTGTCAGAGGCCTTTCAGGAGTGACGGATGTAGAACGAAATTGACCGGTGGTTATCGTATATATTACCACATATGTGCAGAGTTACTGGGCTTAAACTCTAAGATGCACATCTATACATATGTGGATTTTGATGAGGCAAAACGATTTTGGACCTGACGTCCCGTGCACCCCTATAGCTCTACGTGGATCCGCCCTTGCTAGTGGCGGATCTAAAACGAAATTGACAAGGGGTCATCATACATAACACCACATGTGTGCAGAGTCACTAGACTTAAACTGCAGGATACACACTTATACGTATGTGGGTTTTAATAAGGCAAAACGACATTAGACCCGGTATTCCGTGCACTCAGTAGCTTTACGTGGATCCACCCTTGCTTCCGAGTCCAGGCACCCGGCCACCGGGAACACGCTTTTGCTGGGGTGGTAGAGCCGTGGAAGTGACATATACACGGAGTTTTCTAGAAAAGTCTTGCCGCTCATCTCTCAAGCGGTGATTCGAAACGTTGTACTGTTGTATATAGCTGTATTCGGTTTTTACTATTGAACCCTCTACCTGAAACATCTGCAAAAATTCAAAAATTCAAAATTCAATTTGAGTTTGATTTGGATTTTGTTTTTCGTTCAACTTTCGGCAAAAATTCGTCAAATCAAAAACCCAAACCCTAAATCCGCCTTCCCCTTCTCCCTCCCCGCTTTCCCCTCCTGGTCGCGCCTTTGCCCGAGCCGCCTCACCCTGCTTGACGCACATCACTCGGCCCACACATCATCCGCCACCTCCTCAAGCCATCAAGATCACCTCCAGCCAGCCGCCTCACCTCGCCACTCGCCATCACAAGACGCGGCCGCCTTGCTCTTGCCGCCTCATCGCTCCCACCGCCTCCTTTGCCCTATAAAAGGCCACCCCGCCCCCATTTCTCTCCATCCTCACCACCGCCTCCCCACACACCTTCTCTTCCCTAGCGCCGGCCAGAGCCGCCGCCACCCTCAAGCCCCACCAAAACCCTAGGTAAGAGGACTTCACGGCGAGCTCACTGCCGCTTTCCTTGCGCCCGGTGCTCACGCCGCCTCACTCTCCATCGCCGCCGCCATGCAGTGCGTTCTGCTCTCCATGCTGCGCCGGCGGCGCCTTCCCTCCATGGTGCCCTTGGCCGGAAGGCGCTATGGCCTCGGCGGCCCCAAAGGCCTTAAGGTCACAAGGTTGGGCCGTTTGGGCCCGGCCGAAACGGGCCGTGGGCCGCACGATAACGGGTGCTTTTACTGTTCACCCTTATTTCAGCCTGTCACTGCTCCTTGCACAGTAAACTCATTTACTGTTCATTCTGAAAAATAGAAAATCACTATTCCAAATACACATTATTCCGTAGCCAAAAATAGCAAACCCTAGCTACATTTCAATTCAGCTAAACACAAATAATTTCAATCGCTTTTCACCGGTCCATTGTCATGTATGAATAGTATTTTAATACTATTCATTATCTGGTAATTTTCGCCCGAAACCCTAATTTGACATTATATGTCATTTTCGATCGTCTCGAGCCCAGAAAACCCATTCTCAACTCCGTTCAGCTATACCAAGCTCCAAATAAACCTTTCCACCTTCCTATAGCTTTCTTTAATCCTTTACAATATTTTTGTTGTAGTTGGATCCGAATCTCAAACTCCTTCTAGTCCAAATCAAATACCAGATAAATCCCACCAACCCGCATCACCCTTCCTTTAAGTTTCTGTTTGGTTTGATTTACTTGCTTGTTGTTCCCAACTCTTTCCTTGTTGAGCTAGTTTTTACTTGGTTTCTTTTTATTACATTGCTTCTCGTTAGGTTACGATCTAGACGACCAGACGCCAGAAGACGCCGGACAAGACCAGCATCAACAGGACTTTGTGCAAGAAGGCAAGTTGCATTCCTTGAATATTTTGAACCCACATGTCTTATATTTATATTGATACTTTCATTATCATATTTGAGCCAATTACTTTAATTACTGAAATAATACTTTTGAATGCCATGATAATTAGATAAATCCTATAACCCCACATACAAACCTACCCAGCACTTGTAGGCCATATTCACCTTGACAAGTTCACATAAAATGTTATCTATATAGTAGCTTTGTCACTCAAATTGTGTTCAGCAATCAAAAGCAGTATTGGCGGTTCGCCAATGGTTTTGGTGGAGAGTTGAGGGTTGTGTCCATTAAGTTGGACAGCCCAATATACTTGGTAAAGTGAGTCATCAGTGAGATCAAGAGGTGGGCAACCGCGAGTTGGGCCATCGCCTCACTGGGTGACAAGTAAGGACAAGAACCTTGTGCCAAGTAACAGACATAGTAAACCGCTCAACCACATGCGTGGTCATTACTCTCTAGCTTAGTACACTGCTCATCCAATTGAATATCTGCAGTATCAAAGGCGAGACAGGGGTGGGCCTCTAAGGACACTCATTTGGTTCCCGCGAGCAGTATGGGCCCGTCGACATCGGGTACAAAGTCCACTATTGGCGGTGGTCTCCGAGGGTCAGATGGATTTAGACCCTTTGGGTAGAGGCTAAAAAGGATAAGCAGTGAAAAGGCTTTGTTATCCTAACTCAGTTGTACGCAATCATGATGCGTGGCAATGTGAGTTTGAGATATCGTGTGGGTAAAGTTGGGCAACTCTGCAGAGTGTAAATCAATGTTATTCGAATACGCCGTGCTTCCGGTTAATGAAGCTGTGTTAATGGGTGATTCCAGTACACGAGGCATAAGTAGAGTTTTGGAGATGGTAAGTTGGTAATTGTGGTTTGTTGAGAAACCCCTGATGTTATTATGTATTATCGTTTTACTGTTTTGTAAACTGCTTTAAACTGCAACTGCATCCACATATGCCTGTTAAGGTAAAACCTAACCTTCCTTTGAACTCCTTGCATGTAATTATTTAGCCTTTCCATGTGGCTTGTTGAGTACGGTAGTTGTACTCATTCTTGCATAACTGCAAACAATCTCTGTAAGAAACTCGCGAAAATGCAGAGAATCTGGTTGAACAAGATTTTGGTGGACCCACGGATGGCAACGACTCATCACATTAGGTCTCGGCCGCACTCAAGTGTGCTGTGGTTAGAAGTTCTTTTGTCTTGTATTATATTAACTTTGGGCTTGATGCCCGTGTCGTTGTCAAAAGCGCTATTAGGCCTTAATCTTACACTACTACGTAAAAGGCCTTCTGAGACGGTTCGTAACGCCATCACGACGGTTCCGTGAGCCGCCCGAAGTTTATGGGTCAAGAATGCTAATGGTCATCACAGCACGGTTTTGACCCGTCAATACATACTATCACGCACGGCTCAGAGATGCAACCGTCAGTGATAGTCGATTACCACCGCACGGTCCGTAGATAAAACCGCTCGTGATAGTTGACTACCACAAACGGTGCTCAGATGAAACCGTGCAGGATGATGGACTACCACAGACGGCTTTGTATGAAACCGCTCGTGATAGTTCACTATCACGCATTTCGGTTTCATATACGCATCGCTCAGGTAGTCGATCATCACGCACGGTTTCATCTGACGCACCGCCTCGTGGTAGTCTTTGCATTGCTAAATCTATTTACGCTTATTGGCTAGCCTCAGAAATGCTAGCCATGCCCTCTGAAACAACAAACACATCCAATTCTCATTCATTTCGAAGCACATCAAAATTGCATTCATTTCGAAACAAGCACACATCCAATTCACAAATCAATTAACTAAATTTAACCATTAATGTACATTAATTTACACACATGTACCATTATGTTCAATCTATCTCAATCAAGTTCAATCGCTACTACTGTGGAAACTCCCATTTGGATTTATGACCCGTGCGCTCGTGAATGACGCAAGGTGTGATCGAATTGGTAAGTATATATGAAATAATTGTTGAAAGATAGACAAACCCGAGGATCATTGGTGATCGCGAACCGATGAGTAGTTGCATGTTGTGGCAAACATAGTATCCACAGACGCTATGACCGGCCATGGTAGCGGTGGCACAAAAATAGAATTGGTTAGTTCGAGAGGCATTGCTACTGAAGTGTTATATAGGATTAATGTGTACTAGCTAGCAAGTACCGAATTTTGATCATGTGCGGCGTCCTTCCCTTGATATTCCATCCTCTAGCATGTAACACGTCGAACACCCCACGTGACTCCAAGAAGTTAGCCTTAGCCATTGCAAAGGAAGGAAAGACTACAATAGAGTTTCTATGGAGGAAATGTGTTTACGATGATTAAACTCCTGATAGTCAGGTGAAGTTGTGAGTGGCCCTCTGTAGAGGAATCTAGGTATATTACGATTTCGCTTTTGGTATAATTACAATTAGAATCCAATGGAACCTACATGTATGTCGGCATGGTCATTAAACCTAAGTTCGTGTTGCTTATAAAGTACAAATCAACAGTATAGCCAGAGTGCAACACTACTTACTTACGTTGTAGGGCAAAAGTATGAATTCCTTGTTGCGGTGAGCCATGAAAAAATCTATAACGTAATTCTCGATTTAATGTTGCATTCGCCGTGATGCTTTGCTCGGAGACAACGTGTGGGTCGAGGAAACCTACCGGTGATTTCCTTCTTTCGGCTTCACGATCATGTATCTATTATACAAAAGCTAGGAGTTATATATAACATTTATCAATATTACACTAACATTGACCGTGATTGTACACACTTACGATGTCCAAAGATCGTATGATTGAGACGCCGAGCTCGCCGAGGTTGAAGAGATGTAACAAGTCGTCGAAGGTCACCGTGAAGACAAACTTCTTGATACATGTGGTTAAAATGATGCTCCTTGAACTTGACGGTGACACCCGAGCATCGTTGATCAACCGCTTGTTGGACTATTCCATGTACCATGCATGCAATTCCGTGCAATCCAAATCCTAGGGTAGGGTCGTCTAACTTCTCGAGCAACGGCTCGCTTTGGCTTGTATTTCCGCCAACGGCAAGAAGGGATATTAGGAGAGGACTCGATCGTCTTGATTTGCCCTTGCCCTTCTTTGCCTCGCTTTGTATAGGTCGACTTCACAAGAGTCGATCGAGCACGAGGTGTAGATGCATGTGATGCAATGGGCCCTTGTCATGTCGGTCTGTAGCCGGTGCGGTCAGTCCTGTGGACTTGATGCCGCTGAGACATTCCCGTGAAGTTGACACCGAGCGGTAGCTCCAGCAGATGTCCTCCTTGGGCCATTTGGATGAATGTTCCAACGGCTTGCTCTAGAGTCATGACCTCATCGTTTGGGGAATTTTCACGGACGGCCTCGAAATTGGCACAAACACCGTCCACATTCACTTTTTATGAAACCCGGCGCTAGATTTGCACTGCACCAAAGCTCCGACACGGATGGATACACCGCCCCAAGCAAAGATCTAGGGTTGGACGCGCAGACTACTCGGATGTTTGGGGGGGGCAAGAGCAGATAGTAGGGTAGGGCTTCCAACCGATTTGGCATTTGCAATCCCTTAATCCTTTCCTCAAAGGTCTCTATCTCGCTTTTGCTCGAACGCATACTAATCCTTTCCTCAAAGGATTGATTGAATTTTTCAAAGAGCTCATCTCTCGAGGGATGCACGAAAATCCTCTCGTAGCTTTGCATCGTGCTCGGCTTTGGCTCTCTTCCTACTCCCAGCGATCCGAGTCCGCTTGGAACCATTGTTCCCATGTAACAAAAACACCGGCGCCTCTCGTGCGACCCGGATGCTCACTTTGCTTCCTAGGGCATGAGAGAGTATATCTTTCTCCCTATCCGCTCGAATGAGCCTTGGGAAGATTGTGCACTCAACGTTATCTCGCAATATAGCCCGACATGTCATTTCACTTCCTATGAAGTTATGGAGTAATTACAAACTAGGTAGTTCGATATCTTACCAAAGCGTTGGGACACTTCCTGGTCTTCGGGGTTTGGAAAGTACACTTCCCGTGGGCGAATACATAACCTCGCAAATAACCACCGCTCGGCGCACACATTAGTGATCTCGGAAATAGCAGGAGAGATTCAAACCGCTTGCTCGCTGTTCTGATCCCTCCATATCGGGGCTTTACCCGCATACCCGCCGTGCCGAAGTCGTGGGGGTGCTTGTTTTTGCTCGAGGGCCGTAGCGCCGTGACTTTCACTCTTAAATTCATCTGCCGTCTTCTTCACCACAAACTCGCCCAGACTCTTCCAACAATAGATACTTGTGGAAGGGCGGCAGATCCTTCTCCACGTAGTTCTTGACAAGCGTGCTTTGAAGTTCTTCCACGCTTTGCACGCTGTAGCAACACGTGTTGTCGCACGGAGTCCGTGAGTTCTTCCGGATCTCGAACGATGCGAGAATTTCCGCCAAAGACAAAGAATTTTCGGGTCCGCACCACCTTCCACTTAATCATAGGTGATCTTGACCCGCTCCGTGCAACTATTCCACCATTCTCCTAATGCGGACGATGCTCGGCGAGGATTGATAGGGTCCCTGATCGACGACTGCGTGATGGTAAATCGCCCGTGGGCCTTTTCGATATTCCTCTTCTTCTACCGCGTTGGATATTGTTCCAGAGGATGGTGCATCATCGCATACATGAGGCGGTGATGACTCGTAATGAGCGGAAGACATCTTCACAAGAAATAGAATTATCATTGCAATGTATTCCAAAGAGATATCAAAACAAATACCATATGAATAATCGACTAGAACAAATACAAATTCCTAAAACATGTACAATTATCATGAAGGACCATGACAGATTATTGATAGAAATAGTTAGGAAAGGGCGTGGGGTCGATCGGTAACTTCGGCATTGGTTACCCTTAGGCGTCGACGAGACGGACGAGCAGGAGCATTACGAGCAAAGCGGCGGGCGTCGAAGGGGAGGCGCGCCTGCCTCGGAGGGAGGAGGCGGCGGGCTCGGGCAGGAGGCGCGGTGGGCTCGGGGTAGGCGCGCGGGTCAGGAGGAGGCTCGGCGGGCTCGGGGGAGGCGCACGGCCGAGGAGGAGGCGGCGCGACGGGATCGGGAGGAGAAGGCTGGAGCTCGAGGAGGCGTCGAGGACGTGGCGGCGACGGCTCGGGGAGGAGGAGCGAGAGGAGTTGAGAAACTTAATCATTTGAGAGTGGCGCGCGGCAAACCCTAGCTAGAGTCCGAATGTAAATAGGGATGGATATCACAGACGGTTCTAAATTAGAACCGCTCAGGATATACTATCACGCACGGTTCTAACTTAGAACCGCTCGTGATATGCGATATATCATGACGGTTTTAATAAACAACCGCTCTGTGATATGTGATGAATCACAAACGGTTTTAATAAACAACCGCTTGTGATATATGATATATCACGACGGTTCTAACTTAGAACCGCTCAGGATATATGATGTATCATGACGGTGTTAATAAACAATCGCTCGTGATATACATGTAGCATGACGGTTTTGATAAACAACCGCCTATGATATACATGTGAGACGGCTCGTAGTTCAAACCGTCGTGATATTATTTTGTATTGGTTAATATCTAGATCGATTCATTTATTGGCTAGCCTCAGAAATGCTAGCCATGCCCTCTCAAACAAGCGAAAAAGACAACAAGTACATGTATATACATCCAATTCACATTCATTTGAGAAACAATCACATCCATTTCACAAGACAAATCAATTAATTATTAACTCAAATGAACTAAAATTAACCATTCATCGTAATGTATATACATATACACACATTGTTCAATTAATCTTTAAAAATTAGCCCTTCATGATGATCGACGCGATGTAGCTAGTTTCGTCATGTTCTTCTTCCTCGACCCTTATGCCGCTTCCGAAAGGAGGCAACTCGTCAAATTGATTGTATTCTTCCTCGTCCACTACATTCTCGACTCCGACAATCCTCCTTTTTCCATGAAGAACTACGTGGCGCTTTTTATTTGCCGGGTCGGTAACATAGAAGACTTGAACAACTTGGTTAGCCAAGACGTAATGGTTCGCCTTTGTATCCGACACGCTCGAGGTCCACGGTAGTGACGCCGCATTTGTCGACCTTCACCGTGGGAGATGGACCCAACGGCACCAAATAGGGGATCTTGAAAAGCACGTGGTCGAGCTCCCATATCTCCTCTATTTGCCCATAGTAGGAGCTCCTCACCCATCGATCTTGAATGCATCTATGCGGACACCGCTGCTCGTTAGTGCTTTTATATCCCGAGCTGCGTATAGAATGTGTACCCATTTATGTCGATCCTCGCCATGTTACAACTGAATGTTGGCCCTTTTGCCAACCATGTCAAGATATCACTTGACGAGCTCCTAGCAAGTCGCTCCTTCAACCATTGGTTGAACCGTCATTGTGTTGTCTCGTGATCCAAACATCCGCCGCAGCGGATTCTCATTGCAAGCACGCCCTTGTCGGGTCGATATACGGGACACTTCACCATGTGTTGCAAGACCGTGAAATGGGCTTGAGCATACGATCCATATTTGGAGTGATTGCTTTCCTTCCGATGGTCCCGATACCCTTGAGCCTCCCTCTTGGCGAGATCGAGGCACACCCATCGGTTCGACTGAGCCATGTAATCGAGGCGTAACTCAATGACCTCTTCGCTTGCATAACCTTCGACGATCTTGCCCTCGCCGAGATCGATTCCGTACATATGACTTGAGAATTCCCATGAACCTCTCGAACGGGTACATGCTACGAGGAACACGGGCCCGCACATCTTTATCTCCTCACAATATGAACAATGAGATGGACCATGATATCGAAAAACGACGGAGGGAAATACATCTCAAGATCACATAGTGTCGTTACCACCTCATCTGAGAGCATCTAGTCCTTCGAGATCGATGACCTTCTCGAGCAATTGTGTTAAAAAATAACACACCCTCATGATTGTCTCTGACCTTGATCGGCAAAATACTTCTAATTGCAACAGGAGCATTTGTGTCATCAACACATGACAATCATGAGACTTCATGCCAATTAACTTCAAATCTTTTATCGAAACAAGTTTCTTCATGTTGGCGAGTAACCGGACGGAACTTTCACGCCATGCAAGCACCGCACGCTTCGGTTCTCTCGGCCTTGGACAGAGTGTAACAAGCGGGGAAGGTACGCTCGTCCTTTATCGGTCCTTGTTGGTGCTAACTCAGTCCGATGTCCATATCAACCAAGTCAAGCCGCATGCTGACACCATCCTTTGTTTTGTCACGAATGTTCAAGAAGAGACCAATCAAGTCATCACATACATTATTCTCTACATGCATGACGCCGATGCAAGGGCGAACTTCTAGGTGCTCCCAATAAGGTAAGTCCCAAAATATTGATCTCTTCTTCCACATGTTCTTCTTACTTGTCCTCGATTTACATCCCTTTCCAAGCACAACATCTAAATCCTTAACCATATCATAGACCTCTTTTCCGCTTAAATGCCTTGGAGCCGAACTCGTCCTCCTTCTCTCCGTCAATTGTTTCTTCATCCTGCGATATGGGTGAGCCCTCGAAGGAACCTACGATGACGCATGTACACGGTTTTGCGCGAGTGATTCACCACACACTCTCAGATCATCTAAGCAAAGAGTACAAGCTTTGGCCCCTTTGTACTCGCCCGACAGATTAGCAAGGGCGGGATAATCATTTATGGTGCGTAACAACAAGGAACGAAAGTGAAATTCTCTTATTTGTACGCATCCCATACATGTACCCCTTCAATCCACAAGATTTTTAGATCTTCCATCAATGGTGCTAGGTACACATCAATATCATTCCCGTGTTGCTTCGCCCTTGGATAAGTATCGACAACAAAATATACTTCCGCTTCATACACAACCAAGGAGGAAGGTTGTAGATACAGAGCGCCACGGGCCAAGTGCTATGTCATTGCTCATGTTACCGAAAGGATTCATTCCATCTGTACTCAATCCAAACCTTATATTCCTCGCTTCGCACCAAGTCTCGCAAACCTCCTATCGATGTTTCTCCACCGGGCGGAATCAGCAGGTGTCTTAACTTTCCGCCATTCTTACGCTCCTCGAAAGTGCCAATACAAATAGCTTTTGCATTCTTTGGGTTCGCAAAACCGCTTCAAACGGGAATTACAGAAGATACCACGCCACCTTAGCAGAGGTCCTTTCTTCACCTCGATTCCTCGTCGTCATCCGATTGTTTACGCTTGTATCGGGATGCGTTGCACACCGACATACATGCATGTTTGTATACTCGTTACGGTAGAGGATACAATGTTCGGACATGCATGTATTCTTTCTACTTCCATTCCCAATGGACAAAGAACCTTTTGGCTTTGTAGGTGGTTTTGGGCAACTCATTTCTCCTAAGCATGTCCGCTAAGAGACCTAATAACTCCGTGAAACTCTTGTCGGACCAACCGCTGCTTGCCTTCAATTTCAGCGGCTTTAAGCACGGATGACAACCTTGTGTATTCCGACTTGCGGCGGGAACAAAGGTTTCTCCGAGTCCTCCATCACGCCCGAATTGAACATACTCCTCTCATCACGCTTCCTTCGCATCGCTAAGCATCCGATCTAGATTGTCATCGTGCGACTTATCCGAATCGGAACCACAATCGACATCATTCGGCGGCATATCGTTGACTTCAGATAATATGCTCTTCACCGTGATCGGTCCAACATGTATAACCCTTTTTGAAACCCTTCAATCAAGTGTGCTTCGATCCGCTCGGTTGTTAAACATCTTCGATTCTCGCATCAATGCATGGACAAGACATATATTCCGCCTTATTCAACATATCCTCCTCAGCGGCTCTTAAAAGCAGACACGCCATTAATGTACTCTTCACTCACACGGTTCTCGGTGTACATCCAACTTCGTCCATCACACTGTTCGTATTGAAAACCCCGAAAATAAATAAAAGGGTGATGACTTTCAAAGCGTAGCATTTTCTCGAGGCTTAATTACGATTTTTTTCATTTTTACATTTTTTCGATTTTATTAACTTACATGTGGGCCCTACTTATCGCTGACTCATTTTTATTTCATGATTTTATTTATAAAATCTATGGCGGTCCCACATGTCATAGACTCGTTAGTTTATTAACTAAATGATTAAAAACAATAGGATTAATTTGAAGCTCAAACGGGCTTAGGGTGACATCGCATTGCTATATAGTCGTGGGTTTCGGCCTAAGGTCTCGCCGAGGCGAACCGACGGCGATGTCCCACATGGGGCGCTGAAACTAGCGATTTGGCGTAACGCTCAAACTACTCAAATTAAAGGATGCTTATGCTTCAAAGATCTCACCTCAATCACGAGGAAGGTGTCAATGAAAGTCGAGGAAGGTCCAAGGCGCGGTGGTCGCCGACGGTGAACAGAGGTGACGGCAAGCTCCTCGCGACAATATACAAATGAAATGGACCAGCCGGCCAAATGAGGTGAGGCGATGTACTCAAACCGCACGGAACGGCAATGGACCTATCAGAGCGCCAGAGATATGGAGATCAAGAAGACTATATCTGCTTTTGGCCGGGAGGCGAGTTATATATATACGCCTCGTGATGAGTTAATTATCACGACGGTTTTAATAAACCCGCCTCGTGATATTGGGCAATATCACGACGGTTCATAGCGGAACCGCTCGTGAAGTATCACAGACGGTTCTAAAAACCGCTCGTGATATTGGTAATATCACAGACGGTTCATAGCGAACCGCTCGTGAAGTATCACAGACGGTTCCAAACATGAACCGCTCGTGATATGACATCTTCACGCACGGTTTTTAGCGCTGAAGAATAACACGACGGTGGGTAACAAAACCGCTCGAGATTAGGTTTATACTGACGGTTTCGATGAACCGCTCGTGATCGGCGGCCCAAAGATAGCATTTCTGTAGTAGTGTTATGTAATAAAAGGTTGGCTTTTGTTGTACTCGAAAGCTTGCTAGAGACACTGCTTACTTCGTAACTGCACATCCTAAACGGTTGTGAAGAGTTTAACGTTCCCAGAATTTAGAAACGTTACACTACCTAATTCCCTCCATAGGTGCACGGGCGTGTTCTTAAGGCCTAAGATCGATCTGACATGGCTTTCTTTACGTCCGGCATCGATCGGTACACGCATGACATGATCGCCAGCAGAATGCTCAGACCTCACCATCGTTTGCTCCATTAGTTAATCCTCTCGTGATCGCCGTATTCCGGGAAGACTAACAAGCGAACTACCGGACGATGAAGGAACGGAATGATTCGCTCGATCGTACAACTGGCCTAGCTAGCCACCAGCCAGCAGCCAGCTTCTGTCTCCCTGCGTGCGCTCGACCGAATAATTGGAAGGAAAGATCGGAGCAACGCCCTTAGCTCGCCTCGCCAGCAACCAATCAGCTGCACGCCAGCGCGTTCCTTTTGTCGTGTGCGCCTCCCAAACAACCATACCAAGCTACTAACCTACGTCTACGTGCACCTCCGTCCGGTTGTACGTTCAGACGCGCGTACGTACGTGACGCTACCTTCGTTCGCAAATGCACACTGGCTAGCGCGTACAGTTAATTACCCACAATATATAATGCACCACACCTAAGACCTAACCTAGCAGATTGCAAGCAGCGAAGCGGCACGTACTACTAGCTTATCTTTCAACACGGTATCAGATCCCCCGCCGTGGTGGCGTTGGAAGAAACATATGTAGGATCGATGTGACGTGACGTGACGTCGGTTTGGTACTTTTGAGCCGTCTGATCGATCGAATAATGATGGGCAGCTAGGTTGTCTTGCGGAGAAGTTCTCCGAGTCTCGAGTCCATGAGAGCACGAATGGCAACACGGATTCAAAGGTCAGAAATTTGGATGAATTTTTGGATCGATTCCATCTGGGTGACGAGGAAATAAATTCTATGAGGGAGAGTCCCGTGAGGCCCTCCTTCCTCACCGTTGGATCTCCTCTTCCTCCCTCTCTCTCCTCTCCCTCCCTTCGAATCGGACGGTGCTGGGGGAGGGCCCCTCAATGAGGCCCTCCCCCAGAGAATTTGTTTCCGGGTGACGATTATCAAAACCGCTGGCTACATTGATGGGCTCTGGCTCATCGATTATCTCTCAAATTTGTACATCACTGGTACCGTGCACGATGATACGCACGATCTACGGACTACGGGTACTACATAGTACATACACTGACGCTATTGTCGATCGCGATCCCTCTTACATCCATCCCCTCTTGCTTTCTCGTTAATTCTAGCAGCTAATTACCTCCGCTAGGAGCTTGTACCTCCGAACCTTGACCCTAACCGGCCGCGTCATCTTCCCCGCCTGCATCAGCTTCCTGTTGCTGTTGTTCCCCTTCGCCGCGCCCGGCGTCCTCTCGTCGGCCTTCTGCTTCTTGACCGGCCGGCCGAGCTCCGCGGCCGCCCTCCTCGAAGTCGAGCATCCGGCCTCGTGCCGCTGTCGCTCCTCCTCGTCGGAGGTCGACGTCTCCGTTGACGCCGCCGCCTTCCGTTTCTCCGTCAGCTTATTAGCAGCCGCGTGGGCGTGGGCGTGGGCGTGGGCGCGGGCGCGGCCTCCTCCTCCGCCTTCGGCCGGCTCCCTCAGGCACCAGTTGCACCTCCTGTAAGCCGTCGCCCTCGGGTACAGATCGCTGCAATATCTATACACGCACAAATCAGGTTCCAAGAACGTCTGATTGATACAAAAGCGCGCGCGCGCGGCGATATGCATATGCGGCGTGTTGCACGTACGTTAGTACGTACCTGTGCTGCAGCCGGACCTGGCAGAACTTGCAGCGGAACAGCTCGTGCGGCAGCCCGTGGTCGCCGCACATGCAGCAGACGTCTCCGTCTCCGTCTCCGTGCGGAGGAGGCGACGCCATGGGAGCAAGGCCGGCCGGCCGGTGCTGTAGCCTGTAGGTGAGATGGGGAGCAAGGCCCGGGAGTGTGCGCGATGGAGGTGTGGACGAGATAGGCATAAGGCATTAACGCACTCAGATCTTCTCTGGGCTGCCTGGCTGGTCATGCCGTGTTTATGGCGGTAGGGGGGTAGCTTTCGTAAGGGACGGGGAAGGAAAACCGAGTTTTCGGCGCATTTGAGACTGTCTAGGTTTAAGTTGCCAAAAAAATATTAGTTTTCTGTCATTTTTTTTCCACCTTTAGATATGCATCCAACAATAAACGAAAGATTCGGTACATCGCAGGCCAACAGGACCAAAAATCAGAATTTGGACCCGTTTTCGGCCCGTTTGTTTGTGGGCTGTGTTTCTATGGACTGGTTATTTCACTGTTTGCTATGAGCTATATTCTGTGGACTATATTTGTATTGTTTGTTGTGGGTTTTTTTTTTGTGTGGACTTTTTGTTTGTGGGCTCAACACATGGGATATGGGCTATTGGTAGGCTGCCTACTAGATAGAGAGAAAAAACCAACAATGTTAGGCTTCTTCCCTATCTCCATCTGTCCAATCTCCAAGAAAGAAAGGAGGACATTACTGTGCTTGACATTACAACAATACAATGGTTTAAAAATAGTCATTTAAAAAATTAGTACAGTATCATGCCGATTCACTTGCACATAATGCAAGATATTACATGCACATAATATGTACTGAATAGAGGACATTATTGGGCTGAGACCATCAGAAACAAACTCAGCATGACAATACTTACTACAGTAGCTCGTAGAGTAACAAAAATATAACCAAACAATGTTTTGCTCCTATGCAACATATGCTCATATTGTAACACAATGCACTCATTATCTTGGTGAACCACTAATAAATAACAAATACAAATAAAATAACTATACTATGGACAGAAACAATCTTGAAATCTGTGAACCACACACAAATAGACATAAAACAGATCAAATGTCTAAAATGATTTAAGCATCTATAGTTAGGCATGTCATGTACCTTGCTTTGTACCTAGTCATGTCCCATTAGATGCAAACACCAAGAGAACAAAACATGAGAAGAGGGAAACAATAGCAAGACTCCATATTATCTGATGCTTTTAAAATGAATTCAAGAAAAGGCACCCACTCCCATATGAGAAGAAAATTACAAGTCAAAATAAGAAATAATTAGAAATTAAGACATTTAAAAACAAAATAACAGGTAAATTTTACTGAAATTGTGCATCGATCAATATTGAAAGTTTTATTTATCATTTATGTAACTTCATACCTTGCAGATGAGAGCTAGTAGACTTGGAGAAGCAAGAATAGGACATAAAGATTTGCTGGAAAACATAGAGGCAAAAGGACAATCTTGCGAATTATGAATTTTATAGAACTGAAATTCGAGTAAAAGAACTATGCAACCTACTACAGGATCACCGACATTTCAGTGGGCACCTCACACAAGAATCCTGTCTACATTCTCATCATGGGTCCCTCCCATGATGATGCCCACACCAGGTACTTGCCACCATCGCTTTTGGTTTTGCCATGATTGAAAGCTACCAACCTTGCATTGAGTGTTTAACGTTTTACTACTTTTTGCAAACTAGGTACTCATCAGTCACCGCCCCCCATACGCGCATCCCCGTGGCAAAGAGATTTCAGGGACTACCTTGTCGACGAGACACAACCCACGCATTTCATGGATCTGCATGCCACATCTGCTCTTGTTGCGCCACTTGGAGATAGGGTCGTCCGAGCACTCGAGCTGTGGACCCCTTGGGGACCTAGGCAACGACCAACAACGGTCCATTGGCCCAAGCGAGGTTGACAACAGGGACAGGGATAGGGTTAGGGGTGTGGACAAGGAGAGGGGGGAGATGGACAGCAGGATAGGTAGATCGTTAGTACCATATGTGGTATGTCTTTTATTTCGCACCTTAGTAGATGATGTGATTGTTGTACTATTGCATGCTTTAAAATTCCCTCCTAGTCAACACTGTGACATAAGGGGCTTGCTACATGAATCTCGCTAATACTAGTAGATATCCTCCCCTACTTAGTGAGAATTGACAACAACATGCCACCTCCATTTCACACCGAACAGACAACACTTCGACCAGCACTTTTCACACCACTACTACAAAAAGGCTAATACTGGATGCCTCATCACAGACGGTTGACCAAAACCGTATGTATTAAATATAATCATAGACGGTTTTGGTTTAGCGACCGTCTATGTTATTGGCTACGCTAAAAACCGTCTGTGAAGAAGTAATATCACAGACGGTTCGTGTTGAAAGCCGTCTGTGAAGTATCACGCATTTACTCAACAAGAACCGCTCGTGATATTATTAATATCATGCATTTATTCTTATTCGTAACCGCTCGTGATACTACACGCATTTTCAACATAAGCCGCTCAGGATTCCCATCCTCATCACGCATTTGCCCTCGTGTTGAAAACCGTCTGTGATAAGTATTTTTTTATTTTACTATGGCTTGAAATCACTAACTCTCTGATTTTACCACGGCTTGAAATCACTAACACTCTGATTTTACAATGGCTTGAAATCACTAAAACTCTGATTTTACCATGGCTTGAAACCACTAACACTGCAATTTTACTATCACAGACGGTTCTTGTTCAGAACCGTCTGTGATAGCTTTTTCACAGACGGTTCAAAAACCGTCTGTGATGACTTATGTCATCACTGACCCATAAACTCAGATGGCTCACAAAACCGTTTGTGATGACGTTTTTTAACCGTCTGTGAAGACCTTTTCTGTAGTAGTGCACTGAAGTGAACACTCGGCCATCTGCTTTTTAGACCGAAATGATCACACTATGTTTCAAGCTTTTTAGTCTTAGTTGACAACACGCACAAGCCTTTCCCTATGAATTGACAACTCTCCAAGTTTTGCTGCACCCAAAGTTTCCTTCTGGCGAGCGCGAGTGACTTCCAATCACCATAATTTACTCCCTCAATGTTACACCTTAACCGCCTATAAAATCAGGGTATACTCCACCACTACAGGCTAGACTACACTCGTGCTCGTTTGGAAAACAGGGAGAGGGGAGGAAGAAGAGATGTATAGGAAGAGAGAGGTACATGAGATCACGCCACCTAGTTTAGGGATGGAGGACTATGGGTCGATGCTCCAGAAGCAAAAATGGGCTGCCAAGAAGGCTCAAACATACCCTGATTGTTCTTGCAAGGGTGCCCTTGTACCAACAGAGTTTTCACGCCCGCAGTGCGACTACGGCAAACCCGCATGGATCATTCGATCTACACATCCTAGTACCTCCATAAGGGCTTACTACATGTGCAGGGATTGGCTTGTAAGTCAATGACATACATCGATATTTCACATTGAATGTTACATTTTTAAATATCGCTGAATTTATCCATGCGTGACAGCCATTGGAGCGTTGCTACTTCTTCCAATGGATCGATGGTCCGGAGAAATACGACAAGGCATTCATTCAACATAAAATCTTTGGCCGGATAGGGTGAAATGGGGCCCGAACATATCCTTGAAGGCAACTAGGAAGGGATGACGGCAGACGCGACGCTTCTGAAACGACATAGATGACAGCCGGCATGGGGGCTTGAGCCACGCGAGGAAGTGTCGGATATGCAAAACCCTTGGCCACTCCATAAGGATTGTCCCAACAGACTGAGCTCGTCCAGACGTCATTCTGTGTCGTAATTAATTATATTGTTTGCATGTTAGGGGACTGTAGATATCATGGGGATATACCCACGATCTTAGAATGATGATACAATTGGCAATGGCGTTGAAGGTTTGTCGAAACGCTCGTTTTCGGCAAAAGTTTAGTTCTGTCAGTCTCAAAGGTCGGTCGATCACCAAAGTGGTGGTCGACCGCCACCATCAAGGGTCAAACCGCCAAGCCTCGAGCAAAGTTGTCAAGGTCTGACTGGCCATAAAAGATTTTTGAGTTTGGCGCTGGGCCAAAAATAGAGGGTGTAGGCAAGAGAGGTGATTCTTCTACACTTGGTCTCATAATTTTTGGAGCTTCGAGTCAAAAGATCTATTCGTTTGAAATTTCCAGAGAATTTTGGATTTCTAGGGTGGAAATTTGGCTAAGTCCCTACTGGGCGGTCAGACTGATTTTGACTTGTTCGTCGGCCATCTTTGCGGCGATAATTATTTGGTTAGGTTAAGTTCATGGGTTTCAGTGCGTATGTGTTGCATGATGCATGTTTTGACTAACATGGGTCAAGTTGCAAATAACTTATTCCCGGAATCAATTTCTTTGTCTATTGTTGTGTAGGAAGCTTAGAGGTCAACGACGGTCAACGGCGAGGATGATCGGGACTAGGCTTGGAGAGCTGAGGTTCAGAACGATCGGGGATGCTGGGTGAAGTCAGAAGACTCAAGCATGGCGCAAAATGGACAAGGATGACCGAACGGGCAGTTCGGTGTGACGGGTTGGATCAAGCGGTGCGGGGTCGGTGTAAGTGCCATGGTGGTTTCGGTGGGAGCCGGATAAGAGGGACTTATCGACATGAAGAGAGCTGTTGATCAACCTGCACGGGGCGAAGCATGGGATTGCTTCATGAAGATTGGACTCGGTCTTCGGAGAAGGATCAAGAAGGGGCCTTTTGCTAACCCATGGCGCAAGAAGAAGCGGTTTAGGTCAAGAAGAGATAAAGACGACGCTTTAAAATGCATGCGTAAGGAAAACCCGTTTGTGTGCGGGCTTAACGGGTGCCCATTAGGAATATTCTTCTAAAAGCTAGCCTCCACTATAAATAGGGGAGGGTGCTGGTTGTGCACCCTCCAACCCTCATATCTAAAACCCTAATTTGTGTTTTAGGGTTAGGAGAGAATAGTGGAGATGTTAGGGTTCTAGGGAGATGGATTAATTGTGTGCTCATGTGTTGAGTCTTTGTCCTCCTGAATGGAGTGGCTGTAACCAACATCAATCCCAAATCAATCCAAGCAAGATTCCTCAAGATGAGTCTCTTTTTGTTCTTGCTCTCTATTTTATGATTTTAGGGTTTTCTTTGATCCGTGAGTTTTCCTTTGGTTTCTAGCCTAGATCTAGCTTGCTGTGATATGTGGGAATACATCTAGGATCATCTTGATCATCAATCACCCACGAGCAAGTGTTTGGATCATATTTTGGTTTTAACTTGGTTTTGGAGCAACCTTCACTCAAACGAAAAAAGGTCAGAACTTTGGCAAGGATCTTCGCAATCCTTGATTGGAATAGGTTCCTGACATCCTAGAGAAGATATTTCTCAAGTTTGGTACGGCTTGGAGTTGCGGATCAAAAGTTAGAGACCAATTTGTGATTTTGAGTTCGGACTGATTTTACTGTTCATTGGCCTGGAGGTCAGACCGCCATGTACCTAGAGGTCAGACCGATTTCCAAAGGTCAGACCACCAACTTCATGGAGGTCTGACCGCCCAACTCTTTAGGTTTTGAGTTTTTGTGATTTTGGTCTATTTGCTTCGGGGTTTTTTATTGGATTCAATACAAGTCTTCCACTGTGCTTATATATTGATCTTCATAGCTTTTATAGCTATTGGAGTGAAAATCGTGTTGAATTCAATCAAGGTGAAAAAGATATCGTGCTCCTATTCACCTTCCCCCCCCCTCTAGTCGTCGTTTCGGTCAAACAGGGACCATCATTTTTTTGTAAACGGGTAGTGTTATCATATTTGCGCCTTTGTGTATGTTATTTTTTCTTAACTGGTATGTATTTTGCCATTCTATTTGTTCCGAACTGACTCGCCCTTGTTCTATGAGCTTGAGCAAAACATTAGCTCAGCCTTAGAGATATCAGACTCATCATTGGACTTTTATGCGAAGATGCTGCGGAAGTACAAGTGGCTTGCCAAGAGGGCTAAACCCTACCCGGATTGCTCTATTAAGGATGTGTCAGTACCACCAGAGTTTCCACGCCCTCAATGTGTGTGCGAAGAAACGTCGAAGATCATTCAGTTCATACACCCGGCGACACCATCCGGGTGTACTACACGCACTACTACAAAACATGCTATAATAGACGCCCATCACGCATTTCCTTTGGAACCGCCTCGTTGGGTCTGTCCGACCTGCGGTGGCGCGGCAGACCTATCACGACGGTTCTATTCCCAAACCGTCTATGATAATCCCCAATCACGCACGGTTTGTAATTAGAACTGCTCAGGAATGATCACTGAGCAGTTCTATTAAAAACCGCTCAGGATAGGTGCGTATCACGACGGTTCTTAACAAAAATCGCCTCGATTGTTCATGGAAACGAAAATTTGAACATAATGGGCGGGCTGCGAAACTCGCTTATATAACCTCCATTTCCTCCTCTGCTGCTCTCCTCCTCACACTTCATACCTCCATCTCCTCCTCTACCATTTCTCCTCCTCACACCTTGCGCCCCGGCGTCCCCCGAGCTTGTCGCCCGCGGCCTCCTCCAACTTGCCCCGGCCTCATCGTCACCTAACTCCTCCACCTCGCCCGGGCCTCGTTGTCACTGGCCTCCCACGACCTCGTCGCCGGCCTCCTCCACTTCGTCGCCCTGGCCTCCCACAACCTCACTCTCTCTACTCCCCCCCCCCTTTGCTCTGTGATGTGGATTACTAAGAGCTAGTGTTAGTGCTCTGTAAATGAATTGAGTTGATGCTACTGTGATGTGGGTGATGTTGTGGTTTATTGTTGGAGGCTCTCTCTGCATGTGTAGTTCATCTTGAGTTATTTGATTTGGGCAAAAATATAGATGGTAGATCGCGACCGTCCTAAGAAACCGCTATAACTTTTGCATACGAACTCGGATTGCGACGTTCTTTGGCTCGTTGGAAAGCTAACGAAAAGTTCAATCTAAAAATCTATAAGTCCATGTCAAATTCATTTGCGAGGCTCAGGAGACTCCAGACAAAGTGAAAACCCCAAAAAAGGTCGTTTAGGGCCTCAAAACAAACCTCAAAGTTTTAGCAAATTGCTCGGTTTTTTTTTTGCGATAGAAAAGGCTATCACAGATGGTTCTAAATAAGAACCGTCTGTGAAAACTCATCACAAATGGTTCTAAACAAGAACCGTCTGTGAAAATATCATCACAGACGGTTTGTAAATTAAACCGTCGGTGATATTCTCGGATCACAGACGGTTTTTGATGAAAACCGTCTGTGATAATAGCCTTCATAGACGGTTTTGAACCGTCTGTGATAACTGCCTGTTATCACAGACCAACAAATATAGACGGTTCGAAAACCGTCTGTGATGACGGTTCCGAACCGTTTGTGATGAGGCTTCCTGTAGTAGTGACGTGCTGGAACATCCTCGTAAGCGAATCTTTTGCACACATCGATTTTCCACACCTTATATTGTATTCCACATATCACTAACTTTATCCGCACATAATGGTAGTCCGAGATGTGTTGCAACTTCTTCCAATGGATTGACGGTCTGAACATGTACGATAGGGTGTTCATCGAGCCGAGACCTTCGAACGATGAAAACCTTACGTACCCGACCCTATTAAAGAGGCACCAGTCGACAAGAGGAAAGCTCCTGCTAGTGAGACCAGCGTCTGTCCTAGCGCTCCCCATCGCCCTGGCACACTCCAAATCGAAGAGGTAAGTGTTGTTCAATTTGAATCATGATTATTGATTTCACCTTACGTTCTGCTAACAACATTCAATCTTTCAGCCCATCTCGCAGAACAAGGCTGCTTTCGAGACCGGCCGCTGCCACAGGCAATCAGGAGATAAGGGGAAGGGACCGAGGGGCCGCCAAAACTAATTTCAATCCTCCTTTTTTTCGATTCCATAAAAACCGCGCGTGTATCATAGGTGTTTTCCAGTTTGTTGATCCGTGCATGCTGTCATTTCTAATGCACTTAATCAAACCCTACGTGTCATGTAATTCGCAAATTACATTGTGAAGTCCCACGTGTCATGTAATTCACAAATCTTATTCCGAAATTTCGTCAATTTCAATTTTCAAATTTTAATCCGAAATTTCGTCAATTTTAATTTTCAAAATTTATTCCATAACTTCACATGAAATGACGACGGACGACGAACTTCACATGAAATAACGACAGATGACGAACTTCACACGAAATGTCTGTGCCCTTGGGGGCTGGCCTAGGGCAGTGTCTTGCCCCTGGGGACCGGGCTTGTTTGGTCTGTGGCCCTGGGGCCAGACTTGGCTACGTAGCACATTCGCGCAGCTCCATAATACTATTTTCGGTTTTAATCATTCGAGGACGCTAGATCTGCTAAAACACATGCTAACAATGCCAAAATAGCCAGAAACTCCATATATCCAAACGACTCCATTTTCTGACCTGTCTCGACCACATCACTGGCACTCTGAAATGATAAATGACAAGGCAGAATATTTTGTTCCCGAAAAAATATCCCAGGTGAAATATTAAACCTAGAATTAACGGCACGCACAACACCCTCTTCGGCTTAGAGCTTTCAAACATTTCGAGCCTGGAAATATCCTTCCTGCCCCTTCCTGCATGCGCGTTTGATGTGCCGTACAAGACAAGGCTAAATGCGCACAACCAACCAAGACTTGAAGACCCGGACTTGTTTACTTCTGCAGGTCTTCCTTGGCCCGGCGGCCGCTAAGGGATGTAGATGTAGATGTAGATGTAGTCTATTGGCCCCCTGGAAAAGTGCATTTTGTAAGGGGATGTGTTAATTATCGTGTGGCTTTCTAAGCAATTCTTCAGCTCGGCAAACATGGCAGCCATGGGCCCCCATGGCAGGACGAGGACGAAGCTGCGGGGCATTCAATGAGCAATTGTTGCCCGCGCGAGTTGGGCAACCCTTTCGCCCCGTTCAGAACGCGGGAGTTTTGCGCCATTAGACCCTCAATAGTAGTACTTGACAAACCTCAATCCATCCTAATTCATTAAAAAAATCGTTAACGTATGCTAATCACTCAGCGAATGACATCATTAAGCTGGCCCGGCCCCTCGTTTGCATCATCCCAGCGTCCGAAGTATGGCAGCGCCGTAGATGGTAAACCAAAGCTGATACCCAGATATGTGACTACCAGCTTCAGATAAACTAGCCCACAAATAACAATCCGAACATACATATAAAGCAAGCAAACTCACAGATACATGAGCATACAAGCAAACCATCCATCTCTAAAGGCTGGCCTAACACAGAAATCACTTCGCACAACGGAGATAAATGGACGCACAAACAATAGTTCAATGGGGGCGTCTTTTTGACACAATCACTTTTTTCCACTGTTGAATCAAGATCTTTTAGCTCACATCTCTTCATCTCTCACCTATATAACCCACCCCATCCTAAGTCCTAACCCTAACTCACTCCACACCCAGCCGCTGCCGCCCCAGCCCTACCTCACCCCGTGACACCTCCTGCCACATCGTCGTCGATCTCCTTCCGCACCCACTCCTCCTGTTGCTGGCCCACCCCTTCCTCCTCTGCCCCGCCGCCCTTTTTCCTCCTCTCCAGCCAACAAGATCTCCCACACCACCTCCGTCCTAGTCTCCAACGGCTACCGCCACCAGATCCACCACCATCTCCCATCGCCTCCTAACCACTTTGGTTGTCGTTACCCTCCACCAACCCCACCCACCGCCCTCCAACTCACCACCGCTGCCACCCTGGCCTCCCTCTACCTCAAGGGGCACCGATGAACCCGTTACCAAACCCTAAACAGGTGAACCCTAACTCTAATCCACCGGCCACCACCACCACTGTCGTCGTCGGGCACTGAAGAGGAATAAGACAACATCACCAGAGCACAAATCTCCATGCCGATCCAAGGGTGAGAAAATCGACTGTGAGTTTGCAAAACTTCAGCGGCATGTGAAAGAGCAAATCCGTAGTTTAATTTATTAGCAAGTCAAAATTTCTTGAAAGAATACCAATGACTCATGGTGTCTACAAGCCTCGGAGTTCTAGTTTCTTGCAACACGGACGCTACAGATACCATTCATTTTCACCTGTCACCCACTTTTAGGACAATCTATTATAACCTCTCATCTGACGCTACTATGCTGACTGGACCAAAACCTTGCTTTCCATCGGAGGGAATGGAACGAAGCTCTCTAGCTCACTAGCTGCTGGTTGCCGTACAGAGGATAGGCCCCATATGCAGCAGCGTACATGTTGGGGTGCGGGACAGGGGAGGGGGAGGCGTAGCCGTATCCACCGTAGAATGGTGTGCCATAGTACATATTGTTCCTTCGGTTGCCGGAATCAGCCCTAGACTGGTAACAGAAAAGCAAATGAGTGAAACGGAAGGTAAGAAATAATTAACTTAACAAAACATACCTTCGTTCACTTCCATAATTGTTAGGCATGTATAAAGACATTAAATATGCAGGGTGCTAAAATGTAAAAACTAACTCGTACTCCATAAGATAGGATGGATGATATCAAATAGGCATCCGCATTAGCTGCTGGAAAGCAATAATTCCGAGCAATGGTTTAAAATGCCACGGACAGAGCTATCGTATCAATGTTTACTGATGTTATCCACAAGTATGTGCAAAATGCGAAACTTTGTCTAAAAAAGCAACAATGCTGTGGGTAGGGCTGGAAACAAGCCGAGCGTCCATCACAAGCCAGGAGACCGGCTCGGCTCGGCTCGGCTCGAAGGGAAGCTCGAGCCGAGCCAGAAAAACACGTCTTAAGGCTTCCCCACTGCAAGCGCTTGAAGCTCTCGAGGTTCTTGGCCAGGTTGCGGCACTCCACCATCCCAATCAGCGCCGCCGCCCGCCGCTTCCTCCTCGCCGAACTCGGCCCGGGACATCCACCATAACATGATCCCCCGTTCGAGCAAATCACCCAAAATTTCACCCCCAAATCCCCCATTGCCACCATTGAAGGAAGAACTGAGGACATGAATACATGATAAACAAACAGAACCGCAACATGATCCCCCATTCGAGCAAATCACCCCAAATTTCACACCCAAAGGCCCAATATTTCACACCCAAGTCCCCCATTGCCACTATTGGAGGAAGAACTGAGGACACGATCAACAAATCCTGGGCGGGAGAGGGAGGAGGATGGAGCGGCGTATAGGTTGCGTATAGGCCACCCAATGGTATGAGGTTTTAGTCGCCGTATAGGTCGTCGGCGTCGCAATCCTTGTCGGTGGGAGGGGTGGGGAAGTGGACTTCCTAGGCGAGGTGGCGGGAGGAGGGTGGGGCGGCAGAGGATGGAGCAACAGGAGGAGGACGGGGAAGGAGAAAGGGGCGGTGTAGGAGGGGGCGGCGAAGGAAGAGGACGGGAAAGGAGAAGGGGGCGGTGGAGGAGGGTGCAACCAAAGGAGGATGAGGCGGCGGAGGATTGGGCGACCGAGGAAGAGGATGGGGAAGGAGAAGGGGCGGCGGCGAACGAAGGACATCGGCCGAAGCAGGACGGGGAGGCGGCGGAGGATGGGGAAGCCGAAGCAGGAGGGGGCGGCTGCGGAGGACGGGGCGGTGGTGGAGAAGCAGCTGGGCGCCTGGGCCTGGGCACATCTGGATGGGGATTTGTCGCGTCTGTGAACTCGGCGAAGGACCGAGGAAGAGGATGGTCTATGCCCTCTATGGCTCGATGCGAATATGCGGTGGAGTGCCGACAAGAAGAAGCTCACAAGCCAAACGAGCGGCTCGGGCTCGGCTCGAAATATTTACGAGCCAGAAGAGAAGCTTGGCTCAGCTTGAGAAGATCATGAGCCGAGATTGATTTGAGCCCGAACTAGCTCGCGAGCCTTGAGCTTTTTTTCAGCCCTAGCTGTGGGGATCATTCGTTAAATCATTTGAAGTTCTCTATATTCAGCACACCCCCAAAAAACCCCAGAAACACCAGCAACAAGACGATACAGACCCCTAGTGCCTATGCCACGATAAAGATGTTATCTGAGTTTAAATTTGAAGCGCCATGAGACCGAAGAGAAACAGTTCAGATAAGTAAAATCTGCTGCCAATGTTTCCATAAAGATGTGGCATCAAGGGTGGCCAAAGCATCCACAAAATGCATAGCCTTAAACATATCTGAAGAGGGTGTACAGCACAATGGGACATTACCAAAATGCTATAAATGCATAATAACAAAGAATTAAAAAAATATACAGGAAATGGTTGCAAAGCATGAGAAGAAAGACTAGTTGTTCTTCAATGTACAATTAGAGTAACCTAGTCAAATTTAATTTTTATTACCAAGCAAGTCGGCAATTCTCCAAAGCAAGAGATGGTATGTAATTGAGTTGTCATGCCTTGGAAAGGTAAAAGAGGAGCAATCACGCCACAGATATATACAGTTGATGATCAACGAGATGATAACTCATAAATTGATAAAGAGAAACCTAGTGGAGAGTGCAATCGCAAGAGCCAACAAAGTGCTTCTGGAAGTTTGCTTACACTTGATCAACAGGATGGTTCCTCGACTTTACTATGTTAATTTTGCTCGGAGGGAGAACTAAACCAGCTCAAGACAAGACTAATTATAGCAAATGTAGCAGAAACCACAACTTTTCTTCTGCATAATTAGCATAAAGTCCATTTGTGTGGTGGAAGTTTAACCCTACAGGCCCACGCTAATTGTGGAGTTAGTGTTTTAGCTAGTTATGAACTCATACGACCAGGACATGGTCGCCAAGATAACCCTTTTGGGCCAAGCAAGGATGTGCAGCAAAATGATGCTACCGTTGGACCACAGGGTGTTACAGGTGTATTAAAGCATCACACTCTTTATATGGCTACATGACACGCAAGGTGTATGGATATACGACGCTTGCAGGCTAAGTGAGCAGATACACAACACATGGTTGCGAGCACTGGAAGCTCAATTTTACAGTTGGACCAAAGCTTGAGCTGGAGTCTGGAGTGAGCTTAACTGAATTAGGCCTTGATAAAGGATGCACATGTGAAAGTTTTATTTGGAGCAGACTAGAAACAATTAGCAACCTTAAGGCTGGAATAACAAGCAAATCGTATCAAAACAATACCAGTACATCGGTCAATGAGGAAGCACCGAAGCAGGAACGTATCAAGCGGCGCATGAGCAAGCTAATAGTCAATCAATCATAAAGCAATTCAATCTAGACACTACAGAGTAGCCTTTTCATGGGAAAGAGCATATCATATGATGAAGCCAATCTTGCCCATGAAAAAGGCTAGTATAAAATAAATCCAAACTTAGGATAATCAATAACTTACTACTGAATTGTTGTTAACATCGATTTAGAAAATTCAAATGTACCATATAGCATTTTTAACAAGATGAATGGTGCAATGCAAACTGATATTATAGCAAGGAATGGCGGAAAACAGAGAATAATGATGTGATATATGACAAACCTGCTTATGTGATGGGCTGCGGCCCCAAGAAAGGCGAACTGCCTGCTTTCCAATGACTGCTTCATTCAACCCTTGCAGTGCTTCTTCCGCATCAGCTCTAAAAATGTAGTTGCACAACTTAAATATCACTTCCAGCAAGTTATAGAAAAAACAACTATCCAAACACGAAACAACTTCAGGTACGTACCTGCTGACGAATTGAACAAAGCCACACTGCTTTCCTAGAGGAATTTTTACAGAGGCAACATCACCATATTTGGTAAATGCTTTCCTAAGCTCATCTTCACTTACATTTGGGTCAAGCCCACCAACATATACCTAAAGCAGGTTGACACCTACAGATTAGAAACTATCAAGCTACAAGGTAACAAACACCAAGGAAAACCAGTACCACACACCGTTCTGTTAGTAGAATCACCATCTGAATGCCCAGGTGTTGAAGAGCCAGAATCACCTGGAGTACAAGTCATGAAGTGTGGTGAACAAATGACTAAACCTAGACTAATTTCATACAAGAAAATAACCAATGTCATAGTGACATCTATAAAGAAGCAGCATGGTACATAACATGCATCAATCTATTGCTGCAGAGCAATGTTTATGAAGATAGGAGTAATTGTAAAGGAGCTGCTTCCACTACAGTATTAGGAATGCTAGCTCCACACTGGAATTCTCATGAAGTAGGTTTTGCTTGTCAGGCGCTACTCCTTAATTTCTATAGGTTACATATGTGATCTTCAAAGGCGCAAAGTACAGATAGATAAATAACAGAACAATTTCATTAATCTTTATTAAAACTTCAGGATGTGTTCCAAAAACCTACTTGGGAGAATGGAAGAACACTTTGTCAACATCAGGGGCATACAAGGTGGAAAAACATACTAGATTTTCAGAAACTACAATGATAGTAATGTTTGCTACAATGTGGCCATAGAATGAGTCAAATTGAGTAAAAGTTGGGACAATCATAGCGCAAAACATCAGACAGTCCATGAACTAACAAAAAGAGGTTGTACAACTTCAGATAGGAGAACAATCATGAAAGATGGACATGCCTGATGATCTTCTGGGTGTTGCAGGTCCTATACGAATTGGCCTAGTAGAGCAATATACACCATTCATTTCATTCATTGCATTAGATTTGTCGTTATCATCTCCAAATCTAACAAATCCGTATCCTCGAGAACGGCCTGTGTTTGCATCAATAATAACTTTAGCTCCTTTAACGGAGCTGTACTTGCTACCAAAAAGCTCCATCAACATTTCGTCAGTAACATCAGCAGCTAGATCACCAACAAATATCGAGTGGTCAGAAGCAACTTCGGATCGCTTTTCACCCATGCTATATGATGCCCAGTTTAACTTAAAAGCTCGATCAGTGTTAGGCATCACATGACCAGCAAAATTTTGAAGAGCTTTCTCTGCTGATGCATGGGAATAGAACTCTACAAAACCGTATCCCTCCGATTGACCAGTTTGCCTATTGCGGATAACTTTTATTGTCACCACCTACGAAAGAGATGAGTAGCAAATGGTGAGAAAATCAGTATAAAAAAGCACAAAAGCACACAAACAAAAAGAAGAAATAACAACTGATGAACTAATCAGTGGTTAACCTTCGTTCTGTATTTTAATAAACCTATGGCTATAATAGTTGGTATTTTTTAAGATTAAAAAAATTGGTTCCTGGTAGCTAGTACAAAAACAAGAATGCATACAACTCTCTTTGTTCGTTAACACTGTTCCTGAAGAAGCACCGTAACAGTTGCCATCACAATGATCCTATAATCAGGCATCATTTTTCTTCCTGTCAACATCAGTTAACACACCTCCAAATAAAGATAATTGGCCAAGGCTGTCATTATGGCTTCCTTTCACTCCTCCAACTGTTCTAATACTAATTGCGTAACCACCAACACGCAACAACTAGCTCGGCTCATTCAAAATGTTTATTAAATTATGGCACAAGACCATTTCCCCCAAACTACTAAACAGACTAGTTCTATACATAAATCCCGCCACGAAGTCGGCACCTTTGGCAGCTCGCAAATACCAATTCTAAGAGGCACGCCTTATCACATACAAAATCACAATTCAAGCAAAAAAAAATTATTTAGCAGTTACACGCACTAATACACGAATCAAGAGACATAAATGACCAAACCAACAAGAGCATTCCGTCCGTACTGCATTGAATGACCTCGAAGTTGACGCCTTAAGCAATTTCCCACGGCTAATTCTACAAATATTGCACTTTTTATTCCCATCAAGCGACAAGTGATCGCAAATTTATGCTTTTATGACAATTTCAGGACACAGCAGACGAATCAAGACATATAAATGGGACAAAACTAACTGTATTAGTGGGATCTAGTACGGATAAGTCCGGATCGGGAGAGAACGCAAACCTCGCCGCTGGGGCCGAAGCAGCTGTGGAGGTAGTTCTCGTCCATCCAGTACTGGAGGTCGCCGATCCAGATCGTCTTATTCTCCTCGCACCCGTTCCCGCCGTATCCGGCCGCGGGCGGGTCGGCGTGCGGCGCCCGGCCGCAGCGGGGGCGGCGGCGGCCCTGCTGCGAAGTGCTTCGCGAACTGCTGCGGCGGTGGGGGCGGCGCGGCCACCATGGCCGGCGGCGGCGGGTAGGGGATGACGACCCACCGCGGTTGCGGCATGTGGTGATGCGGGTGCGGGTGCGGGTGCGCGTGCTGCGGAGGTGGGTGGGGGTGGACGTGAGGGTGGTGAGGCGGCACGGCCGCCTGGGAGTCGGTGGCGGTCGCCGCCATCTGCATCGCCGCCGCCGCCGAGGAGGTTCGCGTAGGGCTGAGGGCTCGCGAGGGGTGGAGGGCAGAAAGAGAGAGGGGCCCGTGGGTGGGGTGAGGCTGGATATATAGTGGGTGAGGAACGGATCCAGACCGTCGGATCTAGGAGCTCGTTATGCCGTCGGCCGTCTGATCGCATACGGTGGGCGAGGCTGACGTGTAGGGCCGGCGTGGTGTCTGCGGTTTTGGGGAGCGTGGTGTAGGTCTTGCTTGGAGCATGCGATTTGTGAAAACCAATTTTTCTAAAATCGTTTTTAGCATTGTTTCAGAAAAATTCTGTTTGGATTGAGTAACTAATTTTTAAGATAAGTAAAACTGGTTTCTCGTAAGTCCAATATATTACGTTTTTCCAAAAACGAGGGTTAGTCATTTTTTACAAAACCAATTTTACATACACCCAATCTCAGCGCCATCGCCACCACCGCATCAAACCCATGAGGAGTCTATCGAACCCACGAGAAACAGACTCCTCCTCGAGCAAGAAGCGGAAGCAGAACAGAGCAATGGCAGGGTGATTTCGTCGAGCGCTCTCCACACTCACCTCGCCCAAGCCGGTGGCGTCGTCGTTCTGCTCTTTCATTGCCACATGCCCAAGAAGCTCTCTCTACGCGTCGCTCCATCGACCTCCCCTGTCCACGTCCACCCGCTCTCCTATGCCTGATTTGGCTAGTAAGATAATTAAATATAGTATCATAGAGAACGCACATCTTAGAAAAGGTAAAATCATTAACTACGATGTTAAAAAAGCACACATATAAGACAAAGTAAAATCATCAAGTATGGCGTTGCAAAGCCGTTAGGGACGGTCTCTCTTAAGTTCATAGGTGTTCATCTAACCATCCATTAAATTTTGTAAAAAAAAATCCATGGTATAGTATGCGTATTACATATATAATAAAATATACTCTTAATTGGTTCAATCAGTCCACAACTTCCTCTGAGCTCTTCAAATCGCATCTTCCTCCGGTGCCCCACAACCTCAAACTAGCCCATGTGATGACCGGTCTATGGTCACAAGCCCTTCGGCCTTTGCCCTTTGGACATTGGATCATTCGGCCGAGCCACAACAAGGCTATTCCCCCTCATCTCTCTCTCTCTCTCTCTAAAACCCTAACAATCAACATACAACAGCCGACTCTCACATCTCTCCCTCTTTCTCGATAGCACGACCACGACGATGCAAATGCAGTAGCAAGTCAGAGGTTGGGGGAGCAAGGTCGGTCGCCAGTTACTGGATAGTCCATTACCATTGGGCTGCCGAGCAGCGGAGCAGGACGGGGTGACCGTCGAGTGAGGAGGGCCACCGGGGAGCCCTACGGGCCGGCTAGCGGTGATGACTCGGTGGCTCCTGACAAGAAGACTTACCCAAATTCTCAACAATGCAGATGTTGGTTCAATCCAAATTACTAGATCCTCAATTCCCAAACCAGCAAAGAACAAACACAAATGCCCAAATCAGGAATTTTGTTTGTGTTAGTTTGAATTGTGATTGGTAAATCTAGTCTTTTTTTGTGAAATGTAGATATTAGAGCTTCAAAAAAAATGAAGAAGAGGTTTGTCGACTTGAAAGGCATGAGTGAAAATCGAGTTAAATGGCAATTTTTCTTAATTATTTTGTAATTTTACTAAATTATTTGAGATGTTGTCATTAGTACGAATAATTTGTATTTTGATTATTGTGCACATTTATGTTTTATATTGAATACTATTTTTGTAATTTCGAACACCCATTCTAAAAATTTTGGATTCGCCACTGAAAGCCGTGCACCTTAGAAAACGTAAAATCTTAAGGATGGCTAATTAGTACAGTATAAATTTAGTCAGTCGACAAAACAAAATATAGTAAAACATAGTTAGTTTCGTGTGTACATTTAATTTGTTACGCAACGCCCAATTCGGCTCGACCACCAACATGCAGAGAGATTGCAGTGTGGGGTTTGAAATTTAAGAAGTGTGGGGTACGAGTGTTATTGCTATTTCTGTGGTGTTTCTTACTTTTCTAGGTTCAAAATGAGTAGGACTCTGCGACTTAATTTAGCAAGTAAGATCAGTAAGTGTTGTTAGTTAGTGTATGCTATTCTTAGCGTGATAGTTGACTGACAAATCGGATGAATTAGTTAGCAATAAGCGGTAAGAAGTATGATTTTAGATCTAGTAATCCAGTGTAATAGAAAATCTGCAACGGCGTTTGGTGTTTTTCCCCTCTAGATTATCATGGTATGTAAAGCATCAATTAACCACGTATCAAGGCTCATTGCAATCGGTGACAATTACGATCCAAAAATTAAATTAGCTCAAAATTTACTAAAACTTGGTCACAGAGAGCTGACGACATCACCAGTTTTCAATCGGTTTCTTAAATCTTGAACCTTAATGCCATTTCCAGTAAATTATCCTATCTCTCCCCCCATTTATAGTTTATCTACATCCACATAGCCATGCATATATTACCATACCGGAATAATTATAAAAAAAAATCATTTGTCTGTCCTCTCCTCCCAAATGGCCAAATGTGATGTAGGAGTAGATGAAAATGGAGAAAGGCACAGGTCAAGGGGTCACTTCTAAGCCTGCAGGACAACCACCCACCCGAATTAGCAAACGTGCCTGTTTGCCTTTTCCATTCCGATTGCTTGACTTTTATGTAAAGGCTTGTTATTGGAAATTTCTCTGGCTGGTGAGGACCCTTTCCTCCCATTCCGCAGGGGCGGAGCCTCGTACGGGTCAACCTGGGCTACGGCCCTCTCTTTCATTTTGGTATCTCTATATATAGAACTTTTTTTAATTATTAACCTATTTTCAATTTATTTTATTGTTAATCTCTCGCAAACTTTATTTCTAATTCTAACTATTTTGGTCACGCCACCACCTGTGACGTGACAAAACAAAATTATCACGTCTAGGGAACAAAAACCCATCGTTACCGCTCTACCGGATTCTGGGTGGTAGCAAACGAAAAAACAAGTAGGTTTTCCGGTTTTGCAAATTCAAATTTGAATTTTTGAATTTTGTATGGTTTTTAAGCAAATTTCGTCTAGGTTTTTTTTCCGGGAAATCCGGTAACCGAAATGCCCTGAATTCGTACCCAAACGAACCGCATCGATTCTTCAGTTCTATGAAGCTCTTAGGCGACGACCACTGCGTCGCCGGTGAGCTCTACGCTGCCGCTGGCCTGGTCAGGCTCGTCCAGGAGAAGATCCTTGGGGACGCGGAAGGCGTCGTCTGTAGACGGCGGCGGCGGCTCGAGGACAGCGCGAGAAGATGAGGATCCCAGGTGAGCTCTCTACACGCCATTGCTGGTCTGGTCGGACTCGTCCAGAAGAGATCTCGAGGACACGGAAGGTGTCAACGCTGCAGACGGGCAATGCGGCGAGGACGAGCGCGAGAAGATGAGAGATCCCACGGAGGTTAGGAAGATAAGCGAGGCGGCGATGAGGCCCACGAGGTCTCCTGTCAGAAAGCGCACCACAGTGGCAAGCGGGGTGTGTCGTGGGCGGAGGAAGTAGAGGAGGCACCGGTAGCGAGGAGGATGAGGAGGCGGCGTGGAGGGGTAGGCGAGGAGGGAGGCGGCAAGGGAGAGGCGGCGATGGCGGCGTGGTTGATCTTGAGTAGGGAGGTTCTTGCAGAGGCGGGCGGTGGTGTCGGAGAGGGATTCAGGGCGGGAGAGCACAGTGCAGTCGAGGAGCTCCGGCCAAGGGCGGTGGCGTCAGTGGTAGGGAGGGGGGGAGGGGAAGCCGCGGCCATGGCGATGGGTGGATTCCAGATTTGGTAGTGGGGAGGACCGGTGGAGGGGAGGGGAACTGGGGAAGCTCGCGGGCTGTGCGGGTTGGGGAGCGGCTTGTGCGGGTGGGGGTGCACAAAGTGGGCTGCGCTAGGTGGGCTGCGGACTGTCCGCAGCCCGCCCCACTCGCACCTCTAGTTACCGGCCAGTTTTTTTCCCGGCCAGCGACCGGGATTTTCCCCAGGAACAGGTTTTGGATCCTTGGTCACGCCACTGATTGTGGCGTGACAAGATACGGTGCTAGCGTGACAATGTTGTTTTGTCACGTCACAGGTGGTACCGTGACCAAAAGAGTTAGAATTAGAAATAAAATTTGCGATAAGTTAACAATAAAAATACATTAAAAATAGGTTAATTAATAATAAAAAATCTTATATACATCGTTAAGAAACTAGTACCTTATACTATACATTAGGCTAAAAAATAATTACTTTTGTTTCCTCTAGTCCATTAACTTGTAAGTTCAAAACTTAGTTTTTCAATGTTAATGCTCCATCTTTACATGTGACTCTCTCTTGGTCAAGCTCCACCACTAATCCCAGAGTTTTGGACCAAAAGCAAGTAACCAACCAAGCTCTGCCTTTGCCCCTCTCCCCCGCTTCCGTTCCATTCCATTCCACCAACCCAGCACGTCGACCGCACAACAACTTCAGAATCCAACCATTTAAGGCACGCACAGCACAGCACAGCACAGCACGAACCGGAGTTACTGCTGTCACAAACTCGTGAACCATGTCGCCTGAGATGGGATGAGTTGATCGGGCAGTAGGAGGAAAAATCTTGTCAGATTCAGTGCAAGCCTGTGCAGGATGGATGATCCAAGGCGGTGGTGCGTCCGGCGGCAATCTGGAACGCCCTCAACAATATCTGTACCCTCGCAATCATCAAAATGTTGCAACTTGCAAAACACTGTCATGTTCAGGAAATTGACTTCTTCCTGTACCGTGTGACCCTTTACGTGGTGCCCAGATTGCACGCGGTAAGTTCCCAGTTCGCACACGACTTGTCCACGTACACGTACGTATGTGCTAGAGGTGGGTCGGTTTGCCGCGTTTGGATTGGCCCGATGTTCTTTTTACGTAGGCAGTAGGCCTGGCCTGACCTGCTTAACTTGAGGACCGCGGGCAAATTCCCTACTTGTTTTGATGGCTAGGATTTTTTTTCTCCATCCGATCCACATTAAAGAAGAATAAACATCCTATCCCGTACGTCAACGGAAGCAGCATTCGAATAGTGACAAAATAAGAGCCTAAGGGTGTGTTTGGTTCCCTGTATGGGGCTAGCGTGTCCGTCTGGGCCATCTGTTGAGTAGATCTGAAGATGGGGTGTTTGGTTGGTACATTTACATTAGACCAAATTTGTCTTTGAGATGTGATTTGGTTGGTACATTTACTGTTGGGCCAAAATTTCTGTGCTAAATAAAATAAAAATTTTGTAGACTTGAATGAGATATGCATTTTGAGCAACATGATCTCTCCAGACTATCACGACACCTGAACCTGATCATTGTGAATCAAACATACCATCTGTTTCAAAACCACGGGCATTTTTTAACTGTTTGAGTAGTCACAAAATTCACCAGAAGCAGAAACATGTAAGACAAATCCATTTGCTAATTACGACAGTGAGGATAAAAATATGCAAAACTATGAGTGCAATGCAATACTACATAGCATTAGTGGATCTGACAACTCTTTAAGGATTTGTCATTATCTTAACAGAAAAATCACCATTGGCTTTCAATTACGCCTCTCTGCGCAGAGAGTGGTGCAGTGTAACACCACCAGCTTGTTGGATCGAAAATTGTTAAACCCTCGAAAGCTATTTATCGTTCTAATGGTTAATTAGCAAGCGGGTGAGATACTCACAATCCAACCATGACTTTGAAAGCATTGTAAATTCCCATCGAGCACCGATTAAGAGTGCCGATCGTCTATCTGAAGGAAGTCCTCTGGTGAAAAGGCCCAAAAGACCCATCTTCTTAACGGCAGCATATCAGGTGCACAAGCACCATTTGGTGCACATATGAAAAACTTTTTGTTTGGGTATCAAATTAGCATAAAAAATTCTGAAAAAAATTCTAAATGTAATTTATGGTGTTTTGTTCCATCCTTTAAAATTTGAAGTTCAAACTCAAAGTATGTTAGAAGATACAAAAGAGAAGTTTCTTGTGAATAGTAACATTTGCTTTTTTTTTCCGGCACCATTTGATCTATCATCATCCGAATTTCTCTTTTTGTATCTTCTAACATACTTTGAGTTTGAACTTCAAATTTTAAAGAGTGGAACAAAACACCATAAATTACATCTAGAACTTTTTTCAGAATTTTTTATGCTAATTTGATACCCAAACAAAAAGTTTTTTCATATGTGCACCAAATAGGCTTTGTGCACCTGATATGTAGCCCTTGTTAACGACCTCTGAGATACAAGAATGATATAAAGTCAACCAACAACCCAATAATAGCAAAATTAAGGGATAAAACATCTCAATATGAGGTGCTAGCTAGAGCATATGTCATCACCAACTGTAGCACCCTTGGCATTGTTCAGAAAGACACCATGTTGTCACCGGGTGAAAACAACAAAGACCTGAAGACACCGAAGAATGTAACCGCCACCGTCGATACCACCGAAAGCTATCAATCATAAAAACATGCAATCATTTTACCTTATTCAGCCGTCATTGACAAAGCAAAGCGCAGACGGACCAACCACTGTTCCTAGGAGATCAAGATCATCGATCGCATTTGGCCATAGCGAGCATCCTCCGGGATGGGTCGAGCATGCATCACGGGGTTGGAGGTGGTGATGGTGGCGGTGACATTACATCGCTAGAGTGCATCTGCGAACAAGGCGGATATCGGTCGAACCCCATGAATCGTTTGACAGAAGAGAGAGAGAGAGCACGCCGAAGATCTAGGGCTCTATTCGTGTTGGAAACGATGGCATAAGCTTTCACACCTGAAATTAGGACAGATGTACATTAGTTACATAGAAATCTCGTCGATATTCGCTTACGATCCTACAAGCGTGCATGATTAGACTGCTATCAACGATGGCATAAGCTGTCATTTTACCTTATTCAGAATGCTATCAACTAGGGAATTTTGTCAATCAGAATGCTATCAACTAGGGAATTTTGTCAATCAGAAAAAACATGCAGTCATTTCATATCTTAATCAGATACACACTACAGAGAAATCATTAGGAAAAAAGCGAACAACACTAAACAATCGAAATAGACACTTTGCGATTGGAATTTATCGAATTTTTCCAAAAATTTAAGCGCTATATATTCATAGCTCACGGTCTACCTTTCTCTTACAAAGTTTGGCGGCATCTTACGTGGCTTTGGAAAATTAACACATATACAGTGATGACAAGATCGATGTCTTCAAGGTTGTGGTAGCAATAATGCGCACAAGATAATGATATATGGTACCTTCTTTGACTCTCTGCGGTCAAAAAGCAGTGTTTCTTACCCATTGTATTTCAAAGACAATTGCTTGAAAAATCTGCGCAAAGATGAAAAATCTGAAAACTTGAGTAGAAGGCAAACCCAAATAGTTGTCAACAAACATACATGTCAAATTGTTAAAAATCTGCACAGGCCAGCAGAGGCAATGGAAAACTACAAAGGAGGATTGAGGCCTTTCCCCACTTCCACACCAATCATCTGAAGAACTCCTTTCTTCAGCACCTGAAATTAGAGCCCCTCAAAAATCATCGATCATCACACAATCAAAAACAGTTGAATCATGATAGCATGCCGTGCTCAAAGTAAAGCAAGTTTGACACTAATTTTGTAAGAACCTACTAACCATTGCCTACCAGCTCCACAATGAAGACCCCAATGAGGCCAATCATGGAGGCCCTGGAGTTCTGAAACACCTAAAAATTTTCAAAGTTTGAAAATTAGTTTGAATTCAAAATCGAATTTCAAAATTCAAATCCAAATTCAAATTTCGCCAAAATTTGCCAAACCCTAACCCTAACCCGCTTTCCTTCCCTTTCGCTTTCACCTCCGTGAGCCTCCACCTCGCCCGCCACCCATGCTGATCGCCCTCGCGCGTCTGTCTCCCCCGTGGCTCGTCGTCGTGTGAAGCCGCCACCACCACCGCTTTGGCCAGCCCGCCCATCACGCAAGCAGGTCACCGCCACCTCTCCTGCCACCTGCCCCACCACCGCCACCCAGCGCCCAGTGGTGGCGGCACCTCCTCGGTTGCGCCAAATGAGGCCGCCTCTCGCCTCGACCCTCGCCCTCCCGTCTGCGCCGACCGACCAAGACCGCCCAAGCCACCTCGTCCTACCACCTCACCCCCCTCTCTGCAGCGCCCATGCCACCGCCTCGCTCCCATCGCTCCCACCGCCTCATGGCTATCACTTGCCAGCTCGGCCTCTTCAACCCGCAGACCAACCCAACCCTTCCTCCTCGTCCCGACCGGTGAAGTCATCGCCGCCGCCTCGGTTCCCCTTCGATGAGAACAAACCCCACCAAGCAAATCCCACCCACCCAAAGCAAACCCAAAACCCCAGAGCCCTCCCTACCTCTCCTCCCACGCAGCGTCGCCTCACCCCAAAACCCTAAAACCCGACACCAAAACACACGCCCAAAACCCTAGGGTTTAGAGGACTTACACAGGCGGAGCCTCTCATGCCTCCCCATCCGCCATCGTCGCCGTTCTTGCCGCCGTGGGTCTTGCGCATGGCCCACGCTGCTCTCGAGCCGCCTCGCCGCTCACTTCTTGCGTAGAGCCTGCATGGCGCTTTGGCTTCTGACGGCCCGCAGCCGAGCCTCATGACCTTTTTGGCCTCATATTGTTTAGGCATGTGTACAAGTGATGGGCAAGTGGGCGTTCTGACCCATTTTCTTTTAAGGTGCCGCAGGTGTTTCGTTTCTTGTGTAGCCCAAAGACTGCTCACTAAAAGCTTGACCCATTCTTGTTCATGCACAAGAAAAATAGGTTTTATTCCCAAAATTCAGATTTTGCACAAGAATTTCTAATTCTTGTTCTTAAGCCTAAAATGGTGATTAATTATTGTTTATATCTAATTAATAGGTATGAATAGTAATGTGATCATTATTTCTTGAAAACCCTAAGTTGAGTCAAGATAGCCTTTTGACCGCCTTGAACTCCTAAAACCTAATCCTAACTCTGTCCGACCATTTCCAACTCCTTTACCTCTTTAAGTTGATTTCATTTCTTCTTTTATATTTTTGTTGTAGTTGGATCTATTTTACGGGCTCGTTCCTTGTTGAGCCAGAGTTTTATTGGTTTTGTGTCTTCATGCTAGGTTTCGACGCCGACGAGCCATTTCGAGACTTCGCAGACAGACCCCCCCGACGTAGCAAAGACAAGTGGATTTCAAACAAGGAGGCAAGTTGCATACCTTGAACATATTGAACCTACATGTCATATATTAATATTGTTATCTTCATTAAAATATTTTAGCCAAGTATTTCAACGAAGAAATAATACTTTGGAATGCCATGTTGAATAGATATACATCCTTAAACCCCACATATTAAACCACCCATTCTTGTAAGCCATATTCACCTTGACAAACTTGATTCACATAAAATAATAGCAAATATTCTGCTAAGTCATGCAAAACTCGTTCTAAATCTTTGTATGAAAGTTGGCTTTAGGCCAATAGGATTTTGGTGTAAGTTGAGGGTTGTGTCCATTGAGTTGGGCAACCCAATATACTTGGGAAAATGGGTCATCAAGAGATCAAGAGGTGGGTAACAATGTGTTAGGCCATCGCCTCCTTTGGGTGACATATAAGGACAAGAACCTTGTGCTAAGTAATGCACCACGATGGCGCTCAACCACATGCGTGGTCATTATTCTCTAGCTTAGTACCTTTGCTCATCCAATTGAATATCTCTGATATCAAAGGTGAGACAGGTGTACCCTAAGGACACCGTGGTTCTTAATCTGTGATATGGGCCCATCGGCATCGTGTCTACAGAGTCCACTATTGGCCGGTGGTCTCCGAGGGTCAGATGGATTAAGATCTACCGGGTAGAGGCTAAAAGGATAAGCAAAGAAAAGGCTTTGTTATCCTCTCTCGGTTATGCATAAACATCACTACTACAGAAGCCTCATCACGCAGCGGTTGGAATCGTCATCACGAGCAGTTTTGAACCGTCTATATTTGTTGGTGCTGTGATATGAGCGCTTATCCTGAGCGGTTCAAAACCGCTCGTGATACGCACTATCACGAGCAGCTTTTTGTTGAAACCGTTTGTGAAGGCTATTATCACGAGCGGTTTTCATCAAAACGATCTGTGAAAAGATTTTCCTGAGCGGTTCTTGTTGAACCGCTCGTGATGAGTTCCTGAGCGGTTCTTGTTTAGAACCGCTCTGTGATAGCCTTTTTCGGGGCAAAAACCGAAAACGGCGCTGCTAAAACTTGAGAGGCCGTTTAGAGGCCCTAAACGACCTTTTTTGGGGTTTTCACTTTTTCGAGACCTCGCGAAGAGAATTTGACCTTTCGGATTGAGCTTTTCGTTAGCTTTCCAACGAGCCAAAGAACGTCGCAATCGGAGTTCGTATGCAAAAGTTATGATGATTTTACCGAATCAAGGCGCGATCTACCATCCATATTTTTGCCCAAACCAAATAAGTCAACATGAACTACACACATCACGGTAGCATCACCCACATCACAGTAGCATCAACTTAGTAATCCACATCACAAAGCAAAGGGGAGTAGAGAGAGTGAGGTGGTGGGAGGCCGGGCGACAAGTGGAGGAGGCCAAGGCGACGAGGTCGTGGGAGGCCAATGGCGACGAGGTCGGGCGAGTTGGAGGAGCGCCGCGGCGACAAGCTCGGCGTGAGGCCGGGCGCAAGGTGTGAGGAGGAGAAACGCAGAGGAGGAGATGGAGGTATGAGCTGTGAGGAGGAGAGACCGCAGAGGAGGAGATGGAGGTTATATAAGCGAGTTTGGCGACGCCCATTATGTTCAAATTTTCGTTTCCGCTTGACAATCACGAGCGGTTCTTGTTAAGAACCGCTCAGGATACGCTTATCGGTTTTTAATAGAACCGTCATGATCGTCCTGCACGGTTCTAATTACAAACCGTCTATGATAATTGGCGATGGCGATGCGGCGATAGTGGCGATGGCGGTCAAAGGCGAAGGATATCACGAGCGGTTCTTAATTAGAACCGCTCGTGATACGCACGGTTCTTTACTAGAACCGCTCGTGATTGAGATTATCACGCACGGTTTGTGAATAGAACCGTCGTGATAATCCTGAGCAGTTCTATTCACAAACCGTCAGGATATATGACTATCACTGAGCGGTTCTAAAAATACCGTCTGTGATAGGCTTCCGCGCCACCCGCTGGTCCGAACATACCCAACGAGAGGTTCCCAAAGGAACCGCGTGATGGGGCGTCTACTATAGCCTGTTTTGTAGTAGTGCATGATGCGTGTCAATATGAGTCTGTGATATCGTGTGGGTAAAGTTGGGCAACTCTGCGAGTGTAATCAATGTTATTGAATACACCGTGCTTAGGTTAATGAAGGCGTGTTCATGGGTGATTCAACATACAAAGCATAAGTAGAATTTTACAGATGTTAATTGGAATTAATTCAGTTGTTGTAACCCCTGTGGCTATATTTATTCTTGTTTCTTGTCTTTATTTATGTTAAAGCTTTTAAAGTCAACTATTGCATTCCACATATACCGTATTGGTAACACTGCCATTCCTTTGATATTCCCAATATAGTTATTAGCATTTTTATGCAATTTGTTGAGTACGGTAGTTGTACTCATTCTTGCTTAAACATTCAACAGAAGAGTTTTGGGAAGATCCAGGTGTGCTCTACGAGCATGAAGAACCGTGAACTTTGGCGACTCTTGGTACTAGGGTCTCGTTCGCCCAAGCTTCTGTGGTGCTAGCTTTCTTTTGAAGTGTATTATATTACTTTCGGGCTCAAATGCCTGCTTCCGCTTTAAAACTGGCTGTTAAGCCCTATCTTCTGTAATAAAAGTCTATCTTTTGTTGTAATCGTTTGCTTGCTTGTGAAACCACGGCTTTACAACTGTACATCCTGGACAGTTGTAAAGATTCTAGCGATCCCTAGTTTCGGGGTCGTTACAAAAGTGGTATCAGAGCCGGCTTGACCGTAAGTTGAGATCTTAGCTTGGTTATAGGTTGAAGACCTTTAAAACTAATAAATTCAAAAACTACAAAAGAATTTCTCAAAACAAAAATATAAGTATTAAATTGCTGTCTCCTTTCCTCTCTTGCTACCTCACCTTACTTTAGACTTTGAAAAACTTGTGTTGTTCTTCTAAAAGATTTATCTCCTCTTAACTAACTATTCAAACTTTCCGTCTGGGAAGATCATGCGAACTCCTACTCAGACCACTCGATGTTTAGAGGATGGAGCAAAAGATGCTTTCGAGATGATCACGGTTTATCGGCGCCACAGTGGCGATTCTGGGTTTTCCACACAGAGGAACAAATCTGTGATGGAAAAAGGTACCATTAGAAGGCTTGGATAGATCTGGCCCCGTTAGCTTACAAACCTGACATTGAATGTCAGTTTGTGGGCCAACGCCGCAGAGAGAGAGAGGCAATACAGATGATCTTTGCAAGGCAAGCGATTACTACACCGCGACATTATGATCTGAGTTTGAACATTCTGAGTACCAGCTGATTCCTCAGAGGGGGAGCGATGGATCCAGCTTCCAAGTTCCTTGCCCATGTGATGATGAGGATCCCCGCATCCGTGAAGTTGCCACCCACGTACTAGCTCAAGAGATTCTATATACCAGGATTTTGAAGGAATACCAAAAGGTGCATGAAAAGTATCACTTGGCCAAGCACGGAATCAAGAACATGCGAAGGGAGTTAGATCGTCGTAATGACCCAGATCAGGGGACTGGTTCAGTTTGTGATGAGAGCCCCGACATTCCTGACGATCTAACAGTGGACTATACACCGAGATCACCGGATTACACCCCTTTATCTCGGTGTATACTCGAGTCACCTCGGCGCTCGCCCTCACCCACGGGCATAAGCGCTTCTAGCGTCGCCGTTCCGAGGATCCAACAAGGAAAGGAGAAGGTGGAAGAGCGAAACCAACCGGCCAAAGTGACGAAGCCGAAGAAGAGGAGGAGGACCGAAATCTTGATCCGCTACACCAAGCAACCCTCCGTCCAATGGATGGAAGAGCTCTCCATAAGATGTTAGATTACGATAGAGTATTGTAGATCCACCTACCTTAGTAGTAGAACGACTTTTGATTGTAAGAAAAGTTGTGTATTGTACTCTAAGTAGTATACATCGACTTTTGTAAATTAATTTGTCTACTTTGTGTGAAATATAATAAATAAGTTGTTTTCCTATCCATATCTCAGATATCATCCTTGTCAAAAGTCATTTCCTTCTGTTCGTCTTAATCACTTACCTATTGCTTTCCCCGCTTATCTAAAAATCTGAATCTTACTTATCTTACTGTGTTTGGTCAAAACCGCTGCAGAAGTAAATTCACAAGATGTCTGGAAATAACAACAATGAAGCTGAGGCTGAATCAGCAGGGCAACCACCAAGCTTGGCAGAGGTCATGGCTATGATGGAGAGAAATAGATTTCAAGCAGAGCAGAATCAGGCCAGGATGATGGAGCAACATACTCAACTTCTTGAACAAATTGCCACAAGATCATCAGCAGGACACACTTCTGGAGGTAATAATGGAGGAGTAACACCCGGCTTCAGATGGGCAGATTTTCAGAAAACAAGACTACCAACATTCACAGTGTCACCAGAACCGCTAGTAGCCGATGACTGGATAAGGGATATTGAGAGAAAGTTGGACACCATCCAGTGCAATGACAAAGAGAAGACTTTATTTGCTTCTCATCAACTACAGGGTCAAGCAGCAGCGTGGTGGATGAACTATCAGACTCTTCACCCAGGAAGAGATATACCATGGGCAGAATTCAAGGAAGCATTTCACAAAGCCCATGTTCCTGATGGCATAGTTGCAGCCAAGTGCAGAGAGTTTCTTGCTCTTAAGCAAGGGGGCCGTACAGTCACAGAATACCTGCATCAATTTAATCAATTGGCACGGTATGCCCCGCATGAGGTAGATACTGAAGCTAAGAAGATGGAGAAGTTTTCACAAGGTTTGCAAAAGTCACTGAAATTCCACATTTCAGCTCTTGACTTCCCTGACCTAGCTTCCATGGTGAACAAATTGATAATCTCAGAAGAAGCCAGAACGGATATGGAAGAAACCAGAAAGAGGAAAATGAAGCAAATGACTCCAGCCACAAGTGCACCAAGGGGGAGAATGATACCCCACCCATCTTCCAGATTTCAGCCAAGACCATCCATGAATACAGCGCCAAGACCACCTATGAATCCAGCAGTAAGATCAGCTTTTAGTGGAAACAGAACCACCGCAGTTCAATGTTATAACTGTGGAGGAAACCATTATCTGAAGGATTGTTCTCAGAAATCCTCCAATTGTTTTCATTGTGGGCAACCTGGTCACTTCAAAGGGCAGTGTCCATTGAAGAACATATCATCAGATGCAGCCAAAGCTCAAACAAGAAATCGATCCGCAGATAACCGGACTCCTTCTACCTTCGAGCCAATAGAGGAGGAATGCTACTGACCGTAGAAACCGGCCTAAGCGGTCGGTCAATTCTCGGGAGGAGGGCGATGCACCAAAGACCATCACAAGGAAGATCAATCATATCACCACTCGGGATGCAGCTGAGGCCACTGATATCATCGTCGGTATGTTTCTACTCAATACAAGATCAGCATTAATTCTTTTTGATTCAGGAGCCACACACTCAGTTATTTCTTTGGATTTTGCTGTGAAAAGTTGTTTGCCTTTTATCGTTTTGCCAAATCCCTATGTGTTGCAAACACCCGGGACTATAATGAAATCTCAGTATAAGTGTAGTAACTTGAACCTAGAAGTTCAAGGGGTCAGTTTCAGAACAGAATTATTGGTAATTCAGATGAGAGGCATAGATGTCATTTTGGGAATGGATTGGTTATCAAAGTATAAAGCCACAGTTGACTGTGAGAACAAGACTGTAACCTTGAAGAATTCAGAAGGGCAAGAAGTGACGGTCATAACAGATCAGTCTTTGATAAGGAAAGAGAGAAGGAAGGTTAATAGTGCCATTTCAGAAGTTACTATGCAGATGTTAGTGATTGATGAATATCCAGATGTGTTCCCTGAGAAACTACCCGGAAGACCTCTAGATAGAAAAATTGAGTTTACCATAGAATTGGTACCTGAAACCAAGCCTGTAACTAAGGCACAGTACAGAATGGCAACTAGTGAGCTAAAAGAGCTTAAGAAACAGTTGGACGAATTAGAAGAAAAAGGTTTCATAAGACCTAGTGTCTCACCTTGGGCCGCACTATTCTTATTTGTTAAGAAAAGGATGGAACTTTGAGATTGTGTGTGGATTCTGAGCTTTGAATCAAAGTGACTATTAAGAATAAATATCATTTGCCAAGAATTGATGATTTGTTTGATCAGCTGAAAGGAGCCAAGGTATTCTCAAAAATTGATCTCAGATCAGGATATCACCAGCTCAAGATTAGAGAACAAGATAGAGAGAAGACTGCATTTACTACAAGATATGGTCTTTTGAGTTCACCGTGGTACCTTTTGGATTGACCAATGCTCCAGCATATTTCATGAATCTGATGAACCAAGTCTATATGGAATTTTTGGATCAGTTTGTGGTAGTATTTGTGGATGATATTTTGATTTATTCAAAAAGTGAAGAAGAGCATAAAGAGCATCTCCATTTGGCCCTAACCAAGTTAAGAGAGCATCAGTTGTATGCAAAATTCTCCAAGTGCGAATTTTGGATGAAGGAAGTGTCATTTTTAGGGCACATTATCACGGAAGAAGGAGTAAAAGTTGACCCAGAAAAAGTCAGAGCAAAGGCAAGAATGGAAACTTGACCAAAGACGATGGTCGAGATAAGAAGTTTCTTAGGTCTGGCGGGATATTACCGCCGATTTATAGAAAATTTCTCAAGAATTGCCGTCCGCTCACTCGGCTTCTCGAAAAGGATATCCCTTTAAATGGGCGGATAAGTGTGAAGAAAACTTTCAGAATTGAAAGCAGATTGACCACTACCCCAGTACTCATACTGCCAAACCCTGAAAAGGATTTTTCAGATTTATTAAGATGCTTCAAAGCAAGGATTAGGTTGTGTACTGATGCAAGATGGCAAGGTTGTGGCTTATGCCTCAAGACAGTTGAGAACTCATGAAGAGAATTATCCCACGCATGATTTGGAGTTAGCAGCAGTTGTTCACTCATTGAAAATTTGGAGGCACTATCTACTTGGAAATCATTGTGAAGTGTTTTCGGACCATAAGAGTCTGAAATATATTTTCACCCAGCCAGATTTGAATCTTAGGCAGAGGAGATGGGTAGAGTTAATAAAAGATTATGATTTGGATATCCAGTACCACCCGGGAAAAGCGAATGTTGTCGCAGATGCACTTAGCAGAAAGGCATATCATAGTCTGAATGCATTACAGGAATGTCAGTCAGAGTTAGTGTTGGAAATGCAGCAGCTAAACTTGGGAATAGTTGAACAAGGATCAATATCAGCTTTAGAGATACAGTCAGATTTGGTTTATCAAATCAAACAAGCACAACAGGAAGATCAAGAAATTCAGCAACTTTTGGCAGAAAATCAAAATAGAGAAATAGAGGATTTCAAGAAAGATGATCAAGGAGTAATACGATTCAAGGACCGTCTGTGTGTACCAAACAACGAAGAACTCAAAGCAGTTGATTACGCAAGAAGCTCACTCATCTCGATTCTCAATACATCGAGGGAACAAAAATGTATCAAGACTTGAAGAAGAGGTTTTGGTGGAAAAAGATGAAAAGAGATAGGTGAGTATATAGCCAAGTGTGACATTTGTCGGAAGATTAAGATAAACCACCGAAAACCTGCGAGTTATTACAACCCCTACCGGTGCAGTTGGAAGTGGGAAGAAATTGGCATGGATTTCACACAGGATTGCCAAGGACACAAAAAGGATTTGATGCAATATGGGTAATAGTGGATGATTAACAAAAGTGGCACATTTCATACCAATTGACAAACATATGGAAAGAATAAGTTGGCGAGTTATATATGACTAAGATAATATCTTTGCATGGGATTCCAAAAGAATAGTGTCTAATAGAGGAGCAGTTCACATCTAAGTTTTGGAAGAAATTACGAGGAAGCCATGGGAGCAGATTTAGCTTTCAAAGACTGACTTACCATCCACAAACGGGGGATGACGAGAGAGAGTCAATCGGATATTGGAGGATATGTTGAGAGCATGTGCTTTAGCTTATGGAGCAACTTGGGATAAGTGTTTACCTTTTGCGAATTCTCTTACAATAATAGTTATCAAGCGATGTCGAGGATGGCACCTTTTGAAGCCCTATATGGCGAAGAGTGCGAGAACACCATTAAATTGGACGGAACCGGAGAAAGGCGGTTGTTAGGTCCTCGAGATAGCCCAAGACTCGAGAAGATCAAGTTAGGCGATAAGAGACAAGATGAAGATTGCTCAAAGCCGTCAAAAAAGTATCTGGAACAAGCGAAAAAGATTTGAGCTTTGAAATTGGAGATCTAGTATACTTGAAAGTTACACCATTCAAAAGCAGTTCGAAGGTTTCAAGTAAAGGAAAATTGGCCCCAAGGTACATTGGTCCTTACAAAATTGTGAAAAGAATAGGAGAAGTGGCATACAAGTTACATCGACACCCAACCCAACTGGTATACATGATGTGTTCCATGTTTCTCATTTCGAGAAAGTGTTTGAGGCGATATGAGCAAGTACCACTTGAAGAGATAGAATTGCGAGATGATCGACTTATGAGGAAGAACCCCGATGATACTTGACACTCTGAGAGGCGCTTGAGAGGCAAGAATGTCAAGTTTTGCAAGGTTCTCTGGAAGAATCATACTGAGGAAGAAGCAACATGGGAAAAAGAATCGAAAATGCAGCGAGATTTTCCCAACCTGTTCCCCGGCCCTGCGTGAATCTCGAGGTCGAGATTCCTTTAAAGGGGGTAGGTTGAAACACCTGAAAAATTTCAAAGTTTGAAAATTAGTTTGAATTCAAAATCGAATTTCAAAATTCAAATCCAAATTCAAATTTCGGCCAAAATTTGCCAAACCCTAACCCTAACCCGCTTTCCCTTCCTTTCGCTTTCACCTCCGGCGCCTCCACCTCGCCGCCTTGCCCAGCAGTCGCGCCCGCCCGCGTCAATCTCCGCCCGTGGCGCGTCGCCGTGGGAAGCCACCACCACCACCTTTGGCCGCCGCCTGCACCAACATGCAGGGTCACCGCCACCTCACCGCCACCTCTCCCCACCTGCGCCACCCACCACCACCCAGCGCCCAGTGGTGGCGGCGCCCTCCCGATTCGCCCGGTGAGGCCGCCGCCTCTCGCCTCGACCCTCGCCCTCCGTCTGCCGACCACGGCACCGCCAAGCCACCTCGTCCTACCACCTCACCCCTCTCTGCAGCGCCCATGCCACCGCCTCGCTCCATCTTTGCTCCCACGCCTCATGAAAACTATCACTTTCGCCAGCTCGGCCTCTTCAACCCAGCCAACCCAACCCTTCCCTCGCCGTCCCACGACGTCGGTGAAGTCGTCGCCGCCGCCTCGGTTCCCCTTCCCAGTAAGAACAAACCCCACCCGAAGCAAATACCACCCCCCCAAAACAAACCCAAAACCGAGCCCTCCCTACCCTCTCCGGTCCGGCCATGCGAATCTGTCTTGCGCCGCGCTCCTCACCCAAAACCCTAAAACCCGACACCAAAACACACGCCCAAAACCCTAGGGTTTAGAGGACTTACAGGCGGAGCCTCTCGCTGCCTCTCCCCGTCTCGCCATCGTCGCCGTTGTTGCCGTCGCCGGTCGCCCCCAGCGTCCTGCCGCCCGCTCTGAAACGCCTCGCCTTTCACTTCTTGTATGGCCTTGTGAGATGCTTTAACTGCTTGACGGCGCCCATAGAAACCTGCGACCTTTGGCCTCAGCGTGATGGGCAGTGGGCGTTCTGACCCATTTTCTTTTTAATTTGCCACAGGTGTTTAGTTTTCTTGTGTAGCCCAAAGACTGTTCACTAAAAGCCAGCCCATTACTGTTCATGCACAGTAAAAATAGGTTTTTATTCCCAAAAATTCCAGATTTTGCACAGTAATTTCTAATTACTGTTCTTAAGCCTAAAAATGGTGATTAATTATTGTTTATATCTAATTAATATGTATGAATAGTAATGTGATCATTATTTCTTCGAAAACCCTAAGTTGAGTCAGTATAGCCTTTTTGACCGCCTTGAACTCCTAAAACCTAATCCTAACTCTGTCCAGCCATTTCCAACTCCTTTACCTCTTTAAGTTGATTTCCTTTCTTCTTTTATATTTTTGTTGTAGTTGGATCTATTTTCTGGGCTCGTTCCTTGTTGAGCCAGAGTTTTATTGGTTTTGTGTCTTCGCTAGGTTTCGGCGCCGACGAGCCACTCGAGACTTCGCAGACGAGACCCGACGTGCTTGACCAGACAAGTGGATTTGAACAAGGAGGCAAGTTGCATACCTTGAACATATTGAACCTACATGTCATATATTAATATTGTTATCTTCATTAAAATATTTTAGCCAAGTATTTCAACGAAGAAATAATACTTTGGAATGCCATGTTGAATAGATATACATCCTTAAACCCCACATATTAAACCACCCATTCTTGTAAGCCATATTCACCTTGACAAACTTGATTCACATAAAATAATAGCAAATATTCTGCTAAGTCATGCAAAACTCTGTTCTAAATACTGTTAAGGAAAGTTGGCTTTAGGCCAATAGGATTTTGGTGTAAGTTGAGGGTTGTGTCCATTGAGTTGGGCAACCCAATATACTTGGGAAAATGGGTCATCAGTGAGATCAAGAGGTGGGTAACAATGTGTTAGGCCATCGCCTCCTTGGGTGACATATAAGGACAAGAACCTTGTGCTAAATAATGAACCTGATGTAAGCTCAACCACATGCGTGGTCATTATTCTCTAGCTTAGTACCTTTGCTCATCCAATTGAATATCTCTGATATCAAAGGTGAGGCAGGGGTGTACCCTAAGGACACCATTGGTTCTTACTGTGAGTATGGGCCCATCGACATCGAGTCTGAGTCCACTATTGGCGGTGGTCTCCAGAAATTCAGATGGATTAAGATCTACCGGTAGAGGCTAAAAAGGATAAGCGGTGAAAAGGCTTTGTTATCCTCTCTCGGGTTATGCATAAACATGATGCGTGTCAATATGAGTCTGTGATATCGTGTGGGTAAAGTTGGGCAACTCTGCGAGTGTAATCAATGTTATTGAATACAGTGCTTAGGTTAATGAAGTTGTGTTCATGGGTGATTCAACATACAAAGCATAAGTAGAATTTTGAGATGTTAATTGGAATTAATTAGGTTGTTGTAACCCCTGTGGCTATATTTATTACTGTTTTACTGTCTTTATTTATGTTAAAGCTTTTAAAGTCAACTATTGCATTCCACATATACCTGTATTGGTAACACCGTACCATTCCTTTGATATTCCCAGCATATAGTTATTAGCATTTTTATGCAATTTGTTGAGTCTGATAGTTGTACTCATTCTTGTAAACATTCAACGAGAAGAGTTTTGGGAAGATCGGTGTGCTCTCGAGCATGAAGAACCGTGACTTTGACGACTCTTGGTACTAGGGTCTCGTTCGCCCAAGCTTCTGTGGTGCTAGCTTTCTTTTGAAGTGTATTATATTACTTCGGGCTCAAATGCACCTTAGCTTTAAAAGCTGGTTTATTAAGCCTATCTTCTGTAATAAAAGTCTATCTTTTGTTGTAATCGTTTGCTTGCTTGTGAAACCACGGCTTTACAACTGTACATCTTGGACAGTTGTAAAGATTCTAGCGATCCCTAGTTTCGGGGTCGTTACAAGTTCCAAACCTCTGCAGTTTACAAATTGGCCGTGATATCATCAAATAGATTACTAATGAGGCACTTTATGTCAATTTCTTCTCAGCCACTGTACCATCAAATACTGGCTGTCAAGAGCCACAAGATAAAACAAACAAGAGGTATGGTACTGGAAAAGATATGGTAAGAGGTTACTATTTCATTTCTGTTCCAAAAGTTAATATTGGATAGGGTGGTTCTGATTTTGTGCAACATTTGTGGATATAATGTGCAGGGGAAACTGGGGAAGTCATTGCAAAACGAACTTCCATGTAATGCAACAGTGCATAAAGTAAAGGCTTCAGAACTCAAGGTTAATCACAGAACATTGGCCTCATTAGTAAACCTCTGCTGAAATGAGGTGAAAATTGAGTAGAAGGCAAACCCAAATCTGCACAGGCCAGCAATTGCTCTGAAAAGCCCACCTGCCATCTTCTGGATCAAGAACACTAGCAGCAACTGCTTTAAAAATCTAATACATCCAGATTTTGCCAATCATTAATAAGTAGTCCAGATTTTGTCAATCATTCAAACATTTTGTCTAGCACTAGCTCTTCTAACTATGGCAAGCATGTAAGCACACAGGACAGCAACTAGACTAGCACCCCTCACAATTAGGAGTTGTCGTTTACGCGCCAAGTCATCTATCTACGAACCAAATACATAAACCAATATATCAGTTAAAAATTAGTACCCAGTATCCAGTATAAAAATTAGTTCATACTCTCTAGTATCCAGTATGAACTATGAATTATCCAAGTGTACAGATAAAAATGAGTTAATACTCTCTACTCTCTATAAAAATTAGTTCATACTCTCTAGTATCCAGTATAAAAATTAGTTCATACTCTCACGGTATCCGGTATGCACTATGAATTATCAAGTGTCTGAGATAAAAATTAGTTAATACTCTCTACTCTCTATAAAAATTAGTTCATACTCTCTAGTATCCAGTATAAAAATTAGTTCATACTCTCTGGTATCCAGTATGCACTATGAATTACCCAATTGTACAGATAAAAATTAGTTAATACTCTCTACTCTCTATAAAAATTAGTTCATACTCTCTAGTATCCAGTATAAAAATTAGTTCATACTCTCTATAAAAATTAGTTCATCTTGTCTAGTTCATCCAAATTATACGGATCAAGAACTAACGGGGATGAATCAAATATTGATGCTTCATATTAACCAAGTATGCGAGATCAAGAACGCTCGGTGGCATACCATCCTTAGAAATGCAGATCAAGAACTAACGGGGGTCGAATTAACTAAAAATAATTGCAGAACAAGTCATTCCAGCATGCAACAAGTAGATCTCGGCACAACATGGGAGAGGGGGGGGGGATAGGAGGGGAGTGGGCACCGCCGGGCAGTGGCGGGTACCCTGCTGGAGCACCATCCGCCATGCTTACCTTCGTCGGCGAGAGCGGTGAAAGTAGTGAGGAGGATTGCGGCCTTGCGCCTGGATGAGGAAGCGACTAGGGAGGAGCAGATGGTACCCTTGTTGGAGGAGAGAAGCAAGTTGTGGAATCGGACGTGGTGGGCTGGAGGAGGGGAGTAACCCTAGCGGGCGGGGCGAGCAAGCGGAGAGACGACGCTTGGGCCGGGCGCGAGCAATCTGGGCCGGCCTTGCACGCGGAGGGCAAGTCTTGAGGCGGATTTTGCCTGCCGGGCTCGCTTCATGAGATGCTCGCGTTTAGCGTTCGTCCAGCCGGCCGGGCCGACATTTGCACACGCTAAGCTTTGGTAGGGCGATGATCTGCAATGAACCAAGCGTCTTGGCGACATATCTGAGTAGGTCGCGAGCCAACCAAATCTGAGGAACCAAACACACCTAAAAGCTCTCCTGTGCTCCGGCCGATCCTCCAGCCCAGGCCCCATGCTCAGTCCTCGGTGAGGCCCAGGGGTCGAACCCCCAACCGGCCACTCGCCTCAAGTGCGAGCCGACCAAGTGAGCTACGCCGACTCCTCAATTCCCTACTTGTTTATAGTGGGGGTTTTGATAGGAATCTCCCGGATGAAATCTAACAAAGAATCGAACAGATACGTGCGAAAGAAAGCATCCGAATTTCTCAAACTTTGGATCCGCGTCGCGATTCGAGCTCCGGGCAAGTCCCCTGTTCTAACAGAGTTACACAAGGGTCGTAAGTTTGCGTTGTGACATGGCAATTTCACGAATGCGGCTGGAATGAGTGCATCGATCATAAATGTTCAACGGTCTTTGCATGCAAGCTATCTTGTGACCTCACCCAAGCAGCAGCGTTGAAGCGGTGGAGTTGATAAGCCGCCAGTTGCACCCGCAACGTTGCCAGTTACGTTCATCGATCGCTGTTCAAACCTCAGACGACACAAGACAACTTGTGCACAACCACTAGAATGATCGATACTCCGTATAGCGCACGCTGGGTACATCGAATCACCGTTTATTTCTACTCCATTTCGTCATTAATTCCTTTCGTCAACAAACGAACGCCGCCACGTACGCGCGCGCGCGCGCCTAGCTTCTCCTATTCGTACCCTCGCTCGCTCACTACGCGTTGACGAACGCCGCGATCCTCTGGAGCAGCTCCCTGGCCTTCTCCAGCGCGGGCTCGAACAGGTAGAATACGTGCCCGACGCCCTCCGACTCGAACAGCTCCACCGCCGGCGGCTCGGGACCCCTCGCCTGTGCTGCCGCCTCCGCGTACGCCCTGCCTCGCCACCGCAGGAAGTCCCCCTCGGCCACGCACACCATCACCTTCCCGCACGCCAGCCTCTCCAGCCCCGGCGCTCCCGGCGCGGTCGGGTTCATCCGGGGGTCGTCCACGCCGTCCGCCGCGCCGGGGCACACGAACTCCCACAGGCCCTTCTGCTCCCCGCCTTCCGCGCGCCCCGCCGCGCCCCGGGGCTCTTCGCCGATGGGCTCCTTGCCCCAGAACCACGGGTGGATCAGGACGATGCCTTTGAGGCGCGCGTCCTTCATGTCCGGGTGCATGGCGAGGTGGTGGCAGATGTTGCCGCCGGCGCTGTCGCCCGCGAGGAAGACGCTGGCAAGGTCGCCGTGCTCGGCGATCCACGGGTCGGCGGCGGAGAGCACCCACTTGAGGGCCGCGATGGAGTCCTCGTACGCGGCTGGGAGCGGGTGCTCAGGAGCGAGGCGGTAGTCGACGGAGACGGCGACTGCGGGGCATTCCGCGGCGAGGTCGTTGAGGCAGCGATGGTACGCGCCGGACGCGGCCGACCCGATCACGAAGCCCCCTCCGTGGAAATAGACGACGACGGGGAGCTTCTTGCCGTCGCCGGCGCCGGCGCCCTGCGGGAGGTAGAGGCGCACGAACGAGAAGGGGAAGAGGGGCACGTCCTTGGACGCGACGCCCGTCGCGGCATCGTGGCCGGGCGGGACGGGCGGCGTGGAGAGGGGCCGCTCGAGCCGGCCGCTCCTGTAGACCAGGAGCAGCGGGGAGAAGTCATGCACGACCTCGTCGCCGGCATTGGCGGCGGCCGTGGCGTTCGACATTGTCGATCTTCGCGCGGTGCAACTTCAACAGCGGACGTGCGCGCGCTCTTGGTCGGATCCGTGGTTTTGGGCGGTGCTATTTGTATCGTAGGGGCTCACAAAAGTTTGCACTGCAGTTGGGTGCGCGTACGCGTGCGCGCATGCATGGGAAATGGCAGCGCAGAGCTTGTGTTGGACTGTTGGTGTGTAGGTGAGTCACGAGCGTTGTCACTTTGTCAGGTTGGGTGGTAGGACACCGGGAGTTTTGTGGTGTGTGGGCGGTGAGCTGCGTTGCGTTTCGTCTCGGTGGATCCAAGATTTTTAAGATGTGTGTTCGAAGTTACAAAAATATTGATCAATATAAAATATAAAGGTTCACGATAACAATAATCGAAGTACAAATTGTCTGTACTAGATACAACATCTCAATTCTCAAAAAATTTAAATAAATTTCAAGCCGGCATGGGAATTGGGTACCTCAATAGTCAATACATGCGCCACAGCTTCTCGGTCTCACCGGGCACCGGCTCGCCACCTTGTCGTCCCCTTCTCCCAGGTCGTCGTCGCCTGTAACATCCCGATTTTCAGACTTTTTTGAAAAAAAATTCAAAATAAAAAGAACAATTTGGTTTTGTCGAAGTTCTAAAACTTAACTTGAGATTTTGGAATTCAAAGTGATTTAAATGACTAAATCAAACTTCAACTAATTCAAAAGTTTGGTTTATTTTTAGTTTGTTGGAGTTCTCTGATGTTAATCTCCTTTCTCTGGTCATAGACATGCTAGCAAAACTGCTCCAAGTTTGATTTTGGTTTTGTTTTCAAATGATTTTATGAAATGGTTTTGGATGTCTATCCAAATGGGAACTTGGGCAGGGAGTCTTGTGATAGGATGGTATCTTTCACCACTTGTTGATGAATGTTATCCAACTATAAAACTGATATTTGGAAAATGAATTTTAGTTATTGTATAACTGCTTTGGAACTTAATACACGTATTTGAAAAGAAACATAGCTTTATGCAAATCAACTATATAGGCCTTCCTTTGAGATATCCTTGCATGCATTTCAATCTGTTACTTGACGGGTGTGACTTGCGAGCACGGTTGTTGTGCTCACTCTGCTTAACATAATAACTAAGCAGGAGAGGATGTCTACGAGGAGCTCGAGGACCAGGACGACTGGGCTGCGCCCTCCAGACGATTGCCAGTGGCGAATCGTGTGGTCTACTCGCTTTTGTCTTCCGCTGTGTTTGTTTTGTTAGCTCTTAAGTCATTCTTGTAATCAACTCTGTTGTTTATTAATAAAGTTGTGTTGATGGTTGTTACCACATTTGTTTACTGTGTGAGATAGCCGCTGATCTTGGGACTAGCTTGGTCATGCACAGAGGATTCGGGGTGATCCCGGGTTCGGTAGCTGCATTTGTGTGCCGGATCACCAGGAGTTAAAACAGTTGATTCTAAAAGAAGCCCATGAATCACCTTACTCTATTCATCCAAGAAGTACCAAGATGTACCAAGATCTAAAGAAAAAGTATTAGTGGGTCAGTATGAAGCGAGAGATTGCTGAGTTCGTCACACACTGTGATGTGTGCCAAAGAGTCAAGGCAGAATACCAAAGACCAGCTGGATTGTTGCAGCCTTTACCAAATCCCGAGTGAAAGTGGGAACAAGTAGGCATGGACTTTATCACTGGATTGCCTAGGACCCAATCGGGATATGATTCCATCTGGGTTGTGATTGACTGTTTAACTAAAGTGGCACACTTCATACCAGTCAAAACCACTTATCAAAGTAGTAAGTTGGTAGACTTATACATGGCTAGGATCGTATGCTTGCATGGAGTGCCCAAAAGGATAGTGTCTGACAGAGGACCGTATTTCACATCTAGATTTTGGAAGAGCTTGCATGAAGCCTTGGGGACCAGACTCAATTTCAGTACAACATATCATCCCCAGACAGATGGACAGACAAAGCGTGTGAACCAGATTCTTGAAGACATGCTTCGAACTTGTGCTATAAACTTTGGGAAGAGTTAGGATCAGAATCTTCCTTATGCAGAATTCTCTTACAACAACAGCTTTCAAGCCAGCTTGCAAGTGTCTCCTTTTGAAGCTTTGTACGGCAGACTGTGTAGAACCCCTCTCCTTTGGGACCAAGTTTGAGAACATCAGTTCTTTGGACCTGAATTGATTAAGGAGGCTAAAAGTAAAGTGAGGCTGATAAGAGAATGCTTAAGAGTGGCTCAATCCCGACAGAAGAGCTATGCTGACAATCGTCGCAGCGACTTGTCCTTTGAGATAGGAGATTTTGTCAATCTCAGAGTAACTCCACTCAGAGGAGTAAGAAGATTTCAGACCAAAGGAAAGCTCGCACCAAGATTTGTTGGACCAGACAAGATTGCAGAAAGAAAAGGCGAAGTTGCCTATCAGCTAGAGCTACCAGCGTCTTTATCTGCAGTTCATGACGTCTTCCATGTATCGCAGCTCAGGAAGTGTCTTCGAGTTCCAACAGAGCAAACACCGCTGGAGAGCATCGACCTTCAAGAAGACATCACCTATGTGGAGCAGCCAATCAAGATTCTGGATGTCGCAGAGCGCGTTACCAGAAGTAGGATCATCCGTTCGTGCAAAGTTCAGTGGAGTAACCACTCAGAGGAAGAAGCCACATGGGAGCGAGAAGAAGATTTGAAAGCAGAGTATCCCCACCTTAATCACCAAAATACTCATTAACTCATAATGACGGGTCTAGATTCTTCAGCAGTGAAGCCTCGTCCGACTGGCGTACCACTCCATATACCCCTCGCACGCCCCGGGGTCGTAGGGAGCATCCTCTTGGATGAGGTCATCGTAGGCGCTGGTCCAAGCCTCAACCCAACAGGACATCTTGTCCAACTAGGAGACCGTGCCACATACTCTCTTCCTAGTGTACTTGTGGATGGCAATACAATTATTTTGTTGGCACGTAACGCATATTGTACGAAAGAAGTAAAGCGTGAACTTACGCATAGACATGCGCCGGCACCCGCGTCCCCCCCCACGGGGCTGGGACCTCCTATTGCAAACCGAACTAGCACATGATCCGCCGCACCTTGTACTCCTCCACGAAGATTTCGTGCACCAAGGCCCTCCGCGTGTACCAATACATGTAGTCTCGTGTGCACAGGCTCAATAGTTTCGGGCGCGCGCGTGTGCACCCTCTCCTAAGTGTACGGTGTCTAGATGACGAGGTCATCCGTCAGCTGATCGAACATCGCAACATACTTCGGGTAGGACCCCTGCGAAGTGATCGGCGTGTAGGTGACATGTGGAATATAACAACAGAAACTTATCACCCGAAATTGTGATTACATTATAAATAATAATAAATGATCATGAAACTAGCCCGTCGGCGGCACCACACCGTGCCCATGGTCGGCCGATCCACGACGTCATCCTCGGCGTACAAGATGACCGTGTACGCTCCAAAGTCCAACTGTGGTTGTCCGATATGGAAGCGCTCGAAGGATCACAGCTGCAGAAGTAGCGGGCATCCAGAGAGGATGGAGCTGTCTTAGGACTGGTGGTGCGCGTCGCACAGTGCGTGGTACATCGCACACAACACGATCGGACCCTAGGCGTAGAGCTGGATCTCGTCCACCGGCCAGTCCACTAGCTCACGTGCGTACCGGACGTAGTGCTTGTCAACGCTGTCACCGTGGGACCCCAGGAACATGACCTAGCCAAATAGCCACAGTAGGTAGGCCTCGAAGTGCCTCCTAATAATGACGTCCTCTGCGTTCTCCGCCATACGCTCAGGTTGCAAGAAGACATGTACATATCAGCAATGTTCACATAAGAATTGATGTGAGAGGACAATAGTTACGAAGACTTACGTAGAACTGGCAGATCCACCTCTATGTCGGCTGTGATGCGAATTTCTTTGAACTCCTTGTGCCGTGCCGCCAGCAGCAAGACATCGTGGAACCTTCTTTGGGAAGTCGTGCGTCCGTGTGGTTTGGGATGTTGTACGCCGCCATAGGGAAGCTAGTGCAGGGCAACCCGGTCAGGAAGGCGACGTTGTGAAGGGTTGGCGTCATCTCCCCGTACGGAATGTGGAATGTGTGCGTCTCTGGCCTCAAGTGGTCAACCAGCGCCGTCGGTATGGCTCGGTCGTATGGAAAACACCTAGATGTACGACCAGGACCACGGTCCTTGTCGTACTCCCACGTCGTCTCCACCATCCTCGCTAGTGGAAGGAGGTCTGCCGCTCTCAACCTGCATTGAAATGATTAAGAACAAACGTGACTGCACGAAAAGTAGTCAGACTACGACTGAGTGCATGAAGGTCGAATCTGCACGACGCCGGAACTTCGATGCAGGTGCGACCTCCATGCCACGATGGGCATCTGCGCAATGCCAACGCCAAGCTCAATCGGCACCTCGCTCTCCGGGGGGAGCATGGTGCTTGATCTTGACTACTGATGATGCATCAATCACCGGGTCAAGCAACTTGTAGTGGTCAGCGTCCGCCATACCTAAAAATTAAGTGTATGCACTGTAAAGACTACAAAACATGTACACAAACCAAAATTCCTACTTTAAAAATACGTTTTGACGTTAACAAAATAATTACCACACAAAAATGTAAACCAAATTTATGCTACTCAGCAATTTAAATAGATTTGTAATAGTGTCTTCCAATTTAGAGGATATTTTTAAATATTTTTCAAGTGCAAATATAAACAATAAACAAAGTTCTTCCTATTTTTCTAGTTTTGTACTTTAAAATTAATTTTCGATATTAATAATATAATTACCACGCACAAATGGAAAGCTAAATAAAGCTGGGATTATTTTTTACATATTTGTAATAGGCGTCTTCCTATTTCTACAGATTTATCCTAAATCGTTCGAGTACTGTAACATTCATAACATGTGTACAACGAGCTCCACTACACATCTCAAATAATGTAGTACATAGTTTGACTACAATTATCTAATCTACTAAATTCTACTGAATTCTATGCCGTTATTCTACTGAATTCTATGTACTCAATTCTACATAATTCTACTCGCTATTCTACATAATTCTACCCGCTACAGCTCAAATGATGTACTCAATTCTACATAATTTGACATAATGTATAAAGTTGCAAACAAAAAAAAATACCTGCAAGATGGCCGATCAGATCTGATGCTCTGTCAATCTCTTTCCTCCGCGACGAACTAGTAGAGCTTCGCTACCTTTCTTCTCTCCCTCTCCTCCTCTCTTCTGTTTTTTTTTTGGAATTAAAATGAGTTCTAGAGTGATTTCCCGGGATTTTTATACATTGGATCCTGTCGCCAATTCAACTGACGACAGAGAGCTGTCGCCAGTTCAACTGGCGAACTAGCGACAGCAATTTTTGTAATTTTTTTGGATGGCTATTTATTTTTCCCTGTCGCCAGTTCAGGATGGCATATCCTGTGCACATGCCCACATCTGTGGACATGTGCACATGGCCAATCCTGGCCGTTGAAGCAAGATCCGATGGCCACGATTCACCCCGCAGCGACCACTTGGTTCTTTGCAAAAACGCCGACGTCGTTCTTCCTCCGCGAGAACCCCCCCGTCTCCCCCACCCATTCTCCTCCAGGCGAGCTAGGGTTGGGGGTGCTCCCGCGCCGAGGACTCCGCCGTCCTCCAGAGCTCCTGCACCGTCGGCGACTGCGACAACGAGCTATCTTGGCGGCGGTGCTCTGAAACCTTTGGAAATTCATCGGACGGCGACTCAGCGCACCCATAAGGTTAGCTCGTGGAGGTGGGAGGCGATCTTGGGGTGAGGGGCTGTGGCTCTGCCGCCTTCCTCTCTGCCGAGCGCCCACCAGGAGACTCCGCCGCCTCGAGCTCTGCGCTGGTTGGCAGCTGCGACAACAGCTGTCGTGTGGGTGTGTGCGGCGACCTTTGTGTGCCCGCTCGATGTAATCAAGGCGAGGTTCCAAGTGCACGACTGGCCCAAGCTTGCCTCGGGAACAATCGGAGGTGAGCATTTCTTCAGAGGAATTCTTGAGAATTTTGCTTCAATTTGTTGCTCTAATGTTACAACACTACAAGAATCTGTTGGGGACTCGCGGTCCTCGCGCCTCCGCGTCGCTCCCACTAGGGCTCCCCTCCCCCAAATCGAGTCTAGGGTTAGGCCCTGTGCTCCCCCGCGCGTTGCTGCACCATGGAGAAGAAGAAGGATCGCACGGAGGCGTCTGATATTTTGCTTGGAATTAACTGTGCTGCACCTTTCTCTCTCTGCAGGAGTAAGCATGAAACATGTTCATTTATATCCCCATTTTTTACTGAATGCAATTAGATTATTACATGCGGTTTCAATGGATATATAAGTTTCTTCTGACAAATTTGACATGTTTCCTTTAATTTTGCTAGGCTATGAGAGTATGAGCGAAGGAGGAGAACTTTGTCAAAAGCTTGACTTTGTGATTGCGAGATGTGGTATACTTCTATTCATCTTTTGATAGTGCCTTTATTATCAGCGAGGCTTTGCCTTTGATTCTGTAATACTAGGAATTAGTTTGTTTTGGAGAGTTGTGGCTTCATTGTTCCTTCAGAAATTATGACAAATAATGCGATTGCAGATGTGGTATACTTCTATTCATCTTTTGGATATTGTCAAAATATCCTTTTTCAGATTGACTATCAAATCTGTCTGATGTTAAATGACGCATTTTTTTATCAGTTTTGTTGATTCCTCTGTTGTGAGAGTTTTAATCTGGAGTTCCCAATACTTTCCAGGTCATGGCAATAGTTGCAGACTTCATGCTTGTTTGGCTTCCTGCTCCAACTGTTAAGGTTCCAGCACCAGGATGAAAATGCTCCAGTGGCATGATTTCATCACGAGTGTTGGCAGACATGAAGGCCCAAGGGGACAACAAATCATGTAGTGCCATACTGCCATTATTTGTCAAGGAGGAGACGACCATTGAATGGAGCAACTTGACGACCATTGAATCATGCTACATTTTCAATACAAAAGCATGATTGATTGAAAATGTATCTGATTGTGTATGAGTGAATGGAAGCATGGGGTGAACTTCTGTATGAGTGAACTTCTCATATTGATTCTGTATGAGTGAACTTAATTCTGTATGAGTGAACTTCTCATATTGAAAATGTATCTGATTGTATGAGTGAACTTCTCATATTCTGAGTGTATTGAAGTTTCCCAAAACTTGATACTGTAGATTGGTATTGTCAATGAACTGAGTGAATCGAACAATGGACACTCAGTGTATCAATGAACCTGATATTGTAGCTTGGTATTGTTAATGAACTGAGTGAACCGAACAATGGACACTACACATCAATGAACCTGATATTGTAGCTTGGTATTGTCAATGAACTGAGTTAACTGGACAATGAATATTCAGTGTATCAATGAACCTGATACTATAGCCTGGGCACTCACTGCTATCCATACAACAGAATTGCAAGACTACAGAAAACAGAATTTTCACACCCATTAATTGACTTGGAAGGAGTACTGCCTGAAAAATTGGTTGCATTTGTCGTGTGGGCTAGACTGATTGATTCAAACAACTCTTTGGTCACTGCCCTCGCTTCATAGAAGGAGAACTTATATCTGTATGAGATATTTGCTTTGAGAGGCATTGGATAGTTGCTTTCATTTCTTTGCTAATTCTTGAATTCGATTGCATTGTACCGTTGGATAATTGTGTCATTGTAAAATGAATACTCGAAATCGGTAAGAAGCTCACATACATGGATTCAATTTTGAAAAAATTTGGAAAAACGTGAAACAAAAGACAAATGCGATTAGAAGACAAGAAATTGTACAAATTGACAAAAATGATTTTCTGAATAAACTATAGTTAGATATTATTAGGAAAAGGTCCACTAAAAATAGTAGTACAATTTATAATTTTATCACTATGGCACACTACAACCAACAGAGAGATTGAGGTATGTTAAAATGAGAAGAGTACAAAGTCAAAGCATTTTCAACAAGCTAATGTAATAACAACAAACACACAAACAAAATATTCCATGCATTTTATGCCAAGAGAGATTTATGTATCACTCTGATCACAAAATAAACAGGCCATCTTTCTCCAGAATTTTGGACAAAATCATGTAAGAAAATTCTTTACAGTTGCATCACAAGCATTGAGTTTCGAATGGTTTTGAATGCATGCCATCAGAAAATGAAACACACTACCATCAGAAAATCTACTGAGTCTGAAACCAATTATCTCCTTCTCCAGAAAATCTTGATGTATACAGTATCAAGTATCATGAAGCCATGCAGCTCATTCAAGAATACAAGTGCCATAATTTCAAGTATCATGAAACCATGCAGCTCATTCATGAAACCATGAAAAGCTCAGCTAAAAAAGGGACATCAATCTCTTCGTATTCAAGCAAGAGATAATCTAATACCATATCCCTATCTCTACTCCTCCCTGTACATCTCTCTGCCCCACATTCCCATAATACATCTTCAACATTCTGTCCAGATTGTTTTTGATTCCCAGAATACATCTTGTATGACGAGCAAACAATCACCTCACACCAGAACAAGTCTTCTCGAACGAGGATCATGTAGCATAAGATTGCATACTGACATTGCTAACAGGAAACTGACATTGCTAACAAGAAACTGATTGCATACATCAATAAAACATGACATTGAGGCCCTTGCTTCCATTCACATCCATACAACAAAATCTTAGTTCATATATTTCTGAAAGGAAAAAGTCCGGTTTACTCCCTCGAACTATCAGAAAAGTCTGGTTTACCCCTTGAACTACAAAACCGGTTATTTTACCCCCTAAATTTATGAAAACCAGATAATACACCCCCCGGGCTGGTTTGAATAGGTGGTTTTATATGATCAACACATCTGAGCCGTCCGTTCATGCTTTGAGATGTGTGCAACACTAAATACAAGTGCAAATAATGATACAAATACATAATACATACATCCTTCATCCATACCATACATCCATCATCCTCTCTCTCTCTCTCTCTCTCTCTCTCTCTCTCTCTCTCTCTCTCTCTCCAGATTAGGTTCGTGCCCCATGCTTCGGCCGCCTCCTCTGGTGCCGCCGCCTCCTAGTCTTGCTCCCTCCCTCTCTGGCCTGCCTCCTCCAGTGCCGCCGCCGCCGCCAACCAGCTTTGTAACCTATGCTCAGCCGCCCATGACTTACCGCCATCACCGCATGGCGGTTGATTTGGGACGAGTGCGCCGTAGTCTCTGAATCGAAGAGCGCGGCACTCGTCGGCCGCCGTGGCGGCGGAGGTCGTGGAGAGAACGCGACAGCCGGGGCGGTCTCCCATCACATGCGGAGTTCATGCAGCAACGCCACCGCCCGCTCTCGTTAGCGCCGTCCTCGAGAGAACGCCAGCCAACCCGTCACAGGGAGCCCGCAACGCGAGCGATCCCCGCCTCCTGCTCCCTCCCATTGCCGAGGAGCCCCCGCCGTAGCTCCTCCTCCTCCGCTCCGCCGCCATCATCGGGCCGCCTCGGTAGCTCCGTGCCCGACCACCGTCCGGCTTCCCAGCGCCTCCGTGAGGCCGTGCGTCGTCGCCTCCCTCCTCCTTGCGTCGCCGCCGCCTTGCCGCATGAACCCATCTTCCGCCGCCGCCTACCTTAGCCCTGCCGCCGTCTTTGGTGCCTCGTTACCACGCCACCGCCACCGTGCCATCATTTCATGCCCGACCCCCATTTGACCACTCACTGCCTCCGCCGCCTCGCTCATGCGTGTATGCCATCTCCATCTGCTTTGCTCGCCCTCTGCCTCCCCTCTCTCTTGGCCGGGTGAAAAAGAGGAAGGGAATGTATTGTTTTGCTTTAGGGCCCACCGCCATTGGCTTAAATATTGTATTGTACATGTGTACATTGCTTGTCGTCCATAATTCCTTTAGTATTGTATTGTACATGTATGCGTTGCTTTGGGGCCCACTTTGCCATTGGCTTAAATATTGTATTGTACATGTATGCGTTACAAAACCACCTATTCAAACCACTTGGGGGTGTATTGTCGGTTTTAAGTAAATTTAGGGGTAAAATAACCGGTTTTGTAGTTCAGGGGGTAAACCAAACTTTTCTGATAGTTCGAGGGAGTAAACCGGACTTTTTCCATTTCTCTGAAATTAAAAGAAAAACAAAGCTTCAATATGACAACAGAACAAGCTACAATCTGACACTAGTCAAATTCAATTTGACACAACATAATCCATTCCCATCTATTACCATGTTGTACAACAAGTGAAAATGGAAGTGTTAAACTAAAATTTTACAATTGTTAAACTCAAAAATTCTAAATGGCACCAGACAGCAAGAATTCAATCCCCATTCAACCTTTTGTCTACAAGATGGTGCTAGGCTGCTGCGAGAATTCACCGAGTAGTTACAAATTGAGAATAATATCGGGTTCATGGAAGAACCAATACAAGCGATCAACACCTCAGCGAGTACATGTCTTGGTTCACAAACACACAATATATCTGTTGCGAGAATTAGCGAGTTTAATCTTGCACAAATAGCTATTACACCTTGAGTCTTCATGGGCTCTGTATTGGCGGTGGTCTTCCTCGCCAATATATATCTGGTGAGTAACAACATGCTTCGACCGGAGTAGTTGTGAGCGACCTCATAATCTGAGGTTCTTGTGGTCGGCGACTCCTCGACTTGGAGAGGAGCACCTTGTGAGCCGCCGCTAGAGCGAGAACACATCCGGCACGATATATCGACTAAGTGGTCATACAAGGCATGTACAATCGACAAATCAGTGCAGATTCCCAATTGCGATTTAGTACCGAGCGTACCGGTGATGCATTGAAAATGCAACCTCGGCACCGGCTTCACTTTGCATCGGTCGAGGAGCTCTGGGTGTTCAACACTAGAAATCTTGAGCCAATGGTCTCCGCGGTACATTTTGTAGTTCATGGATGGAAGCAAGAACTCAGTAGAACAAGTAGAACTTCGTGGTTCTGACAATGATGTTAAAAGTGGTGACGGAAGATGAGGAAAGCGAAGAGACATACTGCATTTGTTGGTACATCGGAGAATAGGACTAGGGACACGCCAAGTCCACCGACCACCGAGCTCTTCATGCCACTCGGCCGGCGATGAGGCGAGGGTTTCTTCTTAGTCGGCGGGTGGCGGTGGCGGCCGCATGAACCCTATTCTTCTTGAGTTAGCGGCGTCGCCCTTGTGGAAAAGCGAGGCCGGGTGTCATGTTGATGGCTGAGGCGGACAGGCGGTCTGAGGCACCAGGCGGCGTAAGGGCGAGGACTCCTTGAGGCGTAAGCGGCGGCGACGGGGCGAGCTCAGGGCTCAGTGTGCGGCGCAGGGTCGGCGATGGGTAGGCCGACAGTAAGCAGCAGCAAGACTTCTCGGCTTCAGCTAGCTAATGGCGGTCTGAGGAGGATAAGCGGCCACAAGACAAGTGCCTTTCGGGTTGGAAGTAAGCGGCGGTGAGGAGGCGGCGCAGAGCCAACAAAACCCTAACACGGAGGAGGGGCAGCAGGAATGGTGAGAAGGCGGGGGTTTCGCAAAGATAAATAGCACGGGAGGAGGTGGGATCTTGGCTCGTCGATCTCGGCCGTGAGTTATGTTTTGGACGGTTGGGATTGCCCATGTGCATATGTGCACACATAAGGCTATGTGCAGGAGATATGCTGCCCCAGTTCAGCTGGCGAACTGATGACTACTATTTTTGTATTTTTTTTGGCGGGCTATTTATTTTTGTAATTATATTTTAAATTAATAATTTTTTTTAAAAAAAATCACGGGAATTCGCGACAGCCCATTTGCGCGGCAGAAGACTTCCTGAAGGCCGCGTGCGGCATCTAGGCGCTCCCTGGCTGTGTTACCCAAAAGCGCCTCGTTTCTTCTCTCTGAAAAGCCATTTATGAAATAATTTTGAAATGGGCCAGCACAGCCAAGCCCAAATTTCACCTTCACATGGTTTTTGGGCCTTGCGCTCTGTTTGAGTTGCGTCATCTGTTCCAGACTTCCAGCTATTAATGGCCGCCAGCGGCCGGCCGTGCAGTGCGAAAACCATAGACGAAGTGCGAAAGAGACATCAAATTCCTTCCTGCATGGGGTTGGAACAGAACCACTGAAAGCTAGCTGATGGATCGAGACAGGTGAGAGGAATCTGAAGGCCACGTTGGAAAACCTGCATTCTTTCCACGGCGCTGACAATGGCGCATCTAGAAGCAACTGAATTCCATCTGCTTCGAGAAACTCTGACGGATTTCCATCGCAATCAAACCGCCGGCTCTGCGGCGGCCGGCGTGCAGATGACGAGCCTGCAAACGCATGTGTAGATGATCATTACCAGATAGGTTATCCGTCTCCTTTGTGATCAGATGGTTTGAAAAATTAATGGCTCTTAACTGCTGATGGGCGGATGTCTGTGAAGTAGACGTGTTCATCTCGATGTACTTTCAAACTGGATATGCATCCATTGACTTGACACATACATTCTTGACCTGCAATTCGCTTCTTCACGTCACATGACACGTACTTGACCCGCAATTTGCGAAGCGAAATACGCAACAGAGATCGAGTCCCTTTCTTTGTAGCTAACTAGAGAGAAATAAATTAATTACCAGAACGTAGCTATCTCATCCACATCTTCGATTTCTTGCACCGGCATCCGGCAAGACAACAAGGGCTCTTTATCAACGCACTGTGGAGACATGGCACCACTACTACATGGTTACATGCATATGCAGGCGATTCCAGCGACATGCATACAAATGCGCGATGGCGACACAAGGCTCAACCCGGGAGAAAGGCAGAGCACTCATGGAGCCATGGTGTCCCAAAAGCGCCACAGCTTCGGGGGAAAACCTGCTCCTGTTCCCATGCCCCCCGAGTCCCCACCAGCGCCCCAAGATCACGGCCGTTTCTCTCTCTCACGGGACCCCTCTCCTCTCCTCCCCCTTTCCCGTCCTAGCTAGGATAACACGCGTGGACAGGAGCTAACAATTAGCATCCCATGCTTCTCCTCTCCAATCACGAGCAGCTAGGCGGCTAGTAGCAACTTTGATTTTGTCGGGGTTGGCAGCCTGTGTCTGTCCTCTTGGCCCGCCAATTGACTGTCTGAAATCTGAATCCATTTTTTTGTCTCGTATGTTTTAAGGATCTGTCTACCCATCATTCGACTATTTTTGGGATTAAAATCATTCAGATTTCTTAGTCGTTAGCTTGAGATCAAATGCTATCCCTCCCCCAACTTCCCTCCAGCTGCTCTCGTCTCCTCCCTTCTTCTGCCACCAAGATCTTGTTGCCACCCAGCCTTGCCCACATTTCCCACCCAGCCTTCTTTGCTTCATGGCGGGCCTCCTCTCTCCTGCCTCACATGATAGCCTTCTTCCGTCTCCGTGACTTCCATGGGATCGACCATCGCCACCCCGCCTCCTAATTTCTTCGCCTTGACCTCGTCCTACTTTGCCTCACATTGCCTTCTTTTTCCTCTCCGTGACTCTGGCCGTCGGATCTGCCATCGCCGCCCCGCCTCCTAACTTCTAGTTGATTCTGTGCTCACATGAGCCTCCACCACCCACCCTCCTCGACTGCGTGGCATTGCGCCACCAGCCTCCTTTTTGCCATCGCCGCCCATGCCAGGTCTCTCTGTCGCCTCACTCCTCTATAGTGAGCCGGTGAACCCAAAACCTAACCTGGTGAACCCTAGCCCTAATCCGGCACAGATTGCTTGCCCCCATGCATGGCCGGAGAAAACGACGTTGCTTGGTAGAAACACGAATCTCCATGCAAGGCATCAATGGTTAAAAATTCGACTGTTTTACCTCAAAAAAACATTCGACTGTTTTTTAGCAATTCCGATGTTTTAATACTTTAGTTACATGTTGATGTGCCAATTGTGTTACAAGCTGAGCTGATTCGTTCGTTCGTTCTTTCCCCCCAAGCTGCTTTCGGTTTCACAGTCTATCACCAGTGGATGCATTCCTTCTTCGATGGGTGACTTTCTATTAGAGGGAAAATTTTGCTCATACCACTGGAAAGGTGTGTCATATCGGTTCAGCCCCTGCAAATTGGGTCGTATCATTTTTGCCACTCAAAGTTTGCATCCACTTCGTTTTTGCTACTACTGTCAGTGCATGTTAGTTTTGACTGTTAAATTGTGTGTAAAAATACTTATTTACCTCTCTGCCTATTTATCGTCATCATTATCCTTATCCCTATCCCTCTTCTCTCTCTCTCCCCATCTCTCTTCACCTGTCTCCTCCTCTCCTTTCCACCCCCTCATGCACAGCCTTGCTTGCGACATCTCGGCTTAGCCTCAGTAGTGCCACCTCTGCCACCACCCTGCCTCCTCTCCTTGCGGCCTCTGCGTCGCCATGCCACCGCTCTGTCTCGGCCTCGGCTCTGGCCGTGCCACCTCTGTCGCGCCCCATGCTTCCTTCTCTCCACCCGCCCGTCTGCGGCGCCCGCTCTCCGGCGCGCCCCACCGTTCCTCATAGCTCTCCTCCGACCCGCGACCCTCACTCCGTGCGCCCTTCTTCCGGTCCGTGCCCTCCTTGCTGCAGCTCGCATCCTCCTCGGCGACTGCGCCCTCCTCGTGATCGTGACCAAGCTTAGATATCTACGATGGCGGCTTGGGCGGCGTCTTGGTGTTAGCGAGGGTGGTAAAAGCGGCAATGCGCGGCAAGTAATGTGTGCTCGGTGAGACGCCATAACGATTGCACCGAAGAGCGGACCACGATGGCGACGTGTTTTAGGCGGTGATGCGGCAACGGTTTTGAGCGCGCGGCCAGGTGCGACGGCGTGCTGGCCGACAAGATGTGGTGGGGCCTGCGGCGTGCTTGGCTAGTGCAACTTGCGGTCAGTCTCGCTCGCGCTAGCCCTCTTCCCAGCGTTGGCGCTGTGTGGCGCGCTCCTCGGCGCTATCCTCTGCTCCGCCTCATTTGTGTCATCTCTGCAAAAATGAGTGACTGGCAGTGGGGCCCACAGGCTGATAGGCGTATTGAACGTCTTTTTGGAAAGAAAAAAACTGACAAAGAAATAGCGGTCAAACCATCTATTGTAACGGTCAAACTAACTTTAACTGACGGTAATGGCAAAAACGAAATAAACGCAAAATTTAAGTGGCAAAAATGATATAATCCAATTTACGGGGACAGAACTAATACAACACACATCTCCTGTGACACCCGCAAAATTTCCCCTTTATTAGATTGCTAGGTCAAGAAGCCAACCTGCAGCTGGTGTGGACCTTCTACCACTCTACCAGTGCCACAACAAAATTAAGAAGCACTGTAGTAGCTTTGGTGGAGAGTTGGGATTTGGGAAGCCTTCTTTTTCTTTGACGACAGGTGGTGCGACTTGCGAGTCTTGTACGCGGCTTCAGTCTCCGGGTGATCGGGTGATGCTTGATGTTTTTGGCTGGCAACCAGACACTACGCTACAAAAACTTCAACCTCTATAGACTCGGTCCATGAAAACAGTGACGGGAGCAAGTTACTACGTAGGAAACAACTTGCAGAGTAGCACAAGCCTTTTGGTACTTCAATTAATCCCACTGCTCGTATCTTTTTCCCTGGGTTCTTCAGGGAAAGGAAGTTGCGTATCAACACGGGTCTAGAGAAGCAGGAGCACCAGTAATTCTAGTTGCGATGACACGACAATTCCCCTTCCTGCGTTGCCGTCTTTCTTTCTTCAGCAACGGCGCGGACGGACGTGACGTGACCATTCCCTACTGCAAATCTCTTGCTGATGGCTGCGATTGGGATCGCAACGTCTCGACCAATTAATCTCGTTCTTTAAAGGTTGGAGTGTGCAGCAAGGTAGAGTAGTATCCGTCTCCATCCTGGTCAAGTCTTTGCGTTTTGTCCGTGGTCTGACTCGCGCACGCGCGTCAACCAAAAGGGAATAAAAAAACAGATTTGCTATTTTACATGCGTGAAATTTTCTGAACCTTCAGTCGATGTTGTGGCTAGAGGTGGGAGTCGGCCGGGCCCTTCCGTGCCGCTTAGGAGTCCGATCGGCTCGGTCTGATCTAAGCGTGATTCAAACCGCCGCGTGGCGGGTTAAATTTGAGCTTTGTGAAGGCGGCATGATGGCGACGCAGCCTGACCGATGTGGCGTCTTGCGTGTTGGGCGGTCGGCATGCCTTGAGGAGAGAAGAGTAGGGAGGAGGTGAGTGGGCATTGCCATCTTGCGAGAGGACCGAGGCGGCCGGGAGGCCGGCCGGTCTTGGCGTAAAGGCAGCGAGCTCGCGAGACCGGAAGCAGGCGGTCAGCGATCCCTGACGAAGCTCTAGCCTCTGGCGTTCTTGCCGGGCGGGCGCGTTCTTGGAGCCTCCGTACAGTAGCTGCCCTCTTGCCTTCCGCCATGGCCGTCTTCGTCCGCCTCCTCGGGACCTCGGCTTCCTTCCTTGGCGGCAGCCTCGCCTCCCCCATCCCACCCAGCAGCCTCCTCCGCCTCGGCTCCCGCTGACCAGTAGATGGGGAACCACCGCCTCCTCCGCCGCGCCGCTCTGCCTCGGCTCCGCCCCCCTCACTCCGTCGATAGGGAACCTTGCCGGACTCGAGCCGATCTGAGAACCACGCCCTCTCCCGCCGCCTCGGGCTGCCATGGGACCGGGCCATGGGGAAGGCCACACGCCTTGCAGACCGCATGAGTGGCACAACCTGCTCTGCGGGCGGGGCGGAGCGGCGAGGCGGCGAAGAGGCCGAGGCGGCGGCGAGCCGGGCAGTGGCGGCAGCCGGGCGCCAGGGCGAGGCGTGGGCACACGCCCAAGGGATAAGGCGCTCGGTGGAGCTCTGCCACTGGGCCAGGAAGATTGAGGAAGGAAGAGAATGATGAGATTGGGGAAGGATTGAAGGAAGTGGGATTGTGGGGTGGGTGGGGAATGGGATTGATCTTCGTCTCTAGGGCGTACTCTCCGTCGATGTCACCTGCCCGCCTTGCCCTACTCCTCGGCGGAGACCCTCGCTGTCGTCTTTGCCCTCGACAGTGAAACAAAGTGCTGTATTGAGGCGTGGCCTTCGATGATGAGACTGCCTCTACCTACCAGGAGGCTCTGGATTCCTACAAGGATCGACTGATCGCCTACACTCAGTGGTACAATGATGATGCTAGAGTACTCTTGTCTTCATCGCCCGATATCGACCTCGGTTTTCTTCTGAGGTTGTGGGACTCCCTTCGGCTTTCGAGATGTAGAATCACCTTCGTCGGCTATGATCCTCTAGTGATGCCACAATACTGTCAGGTGGTCCGCTAGAAGCACTCTCTTCAGCGAGGAGATGCTAGTTGACACTTTTCGCTCGAGCTCTGCATCTGGCGTCGGTGGACTCTCTCCTTGCTTCTTGGTTGTCGCTCTGTCCGTGTTGCTGGTATGCGTCTTGACCTAGAGTTTAGTGGTCTCTGAGTTCCTACTACGCCTTTGTCTGGTCGAGCAAAGGCGTGGCTAGCTCCTTACACGCTACCCTCGTGTCACTCTCTGGAGGTATTCTGAGAGATCTGGCCTGAAGAGACTTCGTCGAGTGGTCTTTGATGCGATGCCACTCCCTCTGTGCTTTCATGGCTCGTCCACTGCTACTTGCCTCCTCCGATGGGCGCCCACAGTGGTGGTGGGCGCCCTCCGTCAGGAGGTGGCCGTCCTCATTTGCTCTCTTGCGACAAGGTTGACCACATTGAGTCGGTGCTATAAGAAAAGCGGCATCTTTCACATTTGTTCTTCTCGCTTGCTGGTGCTTCTATCGGCGTCTGCATCGACTCCTTGATAGTTTCTCTCGCCGAGTAGGAGATAGCGGAACCGGCGCTGCTTGCAGCCGGGTTCTCCTCGATAGGTTCGCGAGTTCATTCTTGACTCTTGAACGGCGAGAAACCACTACGGTCGGTACCTCTCAAGTGGATTCTTGATTCTGGAGCATCTTTTCACATGACTCCTGATCCTTCCACTCTGTCTTTCATTACACCTCTTGATTCTCTTGTCAGTATTCTTATTGCTGATGGTACATCTCTTTCTGTCTCTGGTCGATGATCTCTTAGCAACTCATCTTTTCATGTTTCTTCTGTTGCTCATGTTCCTCGTCTTACCATGCAGCTTCTTTCTGCTGGGCAGATTACTGACCTTGGTTATCGGGTCATTCTCGACTCTGACTCTTGTTGTGTTCAAGACCGCCACATGGGAGCTCTGGTTAGTTCTGGCCCTCGGCGCCTTAACTCACAGCACCTCTGGGAGCTTGACTGGCTTCACCTTCCTTCTGCTGCCCCCGTCGCCGCCAGTCTCTCCGCTTTTGGTACTCCGTCTACCAGCTCTTTCCAGCAGTGGCATCACCGTCTTGGCCATCTGTGTGGATCTCGTCTGTCGTCCTTGGTTAAGTAAATCGTCTTTTGGGGTCTGTCTCGAGGCGTGTCTTTAGATGTCGGGGTAAGTTAGGTAAGATTGACTTCCTTATCCTCATAGTGAGTCGTGTCTCAGCGTCCTTTTGATCTTGTTCATTCAGATGTTTGGGGTCTGGCTCCCTTCGTTTCGAAAGGGGGTCATCGATATTATATTATATTTATAGATGATTTCTCTCACCATACTTAGATATATTTCATGTCTTCTCGTAGTGAGGCCTTGTCTATCTATAAACAATTTGCCACTATGGTTCACATACAGTTCTCCACTCCTATTTGTGTCTTTTGTCTTGACTCTCTTGGTGAGTACCTCTCTCGTTACTGCTGCGGCTTCCTTTGGCGAGGGCACTCTCCTTCGATTCTCTTGTCCTGGTGCTCATGCTCATAATGGTGTAGCTGAGCGCAAGCATCATCACCTCCTTGAGACGGCTCGTGCACAGATGATTGCCACCTCTATTCCACCTCGCTTTTGGGCGAAATTTTTTTTCACTACCACCTATCTCGTCAACATCGACCTCTTACGCTCTTGAGTGCGATCCTGTTGGCGTCTTTATGGTATTCTTCGACTATTTTGCCCTTAAATGCATTTTGGTACGTGTTTGCTCGTTCTCCTCGCCCCTCGAAACGCACCAAATGGCCCTTTCGATCTGATGAGTGTGTCTTTCTAGGATCTGATCTGCGAGAACAAAGGGCTATCGATCTTGGCATCTGTTGGTCGACGGATGCGGATTTCTCGGGATGTGACTTTTGACGAGTCTCGTCCCTTCTACTCACGTCCTGCCTCTCCTTCGGCTTCCTCTGTGGAGTCTCTATCCTTTTTCACCTTTCCAGATACACCTCTATCTGTCTTGCCCTTGTCCACCCATCCCACTGAGTCTCCACATATTCCTCCTGTGGCCTCTCCACCGTTGTCGCCACCTGCTTCGTCTCCTGCGGCTCCTCAGACTGCCCCCACTACACTCGTCTACACTCGTCGACCTCGTATTGAGGATCTTCTAGATGAGCCATCTTCTCCTGATGTTCTATCTTCTTCTGATGCTCTATCTTCCCCTAATGGGTCATCTTCTCCTCGCTACGCTCTCCGCGATCGCCAGTCGATTCGGCCCCCTGCCTGTTTTGCCTTTCTTTGGCGCAGACTACTCGTGAGCTTTGTCTCCTACCGGGATCTTTGTTACTCACCTGAGTGGCGGCATGCCATGGCAGAGAGATTCTGCCCTCAAGTGTCTTGTCTTGGGGATCTTGTTCCCTTTAGTCTCGCTCTTATCCCATCATGTGTAAGTGGGTCTATAAGATTAAGACTTCGCTCGATGGCTCTCTTAAGCGCTATAAAGGCGGCGTCTTGTTGCTTCGTGGCTTCGGCGGGAGCATGGTCGTGACTTCTGACGAGACTTTTGCTCTGTGGCCTACATGACCCTTGTCCGCTCTTCTTTCGGTGGCATCATTGCGGCAGTGCATTTCTCGGCTTGATGTCAATAATGCCTTTCTTAATGGCGAGATTCGTGAGGAGGTTTACATGCATCCGCTACAGGTATTACATTCTGAGGGTATGAGTGCATCGCCGCCGTCGCTCTCTCTATGGCCTTAAACAAGCCCCTCGTGCTTGGTTTGGCGCTTCTCCTCTGTGGTCACCGCTGCTGGTTTTTCAGCTAGTGATCATGATCTTGTGCTCTTTGTCCACACTTCATCTCGTGGTTGGACTCTTCTTCTTCTGTATGGTGATGATATGATCATTACAGGAGATGATTCTGAGTACATTGCCTTTGTCAAGACTCGTCTTAGTGAGCAGTTCGTTATGTCGGATCTTGGTCCTCTTCGTTACTTCCTTGGGATTGAGGTTACTTTCACTATAGATGGTTTCTTTATGTCCCAAGAGAAGTGTATTCATGATCTTCTTGATCGCGCCTCTCTCACTGATCAGCGTACTGTTGAGACTCCCATGGAGCTCAATGTTCACCTCCGACTCTCGATTGCGAGCCTCTTTTTGATCGACTACGCTTCTCGTCATCTTATTAAGTCTTGTCTACCTTACTATTACTCGTCTCGGATATCACTTATCCGTTCATATTCTAGTCGATTCGTTTTAGCTCCCTCTCGGGTCCTTCTGACCACCTTCTTGAGTTCTGCGATACCTTCGTGGGACTATCTCTCGCCGTCTTTTCTTTCCACGCTCCAACTTCGTTCTGACTTGAGCTTATTGAATGCTACTTGGGCGGCGATCCCTTTGATCGCGGTCTATCTCTTCTTCTTGTGTTTTTCTTGGTAGTTCTCTCATTGCACGGAAGGCGAAAAGCAGACTACGATGTCCCGATTAGAGCGAGAGGTGAGTTGCGAGCTATAGCTCTCTTAATGACTATTACTTGGCTACGGTGGTTACTTGAGAATTTTGGTGTTTACGTCACTACACCAACTCCTCTCTTGTCGAAAGATCTGGTGCTTCTCAGTGTGCAGTGATCTGTGAAGCATGAGCTACACCAAGCATATTGGTGTTGATGCTTCCTTCATGAGGTCTTGTGTGCATGATCGGTGATTGCTCTTTAGTGCGTGCCTTGAGCTTGGATAGCGGATTTCTTCACAAAGGCCCAAACTCGAGCACAACACGGCTTCTACCTCTCCAACCTCGGTGTTGTTGATCCACCATGAGTTTGAGGGGTGTTAGAGATATATGTATAGTGTGTTATTCTCCATTGTTATGAGAGATTATTTGCATAGTCACCATCTGTACTTTGTGTATATATATTGGCCTTTGATCCTCTGGAAAATACAAGTTGCTATTCTAACACACACACTACAGGCGGGCTCTTTCTTAGGAGTGCACAGTGCACTCGGCAAAAGCGACTTTACTTTCGGCAAAGCCTTTCTGAAGTCTGCAGCTCGGCAAAAGCCTCCGTCGAATCTCCTTCCGGTAAAAGGTGCTTTGCTGTAGAGTGCCAAATTCGGGCACTTTCGGCAAAGGCTTCTTAGAAGTCTTGTCTTGAGCACTCGGCAAAAGATTTGACACCGTCGACCCTAATTTTTTAATTTTTTTAAATTTTCTTTCTTAGAGTCTGATGGTCATTCACTTTCGACAAAAGCATGTTTTTTTTTTTTTAAATTTTCTTTGCGAGTGCAATGGTCATTGCACTCGGCAAAACTCATCTCTAAAATTGAACCGAAAAAACCCAAAAAAATAGCAATTTTTTTTTTAAATCGAGGAGGCCCAGCATTGCCTTGCCGAATCTCCGCGTCATGCGTCATAAGTCGCGGCATTTTTCGCACAAAATTCGCGTGCTCTGTGACGGCGGGATCGAACCCATGACCTCTCCCTCGTCGTAACCCCTCTACCACTGCACCACACCATCACTTGTGTCTATATTCCTTTCGGTTCCCAAAATATTATACAAAACCGAGTGTAAATTGCTTGTTTGAGGCCCTAAACGAATTCAAATCAAAAAGTTGTCAACTACAAAGTTTCATAACTTTTCGAGATCTACAATTTTTATTTAGGAGTTTCTCCATCCGAGGTCGTTTACAAAATTTGAATTTCAAATTTAAGAAATTCAAGCGTAGTTTTGCATGAAAAGATGATTTCAAATCAAAAAGTTATTAACTAAAAGTTTCATAACTTTTCGAGATCTACAATTTTATTTTGGTTGTTTTTCCATCCGAGGTCGTTTGAAAAATTCGAATTTTAAAATTTTCAAATTCAAGCGCAGTTTTCCTTAACAAAACAATTCAAATGAAAAAGTTGCCAACTACAAAATTCTATAACTTCTCAAGATCTACAAAGTTTATTTTGGTTGTTTGATCATTTGTTCATCGAAATGGTGATTCTAACATTGTTCACAAATTTTGCCAATTCCACTTTCGGTAAATCCTTCTTTCTTAGAGTGCCAAAAAAGCACTCGGCAAAGACTTTCTTTGCCGAGTGCTAAACACTAAACAAAGATTTTCTTTCTTAGAGTGCTAAAAACACTCGGCATTTTTTTTGGTTTTTTTGCCCATTATTTTTTTGACCTTAATATATTATTTAAAACTCCATGTTCAAATTTGGGACAATTTTGACTTTTTCCTATATTTAGTTAGTTTTTTTGTTTAGTTGAATTTTATGGAATATTTCAAATTTGAGCTGCGGTGCATGGAATAATCGAATTTGGTCATTCAAAAATGATATTCATGATATTTGGTGTATGTTGGTAGTATCCGGGAACTCACATGAAATTTGAGCATCTTGTTGGCGTAACATAATGAAGGTACTGCGGGGAAAAGTGTATTTAAATTATATAAAATCGAGCGAAGTCGAAAATAGCCGAAACTTGTCGAGAATGTCGTGTTATCGCATATAGAGTCTATGGTAAAAATTGAGATGGTTTCGAGCAAGTTGCGGCGTCGGATGCCTAAAACCGGACATCTTCGCATGACTCATATGCGATAACATGTGGAGATGTCAGGTTTTAGGCATCAAACATAACATAACTTGCTCGAAACCTTCTCAATTTTTTACCATAGACTCTACATGCGATAACACGACGCCTCGACAAGTTTCGGTCATTTTCTGACTTCGTTCGATTTTATATAATTTAAATACACTTTTCTCGCAGTACCTCGTCATGTTACGCCAACAAGATGCTCGAAATTTCATGTGAGTTCCCGGATACGGACCTCAACATACACCAAATATCATGAATATCATTTTTGAACGACCAAATTCGATTATTTCATGCACTGCAGCTCAAATTTGAAATATTCCATAAAATTCAACTAAACAAAAAAAACTAACGAAATATAGCAAAAAAAGTCAAAATTGTCCCAAATTTGAACATGGAGTTTTAAATAATGTGGGAAGGCCTCACAAAAAAAATGGGTCAAAAAAAACCAAAAAAAAAAAATTTGCCAATTCCTGCACTCGGTAAATCCTTCTTTCTTAGAGTGCTCTACTTCGGCAAAGACTTTCTTTGCGAGTGCTAAAAAACACTCGGCAAAGATTTTCTTTCTTGGGAGTAAAAAACACTCGGCAATTTTTTTTTTTGGTTTTTTGCCCCATTATTTTTTTTGACCTTAATATATTATTTAAAACTCCATGTTCAAATTTGGGACAATTTTGACTTTTTCCTATATTTAGTTAGTTTTTTGTTTCATTGAATTTTATGGAATATTTCAAATTTGAGCTAGCAGTGCATGGAATAATCGAATTTGGTCATTCAAAAATGATATTCATGATATTTGGTGTATGTTGGTAGTATCCGAGAACTCACATGAAATTCGAGCATCTTGTTGGCGTAACATGGCGAGGTACTGCGGAGAAAAGTGTATTTAAATTATATAAAATCGAGCGAAGTCGAAAATAGCGAAACTTGTCGAGGTGTCGTGTTATCGCATATAGAGTCTATGGTAAAAATTGAGAAGGTTTGAGCAAGTTGCGGCGTCGGATGCCTAAAACCCAAACATCTTCGCATGACTCATATGCGATAACATGTGGAGATATCACGGGTTTTAGGCATCCGGCGTCGCAACTTGCTCGAAACCTTCTCAATTTTTACCATAGACTCTACATGCGATAACACGGCGCTTACAAGTTTCGTCATTTTCGGACTTCGTTCGATTTTATATAATTTAAATACACTTTTCTCGCAGTACCTCGTCATGTTACGTCAACAAGATGCTCGAAATTTCATGTGAGTTCCTGGATACGGCCTCAACATACACCAAATATCATGAATATCATTTTTTGAACGACCAAATTCGATTATTTCATGCACCTGCAGTTCAAATTTGAAATATTCCATAAAATTCAACGAAACAAAAAAACTAACGAAGATAGCAAAAAGTCAAAATTGTCCCAAATTTGAACATGGAGTTTTAAATAATGTGGGAAGGCCTCACAAAAAAAATGGGTCAAAAAACAAAAATTTTTTTTTTGCCAATTCCCTGCACTCGGTAAATCCTTCTTTGCCGAGTGCCAAAAAAAAAGCACTCGGCAAAGACTTTCTTTGCCGAGTGCCAAAAAAAAGCACTCGGCAAAGACTTTCTTTGCAGGTGCTAAAAAACACTTTCGGCAAAATTGACGGGCGTGGTGGGCTCGGCCGTCGAGGGCCATTTTTTTGCCGAGCGCCACTTCTTAGAGTGTTGCAGACTCGGCAAAGAGGCTTTTGCCGAGTCTTGCTTTGCCTTAGAGTCTTAGGACACTCTGAGGCACTCGGCAAAGCCACTCTTTCGAAGTGCTAGACTTTCTTAGAGTGCCGGTAGGCGGCTCTCGACAAAGAGTGGCCATAGAAAGCCCGATTTTTGGCACTCGGCAAAGCTGGCGGCACTCGGCAAATCTGCGTTCTCCCGTAGTGACATGACTAGTGGACGTGAGATCAAGATCCAACAACCAATAAAGTTAACTGAAAAATTATGAAATTTCAGTCGTCTGGGAATTAGACGGCCAAAAAAAGAAAAAAAGCCATTATTTTTCTCTGAATAAGCTAGAGTTCTACGCCATGCCACTAAATAATTGTTTATTCTTTCTATACCATCTGTTTTCCAATTTTGTCAGCTCCATGCCATCGCCGTCATACACCTCGCCAGTTGCTTCCCGTTAAGGTGTGTGTGCAAAGACCATTTTGCCCGCATGAACATATCATTCTCTTATCTCGCTATAATTATGCCAGTGGGATCCGCACGTAAGAGCCTTCTTCCACGTTTGTGCTGCCTGACCCTCTCTCACTCATCTATCTCTCCCCAAATGCTCTCTCTCACACGCCTGTCATCCTCCGACTTGTAGCGACCGGCAACCAGCTGCAAGAAGCGACACGACGAACAGATCAGGTATCCCCATCCCCCTGTACCCGCCGACAGCGGCACATATCAGCGACGGGAGGCGGTAGTCGCGTGCCCCTCAGTCTCTCCCTCACCGCGACAGGGAGGCGACGACAATGTAATTTGTTTTGTACATCAACCGTAGCACAAATTCGAAAAGAAAACAAAGAGAGATTTCAAAATTGGGACATAAAACTCAATTCATCTCAAGCAAAATCAAGAACCATGCCATGAATGTCCACCATCACACCACACCATGCCATTGGTCACCGTCCATCAAAGCAAGGAAGACCAACACTGCCACAACTCAGATCTCACCACCGTTGACGCAGCCGGGGCTGCTGGTTCAGATCTAGAGCAGGTGTGGCGACTGGAACGACCATGGCCGGAGGGGCGGTGGCGCCGACCCGGATACAGAGAGAAGGGGGGAGGTGAGACACCAGAGAAGGGAGCAAGGAGGTGAGAGAGAGAGATGCCTCGATCTGTCTCCATGTGGAAGGAGATCGAGAATGGAGAACAGGAAAGAGAGGATAAGGACCCGGCTTGCACGTGGGAATGATATCGTTGGAATACCCTTCTTGTTGGCATACACTCCGTGAAGATAGGGACATCTTGACCATTTCTGAAAAAAAATCTGACATACTTAACAGAGTGGCTTATCGCGGAGATAACGGGATGGCATGGAGTGAATAAAATTTTAAAACGGATAAGATATAAGGAATGAACACTTATTCGGTGGCACTTATCCAGCGACAAATAATGGATTTTCTCAATAAAAAACAAGCCACGTGTTGGCACATCGTTGAACGAAGAAACAAGAGACTACGTGGGAGTAAAAGAAACTGAACAAAGTCAGCAGAGGTAGGCTGCGACTCTGGAGAGGCTCAGCAGCCTCATCGCCATTCCTGCGATCGAGCGAACCCTGGGCCGTTTCCCAAGAAACTTCTCTGGCATTCATTTTCATTCTTTATTACGTTGTTGTTGCCAGCTGTTTGTTTTTATCTGAACTTGCTTTGGTGGTGTTCTTCCGATCATCTTTTTTCTTCTAGAACCGACGACGTTCTTGACGTTTGGCGAGGGAGAAAGTGCCATAAAAACGTAGTTCCCCTGGTGCCAGCTGTTTGTTTTTATCTGAACTAGCGTTTGGCGAGGGAGAAGTGGCAAAAAAGGTAGTTCCCCAGGTTATCGTGCGCCTGATATTATATGGACGTAAGTCAATTTTTTGGCCGTGAGTTGCAAATGGTGAAATGGATTCTTAACTTTGGATTCTGTGGAAAATGGAAATAAATCACTTCCCATGCCAATAAACTTGTGACCTTCCTGAGGAGCGGAGGTTTTGGCCGTATTAGCGTTTTTCCGTCGTGTTTGTGTAATTGTAAATCTTATCGTTCGCTTTTTGCAAAAAATATCACTGTGCCGCACCATGACCATGCGAAGAAGCTGCTAGCGCCAACACGTAGAGGTTGCTGCACGATGGCTACGTGGTGGAGGAGAAACCGCACGGCCACCGTGCGGTGGAGGAGGCTGCCGCACGGTGGTCGTGCGGTGGAGACTTCACACAGAAAAAATCTAGGTAATTCCATTTCAGATTTTACCAGTGAGATATCCTGCTGTTGGTACCAGCACTTCTCATCTTTTTCACGGGTTCAAAAATAGAGCCAAAACCGCAAGGAAGGTTGTCCGTCCGTGGCATGTTCAGTCAAAGGCCAATCCACCGAAAGAGTCCTGCCGTCACGTGTTTTCATTTGGAAAATATTGTTTGATATGATCAGGTGTTTAAGAGCATTACATGATACACGCGTGGGTGCGTGGGTTTATTGCAATCGGGATGAAGGAGGAGGGGCTATTATCACATGCACCCCGATCAAATAGGACACTCTTTGTTAATTTATCAGTTTAATGTGGATGATATTTTTTAATATTGTATTATACCATATGCTAGATAAGCTTATACATTAACCAACTAAGGGACATGCGTGGCATGCAGATCATATAACAATATACCGTAGCCTCTGACTCGTGTGTGTTTCGAAGGCTACGATATGTTGTTATATGATATGCATGATATTCATTTCCCTCGGTTGGTTCATGCACAAGCCTATCTAGCATGTGGTACAATACAGGGTTAAAGAATATCATCCACATTGAACCGATAAATTAACAAAGAATATCTTATTTAACAATGTTATTCATGAGGGTAGTTGGATATATCATCTATGTAATGATGTCTGCAACTAGTCTCCGCGACGCCATAGCCACTACCCCTTGTCTCGGGGCTGCCCACGGTGGCAGCGAGTGTCGAAGTCGTCAATGTCCTGCGATTCCATGATGTAAGTGGATCATTCAATAACAAACGTAACAAAGATGTAAATTGTATATAACTCACATCTTCGATATGGAGTGCGCCCAGGCGACCAGATACACTACGACGGCAGCCAGTCTCAGTCGCAGGAGCCTTCTTCTTCCCCTTGTCTTGGGACTCCCCACGTCGGTGTCGTATGTCGAAGTTGTCCATGTCCTGCGATTCCATGATGTAAGTGCATCGTACAGTATAAAACATAACAAGGATGTAAATTCTACATAACTCATGTCATCGATATGGAGCGACTGGATACATTATGGCAGCTGGGCTCAGTCGCAGGAGCCTTCCCCTTCCCCTTGTCACGTGACTCCCCACGTCAGTGTCATGTGTCGAAGTCCCCCATGTTCTGCAATACGGGCTGGATGATTGCATGTTGTTCGAAGAACGAAAGGGCAAATACAAAATTAGCATGTGAATTGTACGTAACTCACCTTTTCGATATAGAGTGCTCCCGAGCGACGGGAGAAGCTAAAACGATCGCCGGTCTCAGTAGTAGGAGCCTTCCCTTTGTCCGTCAGGCAAGTCCTAGGGTCCTACGGTGCCTTCTCAACAGGGTCCGGTACATAAGGTTTCCACCGCACGAAGGTCTCGGCCCGTATCGAGTAGTTCAGCATGTACTTCTACTGGATGAACGCCCTGTTGTACATCTCCGGGTCGTCGATCCACTGGAAGAAGTGGCAGCGCATCTCAGTCTGCCATTACATGGGGATGAAGTTAAAAATTTATGGAAATCAATATTGGGAGTGGAAAATCGATGTGTGCAAAAGAAACGCTTACGAGGTGGTGCCCGCACGTGTAGTACGCCCGGACGGAGGTGTCTAGGTGTGTCGACTGAATGATCTCCACCGGTTTGTCACACACACACTGTGGGACCGGAAGCCGTGGTGGGACCGGAGCATCTTTCATCGAAAAATCTAAGTATTATAGATGTTTGGTCTTCTGCGCAAGCCACTTGCGCTTCTGCAACATCCGCGCATAGAAGTTTGCTGATGAGCCCAACATATATGGGTATCGTAGAAGCTTCGCTGTACATAACAAAACAAGGTGGATAATACATTCAATTACGACACTGAATGATGACTAGACGAGCTCGGTCTGTTGGGGCAATCCTTCATTGAATGTCTAGGGGTCTTGCATGTCCTGTACTTGATTGTGTGACTAATACTGGTACGTTGGCTGGCATCCATGTCGTTCTGAAAGCGCTGCATCTGCCGAAGTCCCTTCCCTGTTGTCTTCAAGGCCTTGTTCAGGCCCCATTGCACCCTGTCAGGCCAAAGATCCTTCTAGTTCATGTCCAAGCCATACAAGTGAAACTCTGCACTCCATGTACCGAAAATGTGCTACATGTCATAGTACTCGGAGATGTACATTGTAGGCATCTACCTTAATTGCGCACATGTCTTGTACACATATGAGCATGGCTTGTGTTGGAGCTTCGGCTTGTTGCTGGTGCATATCGTCGTATCACCCAGGGTGCATGCATGTTTTCTTTCCCCCCTGGCATGACTGTTGACATATTTCTACCGAAGCCTAATCTCATACTTCCTCCTGAGGCCATCGATTACCCAGATGTCGTACATTCGGGCCTTCTCCATCTTCTAGTCCATGTGCCTTTAGATGTTCTAGGTCCACTACTTGCCTTTCTCCATTTGTCACTTGGCTGCGGTGGTTCTATTGACGAAATAAGCAACAGCGCGAGTCCATGTCTCCTCAACGATCGTGGTAATAGGGAGGCACCGCACACCTTTGAGGACGCTGTTATACACCTCGGGCATGTTGGTTCTCATAATCTCGTACTTCACACCGTCTGTGTCATAAGAAAGGGGTCATTTCTTCAATTCAGGAGCGTGGAGATGAATCCACTTCGAGAAACTTATGGCATTCCTGAGTTGCTCTTCCTCCAGTACCTCCGGAGTGAACTCTCTTGTATGCCTCGTAGTCCGGTGTTTGAGGTCTCTCTAGATGGACTCAAACTTCCTCTTCTAGTTTTGCATGCATATTATCTTGAAAGTCTTCACAACTTCCTGACTGCAGAACCGTGTGAACAAGTTAAATGCAAGATGCCTCATGCACCACTAGGTTTGCACGTCACTCCACTGTTGAGGGGGGTCCATCCCATGCTACATAGTGTTCAGGGCCGATAACAACCCAGCATTGCGGTATGTGATAACGCATACGTTGAGTCAGTCTCCCACCACCGCCCGCTTCACGTTCACTAGGAACCACAACCAACTAGATGTGTTCCCGGTCTCCACAATGGAAAATGCCGTCGGAAGAAGCTGGTCATTCGCGTCGACCGCCACCACAATGAGAATGGTGCCCGTGTACCTCCTCATGAGGAAAGTGTCATCCATCATGAGCACAGGGCAACAGAACTTGAAGCCCTCAACGGCCTGGGCGAAAGCCTAGAACACCTGGACCAGTATGAAGCAGTTGGGCCCTCCGTCAGTATCTTCACTTTCAAGCTTGTTTACGTACGTGTCAGGATTTGATTCGGCAATCTGGTGAAGCAATCTCGGCATAAGGTTGTACGCCTCTTTGTTTGTCCTATACATGACTCGATGACCTTCTGCTTGGCTCATTGGACATTGCTGTAGTTGAATGGATAACTAACCAGATTGACGACTTCCGATATCAGCATCTTGGGGGAGACAGACATGTCTGCCACAACTAGGTGGCTGATGAGGCTTGCCACATATGTGGAAGTCACGTTCTGATGCTGCCGTAGGGGCTCACTAAGCTCGCAAGTGTGGTCGGTCACCGCCATGACCGCGAAGACCGAGCCAAAGATCTTTACTCGGTGAGCACTGACCTTGCCAGGGCAGCCTTCCACTACGCACTTCACTGCGTAATGTCCCGGGTTGGACCGGTGCACCCGGTACACACGGCTGATGGATAAGGCGTACCGTGCTATAGCTTGTTGCACGACCGCCTTGTTAGGGAATTGTTGCTCAACTAAGAGGGTGTCGACATCAAACCCCCCCACTGGGACCCTTCTTCTTGCGGCAGTACGAGTGAATGCACCACGATATCATCAAGTTTCGATGCCACGTAAGGCACCTCTAGTGACATAATTCCCCCAGTTGGACCACCGACCTGGTGTGCGTCCTCGTCGCTACCATCCAAGCCTGGGTCAGCATCCTCATCGGACTCCAACCCGAGATGTTGGTCCGGTAGATATTCATGGTAGTCAATGCCGGCCGACCACCACAATTCCACCCCCTCGTTTCGCACAAAATTTATGCGTGAGTCTTCCCTCCGAGACAGCACATTCCGTGCTACCGTCTTCTAGCTCGACCTGTGGTTGCGTGCCAGTAGAGGTACTGGCATCATCAAGGTTTCCCGACGCCCTGCGTACGAAATTCACATACACCATCGGCCTCCCGTAAATGGCAATATGCGTGTACTGGCTTCATGCTACACTTCTATTCACCTTGACGAGCTCCCACACGGCATTCGTGTGGATGATCCCTTCGACCATAAGTTTCTTCGTCATTGCCTCCGTAGCAAACTCCCCCTGTATCTACAACTTCAAAGCTTGTGAATCTTCATCGCGTCGAGCCACTCCGCCTGGACCACCTTGTACTGACATCTCGACAGATCCAACACATCGGGTCCAACCCGTACGAGACCATCATCATAAAACGCTACCAAGTCTTACTTGTTCAAAATTACCTAAAGCCACAACAACTCGATCCGCGGTACACGATATAACAAACAATGACGATAAATTGTATGCAAGTGATCGATTATTACTCCTCCGAAAATTAATTACAAGTAATTCATTACTACCGTGCTTCCCACTATTAAACCACATGTTCATTACCACTTAATTACTTACGACTAACTAATTTGCACTAAATTAGTTATGCCTAACTAATTACTAGTACACTAATTACGACTAGTTAATTACGACTAAATTAATTATGAGTAGTTAATTTCCACTAATTTAACATGACAGACCGATAACCACCAAAGTAATCATGACTAATTAATTACCACTAATTAATTACGACTATTTAATTTCAACTCATTTTGAACAACTAACTAGTTCATGCCGAAAATAACAAAGCCTATGAGCATTACGACTAATTAATCACCACCAAAAATCATGCACTAACAAATTACTATACCGTAACTACAACTATATTATAAACGTTACAAAACAAGCTGCGTTAATTACGACTAGCTGACTAAGACTGACTAACCATGACTACGGTAATAATGACAAAGGCATCTAACAAATAATTACCTGCCCTTTGGGGGGAAGTAATAAAAAAAGCTGAGCGACGAGAAGCGATAAAATATTTACTCTCCAAAAAATTTATTTATGTTACGTTCTCTGAGTTCTCAGCGACGAGCGCGAGAACGAGAAGCGAAACACAATTGAGATGAGCAATGAGCGACTGCGAGAGTTTGGTATTTATAGTCGAGCGAAGAAGGAGCCTCTACGTTGGTGCCGAAAATTTCGGATGTGTTGTCTAGCTGCAACACTACGGCTAACAGGGGACGGCAGCGACAGGGCGATAGATGTGCGAAGGAGAGAGGCTGGGCTGTGAGAAAGGTGGCCACTGCACGGTGGCCGCTGCAGATTTGGCACCACCAAACGGGCAGCCTTCCTTACGGTTTTGGCTCTATTTTTGAACCCGTGAAAAAGACGAGAAGTGCTGGTAACAATAGTAGGATATCTCATAGGTGAAATCTGAAATGGAGCCTCCTCCACCGCATGGCCGCTGTGCAGGAGCCTCCTCCACTGCACGACCACCGTGCGACAACCTCCTCCACCGCACGGTGGCCGTGCGGTTTCTCCTCCACCGCACAGCCCCCGTGTGGCAACGTCTACATGTCGGCGCCAGGAGCTCCTCCACATGGTCTCGATGCGGCACAACGACATTTTTGCAAAAAGCGAGCGATGAGGGCTATAATTGCACATACGTGGCGGAAAAGCGCCAATACGGCCAAAAACTCAGAGGAGCATAGGGGTATATACAGGCCTCATAGTATCTCGTAAGTAAATGCTTCATGTACTGCTTCCACAAGAAAATGGCCCAAAGTTTAGTTACTCCTGGGGAATCAGCTTTTACACTCAATCTGCATGCATCCACCCACATTTCCTTGATTTTGCGCAGAAAAGTATTGCCCATTCAGAAAATATATATAGAAGAATGCTATGAACGATATCGATGAACGTTGATTGCTAGAGAACATTTTATAGAGGTTGTATTTGAGAGGATTAAGTATATATCACGTCCCTCAACTCTTCACTGAGTTTAATGTCCGTCCCTGGACTGCAATACCAGATGAAACAAATCATCCAGCTATCAAAACCATACAAATAATGTCTCTGGGCAGATATTATGAGTTGTTTTGTCCTAGGTGGCATCAAATAGGTGAATGTTTACCAACGTGGCAAACCAATCAGCAAAATGGTGGAACCCACCAGCCATCCACCTAAGCATCCCCTTCCCTTCCTCTTCTTCCTCTCCTCTTTCCCTTATCTTCTCTCTTGCCTGTCATGGTCAGCAACAAGCCTTCCCCTCCCTGTCCACCTGCTCCTCCTCGTCCCGCGGGACCCAGATGCAGAGGACGCTCCCTCCTTCGTCTATCTTCATCTCCGGTGACTCTCCAACGCTAGTGGCTCGCCGCCAATATTCTTCGTGTCTTTGAGCTTTGTCTTCCTCTCCAGCGACTCCCGCGTCATCGCCGTCCTCGACGCGCGCAGCTTTCGCGTCCTCCTTGATGACTCTGCGCAATTTGGTGGCCACTACCTGCTCGCCTTCCTTGACTCCGCCACACCGCGCACAAGCAGCAGCAATAGGGAGATGAAGGAGGAGGAGCAGGAGGGTCGCTCGCCTTCCTTGACTCTGCTTTGTCGCCACGCAGATATACGACGTCGTGCTAGCCTTCCACGCAGCCTTCATCGCCATGTTCAATGCCGCTGAGACCAGCCTCGACGGTGCCTCCGGCCTCATCGAGTTCAACGACATCGCGAGTAAGGTCATCAAGCCGTTCGTGCCACCATCGTCACCATCGAGGCCATTGAACTCGCCTCGGTGCTTCCCTCTAGCCTTCCCGTCACTCAATTTCTCCTTCTACTCACAGGAGCTCGTCGTTGACCTCGTCTTCTTCAACCACGGTCGTCATCGCCGCCACCAACGTCGTTTCTTCCTCAGCGCGTTCCGATCCAACCCCCTCCACCTAGAGCATCCCTAGACCATTCTCAATCTTTACCCACCTCTAATTTCGGCTTCCATTCAACCTAGGTTGCTGCCATCGACGAACTCATCGTGCCACCTCAAGTCATCATCAACGGCCAACTTCAGCTCGTCTTCGCCCACGCCCTCGACTCTAGTGAGTTCCCTTCGACGCTTAGATGCTTGTGTGCACCTCACTACATAGGCTTAGCCGTTGACTCGCCATCACCGCTGTAGGCCAGAGCGCCACTGCCGCTCGGTGTAGCTATACAGCCACCGAGAGCTATCTTTGCCCGCACCGTTGCCACCATTAGGGTCGCCGAGGTTGTGAGGTTCTATTTTGGAGCTCCCTGACCCCCACTGAGACCCAGTTCACCAGCGCTGTGTTAGACCAGAGCACTGTAGCCACCTTCCATGTTTTGGTTCAATTTAGGGGAGAAGGAGAACTGTAGTAATCCGATGTGGACACCACCCGAACAAAACCGGGTTTTATTGGGTCAAAACCATGGTCAAACAGTTGGAGAGGTAAGGTTTATCTGGTATTGATAGTTCGAAGAGACGTTTTATCTGGTATTGTCGTTCAGGGACGAACATTAAACTTAGTGAAGAGTTGAGAGACATAATATATACTTAATCCTATTTGAGATATAGGATTTTGTAACTAGTACAACTCTGATGTATCAAAAACCGACAACTTGTAGTTCAACATACATAGAAATGGAAACAGAACTTTTATGGTATAAAACTCTACTACCAGTAAAAGTGGATGTTTTCTTTTTCTGCAAAAATTTCTTCGACACTCATCGCGTTCCAAACTAGGTATTAGATGGAAATCCATTACACTAACTACAATTAGCGGAAGTTCTTAGTTGCAAGTAAACAATGACATGGCACTACCACATATCGCACTCTAGAGTTTTTGTCTGCTTGTGTGTTTTTTATTCATTTTAGCAAAGTATATCCATCGGTTGACCGAAATTACAAATCTGGCATCGTGGTAGGTTAAAAAAAGCGTCGTGTGTCATCTGCAACGCCTCGATATCGTGGAAGGTTGATGCCACGCTCCTAGACCACTATAAGTACCTATCACGCTCTAAGACTGCTGTAGTTACCTGCCGCTCTCTTAAACAGCTACAGTAACATGCCGCTGTGAACCTGTTGCGGTCCTAGTAGGCTGCAGCTCTTCCTATACTTCCAGACCACGATAAGTTTGCTACCACGCTACCACCTCACTCCTACCACGCTTTGTGACCGGTGCCGTGGTCAGGGGCGAATCAACCGTGGGTGCTCAAGCACCCCCTCTTCCCACCACCGTACCCCTAGTACCCACTGATACCTGAGCAGCTGAGCACTGGTGAGCGGCGAGTCGGTGAGAGCTAGCGACGGAGGTTGAAGAAAGGCTGAGGCAGAGGTCGGGAGGTTGAAGAAACCTGTGGCTTAAGGCCCAATTGGGCGTCGGGCCATCGGCAGATGGTGGATTAAGGGCTTAAGGCATAGCCGACCCAAATACAATCAACTCTGTCTCTCAGGTCTCAGCCACACCCACGCGGATACGCACAGAGCCCCAGCCCCAGATTCGAGAATCGGGAGAGAGAGACCGAGAGACCGAGAGGTGAGAGGGACTCACTGAGCCACTGAGGTCTGAGGGGGAGGCGGTCGGCGACTCGGCCCTAGTCGCGGCGGCGTGAGGCGATCCGTGATCGGCGACTCGGTCGGAGGAGAATTCGCCATCTGCGTCTTGGCGACTGAGACTTGACGCTTTCAGCATGAGGTCGGAGGCAAGGTCGAAGGCCGGAGGTCGTCAGCGGCCGTCATGAGCGAATGGGAGGCAGAGGCGGTCACTGGCTCGGCGACTTCGATGGTCGGCCAAGGGGCAAGGCATGATCGGTGGTCGGCACTGGCTCCCTAGCGGCTGGCGGCATTGGCGAGTGAGGACTGAGGAAGACAGGAAGTGAGGAGGAATGGAGGATTGAGGAGGAAGTGACTTAGTAAGGAGGACTGAGGAGGTAGAGGCAGTGACTCAGTCTCAAGACTCTCAGTGATTCCAGATTTCCAGTGCCAATTCGATTGGGGATGCGAGGGTGAGGTAGTGAACCAGTGAGGTACTGAGGTTGTTTCTCTCCCGGTCTCAGATCCCCAATTTTTTTATCTGTTGCAAATGTCTGTAGGTCGACTTCAAGATTGATTGATTGATTGATTGATATTTGATGCAAATGTTTAATTGGTGGTTGTTGACTTATTATTTAATTTGTGATGGATGAATTGATGCAAATAGTTGTTTAATTGATAGACTAATTGTTGTTTATTTTTTCTTAGATTTACAAAAATGAAAAAGCGAACTTTACACAAATATTTCTTAAATAACACAATATTTGAGGGCACATTATCCATTAGCGAGGTACTAAATTTATTGTATTGTATATTTTTAATTTGTTTTCTTTTTTATTTATGTATGAAATTGGTATTCCAAGACAAAAGATTCGTAGATATAATTTTGGTATACCCACTGAGGGTGGTGGAACGTTTAGCCGCGCTTACGAAACGCCGCATGTCTCGCGTGACGTCTGACTAGTCTAGGGTGATGATGCCAGATTTAAATTTCGATACGTGGGAGGCTAGTTTCGCTGAAATGAATGTAAAACGCGCCAAAAGAACCGAAGGCTGTCGCACAGTCGCACTCCAATCAGGTCCTTTGTATATTTCGCTTTTGCCTCGATATCTGCTCCCTAAGAAGGCCTGCAGCGAACTGTAGGTAGAGCAAGCTCGATGCCGCAGCTGTCGAAACCTTGGTGATCCACGTGTCATCGTTTCAGTGGCTCTAGCAGGCTAGCACCTGATATGGTAGGTAGGGTAGGGTAGGGTAGGGTACCCCTACCTGCATGCGACGAAAGTAACCAGGTACAGAGAAGCGAACAGGAGACCAAAACAGCAGTTATTAAAAAGGAGTAAAGAGCAGCGACCGGGCTCCAAGGATGTTGGTGGCGAGACGGCGGACGGATCCCGGAGTTAACGCCGTTACTTACCGACCAACTGATTTTATCCGGTGGGAGTAGCAAGTTCCTGGAACCTCCAAACCAAGTGGCTGCGAGTCAAATTCTAAACTTTGCAGCAAACCGGGCCTACTTGATAAATCAAACATGATTACACGCTAGAAAACTACAAGGTTGGTTTGGAAAAAAGAAGTGATGAGTGATGCTGCAGCCGTTAGGTGCGTATCCACGATATTAATGGAAAAATAATTTGGGAAGTGTTAAAATGAGATTTATCTGGTGGAAGCATAGCCGGTTCATGTGAACACCGGGAAAAAAAATTCATAACCGTAGTATTGACACCCAGTGGCGTCTGCAGGTGAAAATAGAGGGTCTTGGTGAGACAAAATTACCATAAAGTAAGATAACAAATACACATTTAAATGCTATGTGTAATACAAATTGATACGTAAATTGTAAGGAACAAAATTTAAATAAAAAATACATTAAATGTAATATCTTAATTATGGATAGTATGTTTTAAAAGCCCAAAAATATGCACAAGTACTAATCTTAATGTCAAAATTAACTAACAAAATTAATTAGATTTATAATGCAATGGCAAAGGTTCTCTCGAGACTACCAAGGGTGAAGGGATAATTAGGTGTGCAGGGGAAGATTTGCATGATGTGAGCTTTTGGCCTCTCTGCCCGTGCTGCTAGACATGCATTTGATCTGCTCTCTCTCTCCGATTTGGGCCTCGAGCACATCATTGTCATTTTTTAGAGTGCCTCTGCGGCTTTGCCTGGGTAAGTCAGAGGCAGCAATGAAAAGGTTACAGTGGCAAAGGTGAACCAAAATATGTTTTTCTTTCTTTACCTCCTACAAACGAGTTGTTGGGCAAGGAAGCTGTCTTCTCTTTCTTGTTTCTTGTGATCTGAGACTCGAGTTTGAGACAACGGCTTACTCGGCCTTGCTGCTCCACTTCCGGCGCCTGGCAGAGCTTCTTTGCCTCCGCCATTATTGACACCTTGTCTCTATGGTTGATGACTAGAGTTTGGTTCTCACTAACCTCGGGTTGGGTGGGTTATTTGTCTGAGATACGAACTCATGGGCTATGGTCTGTGGGTTATAAACCTTGAGATGACGGCGCTGACCAATTGTTTCCACCTCTAAAAAAATTAGATGCGAATCATTTGCAGTGCGAAACAAAATTCCCGGTGCGCGCTGTGGTGCTGCACAAACAGCAAAATCCACAAGCAATAATTGTTTGCAAATAAAAATCCTAGCATTGTTCACCATAAAACATTCCATGTACTGTAGCAAGTTGATGTAATGACCAACCAAAAGCATGGTTTTCCCGCATAAATTGGAAGATTAGCTCCAATACACACACTATGCATTTTGTATAGCATCAGAGAGATCAACACAATCGTTCTCTCGCTCCTAATCATAAGCTAAACACTTGTCTCTACGAAACCGCAAATAGGTAACTAAAACAATAGCGAATCAACACAACACACGTGAGAGATCATGATCCTCTGCCTTACTGTGTGAATAATATTTTACGAGCGCAGAGCAATACCGGTAGAGGTGCTGTAGCAACAGTAAAATATTTACCACATTGATTTTACTGTAGCAACACAGTATACCTATTGACATTAATCTTTGATTTTTATCGGCCAGTGGAAACCACTTATCCATTACCCGTCGTAAGATGCTACTACTATCCTAGCCAATTGGATACTTACCGATCACTTCCTAGCGCTAGTGGCATCCATTTTCTGTCGTAAGATGCTACTGCTATCCTAGTCAATTCGGCACTTCCCGATAAACACGGCCAGCAAACATCATCCTTACCATGTGCGCCGTTAACTTTCTAACCTCCTCCGTACTAACGCCGTTAGCTACCGCTTCACGGCGCGCACCAAATGCACAAAACTACCCGGACAAACGAACAAACAAAAGGCTGCTTCGCCTCGCCAGTTAACTCGTCTCTACTCCCCCGCAAAAATAAATCTGAAAAAGGCAAAAAAAAAAAAAGAGAGAAAGAAACCCCACGAAACTTCTATCTCTTCCCCTCTCCTGTCTTCTTCTCCTCTGCCAGCTTCCCGCAAGAACACGAACGCAGCCGCCGTCTTGACCCACCAAGCGAATCAAGAACTAGCCGCGCGAGCTTATAAGCGCTTTCCCCCCTCTCGAACGGCTTGTCGCGCAAGCCGCTGAATTTTCCGTTCAGCCTCCACTGGTCGCAGATTCCCGCGAAAGCGAGGACGCTCTCTCTCTCTCTCTCTCCTGCCCTTGTGCTCTCCGTCCTGCAAAAGCGGCAGAAAGCTGCTGTCTTTGCAGCTGTTCTTTGATTCTTGCGGAGGTGCTGGTACTACGGTTCTTGTTCCTGGTGGCGGCGCGGCGGCCGTGGGTATATGTGATTGAGGCGAGGCGGGGCGGGCGACCGTCGCCGGCGACGATCGATCGATGGACACGGTGAAGGCGTGGGTGGCGGCCAACTACGCGGAGCCCATCGCGTCGATGCAGCGCTCTCTGCGCATCGCGTACGTGGTCTTCTCCTTCTGCGCCGCCTTCTTCCTCGGCGGCATCAAAGGCATGTCCTCTTGTAATCGCGCCTTGCCATGTTTGATTTGGAGTGGCGTTTGGGGTTGTTGGAGCCTGCGTTGTTCTGGTGTGTTTATTTCTTGGTTGGGAAATGTGTGTGCAGCGATAGTGGTCGGCCCGGTGGCCGCGGCGCTGATGATACTGGGCAACGTCGGCGTGATACTCGTACTCTTCCCGGCGCACGTCTGGTGGACCATCTACTCGCTCATCAAGTAAGCCGCGGAGCAATTCCTCTTCTTGTATTCTTGCTTTAGCCAAGAAAAAATGTTGTTCTTTGGTATTTTCTTGTATTGGAGGCAGGGCATTTAAGCAACTGGTTCCTTGATTGCGATCGTTCTCGTGAATGTTTGTGGCAAGCTTTGATTTTGCTTCTCCATGTTTTTCAAATTTCGATTTCGGTTGCTTCAAACGATCCATGTGAGAATAATCGGTCGTGTTGTTTCACCTATCACTGTTCCACTGCATCCTTCTTAATTCAGGACCGACCGCATCAACGCGGGCCTAAAACTGGCGGTGCTCATCGCGCTGCCAGTGCTGTTCGGCCTCTGGCTGGGGCTGGGCATCTTCGGGAGCGCGCTGGTGGCTCTCGGGTACGGCTTCTTCACGCCATGGATCTCCACCTTCGAGGCGTTCAGGCAGGAGAGCGAGGCCAAGAAGTTTGTGCACGGCGTTGTGGTAAGGACATCCCCTGCACGATGCTGTAGGTGGAGACCAGCAACTCAGCAAGGTACTGTCCTTGTTAAGAATGTCCCGCGGCACTCAGTGAGATGGTTGTGATTCGGTTTGAGCAGGACGGAACGTGGGGGACGATTAAAGGCAGCTGCACGGTGGTTAGGGACTTCGCGGATATCTGCTTCCACTCTTACCCCGTTTACCTCAAGGAGTTGCGCGAGTGCTCCCAGAATCGCGAGCCGCACTCGATAAGGTATTGTGATCCTACTATGTACTAGTTGCCTCTCTTGCGTTGTTTAGGATTACTTCCATGCTGTAATCCATGTGACAAGGATGGCTTAGTCATGAGAAGGACATGCATTGGTTGGTATTTTGCCATAAAAAAACTCTGTTCTGGTAATATGTCATGGTTCATGTTAAGACTGTGAGTGAAGTTTGTTCTGCGCGATAGCATTGTTATGATCATTGCACATTGCAGTTGCTTGACATTTAACATTGAGATTGAGGAGTGAATGAACGAGTAAAAATCACCCTGAATGTTTTTTTGCAGGTTGTTGGATGTGCCCTCATGTATAGTTGTTGCTCTCTTGGGGTTAATCGTGGACATACCGCTTTACGCGGTAATCGCACTGATAAAGAGCCCCTATATGCTCTTCAAAGGCTGGCAGAGGTTGCTGCATGACCTTATAAGCCGTGAAGGTCCGTTCCTTGAAACAGTTTGTGTACCGATCGCTGGCCTGGCTATCCTTTTCTGGCCCCTGGTGGTTGTGGGGAGTGTCCTGTTAGCTATTGTCTCAGGCATTTTCGTGGGGCTTTACGGAGCAGTCATTGTCTACCAGGTTGCTGCTATCTTACCAGTGCTGTATTCTTTCGTGCCCATTCTTACGTGTCTAATCCATACTATGTGAGAGAGATTGTCTGATGTACTAAAAAATTATGTCGTGGCCCTATCGCAGGAGAAGTCGTTCCAGAGGGGAGTTTCCTTTGTGGTGGCCATGGTTGCGGAGTTTGATGAATACACCAATGACTGGCTTTACCTTCGTGAAGGGACAGTTCTTCCAAAGTAAAGTGTTTCCATTGCTTCCTTTGATGTTGAACTGTGTGATATACTTTGTCATGTGCTGCTTCTTCACAGTGCAAGTATTTTCCACTAGGCCATCCTATCGAAAGAGAAAAGCATCCAATTCCACGGAGTTCTCGGTCAGGACAAATGTTTCTGTTAAGGGAGGCGAGTACCCCAGTGCTTCCAGTGAAGCACCTGCAATGTTGGTTCCAACTTTGGCTCCGGCGAGATCGGTTAGAGAGGCCATACAAGAAGTCAAAATGGTCCAGGTCCGTTTCTCTCCTTCGCTAAATTCTTAATATTCGCTGTCTTATTTCCACAAAAGTTACCAAGACAAAGAATTAATTTATTTTACAGATTCCCCCCTTCGAGCAATTTTTTTATAGTTACTGAAAGTTAGTAATAAGTGCATTCGTTGTTGCAATACCCTCAATATTTGCTCTGTCTGGAAAGAAAAGGCAATGTACTCTTTAAGGGGCCTGTTCCTTACAAGGGATAACTAGACATTTTTATTGTTGCATCCATGCTCTCTTAGATTAGGTCAGCTAGTACTAATTGAGGTAATGCCATAAATGAAATGATGCCATGAAAGTAGGCAGTGGTGGAGCCAGGATTTCGCCTATGGGGGTGCATTTTTTTTTTTTGCAAGTACAAGGGAGACACATATGCACACACTCCACTACACGCACGCGTGAGTGCGCCTCATATCGCATGTCTAGAAAGACGGAGGACGGGAATAAATCTGCGACCTTACAAAATATCTACTGAAAACGCACTCGTGTGTGCATAAAGGTGCAAACTTAAATGACATATTTCAACATAAAAGTTTAAATGACATAGTAAAAGTTCAAGTTAGACAAATTACATGTTTATAGTACAACCGACATCACAAAATATTGCTTGTGTTGGTGGGTTGCTGACTATTGATTGCTGAGAATAATTTAATATAATTCATTGTATAGTATGTATATTATACTAGGAATACATACGGTATAAAGAGTCTGCATGCAAAAATTTTAGGGGTGCAACTGCACCCCCATGCTTTAGTGTAGCTCCGCCACTGAAAGTAGGGATAGCCTGTTGGGTCCATGCTCTGTAAGATTAGGTGTGCTAGTTCTAATTGAGGTAAATGTCATAAATGAAAGGAAGCATAAGCGCAGGGATACTTCAACATTTTAATTGTTGCATCTATGATCTCTTACATTAGGTGAGCTAGTTCCAATCGAAGAAATGTTGTAAATGAAAGGAAGCCATAACAGGAGGGATAGACATTTTAATTATTGCATACATGATCTCTTAGATTTGGACATTTGGTGTGCTTGTTTTAAATGAGGTAATATCGTGATTTATTAATGAAAGGAATCCCACAAAAGAGAGAATAGTTAAACCTTGAAGCCCTTTTCACTAAAAAACGTACCATCCTAACTGAAGCAACATTTGACGGATTATAAGCTCCAGGGATATTTGAGTAGTATCCAGTTTTCTATAATTGCTTTGTTTATCTTGGTAAATATTTTCCAACCAGGGAACGCACAAGGATTTGTGATTATAATGTCCAGGCCCCATAGATAATATTTGGTTAAACAAACTAATGAGTTTGAACATTCATTTTGCTTACATTTCACAAGATACAAATGAAAAACTGCTGATAGCTTAATATATACAACAGAAAGAGTTACAGTTAGATGTACTGGATTACCCCTTTCTTAAGTATGAGCCAATGGCTTACAAGTATAATGCCAGATTTTGTATTATGTATACATTTTAGAATGGGAAAATATATGTTGCCGCCAATTTGGATTATGATCTATTAAAGATAGATGATACAATTTACATTGAAATCCTAATTCAGCTCATTGATTTGCAGATATGGGATAATATTATGAAGTCATGTGAACAGAGGGGCAGGGATCTTTTGAATTTAAATGTCATAACTACTGTTGATTTGACAGAGTGGTTAAGAACAAAGGACAGTGGCCATGAAACAATAGGCCTGGGACTACCTTCTTATTCTCTGCTGTGTACCGTCCTCCAATCAAACAAAGCTGGTTCTGCAGGGCTATTGGTAGGCAATGGTGTCGAGGTTAATCAACATAACCGGCCCCAAGATCGGTTGCTAGATTGGTTCTTTCATCCTGTGCTAGTGCTGAAAGAGCAAATACAGGCGCTGAAAATGACGGAGGAAGAGGCGAGATTCTTGGAGAAGTTAACCCTTTTTGTTGGTAATTCTGCAAGTGCAAATGGGTGGGAAAATGGTGCTGAAATCCCCCAAGATCCTGTGAGGACAGCACAAATTCAGGCCATCAGTAGAAGGTATGCTGTCTCCTACTACTGCTTACTTCCGACAACCATGCTTTCTGTTCATTTCTTTTTATTTTTTTGAGGAAACGACAAGAGTGCCGCTAATGCATTAAAGAGAGAAGAGCGTAACAAAAATATTTACAGGACAAAAAACAAAAGAACAAAAACCAAAACAAGTAAGACAAAAAACCCTACGCCGGCAACCACCAAGATTAGACTTCTTCTATAGGCTGGATTACATTCCCATCCGGTAAGCAGGCTTGAAGCTTGATCGCCCCACTGACCGCCCATGCCCGGGCTTCCTCCTTGATAATGGCCAGCAAACCGATTGGTGACTCTCTGTGATGCTGAAAAATATGTCTATTTCTTTCCTTCCAAACGTGCCACAGCGTGAGAAGAATTAGAGAGGCTTGGCCTTTCTTGCCATTACCCTCGCCTGAGTGAGAGATGTCAATCCACCAGTCCACTATCCGCACCAGCGCTGTCCACTGTGATGGTAAAAGATTTTGCCGCCCGACCCATGTAGCCACTAGCGTCCAAACTTGTCTAGTATACCGACAATCTACAAAAAGGTGCATAGCTATCTCCATGTTATTTGTGCATAGGGGACACCAATTGTCATTTTGCATATGACGAGCTGTTAGGACATCAGCTGTCGGTAGACGATGTTGAGCGAGAATCCATGCAAAGATTTTATATTTTTGTGGTGCCCAAATGCGCCAAAAAAGTTTTTGAAAAGGGGCCTCCGTTGCTCCAAAGAATTGCATTTCATATGCTGATTTGGTTGAATAGTTTCCTGACGCTGTCCACTTCCAAGTTATGTCATCTGGTATGTCATGGGTTAGCGGGACTCGATTAACCATGGTATAGATCTTTACAAAATCTCGAATGAGGTCTATGCTGATTTTTTTACGCAGATCCATTATCCATTTTCCTTCACGGATTGCGTCCTGCACCGTGCGATTTTTACGTGCTACAATCTGAAAGAGCTCCGGCGCCAACTCCTGCAGAGACCTCGGCCCAAGCCACCTATCCTTCCAGAAGTTCGCCTTGTCGCCCTTTCCAATGCTTATCAATGTGGATGCACGGAAAAAATGGTGGTCTTTCTTAATTGTCGGGAGCGGCATTCCATTCCATTGCTTTTCCGGCGTTTTTCATTGGTGCCAGAGCCATCGAAGACGGAGAGCACGACTAAACCGCTCAAGGCACAGGACCCCTAGACCACCAAACTTTTTCGGGCGATACACTGTGCGCCAGCTCACCCAACATTTCCCACCAGAGCAGATGTCATCACCGGTCCAGAACCAAGCTCTACGCCTTTTGTCTATTTGTTTTATTATCCAGACAGGTATCTCGGTGGCAGTTAGATGGTATGTTGGTATAGCTGTGATAACCGCATTTAGCACCACTAACCTTCCTGCCCGGGATAGCATGTTCCTCTTGTACCCGCTCAGCCTAGCTTGTATTTTGTCAAGCAGAGGTTGAAACAACACCTTCCCAGCCTTGCGGCGGGTGAGTGGCAGCCCAAGATAGGTACAAGGCAGTTGCAGTCGAGTCGCCGGGAAATTTTTCAGAATCTCATCCAATTGCAGTGATTGACATTGGATAGGTATGACAACACTTTTTGAAATGTTTATGACAAGTCTTGTTACCTCTCCGAAGACCCGTAGGATCTCCTTGAGATTATCAACGTCCTCCTTATTTGGCGATAAGAAAATCATTGCATCATCGGCACAGACAGACAATCTTGCCTTCATGAATCTTTCACATAGAGGCGTTAGCCACCCATGTTGATCTGCCAGGTCAAGGATACAGTGTAGGGCATCAATTGCCAGGATGAAAAGGAAAGGTGAGAGACAGTCCTCGCTGCACTTACACCGATGTCTTATGTGTGGTCCCCAGACACCATTCAAGATAATCCGAGAAGTTGACGTATTAAGCAAAGATAGCAATCCATGCTTCCATCGCCTCCAAACCCCCTGTGATGTAGCATGTCTAATATATATGGCTGCGATGGAGTCAAAAGCCTTGGCGATATCTAGTTTTAGCAAGAATATAGGGACTTTGGATCGGTGGTAACTTCGCGATGTTTTGCACGCATCAGAAATTGTCTCAGATAGTCCGCTTTTTGATAAATGCACTCTGGCTTTCAAAAATCAAAGCATCCATGTATTTTGAAAGCCTAAGGGAGAGTAGCTTGGACAGAATCTTGACGATGCTATGAAGCAAACTGATTAGACGGAATTCAGAGATTTTGGATGCCTGATCCGTTTTTGGCAGTAGTATTATGTTTGCTGTATTGATTTTTTGGAAGTGCCGGTTGTTCAAGATATATACTTTCTGGAAGACTGCTAGGATAGTCTCTTTAATCGTCTCCCAACTTGCTTTGAAAAAACTACCAGTGAATCTATCTGGCCCCGGAGCCTTGTCCGCTAAAAGCTTATCAATGGCCGACTTAATTTCCTGTTCAGTGAAAGACTGTTCAAGGTCAGCTGCGGCGCTAGCTGGCAGAAGTTTTAGCCCAAGTGACTCCCAGCGAAAGGTTTGGGCTGCCGGCTTTGCAGTCCCTAGAAGCTGTCTGTTCATTTCAGTAGCAGTGTTATATACTGCTCTTCTCGTAACTGAAACAAAAAAAAAATTGAACCTCCAGCAGGAGAGCTGCTAGTAATTCATTTCTAACCGAAACAATTGGACATGTCAGTAATTTTGTTTTTGGGACTCTGGGTATGTTATGATGCAATAGTAACAGAAACTATTCATTGCTGATTTGTTGAACTGAAGCTCAAATGTTGCTGTTTTGGTTAACTGAAGTTTTGTGGATCACAAAAGTTGATTCAAGCAAAATTGGTGGCGTACCTAACGCCATGCTACTTGATTGTTTATGTTAGTAACACGAAGCAACATTATATCTGGCTCATGGCATGTGTATCAATGAGAACAAATACAATCATCTACCTCGTCTTTTCGTTTTCTGAATCCTGTCAGTTCTCATGGCATTTGTTCTAATGCTGCTATGTTCACAGGATGGTTGGTATTGTAAGGAGCATGTCAAAGTTTCCGACGTACAGGAGGAGATACAGACATGTCGTGAAGCTGCTCGTCACGTACTCCGTTGAGAGGGAAGGGTCGTTCAGATCATCTGCGTCGAGTCAATCGATCTCTTTCTTCGAAATAACACCACTCGAAGTGTAATTAAAGTTATCTTCAGAAATCAGAATTAGATAGCCCTTTTTCTTTTTCCTTCTTTTTCTTCATCAAATATCGCACACCATTTTGTCAGTGCCTGTGTATTTCAAGTTTAGAAGGTTTTTGTATATTTGTTACAAGAGAAAAGGCTCAAATCCAATGCACATGCCGTGAGTCATGTGCCGAAATTTCAGACATGAGCCGTCCACTGTACTGTAAATTTTTGTATATACTTGTCGATCAGGTCAGACGCACATGTGTTGGTTCTTTAGCTCATTGCATCCTTGTTCCTCTGTTCTCTATCTATGATCTTCTTTAGCTGGCACGATGGTACCAATAAGAGCGAGAATTCGTCGGGTTTGACGGTGTCCAAAACTAGACAAAATCTTCAGGAAGATCACATGCGTGCTTCGACTTCGAAGGCTGGAGGCAACCAGCTGCCATCGAATAACAGGACCGGTCGTTATCCTGGCTATAAACATCCCAGTTCCCTCGAACCATTTTCTTCTCCGTTTTGTGAATCCCGGCGAGATTCACGGGGAATTAAGCTAGCAGGTTTCATCTCTTGCTCGTAGTATTTTTCTTGGAGGGTACTGCGTTATTGGTACCAGCTGGAGAGCTAGGACTGGTCGTTGAAAATGGGTTCGCATCGATGACAAAACACAACAGTATCGTTCTTGTTATGTCGGGGTCTCTCGCTGCAAATGTTTCCATCACGTGAAACTCCTACGAAATTCACCTGACTTCAAAGTCGGGCTAAACGGTCGTTTAGCTGGTTCACACTGGTAGCAGGTCGATCGGAACCGGCCTTAATTAGCATCGATCAAACTCTGAAATAGTAGACCTAAGTCTGTACGTAGTCAAGCTCACTATTAACTGCTCATACGGATGACTGCACCCATTCATACTAGTCGTCCAGCCGACGATTTTTTTAGCCTCCTGACGCACCTAAATTACAGAAATAACACTCGTGTTGCTGTATTTGTAAATTTGGCCTTTTTCTGAGCGTGAAATGCTCTGAACACGACGCGTGTCCATTTTCACGTTCGGGGACAGCGGAACCTCGGTGACCAACATGGCACCCCGAATGAGCGCGGGAAGCAACCGAGCAGGGCGGAGGGCCTGGCGGGCTGCCTTCCGCGGCACCAAACCGCGGTAAGTGGCCAAGTTTCACATGGAGACTAAATGCATTGATTGACGTGTGCCGGCAGGCTGCCTTCCGCAGCAGCAATTCGCGGTAAGCGGCCAACATGCATTACGTGGAGCCGATTCTTTCCACGTTCTGGTATCGCGGAAGGCAGCTGGACCTTCCGCATTCCCGTGGCGTGGAACTTCCTGCGCCCGTCTGATCTGCCGCGTTGTCCACCAAGCTTCCGTGGTCCCCGAGTGCGGAAATGGACACGTGTCATGTTCAGAGCATTCTGCGCTTGGGAAGAGGCCAAAATTGTAAATACAACTGCATGAGTGCTATTTTGTAATTCACATGCGTCAGGGACCAAAATAAAAAAGAAATTCTCTAGCCGACAACTTCACAGTAGAATAGACATACAGTATTTGACATGTCTGATCACATCCATCATCCATCCACGGCTTATTTTTACCGCCAAAGAACGGTTCCGCGCCATACCAATCAGGGAACAGCCGACCGGCATTCCACGATCACAACTACACCCACCATCAGAACAAATAAACCAAGTCATGAAAAGAAACAGCAACATGCAAAGAACGCAAGAAGCATAACGAAAGATCAAACTACTACTGACACAGACAACTCGCATTTCAAATGACAGACAAGAGGTTCGATTCCTAACTCGAAAGCGAAACGATAGAAATACTACAAATGGACTCGATCGTTGTGCCGTAGATTTTGAAAGGAAAGGGAAACAAATATGTTTGCTTGTTCTTGGATGGAAGTTTCGCATCGATGTCTCCATGAGTTGACGTGAAGAAAGAAACAAGAGAGTAAAAAAGAGAACGGAGAGAAAGCTCTCCATAGTTACCTTCACTTTCAGCGTGGATCCTGTTACGACCGATAAATTTTTTTTTGGGAGCAACTAGCGCTCGGACCGACTCTTTCCCATAGCATGTCCGACACACATACGCAAAAAAAAAAAAATCAACATATACAACAAAATACTTGGATCTTGAAAAATAGAGAGGAGGATCCTTAATCTTGTCAAAATTCATTTAAAAAATTAAAAGATCTCGTTAACATACATAGATATACTTGGAAAATTAGCACATAAGTTTGGAAAACATTAAACGATGATACTATAACTTTTGCAATATTTTGAAAACAAATATGCAACACGTCAGACATCTCAAGCAACATCAGTAAACAATTTGTGCAACAAAAAATATCGACTCCCAAGAGCAACAACATATTCAAATTCAATAGAGCGCAAAAAAAAAAAACCAGTTTGCTACAAAAAAATTGGGTGATCGAGTGTTGTAACATTTGAGCATAACTTATAAAACATTTTGATATCACATGTGCAACAATGAACAATACCAAATGCAATATTGAGAAATTCTCTTAAAAAATAGCATTGCAAGAGTTTATTATTGCAACATTCAAAATTTATAGTCCCAACATCTCAAATTACCTCTTGCAACAAAAAGAACATACGGCTGCAACAAATACCCAACTCACTGGCTCTGAGACTCGATGGCAAACTCAGTCTCATGGGGTAGCACCGCAGCTGCGGAGGGAGGGCACCGCTAGTGGCATTGCAGGAGGCGAGGATGGCCAAGAGGATGTCGAACCCGGGAGCGAAGGATCCCAGATTCTCTGTGTTTCATACACTAGTCCAGAAACAGCTAGTGTACACAGTCGAACAAAAGTAGATAGCATAGCTATACAATGCCATTCTTTGATAATAATTAAAGTGTATTACAAAAAAGGGCATACAACCAATAAGCAAAATACAGCGGAAGCAAAAGCAGTAAGGTAGACCACACGATTCGCCACATGCAATTGTCTGGGGGCATAGCCTAGTCGTCCAAGTTCTCATTCTCCTCGTAGTACTCCTCTCCTGCTCAACAATTGTATTAAGCAAGAGTGAACACAAACAACCGTGCTCCGCAAGTTACACCCAATAACAGATTATAATGCATGCAAAGATTTAACAACGGGAGGCTTATATGGCTCAATTTGCATAAAGCGATATTTTCCATTTAAATATTCATACTAAGTTCTAAATCAATTTATTCTATAACTAAAATTTATTTTCTAAATCTCAAGTTTTATAGTGAGATAACATTCATCAACGAGTGGTGAAGGATACCTTCCTATCACATGGCAAACTACCCAATTTCCCAATTGGATAAATTATCCAAAAACAATTGATAAAGCCTTTTGATATCAAAACAAAATTCTAACTTTGAGTGGCTTTGCTTAGCATATCCTTGACCGTGGACACGGCTATTCGAATAGTTCTTAACACTCTGCAGAGGTTACACAACTTTACCCACAAGAGATAATTGACTTATAATGTCTATCTGACACACACTACCGAAGGTGTGCGACTAAGTCATTATTACAAAGCCTTTATAATACATCATCCTACCGTAGTCCCGCTTCGCTAAGGTTTTGCTTTCTTTGGATAGAAACCCGCTGGATTTAAGCCCCTCTTACGCCATGTGGGAATACATAAAAGTAGGTCATAAAGACACCCACGCAACCGGATGTCACAACCACGTTGAAATGATACAAATTAATTAGCCATGTCTCGTCCACACAGGACATGTGGTAGTACGATGGGGCTTAGCAAGATGCGGCTCGAAGACCGGTTCTTAACTGATTTGGGCGACTTTCCAAAATAACCCCTGAGCCTCGATCATAGAAATGACTCGATCTCGTGCATCAACATGCACCATCCAAACGTCCATTTCGCCTAAGTCCAAACCAACTTTTATTTTATTTGCCAAGTTAAATCATTTTATAAACTTCTATGGTAAAGACAATACCATAGTATCTTTTTAAATTATAGTTGAACTTTTGGCAAAATTCCCTAGATTAAACACTTTTGATCTAAGCTTTGTCTAAGCATAATGTTTTTCAACATGTTCTAGTTCATACTAATGTATCAACTAAAATTTAACTACGGTATCAAAGAATGACTAATTTAATAGCAAAGTTTGGCTATTCAAAGGAATTAGGAATAACTATAAAGTTTAAAACATGAATTTAAATTACTTGAATTTGAGGAACGAGCAAAGCTCATTTGGTCAACTGGCGTTGTATCCAGTGGCCGGTTGGGGTTGGGGTTCAACCCCGATTTCACGCTACAGTGCTTGGCACAATGAGACAGGGCAGTGCATGGGCACACATGGTCGGGGCTTTGGCTCCCGGCCTACCACGGTTCGAGCGCTGCTCCCGTGGACGCCTCGCAGAGTAGGGTGCTCTTCTTCTTCAAAGCAGTCCGGATGGGAAAATCCTGGACCTAAAAAAAATACTTGAATTAAAATAAGCGTGCAATAATAATTTAAAATAGAATTTAAATAATTTAAAATATTGGGATTCAATATGGTCAAAGGTGTAACTTGCCTTGCTCAAAAGCTTGAGGATCTACTTCTTCGAAATATTCGGGTTCCCCGGAGTCGTCGAAATCTACTCGTGAAAACGAAACAAACTCAAATGAACTTCAAATTAAATAATTTTAGTATAGAAAGCTAGATATCAATTTTAGATGAATTTTGAAATTTGAATCGTCAAAATCGGAGTTCAAACGAAGGAGAACGGGCCCTCGGAAGTTTGAAAATACATGAAATGATGAAAAGGGAATTTTCGGAATTATTTTTCTAAAGAAAAACCTCTTTATTGCGTCACGTTGACGTCAGCGAGGGGATTAATGAATTTTGGCCGGAATTATTTTCTGAAAGAAAATGCTTGTGTGGCTAACATGCGCCCCCCGGCCATGGACCAAGTCCACCATGGCACGAGGGCCTACCATAGACCCGGCTCGCGCAATAGTGCTAAGGTCCACGCGGGTGCTGACACGGGCTTCACGCGGGCTGCCACGTCGGCCCTTGGCGCTGAGATGGCCTCGCGTGGTAGCGAGGTGGCACCTACGTGCCTACCACGTCACCCCCGACGAGGTGGTGGTGCTCGGTTGCGCAGCTCGTCGGCGCTTCGCGCTGTGGCGAGCCTTGGTTGGGGCACCAAAGGGGAGAAGGAGGAGTGGTGAACCTAGGGCTCTCGGTTTTGGCGATGGAGCGCCAGGGGATGGCCGGCGGTAAGGAGAAAGAGCGACGGCGACGGCAATGGTTGAAGGTGGCGATGGTGCTCCCGTAGGTTTCTGGTGAAGATCGAGGGGGCACCGGGTAGCACTTGTGAGGTGGTGTGGGAGGCGAAGACGGCGGTGACGGGGGACCTTCAACGGCGTCACAATCACTAGATGAAGAAGCTCCGGTCAGAAGCTTCAAAGGCGAATCACGACAAACACAGAAGGGGAGGTGAGAGGAGAGCGAGGGTGAAAGAAGGAGGAGGTTGAGGGGCTCCTAGGGCTCCCCTTTATAGCAGTCGAGGAGGAGAAGGGAGGGGACTCGACGGCATGGGCGCACAACCAAAGTTCGGTCATCGCAGGGCATGGCGCGGGACAAGGCAAGTGGGGACAAGAAAACAGGGGAGAAGGGTGCGGCGAAAGTCAAGGAATTAATTGCGTGTTGAAATAGGGAGAAAAGGGGAGGAAAACACAGGATGGGACGTAGCTCGCATCACAGCCATGGCGGACGGTGCGGCATGGGCAGCCAACAGGTGGGAGAAGAACAGGGGAGGGGGACGCTAACACGTGGGCCCTACCAGTAGTGAGACAAGTGAGAGGAGGCGCTGTTTTGCTTAGGCTGGCAAGAAGCGAAGTGGGCCGAAGCAAGCGCCCTGGAGGAGGAAATGGATCGAGCAAAGGCTTTCGGCCCAACACGATTTTTAAGGTTTTTGAGGTTTTAATAATTACAGAAACGGAGATAAAGGAAATAGGTTTTTAGAAAATAGCAAAAGGAGTTCAAAAATTAAGAAAAAATTCACATAAATTTCCTAACTTATTTTGAACTTAATAAAATTATTTATAACTTGAATTTAGCTTTTGATTTTGCACATAAATTATTTTTAAATTTTAGAAAAATAGAAAAACCTTTATACAATCCAAAATTCAAGAAAATACTTAAAACACTCTTTTTGACTTTAAATCCAAAAAAAAAATCAAATGAACCAAATTTTGAATTAATTGAAGTTTGATTAACTCATATTAAATTGTTTTTATTTTCTAAGATTTCAAGTTTAAACTTTATCAATCCAATAAAATCGAATGGTAAATTTTAATTTGAAAATTTTCGAAAAGTCTCGAAAATTGGGATGTTACAGAGGAGCGGCGGGGACGGGGTGAGCTGGCAGATGGAGGATATAGCGGTGGCCTCGGACTGCTCTGGGAAGGTCGGGATGGTAGACGCCGCAGAAGTCAAGGCGAGGAGGTGCCGCTGGGGAAGAGCAAAGAAAGGCTCAAGTGACACCGGTCTGGTTATCGCCGATGACGCCAGCAATGAAAGCAACAGAGGGCAGGCACTTACGAGTAGGAGGATAGTGGAGTGGATGCTAGGCATTGTTGGTGCTTAGGTATGAGACCGTGAGGTGGTAGGGTATGGTGCTCTATCAATTGGCTTATAGGAGGGGTAGACTGTGAGAGATAAGGTAGCATGTATGGTTTGGAGAGGGAGCTGTAGGGAGAGAGAAGAAGGGGATGAATTGTGATGCAGGTGGGTGGTAGTAATGAGATAAGGTTATTATGTGGTGGAGGTTAGGAATCAATTGAGTTGGTTCAGTGGAGTGAGACATCCTATACGTCGGACGTGGGACATGTAGCATTACCCTTTATTTTTCCAGCTCATCTTTGCTCCAATCACCACTGTTTTTTTAAAGCTCAGCATCACTTGTAATTTTCCTTGGCCGTCTTCGGAGAGGATATCAAAGGAGGACCACTGTTTTTTTAAAGCTCAGCATCACTTGTAATTTTCCTTGGCCGTCTTCGGAGAGGATATCAAAGGAGGGCAACGAATTAAACTATTAAAGGCTGTGAACAACCTTGCACGACCCGTTCCCACCTCCTAGTTTCCATCAATCACACCAGATTTTAGTTTTTGGTTTGGGGCTAAAGACCGGAACCTGGCCGGTTCTGATTTCTTCGCGAAAACCGCTCAAACAAAAATCGAATGATTTTCCTCTCTTTTTAATAGGTTTAGGAGGGTGAAGCGACCCCTACTCGCTGGATGGCCTGTCCCAGTTTATCAGCCGACAACCAGCCGCATTCCGAACCCTAGTTCACATCAACAAATCTAGCACAACACGCATGTGTCCTTTGCTTCTCTCTCTCGCTCTCTCTCGGAGACGACTGCCTCCTTGATCCTACTTGGTATAGAGAACGAAAGACGCAATCTCACGAGGAGATGGTAGTAGGAAACTAGGAATCCAGCCAGCATAACACTACAAGAATCGGGGCGAAGCCTTCAAAAAGCGCGACCCCGTCGACGCCTCTGCCTGTGACCACGCGCGGCTGGCTACTGCTATGCTAGTCTAGTATACCAACCAACACCTGTTCCGCGCTTACCTGCCGCGCGCGGCCGTTAAAAACGCCCGGCTAGTGCCGTGCCGCCCGCCCGCCCACTTTGCGGGGTTTCTCATTGATTTCTCATTGATTTTATCCGGCCGGGGCGCGCGTGGGAGCGGGCTGGATTTGCGCGCCTGTAGCCGCGCGCCCCATGTGACGGGGTCCCCTCGCTGATCCCGCAAAGCAACGACATCACAACGCGCCGAGACGGCTGAGAGGGGGAGGGGGGAAAAGGCAGCAGCGAAAAGCCTGTGCTTCCCGACCAGACCAGCGCGAGTGAGCGCGTGTGCTCCTCGGCCAGCGATGCGCGCCCGATCTGCGGTTGGGATCTGAGGATGGCGGAATCGGCGAGGAGGAGGATCGGGAGCGTGGCGCTCGGGGACCTGCTGCGGCGGGAGGCCTCGGCGGAGCGGGCCGAGGCGGCGGGCGAGCGGCCTGGGGTCGCGGCGGGGCAGGCCAGCCGGGCCAAGAAGGGCGAGGACTTCGCGCTGCTCAAGCCGGCCTGCGAGCGCCCCCCGGGCGCCCCCTTCTCCGCCTTCGCCGTAAGCGCTCGACTCAACCCGCCCCACGCACCGATTGCAATTGCGCTACGCTACGGTTTACATATCTTTTCCCGCGACCTGCTCGGCGGTGGCGTGGTGTCGCTCTGCCGGCCGATGTCTGGTTCTGAGGGGTGTTTCGGTTTGGTTTGGTTGCAGCTGTTCGATGGGCACAACGGGAGCGCGGCCGCGGTGTACACCAAGGAGAACCTCCTGAGCAATGTGATGGGCTGCGTCCCTGCCGATCTGAGCAGAGACGAGTGGCTTGCCGCCCTCCCGAGGGCGCTGGTCGCCGGGTTCGTCAAAACAGATAAGGACCTCCAAACAAGAGGTAAAATTTCCTCCTTCCGTACATGGAACTACTTAAAGCCCTTCCAAGCTAGTACTACTAGTACTAATTAGTACCATTTCTAGTACTACTCTACTATGCAGCTCTATGGTCAACCGTAGTTTGGTGATTCAATTCAAATTGTGTCTGTGCATGGTTTGATGGTATACTAGTACTAGTACTAGAGCTGAGCCTTGTTTGTCCACTCGGTGTATGTGTTTCAGCGCACTCTTCGGGGACAACTGTGACGCTTGTCATAATCGATGGGTCCGTTGTGACTGTTGCGTCCGTCGGTGATTCGCGCTGTGTACTGGAAGCTGAGGGTTCCATTTACCATTTGTCAGCTGACCATCGATTCGATGCTAGTGAAGAGGAGTAAGATTGTTTTCTCGCAAAGTGTTGTGTCGTTCTCTTGTTGTCGATATGATTGGTTCTCATCACTTGTTTTGATTCATAGGGTTGGACGTGTAACAGAATGCGGAGGAGAAGTTGGAAGGCTAAACGTTGTCGGTGGAGCTGAGGTTTTGCTCTTTGCCTTTTGTGGTCGCTCAAGTTTTCCCTCTATTTTGCACCGTTGGCGGCCAAGGAGCTTTGTATTGTTGTAGTTTTACGCGTGCAATATTCATTGTGTTTGGAAAAGTTGTAGCTTGGAAAATTTTGCTGTTTGTTAGCGACTGATTTGGCGTGTAGCAAGTTATTCGAAGTGTAGAATCTTCGTTGGGTGAGCAGGGCTTGTTGTTTACTTCAAGTTATGCTGGATGGTAGCTGAAGGAAGTTCTTGAATTGACTCAAATATATGCTTCTGCAACTACTTTCCTTTCTGTTTGTTTCTTGTTAATTTGAATGGGTGGGACTAATGAATCAAGTTACTGAGTACCTTTTTGCTTTAGAATCAGGTTTGCCAAATTTGGTTTGCTTATGGAATTAATGTGTCTGCTGTACGCCTGTACATCCTGTTGACTGTTGAGTGGTTCATTTCAAAACTTCGCACTTGCGCATTTTCATAATTATGCATATCAAATATTTTCCTTAGGCCTTCCTTTACAAAACCATCATTTTATTTGTAGATCTGATTCACACCGCTTGCTTGACCCTTGTTTCCATCATTGTTCATCCAGATTGGCCCCCTTAGATGTTGGCCAGGTGGTTTATGTCTATCAAGATCAATTGGTGACCAGGATGTAGGTGAATTTATCATTCCTGTTCCTTTTGTCAAGCAGGTCAAGGTACAAAGTCCTAACAATTTATTCACATAAGTTATGGAGAAAACCAAATTCAGAACTTTCATAATACAATAGTGATAGCAGATTCAAGCACCATAAGTTCTGTTTTTTTAATATTCTCACTCTCTTTATCATCTGTTTTTTTTCTAATGTTCCTTTTCTATGTGAATTTGATAGAGTTAGACGATAACTGTACTTATTTCCCTGTATCTTACCTGGTCATATTAAGATTAACGATCAACTTGTCAAGTTAGATAATTTGCAATTTTGTGTAAACTAAGTGCCAGTTGTTTCATTCCCATTTCCCTTGTTTTCAAAGTTTCTTCATGGTTGTAGGTCTGCAAGCTATGTTGTCTAGTTGAGAGGGTTATTCAGTAGTCTTGTGATTTTGTTTAAGTAAATTTTTTATCTACCTTGATTTTTGACCATATTTTCAAAATATTAATGTCTTCTAATGTTTGCTGCAGCTATCTAGTGCTGGAGGTCGACTTATTGTTTCAAGTGACGGTGTTTGGGATGCCTTGACTGCGGAAATGGCTTTTAGTTGTGCACGAGGGCTTACTCCAGAGGCTGCAGCGGATCAAATTGTCAAGGTAGAGCCACCTTACCCCACCCTTCTTGGCATGCAGCCTGAAATCCCCAATTTATACTGTTTCTTACTGTTGCATCTTTTGCAGGAAGCAGTGGAATCAAAAGGATTGAGGGATGATACAACTTGTATTGTCATTGACATAATACCACCGGAAAAACCAAAATCCACTGTACCATCTCCAGAAAAGGCAGGAAACTGTGTTGGCTTTTTCAAAAATAATTTTTGCAGGAAAACGACATCAGACTCATTATCTCATGTTGATAAGGAACATACTTCTGATACTGACTTGGTGGAAGAAATCTTTGAGGATGGATGCCCGTATCTTTCAAGGCGGTATGTACCCTTACTCCATCTTGACAATGGATGCATAATAGTTCACGATAATTGTATATGCTGGAACATAGACCGTTAGATTCTGTCATGCGGGTGGATACCTGTTGGTGAGTTAGTATTAAGATCTAAACAACGAGTCGTGTTAGAGTTGGATCTAACTTTGTATTAGAGTTAGATTCAACTTTTAGACTATAAATAAAGGGTGTGGAGAACCTACGGGAAAAAACACAATTATTCCCCTAATTTCTATAATACCATACTTCTAGTATAAATGTCCTGTTCCAGATAGAGCATGTATTGGTTGTCTATTATATAACACCTAAAAATAATTCAAAGAAACCAGGGTATAGCCCTTTTGGGCCAAAGTGAGGTTGGTACAGGTGTTGCTATGGTTTGGGCCTCTAGGTGTTACGTTTGTCTAATTTAGTACAGGGGCTATTTTAACATTTCATCAAGCAGGTAAACGATCTTCCTTCCACAGTTCCCACAGTTAATCTATGAGGTGATGTAAGAATGAAAACAGGCTTCTTATCAAAACACCATGCGAAGTTGAATGACTTTAGCAGTTGAGTTTCATTCAAACTTTTAGACCATGCCTATTGTTAACATTTTATTTCTGGTTAATGCAGGCTAGATTCTGAATATCCAGTTCGGAATATGTTCAAGCTCTTTGCATGTGCAATTTGTCAAGTGGAGTTAGAGTCTGGTCAGGGGATATCGATACATGAGGGTCTGTCAAAGCCAGGAAAGCTGCGTCCCTGGGATGGTCCGTTCCTTTGTCACGTTTGCCAGGAAAAGAAAGAAGCAATGGAGGGGAAGCGTCACTCACGAGGTATAACTTTGTTCCAGTTCCATTTTATACTGTACTATTTATCGGGTCCAAGCCACATTTGGAATCAATCTTCCCATATTTTCAGATTCCTCGTCAAGAAACAGCGGGTCAAGCGGATAGTGACCAAGGCCAAGAGTCAGCTTGAAGCAACCACCTAACAATGTACCGAAGGGCTAATGCATAGCTGGCATTTGGCATTCTTGCAGCACTTCCTCGGTTACATGGATTATCGTGGAATTAAGATCTAAAATGAACATCTGAATTAACCGTGAGGAGGTGCCTATGTTGAAGAGCTTATACACCACTGAAGTGAAAGATACGCCTTGTCTTATAACGCTATGGAGCAAGCGACTTGCCTGTTGATATCAGCATCTTCAGTGGGGCTTCTCGCAGTGTCACATTAAGGCCTGTTAATTAAGACCGGCCAATTTCTTCTGAGGCCAACCATTATGTAAATTATCATCGTATAGAGGTGTGACAAATAGCTGCGGCATTGTATCTCTCAACTAGGATTAGGTGTGCGATCCTGAAATTCGTTTTCGGCAGATCTTAAATTAAGGTCAAAGTAGCCCATTCCCTGTTAGAACCATGCCCTATCTCTCATGATTCAGCACTGTAATTAACATCTAAGGAAATTCTTGCAAAGTGCAAACAGCCATAATGTTATGGTCTAGGGTTTGTGGGCGAAGGTTATAAGTGTGGTGAACAGGGAAAGAAATCCCGCCAGAATCGGGCTTGCTATCGCAGACTGAGGGTGGTCGGAGGGGAATACCTACGATTTTTTTTTTTTTTGAATTTAACTTCGATTTACTCAATTAAAGCTTGAAGTTGTATTCTAAAGCTTCTTGGTTAGAGTATATGCATACTATATAGTATATACCTTTTTGGTTAGAGTATATACATTATCTAGTTAGCATCTTTATTAACTAATTACTAAATTTCCTTTCATTTTCGGTTTTTCCGGTTTTCTAGCTGGTTTTTCCAGTTACCGGCTGAGATTTTTTTGAATTCAAATTTTGGCTTTCGGGGTTTTGGCCGGTTTTTCCGGTTACCGGCCGGAAACCGTTACCGGTCCCCGAGCGGGATTTCGCCCGGTAACGGTTCTTCGATCCTTGGTGGTGAACAGGATGGAGCTCCCCGGTCCCTGACGGTGCTTGGGATCCAGCCGAAGCAAGGAGGGGGGGGGGTGCCTTTGATGATCCGACCGAATCCTTAAATAGGATGGCTCATAACAATCTTATCTCTAGAGAAATAAACAATATCTCTAAAGTAGGAAACCATATTTCTAAAGATGGAAACAAATAATCAATTAACTAATTAAGGATAAGATGACTAAACAACTACTCGATCCTCTCCCTGCATTCCTCTTGTTGTCGAACCTGTGGGTTGGTTCCTCCTTTGGTACGTAAGCCCCACCATAACATCTCTCCCTCTCTGCGGAAACAGCTTGTCCTCAAGCTGAAATGCTGGGTAAAGTGTCTTGAACTCAGATACTGTCTCACAAGTTGCTTCAGACTCTGGCAGACCGTGCCAAACTATGAGGACCTGCCATGTACCACAATGAAGCCTTCTCGGGTGTTGGAAATGTACGACCATTGGAGAGCTCTGACAGACTTGGCGGTGCAGCCGAGATTCACCATGGAAAGCCTTCAACAGTCCCACGTGAAAAACATCATGAATACGGGCACTGATTGGAAGTAGTCGGTAAGCCACTCCACCAAATGCGGCCGCTGACTTGGTAGGGACTGAAATAGCAGGGACTGAGTTTGACCCTTGCACGCGCTGACAGGGATAATGGTTGGTGCCGCGACAGGTGCAGCCATACCCACTCGCCGACCTGGAAGGATATGTCGCGATGGTTTGCATTGTAATAATGCTTAGCATACTCGTGAGCTCAAGACGTTCATAGACGTCAGCGAGGAAGGAGTCGTGGTCCGTCATCATGGTGTCCACCGTTGGTACACTAGCATCTCCCCACTCATAAGAACGAAGAGTCGGCGAATCACACCCATACACCACGCGGAATGGTGCTTCCTTCAATGTTGATTGGTAGGAGGTGTTGTAACAGTACTCTGCCCACGGCAACCAATGAACCCTTTGTCGTGGACGATCCCTTGTTAGACAACGGAGATATATGACAATTATCTTCTTGGCGGTCTCTGACTGACCGTGCCACTGGGATGATAAGTCGTGCTTATGTGTAGACGAACTCCTACTAGTTTGAACAACTCTTGTCGAAAGGAACTTGTAAAAACCACATCTCGGTCATGGACGATTGACGAAGGCGTGCCGTGAAGGCGCACGATCTCATTGAACAAAGCCTAACCAATGGTCACCACTATGTAAGGATGCGCAAGAGGGATGAAGTGCGCATACTTGGGGAAGCGGTCGATGACAGTAAGGATCACTGATTTGCCCCCTACACGTGGTAAGCCCTCAACGAAATCCATGGCAATGTCAGCCCATACTTGGGTAGGTACCTCTAAGGGCTGGAGTGGGCCAACGGAATGAAGGTTCTCCGTCTTGTTGCGCTGGCATACCCCACAGTTGCAGATGAATGCGTGTACCTCCTAGAGGGTGCGTAGAACATGAAATTTTGCGCCAATCATTGGAGGGTCTTCTGAACTCCCTCATGTCCGATGTCATGAATGGCGATCAGTATGGTGGGAAGTAATGGAGAAGTTGTCGGAACATAGATGAGCCTTCCAAAGAGAAGAAATCTGTATGCAATTGACCATGGTGTGCCCCGCTAGCCCGATAATATCTCATGTCGGAGCGCCACCAAGACCGCGTTGGTCTCGGCCGCAACCCTCAAGTCGTCGAAGAGAGCGAGACAAGGGGTTGTGAGGGCGCACACCGAACCGCCCTTGTGCCCATCCCTCCTGGACAATGCATCTGCCACGGTGTTGAGGCAGCTTGGCTTGTACTCCACTACAAAATCATAGTCCATGAGTTTACTCACCCATTGATGGTGTGGAATTGTTGATAGGTGTTGATTGAGGAGGAATTTGAGGTTGTACTTGTCAGTGCAGATAAGGAAGGACCGTCCCCAAAGGTATGGACGCCAATGACGAATGACCTGCACCAAACACATTAATTTGTGCTCGTACGCCGCTAGTTTGGCATGGCGGGCGGTGATGGCACAACTAAAGAATGCCACTAGCCCTCCTCCTTGGTGTAAGATGGCACCGAAACTTGTCCCGGAAGCATCACACTCGACAGTGAAGGTGTTGGTGAAATCGGGGAGTTGAAGAACCGGCACTGTTGCCAGGGCAATCTTGAGCACATGAAAGGCACCCTCGGCCTCATCTGTTCAGCGAAAATGTTCCTTCTTGAGGACAGTGGTGGACCCAAGATTTTCAGAATGGGTGTTCGAAGTTACAAAAATATTGATCAATATAGAACAGAAAGTCCACAGACCACAATAGTAATAATGGAAGTACTAATTGTTTGTACCGGAGATAACATCTCAATTCTCAAATATTTCAAATAAATTACAAAATAATTAAGAAAATTACAATTTAACTCGACGGTGCTTCATGCCTTGGAAGCGAGATATGACATCATTGTCCTTAACTTGCATGAAAAATTCTCGCTCAAGAAATGTGACCAAGCAGTCATTCAAATATTGCTCACCCATTCTATTTCTTAGCTTATTCTTCACATACTTCATTGAAAAAAGAATCTCTCAACACTAGCAAATTGCTACGGAAGAATTAGCACCAATTTGAGAAGCTTGTAAACAATTTTATAATGGAGGTTCTTCTTTGATTGAACAAGAACGATTGATAGCTCGGCAAGATTTTTCACTTTTCTAAACCTTTCATCTCTCACAAGATATCAAGAATGAAGTGTGTACGTTGAAAGGAAGATGCATCAATTTCGGCTTGAAAAATCTTTAGGATAAACCGAGCAAGCCCGACCAAGTTTTCCTTGTCATAAGCAAATAATGAATCAAGAGGATTGAATGAAGACATGCAAAGAAGCAAATCCGTGTTTACTTCATCAAACCTCGCATTAAGCTCTCGGTTGTCTATCAATGATACTTAAAAACATTTCAACACAGAAGCGGTGGAGATTCTTGACTTTTTTGAAGAACCTTTTTGATCTTGCAACCGGCTTATAGAAATAATCCATTTTAGTAACTTTGATGCCATGCTTCACACAAAAGGAAGTGACATCATTAAGAAAAGTTTCCCATCCATCATCCTCTCGCAATAACTACAATTGAGTCTTTGTCAAATAAATGAGATCAATTGCATTAACAATATCCTGATCTCTCTTTTTTAAAGTATTGCTTAAGTCATCTGTGTACCCAAATATGGTTAGCATCAAGTGTGACATGAAAACAAACTCAAATGACTCAAATGATGTCAACATAGTTTGAGCTTGTATAGCCTCCGTGCTTGAAGTGTGATCTTCTCCAATCTTTATAAGAACTCGTTGGATTGAAGGATACAAAGAGATGACATGCATAACAATTTTATAGTGGGATCCCCAACGAGTATCAGCCGGCCTACCTAGGCCCATCTTCTGATTCAAACCCCGACCAGTTTCAATGTCACCCAATTCTAATGCCTCTACAATCCGCTGAGCTTGAGCTACTCGAAGCATTTGTATCTTTTTACAAGACATCCATAGAACATTCAACAAATATGCGAGTTGTTGAAAGAACCAAACACAATCACCATTCTCTTTAGCAACAGTAACAAGAGTTAACTGGAGTTGATGGGTAAAGCAGTGAATATAATAAGCAGAAGGAGACTCATCCATAATTAGTTTCTTTAGACCATTAACTTGACCATTCATGTTACTAGCTCCATCATATCCCTGCCCACGGACCTGTGTCAAGCTCAATGAATGATTCATAAGCAAAGACTCAATTGTTGTTTTAAGTGTCAAAGCGGTAGTGTTTTCAACATGGACAATGCCAAGAAACCTCTCAACAACTCTTCCTTGTTTATCAACATAACGTAAGTAAAAAGCCAATTGTTCCTGTTGGTATACATCACTAGATTCATCGGCAAGTATTGCAAAATAATCACCACCAAGGTCATCTATGACTAGCCTAGTGGTTTCTTTGGCACAAGAGTTGATGAGATCTTTTTGTATCTTATGAGAAGTCATTTGACTAGTCTTTGGAGCATTTTTTAGAACAACCTTGTTAACTTCTTCAAAATTTTCTGCCAACCAATTTAAAATCTCAAGAAAATTTCCTTTATTTTGTGAGTCTTCACCTTTGTCATGTCCACGGCAAGCTAACCCTTGACGCAAGATAAACCTCAAGCACCTAAGTGAATATGTCAAGCGAGATTTGTACAAAGCCCTCAATTGTTTGGAGTTTGAAGAAAAAGACTCTTCATGCACTACCAACTGCAGCTCATTGGAAGGAGATTCTACCTGGTTCTCATTGGAAGGAGATTCTACATGGCTTTCAATAGGTTTTAGTTCTAGCGTCGAGGTGGATGGTTTCTTATGTCTCTTTCCGACTCTCCCCCACAAAGATTTTAAATTGACAGACTTCTTCTCCATTTTTAAAGCTCTAATATTTACAATTCGCATACATACAAGATTGAAGATTCAGGACCACAATATGATAATAACACAATTCACTTTAATTCATTCATAGGCTCACTGTCACAGCCCACAGACCACAAGGATTTGCCAAATTGGGAATTGGGAATTACCTCGACTCTCGCCTGGCCGCCTCTCTGGTTCCGCCTCGATGCCCTCTCGCTTGGCTCGTTCGGCTCACAAAGTAACAACACTACAAATTCACACCGAGATGAGCTAAGTCAGCAAAGCAAGAATATCCCCTTTCTTGCATTCAACAAAATCACAAGTTCTGAAGTTCACAAATCACAACACTACAAGCTAGTAGCTACAATAGTACCTACAACTACAAGCTGCAATTCGATGCGCCATGCGCACTGAGCCGACGGAGTTGGAGCAGAGGTCGGTAATCGGCGTCTGGCGAAGCAAGCCACGCTGGCGTTGCACGACCAAGCAGTCGCAAAGACCCTCCGCCTCCGCCTCATGGGTCCTCCTCCCGGCCCGGCCTCTACCTCCGCCTGCAGGGTCCTCCTCTGGCGGACCCGGCCTCCTTGACCCCTTCTGGCCTTCAGACCCCGCCGAAGTCGCCGACCAACGCCAAGACGGCCAGCACCCGCCACGCCCACCGCCACGGCCTCCGAACTCCGCTACTCGGGCCACGGCATGCCTCCACCTCCGGCTCCGGCCTCACTCTCGCCTTCTTTGCTTCCTCCGCTCGGTCCTCCCTTGATGGCTTGACCCTTCGCTTTCTCCAGCTTCTCCTCGCCACGGAGTCCCCACACCCACGGCCGTCCACCGGCCCACGCCATGCCCCACGCCACTGCCATTGCTGCCAAGGCCAATGTGGAGCCACGAGCGCGTGAGCTACACAAGGATGAAGACATTTAGGGTTGGGAGAATGGGAGTTGGGTCATGTGCGATTCGTCTGTGGGATGTTTGCGCCATTCCGACGCAGATTGGGCTCATGAGCGACCGAGCGTGTGTGTGCTGGGGCTGGGTCATGAGCCGACGCGAGGCGCGAGGCGCCCCAACGTGGCAGAGTGTGCGCGAGGTTGCAACCGAGGAAGCTACGCCCCGATTCAACATTATATATATATATATATATATATATATATATATATATATATATATATGTGTGTGTGTGTGTGTGTGTGTGTGTGTGTGTGTGTGTGTGTGTGTGTGTGTGTGTGTGTGTTATACTCTAAATATACATAATTTTTTCCCAAAAAATTTGGGTGTTCAATCAACACCCATGAACCTTGGCTGGTCCGCCTACTGAGGAGGCTCGTGAGGGCGTGGCTTCAGAAAAGCCCTCACCGCCCATACACACTGTGGCACCGGCCATTCTGCCACTGCTGCCACCTTTTGTTTATCCATATCAACATCGGCTGCGGCTATCACATGCCCTAGATAGGCCACAGACGTTGCCCCAAAGATGCACTTGGACCGTTTCAAGACCAAGTGGTGGCGGCGAAACTTCTGGAACACCATGCGCACATGTCTCAGGTCTTCATGCCATGTTGAGCTGTAGATTAGAATGTCATAAAAAAAATACCAATACAAATTGGTGGAGAAAAGAGCCCAGAATGTTGTTCATCAGGGTTCAGAATGTTGTTAGCGCGTTGGTGAGGCCAAAAGGCATCACAAGGAACTCAAAGTGTCCATGGTGCATCCGGAAAGCGGTCTTATTGACGTCGCCCTGGTGCATGCGGACCTAGTGATATCCAAAGCGCAAAGCAAGCTTGGTAAAGAAGTGGGCGCCCTGGAGTTCATCCAGAATTTCCTCCACCACCGGGATGGAAAACTTATCCTTAATCGTCTTGTCGTTGAGGGCACAAACCCGCCAGGAATTATCTTGTTTCTTCACCAAGAGCACCGATGATGAAAATTGAGACATGCTTGTGCAAAGAATCCCCTACTGTAACATCTCTGTGCATTGTTGCTCTAGCTCGTCCTTTGGGAGCTGAGGGTAACGGTAGGGGTGCATAGCCATCGCATCTGTGCCAGCCACTAGATGAATCTGGTGGGTGTAACGACATTTCAGAGGCACGCCGCACGGTGCCATGAACAGTTCCCCAAACTCCTACAGTAATGCGTGCATGAGGTCTGTGTCGTTCATGTTGGACAATGTGATACGGCGCTAAGTGCTACTGCACCTTCAGAAAAACAGTCGGGGAGTTTCATCTACATTAGCTATGGAGGAAATAAGTTGGCTACCAGTAATTGTGTGACATGGCCGACGGCACACCGAAATATTAACCGAGATGGCCGCGAAAGAAAAGGAAAATACACCTCAGTGCATGGGGCCCTAGTGCTGGCCACTTCGGTTCATGTATATGGGATAGGGCAGTGCATGGCAATGCATCGGATGTTATTGACACAAAGCAAAAGGAAGGAAAAGATATGAAGGAAAGCCACGTGCGAAAGTCCACAACAATCTTCATTGGATCAATTCCGATTCGTATATATCTCTAATATGGATTTCTTTCCAAACTGCTAGTTCTAGTTAACTTTCCATTATTTTAACAACAGTCCGAATAGGAGATATATATTTAGCCGACTGTTTATTTGGGCCCAGGAGTGCATGCATGGGGATATAATCCCAGGCTGAGCACCATGTAGAGATCGGTTATTTTTGTTGGAGTTAAGAAAAACCAGAAAAACGCCAAGACGATGACCCAGTCGAGCCGTGTTTTCCCGTGAGTTCCTTGCTGGGGCATTCTATTGCTACACAGTTTTGATCTTGCCGATCAAAGTTGCAAGCTGATCTTTGGTGATCTTTTCTACTGTTTGTGTATTGTGGAATACACGGGGAGGAGAACAATTATCCCGTAACTCGTTTTTCGCCGTGGACTTCCTTGGGTGCACAGATTAGAAGATCAAGACAATGGATTGCATTGGATCGGAGAGTTCCCTGTTGCTCCTGTTCAAAGTCACGTCCAGTTATCGTCATCTACTTTGTATCAATTCGGTTTGCTGCTGTTCTTTTGGGGTCTAGCCGAGTTGATTTATCTTGTTTTACTGCTATTTACTGAGTTGTTGCTTATATTATTTGGTGGATATTTTATTCGGTTGCCTAATCTCATTACTGCACCGAATTCTTTATTGCCATACTAAACAGTTGTGAGATCAACCTGGTGTTGTTGCTTCTGTTGTCCATTGATTGCTAGTGGAATTGACATCAAACGTCAAGTGCTACTACTACTTGCCGGCCAAAAGTTGCTCTGGGATTTCAATCTCAATTCCCGAATTGTTTATTGCATCTCTACATGGTGCATTAATTATTTGGTGCTGCTGATTATTTCGATTTGCTAGCTGAGAACCGATCTGTTATTGCTGTTGTCTTGACCGAACTGAAAAGAGAGATTAGCGCGACTGGTTTTGATTGTTAGCAATTAATATTTGTTGTTTTTACTGGAAACCGAGGGCTGTCAATTGATTCTGTTGGATACTTGTACCGTGAAAGATCGAGCCAACTTGTGTACAAATTAGGGTTCTCTAATTTGTGTCGTATCACGATGCCTACGCCATAGGTCAACTGGGGGCCTGCCCTTGCCAACGGATCATGTGGTCTGTGCGCCAGAACGATATAGTGAGGCACCCAAAGTCCCATGCGATGGGTCCTAATGTCTTCAGCAACCGGAAGAAAGTAACAGTCGATGGAGAATGACTCGCCCTAAATGTTGATCAGAAGGTTGCGAGCAACGCCTCCATTGTCCAACTTTTCATAGTTTACCACGGAGACACACATGCCTGTGCTCGTTGGTTGCATCGTGAGACTGAGCTGGTCAAGCGTCGCCTCGCTAACGAAGCTGTGGGTGGACCTAGAGCCCACCAAGGCTGTGAGTGTCGTGTCGCCCATTCGGACCTCTAATTGCATTGTCCGGTCTGTATTGATGTCAGTCAGTGCATGGAATGATATCTCCAGATCGGTGTAAGCCGCCTCCTCTTCGCCTTCAGAGTTGTCCTAGATGAACTCGGTGAGGTAGAGCTACTTACAGTTATGGTTGTGATGGTATTTCTCATCGCAATTATAACACAACACCAACCATTTCTGTTTTGCCATCTGCGCAGGTGTGAGTTGCCGAATCCATCATATTTTTTTGGCCATGTCTATCACCATTGAGGAAGAGTCCGATGCACACCCTACAGTGACCTTCGGTGCGGCCGTGGTTGTCGTACCGGTTCGCTAAAGTGGTGATGCCATGTATGGCTTGGACATCGACGCGGCCACCAAGAACTCGGCGGTGACCTGTGCACGTCGCTCGTAAGACCGAGCGAGGCTCATGGCCATCTCCAAGCTCTGCGGCGCCTGAAGCTCCACATGAATGGTGAGGGGCTCTTGCAATCCCACGGTGAAGAGTTGGATCTGCTGTTCTGGAAGGAGGGGATCGGCTCAACTCAGCAGGATCAAGAATTGGTCAATGTAGTCGACCACAGTCCATGTGTGCCACAATTGGGTAAGTTATCCTAGCGGGTTCTTGCAGATGGGAGGTTCAAAACACAGGTTGACCATCTCTGCAAATTGCCTCCATGATGGTGTGCCCTTGTCACTTTCCACATGCAAGTACCATTGTTGGGCACTATCGATCAAGTGATAAGAGGCTAACCATACCTTTTCCTCCTCTAGGGTTCGTTGCCCGCGAAATTTTTTTTCGCAACGCTTGAGCCAATGCAATGGGTCCTCTTTTTCGTCAAACACCGGGAACTCCAGTTTGTGAAATCGAGGAACCTGGTTATTCTCGCTTTCTTCTCTATGAAATATCCTACTCAGATAAAGCGAAATTTAGGACCAAGAGGGCGATCAAAGATGTCAGTCACCCCCGACCTTCGTCTTCTCGAGCCGTGCCATGCGTATGTCATGGCTCTCCAATCAGTTGTTGATGGTGACTAATTGCGCCCCTACGCATCTTGCATCTTGTGAATCGCCTTCAATTGCGCTAGTTGTGTGATGATCTCGTCTATCTTGGTGGGATCGATACCACCACTCCTCATGGATGAAGATGCATCAGGTAGCTCTGATACCAAATTGCTATGGTCTAGGATTAGTAGGCGAAGGTTGTAAGTGTGGTGAATGGGAGGCGCCTCGTCCTCGACAAAGACTTGGGTGCCATCCGGCAAGGAAGGAGGAATCTTGACGCGCTAGGAAATAAGGAGGGAGGAGGAAAACTATGTTATTTCTTAACCTTTGATGCTTCAGCCAAATCCTTAAATATGATGCCCCCTAACAATCGGCAACATATCTCATGCACACAGCACTATCTATGCACATATGCACACAGCGCATCCAGTCCATGCAATCCACAAGCGACGGCTGCGATGAAAACCTCCCGTCCCGCTTCGCTCCCCCCTCAAACCTCAGGCATTTTTGCGGATAAGCCCCCGTTTGTCTCCCCCGATGCCGGCGACCACCACCACCGACCAAAGACTGACCCACCTACCTGTATCCGGTGGTGGAGATGGCGAGGCACGAGGCGGCGGCGGGGGTGGACTTCCACCTGCCGGACGAGATCCTGGCCGTGATCCCCACCGACCCGTACGAGCAGCTGGACGTGGCGCGCAAGATCACCTCCTTGGCCATCGCCTCCCGCATCTCGCGCCTCGAGGCCGACGTCGCGCGCCTTCGCCGGGACCTCGCCGACCGCGCCCGCCTCGCTGACTCCGACGCCTGCCTCCTCGCCGCCCTCGACAAGAACGTACGTTCGCGTCGCCGAAACGTTTGTGCCCGGGGAATTAAGATTTGTACTTAGCTGGTTGTGTTTGGTTCTTGGTGTGCAGGCGAAGCTGGTGAAGGAGAGGGACACGCTCGCCGTGACGGCCAAGGTGCGTTCTTTTAATAAAAAAAAATATTTCACATTTTAGTGGGAATTCTATTATTGCTGATTAGAAGGTTTGTTTTTAGTGTGGATTGTAATGGAAACTTGTAAATTTTGATTAGAGCCTTAGAGGTGTGAATTTTAGTGCCTATTTAGTGGAATTTAGATTTTAGACTAAAGCCGTGGCATGTTAGTGTTGTTTGCTTATGCTAGTGATATGGCTTTCAGTGCCCATGATAGTTTCAAGTGTTGGCCGTAGTGAGGATGTCACAAATTTTGGTCAAATCTATTATCTTTGTTATGCACTGCAGTGGAGAGTTTTTTTTGGGAGAGGGAGGGAGGAAGGGAGGCACCGCAGTGGAGTGTATGTGTACTTGTTTAATATGTACTCTGATGGAAGGTTACAGCCTTTGATTGGTCTTTTGGTTGTTCTCAAGATTGCGTAAGAAAATTTCGTTTCTTCAATCAGAGTGCAACTTAGGCTGGACTGCAAAATTCGGACTGTGGAGATCTTGTTAGTTCTGTCAATTTTAGTGTGGCGAACGATTTGGTACAGTTTTACTTGTATAGGGGGAGATGCTACAGATGGAAAATAGACAATGCTTTGTTCCAAGCGTTAAGGTGTTGCGGCAAACAAACTAACGTGGTGAACTCATAAGAGTAAATAATTTTGACATGAAATTTTTAGAAGATCAAACTGCTGACCCAGATTTGTGGTAATTGATTCAAAAGAAATAAGAATAGGATCTGTGATCGACTGACTCCTTTACTGTCAATCACAAAAATTGCAATTTGACGCCGACTGTGGTGTGGAAGCAAGAAGTGTTGGACTGAGCAGAATGTATAGCCCTTCTTAACTATTTATTTACTATCGTCTTGAATGATCACATTTTTGGTACGAGCCTACAAGGAATGCTAATCAGTATAAAGTTAGTCAAACCCTGATTATTCAACATGAAAATTTTGCTTTGGTAGTTGACAAATTATTGAAGATTATCCTTTCTTTGCAGTTGGAGGCATTTAAGAAGCAGTTGATGAAATCACTGAGTGAAGATAATTTATTGGTGAGTATTATTGATCAAAAAGTTTCTTTCCCACTTATTCAAGATTATTAGTTGTGTTCTAAAGTTTCTTTTCTGCTGGGGCTTGTTTTGTGGAAAATAATTTTACCTGCATAATTTCACAGCAATTGTCAGAAACAGGTGATGACCGTGATGTAGATGCAGAGAATAATTTGACAGCTCGAATTCCTTCCTGGAAAGGTGTTGCTCAACCTCACAAAGTTCATAGCTTCTTCTGTTGAGCCAGAATTGCGTGCCTTTTCCTTGATTTCATTTTTTATGTCGACTTTACAGATGAAGTTTCAAGTAGCCACACCTCTTCAGATACTTCCAGCAGATCCACAATGACTGAATCAGCCCAAGGTGGCATTGGCTAACACTTTCTATTAAACAACTAAACCATAACAACTTATCACATCTTACCTCTCAACAGTCAGCCAAGCCACTTACTATGAAAGCATTTACAGGATACCAGTTCTCAATCACGCCATATGTACCAAAATTAACTCCTGGTTCAACACCAATGATTCTGTCCTCTGGTGGTTCCCTCCGAGCATATTCAACTGGCCCATCCTCTCCCAAATTCTTATCTGGTCCAACATCACCTACAAGATCTCAGTCTGAAGGCCAATCGACATTTTCATCATGGCATGGATCATCAAGTCATCAGTATTCAACACCCACCTCTCCTCCTCAACGCCGCTCATTCACAGGTTCTAGACAGTGAATTATCAATGGAAATCTGGTTTTCATTTGGGATAGTTACTGAACATTCGTATTCATTGTTTTTATGTTTCCAGGGCGACCTCGTATAGATGGAAAGGAATTCTTCCGACAGGCACGGTTGGTTATTAAGATGTTGACTGTATTCAGTACATATAGTTTGTTTCTCTCGTAACACTTGTGGCCACAAATCCCAGGACGCGTCTTTCTTATGAGTAATTTGGAGCATTTTTGGCGAATATCAAGGAATTTAATGCTCAGAAACAGTCAGGAGAGGTGGCGTTGTTTACCAGTATTTACAATTGCTCCGTTCATTAATATCCACAAAATATGTAAATGTGATGTTTTTTTCTTGATTAATTTATGCAGGACACCCTGTCAAAAGCAGAAGAGATTTTTGGAACAAAGCACAAAGATTTATACATTTCTTTCTAGAATATGCTTAATCGCAACCAATCATGAACCTGTCACAGGCTGCTGCCTTTCTTCTCTTAAACAAGCAGGTTTCTGTCATTCTTATGTCTCTTACGAGCAAGGAATCTAATGTTCTGGTGGGATAATCATGTCTATTTAATGCCATCTGTTTCCAGGAAAGCATGTAATTGTTGGAAGAAACACCGTTTTTTCATTGATCACAAGATCAAATTGCCAGGAATCTGTACATAGGCCACCATAATTTGAGCTGGTCATCCTCAATAACATGATGTAAATGGACAAAGTTGAAACTGAAAAATATCATAGCCATCAAATTTTTTGGTCTGTGTAATTAAGCATACATTCGCATTCCTTTGTAGCACTTCTGCCTTCCTGCTGTAAACCCAGTTGCAAATTCCTTGAGGGCACTAAACTGTTCTTTGTTGCAGATGTGCAAACTGCAAGTGTGTGCAGAATTCCCTCCATCTTCTTGGCCGTCACGGCGAGCGTGTCCCTCTCCTTCACCAGCTTCGCCTGCACACCAAGAACCAAACACAACCAGCTAAGTACAAATCTTAATTCCCGGGGCACAAACGTTTCGGTGACGCGAACGTACGTTCTCATCGAGGGCGGCGAGGAGGCGGGCGCCGGAGTCAGCGAGGCGGGCGCGAGGTCGGCCTCGCGCGTCGCGGCCGGCGAGGTCTCCGGCGAAGGCGCTATGTCGGCCTCGAGGTGCGAGATGCGGAGGCGGCGGCTATAGAGGTGATCTTGTGCGCCACGCCCAACCGCCAGACGGTCGGTGGGGATCATGGCGGTGATCTCGCCCGGCAGGGAAGTCCACCGCCGCCGCCTCGTTTCGCCATCTCCACCGCCAATACGGTAGGTGGGTCGATCTTTGGTTGGTGGTGGTGGTCGCCAAGGCGTCGGGAGACAAAGGAGACAAACGGGGGCCTATCCGCAAAAATGCCTGAGGTTTGACGGGGGAGCGAAGCAGGATGGGAGGTTTGCTGCGACGCCCCGTGTCATTACCCAGGAGGTAATCACACTTAAGCATACGGATTACTATTTATTTGCCCAGTAGAACACTGCTCCAACGAATAGTAAGCTATTTATCAGAGATAACGCAGCAGAACAATAAAATAGAAACTGTTCTTTATTACAACAGTTGCCACACATGACTAAGGCTTTAAATACAATAATTTAATTACAAACAGGAAAGACTTCCGCTATTTCCTCGCTAGGTTTCTCCTAGTCTCCTCGCCCCACGAGTCAAAAGGCGATCATCTCGCCTCGCTCCCCGCCACCGCGCCTTCTCAAAACTCAAAATTTCTCATCCCACTCTGCTAACTCCTGCTGGATCAGATCTAAGCAAGGAAAGATAGCAAGAGTGAGTACTATAGTGTACTCAAGAAGCGCTAGTAGCTAAAATGCAATTGATGATTCTAACATTTCTTCCTTAGCAACATTCTTATCTCTTCTCTTACTCGAAAATAAACTTTAAAATTTAGGTTGCAAATTTTAATTTCAAAAGACTACTTGATTACTCGGAGAGAAGAAAGACCCTTAGCGTTCCTCAGAGACTCCAATCCAGAGACCGGCATGAATTCATGATTTGTATAGCATCACAGCAGCTTGTACCACTTTACCCATAGCTATCCCGAACTCTTTATGCTAGGTACACCGCATTTTCTTTGATGCGATTTCGAGCTCGTATCACGTAACGCTTTCCGCCACGTGATTAATTTCTCCACCCATTACTTTCCGTCGGTGCTGACCTGGCCACCACCGAGTTCAGGTAATGTTGGTTGGGCCAGTTCATCCTCTCTGCACCCAACACTCCACATAGTGATATATCACCTCTTCTTACACTACACTCACACATAATACATACCCGATGTGGAGAGTATAATTACGTAACATGGTAGCATTTTCTGCCTGTCGAAAATAGGAAAATGGTTAGCACTTAAGATACGGCCTCTGACCGAGTAAGAGTTTTATTTGTCCTTATATTATAACCATATGTAAAGGGTCCCACCTCTTGCCCTCTTTCATCCTGACCACGGGCCCCCTTTACCAACCATAATATTACTCTGCTTTTCTTTCATTTCTCATTTCTCATCTCTAACATCTTTCTCATCTTTGACTCATTTATTTGATTTGAGTTTTGAGAAAATAGTTTTGATGCAATACATATAAGATAGAGCAAAGTAAGGTTTACATTTAAATTAGCTATATTAATGAACAAGAGAGTAGCTTGCCTTCCAACGAGTAGAAAGGATTACTGTCGATAAAATCCGATTCAACTACTGCCGCCAGCGTCGGCTTGTCTGCTGTAAATATGCGATTTTAACGGATAATAAATAGTAAAGTAAGTACTTAGTGATATTTTGGTGCTACTAAATGTATATTAGTTAAATGATTCTTTTTATTAGTGGATTTTAGATCAATAACATTTTTCAACCCCTTTTGTTAGCACTCTCCACCATCGCCGTTTCTAGCATACCTGTTCTAGGTTAGAACTAAAGGTACACACGATCTAACGGGCGCATTTAGAAAAGCTACACATGACCTAATATTAGCAACTCTAACAAATTCTAAGCTACCAAATATCTATTTAATTTTATTTAGCGAAGTAAAAACTTCAACTCTCTAAATAAACGCAGTTAATGAACTTAATTAATCTAATTTAGCTAAACGATTGTTAGCGAGCCAAGATTATTGGTCTAATCTAAACACATTAAAAAAATTAGCACTCAAATTCTATCTTCTAATCTAATTCTAACCCTATTCCATTTTTTTGACTTCACTTAAAACCCTAACCTATTTCTATTTTCCTAACCGGCCGCCACTACCAGGGGCTCCCATCTCTTTCTCCTTCCTCAAACCCATCTCCACTCCAATCCTCACCTCCTCCTTCTTCTTGCGCAATGCCGCCCTCCCTGGCTCGGCCTCGCATCTAACTCGACCCACCGCCGCTCTACCCCTTCTACGGCTCTCCTCCATCCGGCCGGATCTCACACTGCACAGCGCCGCCTCCGCTATATACGCCCGGCCTCCGTCTGTGTGCCGCCGCCAGGTTGCCTCTCTCTCTCTCTCGGCCGTGGCCACATTGCTGCTGCTGCCTCAAGGCTGCTGGCAACCCACATGCCTTGCCTTCTCCGTTCCCCTCCCTCCTTGCCCTGCCCGGCCGTGCGCATGCTGCCGCTTTTCCCGGCCGACTACTGCCACCAAGGCCTCCTCTCTCTCGGCCTCGGTCCGGCCATGTTCGGGCCACGCCAGCGCTGCTCTTATCATCGCCTCGGGTCCCTCGTCTCCGTTCATTGCCGCCATGGCCACCGGGCGCCTCACCTCTCGAGCCCTTTGGTTTCATCCGCCTTGCCTTACTTACCTCCCTAACCCCACTACTGATTAGTTCAATTTTAATTGATTTGGTTGATTCAATTCTTATGCTTATTGATGTTTGGTTGATGCATATGCGAGATGCTGCTGGTGGTGATTTCAGCTGAGGTAAACTGAGGTATCACCCCCTACCCTCTCTGATCCTTGCTCCCTCCCTTGCTCTGTGATGCTGAAAACTGGGGCTTATGGATGCGCATGAGGGATGACTACGGAAATGATGATTGATGCTTACATGCTGATGGCTCAGAAATGATGCATAACTGATTGTGTAGAAATATGGATGGATTGGGGGAGATGGCTACCTTGCTGGTTTTGATTGGGGTTAGGATGGTGACGTCGGCGGTGCTGGTCGTCGCCGTGGCGGTGATGATCGCCACGGTTCTCCCCGACCCCTTGTGCCTCCTCCTTTCGGTGGCTTGAGTTGGTCTGCAGCTTGGTACACTGGTCACTGAGCTCCCGGCTTGTCTCCCTCTCTCCTCTGTGAACTAGAAATGGGGAGTGCTTTGGCTGGTGGAGCTTTGGGCTGACTTCCCCTTCTCTTATGGCCAAGGTGATGAGAATGTGGATGGGTTGGGGCTGTGGGTGATCTTATCCTTGGCTGTGGTTGATCTCATCCTCATTTGTGGTAATTTTCGTTTTTACGGCGCTCCTATTCCTATTTACCATACTCTATTTACCTTAATTCTATTACTTCCTATTCTTGGCTGCTCTCTTCTGTGATGCACACGAGCTAAATACTTGGTATAAATGGTTATGTGGCTACCACTGTGGGCTTTCTGGTTGATCGGAATTATATATGGTGGGTGTTGGATTCGGTATGCCTGATGATGTGTTGAACAGAGGGCGGATATGAATGGGAATGTATTGTTGGATTTTAATGTGGCTGAGACAATTGAGATAAGGTGAGTGTTGGCTTCCATGACGCCGGATGATGAAACCCCCTGAGAATTGGTTGCCTACTTATTTAGGTTAGCTTTGGATGCCTTAATCATCAAGAGCCGATTAACTTCGGTTAATCAGGGTATTTTGGTGATTAAGGAACCGACTGATTTAGGTGAGTATGGAAGGCCCATCAACTTCTGTATATCGACGGCAATCCTCTCCTCTACTCTAGTTAGCACTACTGCTTTTGGTTTTACTAACTACTTCTTGAGCTCTAGGTTGAAAAACAGAAAAGCGGAGGATAGTGAACGAGGTGGCAAAGGAAAGCTTAGATGAAATGGATGCAATCACATTAATTTGTAAATTGATTTCTTTTTGTAATTGGTGTTGTAAAAGATTTGTAACCTTAAATTTGAATTAAGCATTGATTGTAAAATTTTAATTTCATTTTGTAAAAGGATCATATAAAACGTGCTATGGATAAATAATATTTGCTTGATTACAAGTTCATTTCGTTAATTATAGAATTGATTATTTACTGAGATTATGCGTGATATGGTTTAATGAAATTTTACTTATGTTAATTACATGATTACTGTTGATAAGCTTGGTTTAATTACGCGGGTTCTCACATTTTCATCGCGGCCGTTGCTTGTGGATTGGATGGACTGGATGCGCTGTGTGCATATGTGCATAGATAGTGTTGTGTGCATGAGATATGTTGCCCTAACAATCTTATCTCTAAAGAAGGAAATACATAATCAATTAACTAATTAAGGACAAGATGACTAAAGTACTCCCTGATTTCCTCCTGTTGTCGCACCCTTGGGCCTGTTCCTCCTTTGGTACGTAAGCCCCACCATAACATCTACAAGCGTCGTTGGGGACTCGGGGAGCGCCCTCCTGTTCACCACAATTACAACCTTCGCCTACAAACCGTAGACCATAACAATTTGGTGTCAGAGCCACCTGTTGTATCTTCATCCATGAGCAGCGATGGTATCGATCCCACCAAGATAGATAAGATCTCGTGCAACTAGCGCAACTAAAGATGTTTCGTGAGACGCAAGACACGCAGGGGACGCAATTGGCCACCATCAACAACCGCTTGGAGATCCATGACGTATGCACAGCACGGTTGGAGAAGACGAAGGCCTAGGGTGATGGCGTGCTGGCCACCCCTACTGGTCCACAAATTCCGCTGATACCGAGTAGGATTTTTCACAGAGAAGAAAGGCAGAATAACCAGGTGCCCCAGTTTCACAAACTGGAGTTCTCGGTGTTCGACGAAAAAGAGGATCTGCTACCTTGGCTCAAGCACTGCGAACAATTTTTCACAGGCAGCGAATCCTAGAGGAGGAAAAGGTTTGGTTAGCCTCTTATCACTTGACCAGCAATGCCCAACAACGGTACTTGCACCTGGAAAGTGACGATGGCACGCCATCATGGAGGTGATCTGCGAAGATGGTCAACCTGTGTTTTGGGCCTCCCATCCGCAAGAACCCGCTAGGAGAACTTACCTAGTTGTGGTGCACAGGGACCGTGGCCGACTACATTGACCAATTCTTGATCCTGCTGAGTCGAGTCGGTCCCCTCCTGCCAGAACAACAGATCCAACTCTTTACCGTGGGATTGCAAGAGCTCCTCAGCATCGATGTGGAGCTTCAGGCGCCATGGAGCTTGGAGATGGCCATGAGCCTCGCTCCGTCTTATGAGTGATGTGCACAGGTTACCGTCGAGTTTCTAGTGGCCGCATCGACATCCAAGCCATACAGGGTATCACCACTTCAGTGAACTGGGACGACAACCATGGCCACACTAAAGGTCACCGCAAGGTCTGCATCGAGCTCTTTTGCAATGGTGACAGATGCGGCCGAAAAAACACGATGGATTTGGCAACTCACACAGGCGCAGATGGCGAAACGGAAATGGTTGGGGCTATGTTATAATTGCGAGGAGAAATACCATCACTACCATAACCTCTCGTTCACCACACTTACAACTAGACCTGGGCACTAGGCCAGGACTTTTCGGGTCGGTTCAGCACGACGTACGCACGGCATGACACGAGCACTGTTAGGGCCATGTCGGCACGGCATGTGACCTAGGGTCGTGCTAGGCCTACCTCCCCGGCACGATGGGCAACACGGCACGGCACACCGTCGCGGGCCATGCTTGGGCCGGCACGGCACGTTCGGGCTCGGTGGGCACTAAGCCAGCACAACACGTTCGGGCCCAATGGGCACAAAGCCAAGACGGCACCCAAAGAAGTGCATCGCCAAGACCAAGACTCCATCGCCACCTCCTCGGCCGAGCCTCCACCGCCGCCCATCTCACCACTCCAATCCCAAAAACAAAACAAAAATCGATGGAGAGGGAGATGGAGAGGTGCGCTCTGCCTCAGTCGAGCCTCCACCGCCGCCCATCTCACCAGTCACCACTCCAATGATCCAATCCCATCTCACCACTCCGCCGTTGCCCATCTCACCGATGTGGGCCTTGCGCTCTAAATCCAGCTGTCGCTTCTTCCCCTTCCTCGAGCCTGCATGCGCGGACACGCCGTTGGAGAGGGAGATAGAGAGGCTGAGAGGGAGATGGAGAGGGGAGGCCGACCGTTGGAGAAGGAAATGAAGAGGGGAGACCGGCTGTTGGTGAGGGGAGGCTGTTGGAGAGGAGAGGAGAGGAGTGACCGCGTGGGGAGATGGAGAGGGGAGGCGTCGGGGCCTCGGGGAGGGAAGTGGACTGGGGAGGCAGGAGGCTGTTGGAGCCTTGGAGGGGAGATAGAGAGGGAGCCGTTGGGGGCATGGCCGTGTGGGGTGGGGGCGATGGAGAGGGAGGAGAGGCGTCCGAGGGGGGGGGAGGGAGTGGTCAGTGGACCGGGGAGGATGTTGGAGGGGAGATGGAGAGGGAGCCGTTGGGGCCTTGGGGGAGATGGCCATTGGGGTGGGGGCGATGGAGACTGGAGAGGGGAGGCGTCGGGGAGTGGACTGGGGAGGCTATTAGAGGGGAGATGGAGAGGGAGGCGTTGGGGCCTTGGGGGAGATGTCCATTGGGGTGGGGGCGATGGAGACCGGAGAGGGAGGAGAGGACGAGAGACGTTGGGAATGGGCAGTGCCGCAGTGTGGGAAGTGTGTGCCAGTGTTTTTTTGCTTTGCAGTGATAAGATGTAGCGTTGTGGGGATATGAGAGTTCACATCTTCTTACCGCGGCCCTACCTATAAATTCTCTTCCCCTCCTCATTTGTTCACCGCACCACACAATCATCTTTTCTTGTGCTCTCTATTTGCTCTCTAAATTCTTGTTTAAAAGTATGTTTGGAAAGAAGAAAACAACAGGGCAGATCAGGAGAGCATGCCCTCGCACTCCTAGTCCTCCCCTAGAAGAAGTGCAAGAGCAAAAGATCGATCCTCGCCAACTCTCCCCGGGCATGGGAGACTATGGTATGGATGATCAACATATGGATGGAACGGGGGCTTCGAGGATGCCCATGTCTCCACCCCGAACGTCGGTGCCGGTGCAACGTTGCATGCAACGGGTGGAAGCTCCGGCGGCCAACGTGCATGGTGTTGGTTGCATATGGAGTACAACATAGAAATAGAGGACAGGCGCCAGGTACCTTATGCCACATGTAAATATTGTCATACTAAATTGTCTGCACGCTCAGGTGGAGGAACAGATCATCTTAAGCGACACGCGCAGGCATGTTTGAAGAAGATAGTGACTGGACAGACGCAAGGAGGGAACGTCCAGACCCAGTTTAACTTTGGGGCCGATGGTTCGGTAAGTACATGTATGTACAACCCTCAGGTAGCTAGAGACGAAATTGCTAGATATATAGTTACTGAGGATCTTCCGATTAGGATGGGCGAAAGCTCTAGTTTTGAAAGAATAATCTAACGTGGTTTTTGCCCGCAATACCGACACGTAAGTAGGAGAACAACTGCACAAGACATAGTAGAACTCTACCAACGTAAACTGTCAAGTTTGAAAGAAAACTTCTTGAAAGTTACTTTTTCTTTTGCTTTAACCTCCGATGTATGGACTTCATCCCACCAAAGGACAGGCTATCTTAGTGTTGTTGCACATTACTTAGATGACGATTATAACTTGAACAAGCGAGTCATAGGGTTCAAATCTATCGATGAGGCACACACCGGAGAGGCCATCGCACAACGCGTATTAGAAGCCATTCAGGATTTTAAAATAGAGAACAAAATTATTGCCATCACTCTTGACAATGCCTCAGCTAACACGACGGCCATGGAGTTCCTCACACCGCATCTAGAGTCCTACACTGATGGTTTCGTCCTCCACCAGAGAAGCATGTGCCACATCTTGAACCTCATCATTCAGGCAGGCTTGCAGGTAATGAAACCTAGTCTAGACAATATACGCGATACTATCCAGTTCATTATAGTTTTAGGCCCAAGATATGCCCAGTTCAAGGAGTACTGCAAGGCCAACAATAAGAGGTCAAGGAAATTCAACCGGGACATGAAGGTGCGGTGGAACTCCACGTATACTATATTGGTGCGGTACAAGGAGTACGAGTACATCATCACTCTCTTCATCAATACTAATTCTAGTAAGCAGTTGGTTACTAAAATAGATTGGCTAGTTGCTGGTCGTTTTTTGTGAATTTTTGAAAGTATTTTATGATGGAACTACAGTTTTATCTGGTGTTTACTATCATACTTCTTACTTGGTCATTGAGTGGCTTTGTACTACTGCTAACGCTTTCCGGGAAAACAAAGACGATGCCCTTCTGAGACCTATTATTGAACCAATGCAGAGAAAATTTTTAAAATATTTTCAAGATCTTCCATCTCCTCCTCCACGGCTCCACCCCTACGTCCCCTTCCATCTCCTCCTCCATGGCTCCACCCCCATCTCCCCTTCCATCTTCTCCTCCTCCACGGCTCCACCCCCACCTCCCCTCTCCACGCGGTCACCCTGTCGGCCGCCAGCCCGCCACTACCCTCCTCCACCCCACCTTCCCTCTCCACGCGGCCACTCCGCCACTGCCCCTCTCCACGTGGCCACCCCGCCATGGACCTCCTCTAGCCCCACCTCCCCTCGCCAGTCTCCACTGTCCACTTCTCTAGTACGGCGCGACGAGTCCAGACGTCGGCGAATGCGTGGAGGATGAGCCGGTGGTGGCGCGACGGGTTGAGGTAGAGGAACTGGTGGAGGAGCTCGTTGAGGTCGTCCTACGTGGCGAGTTGAGCTCCTCCTCTACTACCATCGATTCCAGGAAGTCCTCGTACGGCTCCGCTGACTCCACTGCCACCGCCTCACTCTCCGGCGCCACCCGCCCGTACGTTGACTCATTCTCCTCCTTCTGCAGATGCTCATAGGCCGTGCCTGGGGCCGGCGGCGGCACGGCATGCCTCTGGGCCATGCTTGGGCTCACCGAAGGTGACTCGTGCCGTGCTAGCACGGCCCGGTCCTAGCCCGTGGCCCATCGAGCCCGTGCTGTGCCGGCACGACACGACCCACTGTCCAGGTCTACTTACAACCTTCGCCTACAAACCCTAGACCTTAACACATAATATGGGATTGGACATCTTTTTTTTTCACCTGTGTACAATGTAAGTAATCCTGGTGATCTAGTCACTTCTCAGTTCTCAGCTATTAGGGCATGTACAATGGTGCAGACATCTGCTGTCTATAATAACTATCCATGTCACCTGTAGACAGTACTAAAGGCAGCTCTTACAATATGTTGTGGTGATACAGTCGGCTACAGGATTATAGACAACACACAATCTTTTAATGTTTTCCTTGGTTCTGGTGATACAGTCGACTACAGGATTGTAGACAACACATTTCTCTCTCTTTATTCTCTTTCATTCATGTCAGCTTAAATTCTACGTAATAGAGGCTATAGACCGCTGATGTAAATCCATTGTACATGATTGTAGTCATTTCTGTCAGGCCACATAATTTTTCCGAAGCTCACTCTGTGAGGACCCCGGTTTATTTGGCTTGTAATGCTTAGTCATCCATTGACCATAGCATCACAAACAAAATAACCCGTGTCTTCGAGATATGTATACTTCCCAGAAATGAAGTATACACACCCCTTTACAAAATCATGCATCAATTCCATTCAAGACATAGAACCAAAGCATGAACTAGATTAAATAAAAGACATAGATAATATAGAGAGAGTTATTACAAAAGGGGCCGATCGGCCAAATAACAATTAAGAAAGATAAACACAGCGGAAGCAAAAGCCATAAGATGGCGATAAACAAAAGAGGGCCACAAGGTTTGCCTTTAGCCCACAAGGCAACCGACAAGACGCCAAGCTAGTCTTCCCAACCACCGCACATCTCAAGAAAAGTAAAGCCCTTGGGGCTCTACCTCCTCTGCAACAAAGTTATTAAGCAAAGCAAATGAGTACAAAATGTACTGCAAGACCGACGTAAGGGTAATGAGACCTATACATATGCTACATGCAAGTTTTATTTAAGTGGAAGGCTTTAGGCTCATTTTAGCATAAAGCGAGTTTTCATTTGCAATATTTAAATAGATTCAAAGCAGTTTTGCAATTCATTTTTAATTTGCAATTAACAACGAGACAATAGCATAATAACAATAGGTAGATGACAACAACAATCCTGGAAGTGACTAACCCAATAGCCACCACAACAATAGCATGAATTACCCATTCATACCACCCAACAAGTTTTAATTAAATGGTTGAGTCTAGTTCTTGCACGACCTTACCAAGCATGTTCATAACCTAGGACGAGGCTATTCGAATAGTTTTAACCCTGCAGGGGTGTACCAATGTACCCATACGTCAGACCGCCTTTTCGCCAAGCTATTTAGCACACTTCCTTTGGTATGCCGGCACGACTAAGTCCTACGAGACATTTTCAATGGGTGATGCTAATTAAGAGTCGCGACAGCCCGGAGGGTAGGATACACCGGCCCAGCCTAAGCAACTACGGGTGCTCCCAATCCCTATAAAAACATTTTAACCACCATCGACTCAATAATTAACACCCCCCAAAGTACTTAGTCAAGAGAGGTCCCATATCCCCCTCGTGTGGTTAGCACGCAAAAGCGCTTGGCTTAGTGACATAAGTAACTCGGTCCTTGGGGACTTAGGCACCATTCCATTCAAAACCCAACAAATCACACCAGCATCCATTGTGCCCAAGTCATGAAACAATTTTGTTTTCATTTTTATTTTATTTGTTTACAAAGTAACAAAGAACAAGAGATGGACATAATGGAATAATAATTTTTGTGTGATCAAGGTCATCGACATAATGTCAACAACCGCCCATTTCTACCGTTATCTAAGCATTTCTAAGCATTAACAACGCAACTACTAAGTGATAAGAGTCCATCCATCGGACTCTATATCACAGCAAGATAATCCTAGGCTTAGTAGTAGAGAATGAACATTTACCTACAGAATATGCATCTATAGGACCACTAAGCGATATCATTTAACAACAAAATAGCAATGCATACATACAAGTTAAACAATATATTAGACTTTAAAGTAATGGGAGATACTGGATATGATCAAACTGCTTGCCTTGCTGGGGCTGTTCACTATGCTGCAAAGGTTCGCTCACAGAATCAAAACACTCATCGGCACCTAACGAAAAAGCGAAAAGAACCGATAAGAACGAAGAAAATCAAAAGGACTCCACAGCAAACTTGATCCAAATGCTCTGAAATTTTTACAGCAGCAAGAGCATGATTTTTAAAGAATTTAGCAACAAGAACCAATTAATTTGGATTCTCAATGCAAAAGATATGGCTAAAACAATTCTGCTCAACCTGAAAACTGCTGGAAAATTCAAATCGGTTACTGTTCATCCGAATTAAATTCCCTAGCACAATTTTTCAAAGAGGTGCTGCACCTGGGATTTTTATGGTAAGACAAGCACCTCATGAGATGAACAACACAATTGAGTTCACCTCATTTGGAGCTATGATGCATGTTTTATAATTTTACAAAGACATGCAAATGAGCACAAGAAACATGCACCCACAATTCTTTTGAAAATAGTGACATGCCTAAATCCTATTCTAGCATTTAGTGCACTAACAGAGGAATCCAAAAAAGTTGGATTCACTCAAAAAGGATCTATAGATAATTACTTATGTATTTTACAAGTTAATTGCCATTTTTAGAGTAACATTAAAAGCTAATTTTGAAACCAATTTACCATTTCATTTTCTGGAGCCGAACTACACTTACAACCATTTTTAGATCAAAGTTTAGTTCAAACCAGAGCCACCAAAATTTGAATCAACTCAAAAGGAGCTAAAATGAAATAGTTATGTATTTTCAAAGTTTATTACCTTTTTCAGTTTACAAATAAATCCATCGGGAAAATCCCAAAAAATCATAACCACGCGGCAGAACATGAGCCGTTGATTCTGAATCAGATGGCCCAAGTCCTCTCGGCAACGCCGCGACGCCGCCCGCCACGAGCTCGACGAATGGGGCGTGGATCTCGGATCCAACGGCCACGCCCCGCGGTATCGCGCGCTTCGCTTCCGCTTCGCCCGCGAAGCTCGATGAACGTGGGCCGTGGATCCTGGATCCAATGGCTCATGTCCTGCGGCATCGTGTGCTCGCGCGCGGCGCGTTTGGAACTTGCGCGCGCGAACGGGGGCGGAGGTCGTGGCCGTTGATCGCGAGATGGACGGCCCGCGACCAACGCACACAGCGCTAAGGACACATTAATTGCTAACAATGATTTAAGTGATGATTAGCCATTAATGGGGGAGATCTTTGTCTTAACGACAACGGCACAGTGCCACTACCGTCCGACAAAATCCCGAGAGCATTCCACGGCTTGTCGCCGACAAGATAGGTCACGGCGGCGCACACCGAGGGCACCGACGAGTCCACAATAGCAGTGCGCACATGAGGGTGCCACTCACACCGGCGACGACGGCCCAGAACGGCGGCGAGCCGGAGGAGAACGGCGGTGACCAAAACGGCCAAAAGTAAAACATGAAGTAAAGCTCCGCAACAATCCATACAAGCGGGTGTCCAGCTCTAAGGGACTACCAGGAGGTTACCTGGAGGTCGCGGAGGAGCCGAGGAGGACAGGGGAGAGGAGGACCGGTGATGGTGAAGAAGGGTGCTCCACGGCCGAAAGGGGAGAACTCCAAATTAGGCCACCTCTGAAAATGTCCAAACCAAACAAGTTAGGGTTTCGATCGCAGAGGGGAGTGGCTCAAATTGAAGCAAAGAAAGGGAGAGGAAAGCCACTGGGACCCTGTGCCACCGAGGAGCTCTAAGCTCAACAATGGCGGTTGGGGGAGCTCACGGGCGATTTGAGCTCAACAAGTATAGTGGTGCAAGCCAGAGCTCAATGGTGTGTAAAGGAAGTTAAGGGGGAACAAGGGGAGGTCTTATAGTCCGGGGAGCAGAGGCCATGAGCTAGGGTTAAGCTCCATGGTGAGCTTAGCCCATGGCTCGGTCCATGGCTCACAAGGACGTGGAGGTGATGGGGGCAGGTCTGAGCATGGCCTAGGGGGCGGAAGGCTGACCAGCATTTAATGCTGGCAGCAAAATAGCGGTTGGGAGTTGACAGGGCTTAGCTCCCCCTCTGCCATGGCGCACGCGTGCGAGAGCGAGGAAAGAGAAGAACAGGCGACAGAGATCCACCGTTGGATAAGCGAAGGGGGAGGTCGTGACCCTCCGATCAGATTCGGGGTGGTTTGAAAAGAACGGGGAGGTCACGAAGGGATCTAGATTGGGGAGGTCGCAGCCGTTAGATCTCCATCGCACGGTTGCGAAAAGAAAAGGGGAGGTCGCGCGCGGTAAGGGGATAGGAGGTCGCGGCCGTTGGATCTGCATCCAATGGCACGGAACCAATGGGGAGGTCTTGACCGCTGCGCGCGACGATGGCAAGGGATGGGAGGTTATGGCCTTTAGATTTACATCCAAGGGCACACAACCTGGAGGGGAGGTCAGGACCGTTGGATTTACATCCAAAGGTGCTGGACAGAGAAGGGAGGTCATGGCCATTGCGCACGGCGCAAAGGGAGATCGTGGCTGTTGGATTTGGATCCAACGGCAACGAACAGAGGTAGGAGGTCGTGGCTGTTGGATCTTGATCCAACGACTACGAACAGAAGTGGGAGGTCGTGGCGGTTGGATTTTCATCCAACAGAGTCGTGGCCGTTGATGTTAATCCAATGGAGCACAACCTCGCGTGGGAGGTCTGGGCCGTTAGGCCAGACACTAGAAAGGAAGGGGAGGTCGTGGCTGTTGGATCTTGATCCAACGGCTACAACCTCGCGCGGGGGAGGACTAGGCTGAGCTGGGCCAAGGTTGGTTGAGGCGGAGGTCGTGGCTGTTGGATTTTGATCCAACGGCTACGACCTCGCGCGGGGAAAGGGGCTCTGTTGAGCTGGGGAAGTGGGTTGGGTTTGACCCGCTTGGAAAGCGGCTCGGACCCAAGGAACAGTGTCAGATTTGAATTTAAATTTAAAGGATGAGGTTGGAGGAATTTTTAGAGGTAGCAAACTAACTCTAAAAATTCCGAAATTTTAACTAGAGCTTCCTCACTCCAGGATTAACTTTACATAAAATTTCCAGAGGTTTTTATGAAATGCATTTTTCTCAAGAAATTCATCAAGGATGTTCTAGAGTTTGACTTACCTCCAAAATTTATCAAATAACTTCTAAAAATTATGAAATAATTCAGAGGGGTCCCACATCATCTATAGAACCAAGGGAAAATGTTTTCCCAAGTTTGGCACAAGATTTGTAACAAAGTGGGATAAGGGTTTGACTTTAGTCAACTGGAGGTTTAGGTTTTAGAACTCCATAACTCTTGACAAGAATTATAGAAATGTTCAAGAGTTTCAAGATGTGAGGAAAGTTTTAATTTCTACATATTTTCTTACATTTGAAACACACATCCATTTATATATTTAGGATGTTACACACTTATTACTGCCGTGCCAATCCGTACCTGCATTCATGTATCTGCTTTACTAAGCATTTGCCATGTGAGGTGCTGCGACCGTGCGAGTTCGTTCAGTACAGGTATGCTGGTTCTTGAGTACAGAAGATTTGTTCATTATTCTTTGTTCCTCTAGATTCCGTGTGCGTGACGGACCGTCGGGCCACTGTTCTGACTGACGGATTTAATGGTATTGAGTTTCTCCAGGTTTTAGGATATGGACAAAGTAACCCAAGATTAAGAGGATAAAGTGATCTGCGTTCCTCTTTGCTGAACCTTCAAGCTGCTTAATTTGGACGGCCATAGGACCTGCAGATAATTTTATTTTTACCCCAGATTGCTGAATTGTACAGTTTAGTCCATGTTACACCTATTCATAGTTTAGGCTTCCAGTGCCTCTATTCATGTCCTAGGTATGGACTTTGGCACGATCGAAGCATTGACCTGTAACTGTAAGCTTCAGCTGCACGAACGTCACGCAAGCTGCTAGGAAATAGCTGGGCAGCACGATGCTGCCGCCGTCGGATGCGCATCGAGCGGTAGAGGTTTATCAAGGAACTGGTCTTAGATACTGTGATTTGGTCAGCTCGCTAGCTTGTACCGGAATTAAACGTGGTTGCGCGTTACTCTTTCGACGATGACACAGAATAAACGAGGTCAACGCGTGTTTTTTTTTCCCGTGTACGAAGATCGTGAAACAAGTAGGGCAGAAACAATAAGAAAAACAAGGACTTAACATTAATTGTTTAGTTGACTAGCTCCTTCCCGTCTGGTCAAGGGTGTGCAGGGCGGAGCTAGCCTCGGGCTGGCCAGCTGTTTTTGGGTCAAATCGAATGTTTGGTAACTTTTCAAAAGATTTTGCACGAGCTTTAACACCAGTAAAAATTTTAGGCTGCAGGCTTTAACCCACCTAGTCCGAGGTCTGAATCTGTCCCTGAGGGTGTGCATGTAGGAGTTTATAAGAGCATATACAATACGAGTGTTTAGAGAGGTGCTCAGCAAATAAAAACTGATTTTTCTTACCGTGTAGGACAAATATGGTGCTTTTTTTGTAGCATCAATGCTTAAGTAGACACCGGTGCTTAGCGAGTGCTTATGTACATAACTATATCTAATTAATAGATACACAACGTCTAAGCATCTATAAAAAAGATGTTTGCATTGGAGAAAATTAATTTTTCATGAGAGTTTGATGACATGGCTATATTATCTTTATTTAAATATTCACGTATAAGCACCTTGCATTGTATACATAATTGGATTTATGCAGAACACTGGTGCTTGTTCAGGATGTGCTTATGGATACATGTATGTTTTACCATAATGCTTACGGTCAACACCCCCCCACCCCCCCCGGCCCGGGCCAACGAACATGCCTGCAACGCCGGGGAGGGGGGAGGCGGTAGCAAGATTCCGAACCCTAACTCAAACACTAATTAACTAGGGCCAATACGAAAGTTGCCGGTCAGAGCTGAAGATGAAGACGTCGGAGATGGTGGGATGCGTAGATCGAACGGCTAGAACTTCGACTCAGATCTCCTAAGAAACCATTGAACGGAGTATTATCAAAACCCTTAAAATATACAATTATATCCTTCAGAATGACCCCAAATTCACAGGGACATTAAACTCTTCACAACCGCCGGGATGTGCAAATATTCGCAATGTGATGTCTCAAGCAAGCTTTCGATTTCAACAAAAGCCAACATTTTATTACATAAGATTAAGGCTTAATGAACGCTTTTGACACTACCACGGGCATCCAAGCCCAAAGTTAATATAATACAAGACAAAAGAACTTCTAACCACAGCACACTTGAGTGCGGTGAGACCTAATGTGATGTCGTTGCCAACCGTGGGTCCACCAAAGTCTTGATCAACGGATCCTCTGCATTTTCCTGTGTTTCTTCAGAGATTGTTTGCAGATTATGCAAGAATGAGTACAACTACCGTACTCAACAAGCCACATGGAAAGGCTAAATAATTACATGCAAGGAGTTCAAATGATGGTTAGGTTTTACCTTAACAGCATATGTGGATGCAATTTGCGCTTAAAGCGGTTTATAAGACAAGAAAACAATAATACATAATAACAACAGGGGGTTTCTCAACAAACCACAATTACCAACTTACCATCTCCAAACTCTACTTATGCCTCGTGTCTTCGAATCACCCATTAACACGGCTTCATTAACCTAAGCACTACAGCGTATTGAATAACATTTTATACACTCTGCGAGTTGCCCAACTTTACCCACATGATATCACAAACTCACATTGCCACGCATCATGATTACGCACAATTGAGTCGGGATAACAAAGCCTTTTCACCGCTTATCCTTTTAGCCTCTACCCTAGAGTTCAAATCCATCTGACCCTCGGGAGACCACCGCCAATAGTGGACTCTGCACCCGATTGCCGACGGCCCATACTGCTGCAAGAACCAAATGAGTGTCCGTAAGGTCCACCTGCCTCACCTTTGATCTGATAGATATTCAATTGGACGAGCAAAGTACTAAGCTAGGGAGTAATGACCACGCATGTGGTTGAGCGCCATCTTGTATCCGCTACTTGGCACAAGGTTCTTGTCCTTACTTGTCACCCAGTGAGGCGATGGCCCAACTGCGGTTGCCCACCTCTTGATCTCACCGATGACTCATTTTACCAAGTATATTGGGTTGTCCAACTTAATGGACACAACCTCAACTCTCCACCCAAACCATTGGCTAGCCGCCAATCTCGCTTTTGATTGATGATCACAATTTTGAGAGACAAAGCTACTATATAGCTAACATTTTATGTGAATTTGTCAAGGTGAATATGGCCTACAAGTCTTTGGGTAGGTTTGTTTGTGGGGTTATAGGATTTATCTAATTATCATGTCATTCCAAAGTATTATTTCAAGACTTAAAGTAATTGGCTCAAATAAGATAATGAAAGTATCAATATAAATATATGACACGTGGGTTCAAATGTTCAAGGAATGCGACTTGCCTTCTTGCACAAAGTCCTGTGGATGTTGGTCTTGTCCGGCGTCTTGGCGTCCGTCGTCTAGATCGTAACCTAACGAGAAGCAATGCAATAAAAAGAAAACAAGTAAACACTAGCTCAACAAGGAAAGAGTGGGAACAAAATGCAAGTAAATAAAACCAAAAAGAGACTTAAAGGAAGGGTGGAGCGGGTTGGTGGGATTTATCTGGTATTTATTTGGATTGAGCGGAGTTTGAGATTCGGATCAACTACAACAAAAATATTGTAGAGGATTAAAGAAATCTATAGGAAGGTGGGAATATTTATTTGGAGCTTGCTATAGTGAAAGGAGCCGAGAAATGGACTCACTGCTCGAAAGCGATTGAAATGACATAAAATGTCATTTTAGGGTTTCAGCGAAAATTGCTAGGATAATGAATAGTATTATTTTACTATTCATACACGACAATTGATCGTGAAAAGATATCGAAATTTATGTGTTTAGCTGAATGGATAGTGGTTAGGGTTTAATATTTTTGGCTAATGAGCGATTGTATTTGTTGGAATTATAACTCCTATTTTTAATCGGATGCAACAATAAAAGGATTTATTGTGCTCAAAAGCAATCTGGGCGATTTTTAAAAAGAAAATTGGGCCAGCCCTTCTTGTCTGCCCAAGGCCTAATTCCGGCCGTCCAACCTACCCATCGAGTCGCCAAAAAGCCGAAAGGGAGGGGGCGTTGGCCTTGAGGCTAAGCGCCACGGCACCGAGTCATGGCTGCTGCGGCTTGATGACGCTGGTGCGAGGTGGCGCGTTGTGGCAGCGGCTTGTCGTCCGACACGGCAACAACAAGCGGAGAGGCGGCGCAAAGTGGCGCGGAGGATCCACCTGTAAGCTTCTTACCTAGGTTTTTAATGCGGCTTTTTGGGGGTTCATTGGTGGGTGCAGGGTGGCGGCGGCGGCTGGCCGTGTGGAGGAAGGGTGGGGAGGCGGTGGTGGGGATGAGGAGGAAGGCTTGCCGGTGGCTTTATAGGGCAAAGGAGGCGGGAGAGCGATGGCATGCGGCAAGGGCGGCCAGTGGCGAAGCCTGGTGAGGGGGGGGCAGGCGAGTGGCGGCCAGCGTGGCGGAAGGCCGAGGTCACATGACGTATGCGGCTACGCGCTTGGCTCATCGAGAGGCGGTGGCGGGGATGGGACAGAGGCGGTCTGTGTTGCGCGAGGGCTTCCGTGAGAGGAGGAGAAGCGCCAGGGAAAAGGCGCGACCGGGAGGAAAAGCAGGATTGGGATTTGGGGTTAGGGTTTGGGTTTGGCAAAATTTGCGAATTTGGATTCAAATTGAACAAATTTTGATTTTTGAATTTCATTTGAAATTTTCAGATGTTTCAACCTACCCCCCTTAAAGGAATCTCGACCTCGAGATTCACCCAAAGTCAGGGGACAGGTTGGAAAACTACGCTGTATTTTCAATTCCTTTTTCCATGTAGCTCTTTCTGACGTAAGATTCGACCTTCGAATCGAAAAGGTAGTTCTGGATCAATTGAGACCAATGTTGATGAAGTAAGAACGTCTGAAGCAATGTCGTTGATGGTTTCTGCAGCTTCATTGATAGTGACACAATTGATCTTGCCTGACTTGGTTCTTTGAAATTTTGGTCGCTTCTCTAGGTCGTAGCATACCTCCTTTCTTAGCTTGTGTTGTTGGTGGCGTCTTGTTGATCTGTGATTGACTCCTCACTTGAGCTTTGGCTGCTTCTGCTGACATATGCTTCCTTGGACATAGAGACTTGAAATGACCTGGTTGCTTAATGGTAGCATTTATTGCTTTTGTGGACGATCCTTTTGGTAGTGATTTCCTCGCATGTGTAGTAATTGGATTTGTGGTGATCGATTCATATTATGTTGGGGTCTTGCATTGAAATTGGTAGTTGGTTCTCACGATATTATCTTGGTGGTCTTGTCATCATCCTTTTACGGGTGCACTTGGTTGAGGTGTCATCTGCATTGCTCTTCTTTTCGACTTCTTGTAATTGTGTTACGGCTTCTTCGATATTAGCGGTTTGTTTACCATAGTGACATATCCTTAAAATCCGTATCGAAATGTGTAATTTCAGCGACCACGTAATCCTCGCGAAAACTTCTCCATCTTCTTAACCAGATCCACCTCATGTGGGGCATATCGTGCGATAATTGAATTGATGTAAATACTCATCACAATAAGTCCTCTTTGCTTGAGAGCAAGAAACTCTCGGCATTTGGAGGCGAAACACGCCAATGGGAGCGTGTGCCTTATGAAATGCATCCTTAAATTCTTGCCATGGTATTTCTCTTAGGGATGGAATGTTTGGTGATTTATCCACCATCTTTGCGGCTTGTCCTTGAAGTTGGTGGGAGGCAAAAGAGTCTTCTCTTGATCAAGACATTGGATAGTGTCTAACTTTCTTTCTATATCTCTTATCCAATCATCTGCGCTAGTGGTTACGTGCAACCTGTAAGGTTGGTGGTCTTGTCTTGTGGAAATCAGTCCATCTTGATCTTGCAATGCTTCTTCCATTTGTTGTTCTGAAGAGGTTACGATGATCTTGGTGATCCGTTGGCTATCTGCTCTAGGAGTCTAGTGTGTTGCTCCATCATTCTGTTTTGACTTTGCTCCGCTTGACATCTATTTCTTTCCATCATGGCCATTACTTCCGCCATGGTTGGTTGATGATTTGCTGAATCAGCCTCAGGGTTGTTGTTTTCAGACATCTTGGGAATATAATTCTGCAATGGTTTTGACCAAATCTGAGATAGGTGAGTAAGATTCAGACTTGAGTTAAGTGAAGAAAGATTAAGGTAAGGTTCAAGACGAAAAGAAGGAATTGCATTTTGACAAGGATGATATACAGGTACTGATAGAAAAACAAATTATCAGATAATAACATAGCTCAAATTCTTTATACAAGTTGTATACATACTATTTAGAGCACATAATACAACTTGTTTTACAACCAAAAGATCGTCTAATTAGGGTTTACTCTATCTAATAACACTTTAGCGTATTCTGAACACTACTGCAACTTCTGACGAAAGGTTGAATTTAGGTAAGAAGAGGATAACTCTTTTATAACACAAATCTATTTTACAAATCTAAGTTAGATAAGATAGCAATAGAAGGGAAAAGACAGCAATAATACTTATATTTTTGTTTTCATAAATTCTTTTCTAATTTTTCAAACTAGGATTTTGAAGGTCTTCACTTTCTAATTCCTAAAGCCAACTTAAGGTCTCATCCTACGCCAAGCTAAGCTCGATACCACTTTTGTAACGACCCCAAATTCACAGGGACATTAAACTCTTCACAACCGCCAGATGTGCGATTCTGGAATGCTGATGTCTCAAGCAAGCTTTCGATTTCAACAAAAGCCAACATTTTATTACATAAGATTAAGGCTTAATGACCGGTTTTGACACTACCACGGGCATCCAAGCCCAAAGTTAATATAATACAAGACAAAAGAACTTCTAACCACAGTCACACTTGAGTGCTACCGAGACCTAATAACACGTTGCAACCGTGGGTCCACCAAAGTCTTGATCAACGGATCCTCTGCATTTTCCTGTGTTTCTTACGTAGATTGTTTGCAGATTATGCAAGAATGAGTACAACTACCGTACTCAACAAGCCACATGGAAAGGCTAAATAATTACATGCAAGGAGTTCAAATGATGGTTAGGTTTTACCTTAACAGCATATGTGGATGCAATTTGCGCTTTAAAGCGCTTTATAAGACAAGAAAACAATAATACATAATAACAACGGGGGGTTTCTCAACAAACCACAATTACCAACTTACCATCTCCAAACTCTACTTATGCCTCGTGTCTTTGGAATCACCCATTAACACAGCTTCATTAACCTGAAGCACGGCGTATTCGAATAACATTTTATACACTCTGCAGAGTTGCCCAACTTTACCCACATGATATCACAAACTCACATTGCCACGCATCATGATTGCGCACAATTGAGTCAGGATAACAAAGCCTTTTCACTGCTTATCCTTTTTAGCCTCTACCGGTAGGTTCAAATCCATCTGACCCTCGGAGACCACCGCCAATAGTGGACTCTGCACCCGATCTTGGGCCCATATCTAAGAACCAGCGAGTGTCCGTAAGGGTCCACCCCTGTCTCACCTTTGATACAGTAGATATTCAATTGGACGAGCAGTGTACTAAGCTAGGGAGTAATGACCACGCATGTGGTTGAGCGGTTTACTGTGTCTGCTACTTGGCACAAGGTTCTTGTCCTTATTTGTCACCCAAATGTGGCGATGGCCCAACCTGCGGTTGCCCACCTCTTGATCTCACTGATGACTCATTTTACCAAGTATATTGGGTTGTCCAACTTAATGGACACAACCCTCAACTCTCCACCCAAACCATTGGCTAACTGCCAATACTGCTTTTGATTGATGATCACAATTTTGAGAGACAAAGCTACTATATAGCTAACATTTTATGTGAATTTGTCAAGGTGAATATGGCCTACAAGTGCTGGGTAGGTTTGTTTGTGGGGTTATAGGATTTATCTAATTATCATGTCATTCCAAAGTATTATTTCAATTATTTAAAGTAATTGGCTCAAATAAGATAATGAAAGTATCAATATAAATATATGACACGTGGGTTCGAAATGTTCAAGGAATGCGACTTGCCTTCTTGCACAAAGTCCTGTGGATGTTGGTCTTGTCCGGCGTCTCTTCGTCAGTGTCGCCTAGATCGTAACCTAACGAGAAGCAATGCAATAAAAAGAAAACAAGTAAACACTAGCTCAACAAGGAAAGAGCTGGGAACAAAATGCAAGTAAATAAAACCAAAAAGAGACTTAAAGGAAGGGTGGAGCGGGTTGGTGGGATTTATCTCGGTATTTATTTGGATTGAGCGGAGTTTGAGATTCGGATCCAACTACAACAAAAATATTGTAGAGGATTAAAGAAATCTATAGGAAGGTGGGAATATTTATTTGGAGCTTGCTATAGCTGAAAGGAGCTGAGAATGGACTCACGGCTCGAACGGTCGAAATGACATAAAATGTCATTTTAGGGTTTTAAGTAAAATTGCTTGGATAATGAATAGTATTATTTTACTATTCATACACGACAATTGATCAGCTTAAAAGATATCGAAATTTATGTGTTTAGCTGAATGGATAGTGGTTAGGGTTTAATATTTTTGGCTAATGAACAGTGTATTTGTTGGAATTATAACTCCTATTTTTAATCGGGTAAACAGTAAAAGGATTTACTGTGCTCAAAACAGTACCGGGCCAGTTTTAAAAGAAAATTGGGCCAGCCCTTACTGTGCGGCCCAAGGCCTAATTCCGGCCGGGTCCAACCGGCCCAACTGGGTCAGGCCAAAAGGCCGAAAAGGGAGGGGCGGGGCGTTGGCCTTGAGGCCAAAGCGCCTCACGGCGCTGAGCTGCGGCGGCCAGGGCGACGCGGGTGCGGCGAGGTGGCGCGGTTGCGGCGGCGTGCCGGCGTCGACGACGGCAAGCGACGGAGGGAGGCGGCGCAAGGGAGCTGGCGCGGGGAGGATCCACCAGGTAAGCTTCTTACCTAGGGTTTTTGGCGGCGGCTTTTTGGGGTTGCGGGTGGGGTCTGGGGTGGCGGCGGCGGCGGCTCCTGGCCGGCGCTGGAGGGGAAGGGTGGGTGGGGGAGGCGGTGGTGGGGATGAGGAGGAAGGCTTGCCCCGGGTGGCTTTTTATAGGGCAAAGGAGGCGGTGGGAGCAGTAGGGCGGCGGCAAGGGCGACCGCGGCGAGGTGGCGGGTGAGGTGGAGCCTGGGCGACTTCGAGGGTGGCGCCGCGCGACGTGTGCGGCTACGTGCGCTTGGGCGGTCGCGTGAGAGGCGGTGGCCGGGGATGGGACAGGGCGGTGCAGCGCTGGCGGCGGCGGGGCTTCCGTGAGAAGGAGGAGAAGCGCCCAGGGGAAAAGGCGCGACCGGGGAGGGAAAACGGGATTGGGATTTGGGGGTTAGGGTTTGGGTTTTGGCAAAATTTGCCGAATTTGGATTCAAATTGAACAAATTTTGATTTTTGAATTTCATTTGAAATTTTCAGATGTTTCAATATCCTTCAGAAGGGTCAGCACAAAAAAAAAATCAACTTTGCAACGAATATTATAGGACAATTCCTCAAGAATTTCGGTAGGATTCCTTGGTTCCAACACGACATTAGTGTTTAAGCTAGTGGCCATGGACACAGTTTAGGAGAAGATAGTTGTAACCCTGGCTAGAAGCTAGCCAATGGCACCAAGCCTCCAACCTGCTACGGTATGTATCATGTATGTGCTGCCGACTGCCGTGTATACTGAACCTTGCGTCTTAAAGGTGCAAGCTATCGCACTTAATAAGCACATCGGTGCCTCTCAATTACTCAGCAGATAAGCTGCAACAGATTGGACTGTTGAATATTTGAGGGCTATTTGGTAATTTCTCATTTTGAGAAAAGAAGAAATAGAAAAGAAAAGAAAAGAAATTGCGGCGGGGCCCACCTGTCGGCGTAAGAGGGAGAGGATAAGACTGGAGACTCAGCTCCAACCCTATCCTCACGCGTTCGTGTGTCTGGGCGTGACCCGAGCTGGGCGGTGGTTTTGGCGAGAGGAGCGGCGGCCATTGGAGGCGTGGACTGGGCCAGACGCTTCGGGCGTCGGCCGTTCACTGCCATCGCGTCGCCCTCTCCTCATCTCCTCTTCAAATGGTGGCCGACAACTCTTCTTTTTCGGTACCCGAACAACAGTGAAATTCCCCATTTTTTGGTACTTCTTCTCTTCTGATTTGATTTTGATTTTGGGCCTTTTGGAGCTCCTGTGACATCGTGAATATCCTGACGTCGTCGTCGGTGAGGTCCGGAACTTTCTCCCTTGTGCATCATGCCTGTTCTCCTCTTGCACCATTTCTGTGTTGGGTGCTCTGTGAGGGAACTTGACTCTTGTGTTCTTGGGGCTCTGTTCCGGCCGGCTCTGGATTGATCTTGGGCGGTAAGAAGCATCCTGTTTTCTTGTGATTGGTGCTACTTGGTGCTTTCGACTGAAGCATCATGTTGGTAATTCTTGTGCGGTATATCTCTCGGTACATCAACTTCACATTTGGTGTGTCCCAAATTGTGAAGATCGGTATTGTATCTCTGATGACCACGTCTGTTCATCCGCGGCACGGCAGGACGATTGGTTTTATGAGACGACGCGATTCGCATGCCTTGCCCACATCTTTTCGGTGGCTTTGATTGCCATCGGCTTTATGAGTATCATTGTATTCCATTTTGATTATCTCTTTGCATATGCGATGTTCTAGTCAGAGTTTCATACTGTGAGTAATTGTTTTGATACTCCTACTGGAATATATTGCAAAGTGATGTGGTGGGTTGTGATGATAATAGTCATATACTGAAATTGAATTGATAATTAGTTCATATTTGAGCTCTAATGTGTTGCTTACTGCTGTCACTTTGATCTTCTGTTTATCAGTTTGTTACTTTCGGATGTGCTTGGTTGAATTGAACCATCTGGTTCTGTGATCTCTAGCAATTCAGTTTGATTACTCTTCTGTTAGCCAATTGGCATTATTGCTGAACTTATGAATTTGTGTTTCTTTTACACTGTGAGTTATCAAGTTCTGTTGGCTAACCGGAGTACTGTTTGTGATCATTTTTTTTATCTCCTGTTGGCCGAAAGAATATATTGTTGTCTATTATGTTTGAGATCTTTTGACAGATTAGTAAAGTATTATTCAGAGCTCAAAGTTTGAATTTATATCGTCATATTCAATTAGTGAAAAGTATAGACTAAAGTAGTGAGAAGGCCAAGATTAAATCTTGAGCAGCTCCACGACTGAGAGCAATAACAAAATATTAAATCTTAGAATTATGCTGACTTTAATTGTCCACATGTTCTATAGTTTGAGTATATTATCATGTTTAAATGATATGGAGGATTTACATGTTTATATGTTAATTTTGTCATTTAAATGCTGCTGGAAATATGCTTTAATTATAATTAATATTGCTAGAATTAATTCTAAATATTTACTAAAACTGCCAATTTTACAACATGGACTACATTGCGCGTACACCAATTAGCAACACAGCCAACACTCCTAGCTAGCTAAGCCAGTAGCGATGGATCTAAGAAGCTTAGGTCCCACTTGGGTCTTGCAGGAATGGCAGGACGGTGGCTGGGATGCAGCAGGGCAAGGCCATGCCGGGACACTCGTCGGCCGTGCGGCCGACGGTGCTGCCGTGCTGGTGATCGCGGTGAGCGTGATGGTCGTGCTGTTCATGGCCGTCCTCTTCGGTGCCCGGTGGACGCCCTCCAGCGACGGCGATACCTTCGTCTCAGCCGGAGTCCGCGTCGTCGTGAACGCCGGTAGGTGATAATCTCGCACTGCAGGCCGATGCACCATGCATGCAAGCAGGCTGTAGATCGACTGCGATTAGGACATATGCTGCTAGTGTGCGTAAACTACATCTTCCATATGAATTGCCAGTACCCAGCAATCACCAGGGAAAAACTTATCGGCCGATTTTCGCCGGTTACCGCGGTGTTACTGGCGGGGGCCGGTAAGATTCAAATGAGCTCCGAAATTTTCGGTTTTGATGAATTTTGTTCCAAAAAAACTCGAATTTGCTTGAATTTTGTTCGAATTTGATTTTTTTTTTAAATTTAGAATCCCAAATTTTCAAAGAAAAATCGAAAATTTCGGTTGGAATTTCCGATTTTCACGAAAACCGGTCTTACCGGTCCTGGCAACCACATGCATGACAGTCAATGCATGCGCTGAGTACGTAAGATTTGTTCATCACTCTTTGTTCCTCTAAATTCCTCGTACGTGATGACCCACTGTTTTGTCTGACAAATTTTAAGGTCTTGAGTGTCTCGAGGTTTGACATATGAACGAGCTAGTACAGGACTGACCGATTGAGTAGAAAGACAAGAACTGCATGCCTCTTTGCTGAATTGCCAAGCTGCTTAATTTTTGCGGCCATTGGACCTGCACAGATAAATTAACCCCAAATCGCTGAATTGTAAACATTGACCTGTACAACTATTCATGACCTATAACCAGTGAAAAATCTACCGCTAAAATTTCGCCGGTAGCCGCTGGTTAACAGTGTTATCGGTAGGGTCCGACAAATTTTTATACCGAGTAATTTTTTGGGGATTTATTTAATTTTCATCCAAATTCAAATTTAGATAAATTTCATCTTTACATCTGAAAAATTCAAATTTTAATTCAAAAATTTCGTCCGAAATTTTACTAACATTTCCAGTAACCGACGAAAACCTGTTGTATCGCTATCCTATGATAAAATTTTCTTACCAATAGTGTTTTCCCCGCGTATAACTATTAACTAGGCATGCGCGGACTTTGGGAGGATCGACGGAAGCATTGACATGTAACTCTGTATGCATCACTTGAGTGCACCACCTTGCAGGAACGTTACTTGCACGCTACTAGCGGGCCAGCCAAAAATTATGCCGCCACACTGTTGGATATGCATCGAGCGGTTGAGATCTAGCAAGCAAGATGTGATGAAAATTTTCGATTTTTTCTTGTCAGTATTGACACAAAACCAATCTATCATTCCACAAAAATTTCAAGTCTAAATTCGATCTACACATTGAAGAAAAAGGAGAAATTCTGCTGAAAAGGAAATCCGAAATAAAAAAAGAAGATAAAACTACTATTAACTGAAATATGTCTTTTTATTTCTCCTGGTATACATCGTGTTTCAAGTTAAAATTTGCAAGATGCTTGGTTATATCGTACCTTATCTAAATAATTTTTCTCGGAACTTTCCGTTACCATTTGAAACATTTTCTGAAAAGTGGGAGCATGGCTAGCACGAACCACCCAGGGTTTTTGGGAATGCAAGAAATTTGATAGTAACTTTATCTGAATATAACAGTTCGTTTAGAATTTAGGTGCAACTAGGAACTGAGCCTAGCTCAGTTGGTGGGAAGATGTGGGTGTACATCCTCACCACCTAGGTTCTAGTCCTCTTCTAGACGAATTTGGATGTCTATTTGGCTGTATGCATTCTTAATTAGTGCAGAGACCGGGAGTTGTTACTTCCTTTCTTAAAAAAAAAAAGAATTTAGGTGCAATTATTCATACCCTCCAAATAAAGCCTTATCGTTGAGGACCTTGAGGTGACCCATGAACAGAGTTTATGAAAAGATGGACAGTGTACACATATATAGGCCAATTGCTCTAATCCTCCAACTGGCTGCGTGCGTATACATACCCACGTGCTGCAGTATATAATGTGACTTTGCGTCTTAAACGTGCAAGCCATCTCACATTCGCACTTAACAAGCGCATATATCGATGGCTCTTAGCAGATATAAGTCTTTAGACGAACACATTCCTAGCGAAGTAGCAAGTGATGGATCTAAAGAAGCTTAGATCCCACTTGGGTCTTGCAGGAATGGCAGCACAGTGGCTGACAAGGGTGCAACACGGCAAGATACCCAAAACCGGGCGCTCGTTGGCCGTGCGGCCGACGGTGCTGGTGATCGCGGTGAGCGTGGTGGCCGTGGTGGTGCTCATGGTCGTCCTCTTCGGCGCCGGGTGGATGCCCTCCAGCGACGGCGAGACCAGCTGGGTCTCGGCCGGGGTCCGCGCCGTCGTAAACGCCGGTACGTGTTAATCTCGCACTGGCCGATGTATCATGCATGCATGCAAAGCACGTTGCAGCCGCGATGTTTGGTGGCTCGGTCAGCCAGTGGTGTCCATCGTTCAGTATACTTCCAATACAGTACACCTACATCCCGTAATATAAGTCTATTTTCTTGAGAAATATCGTTCATACAACTTAAGTCCATCAAAGGTGTAGTTTATTGCAAATTTTTCACTTTATACCCCTCTTTTAATGCAGAAAAAGTAGATGAGTAGTTGTAGTATACCATTTAGTAGGGGTATGCATAGTCCAATGACATTAATTTTTTTCTTAGATTTAGTGTGTCCTTGGTCCGTGAGTATGATAGGCTTGAATTTATATTGTGGGATGAAGGGGGTACTAAGACCATCTCCAATATTGTGTTTTAGCCGGTTCAAATGAGGAGAGAGAATGCATTGAATCGATTCAATATATTAGATGAGTCCAACAAAAAAAATGCATAGAACCGAACTCTACTTATGAATCGATTCAAAGCATTAAACAACTATATAGAAGAAAGTGCGGTTGAGAGAGGATATTATTATTTTGTGGTTTTTTAATGTAACGTGGGTTTTAGTTATTAGTAGGAATTAGTTCAATACATTGAGAGAAAAACAAGCTCAATTCCTAGAATGCTTATGTGACATGACTTTGAATCGACGTTGATTCAATACACTAAAATGCTCTAAGTATGTATAGGTACATGGCCTGAGAATCTTTTTGATGAGACAAAAATATTAGAGATAGTAAAGGGTGGTAATAGAAATCCGGCCATCAATTTATTAAGGGCACTATAGACCTTTCGTTCTAAATGTAATTTTTTTTGAGGGCATTGATAACTTTTCCTGAACATAATCTTAACCCATCCCTTCTCGTACAACCATCCCTTATTGTACGTGTGTCACCACTTTATATGCCACGCGGCTGCCATGTACAAGAGCCGCTTGTCCGGCATGTATGCCTCGCCACCGTCGCCGTCTGTCCAGCGCGTCCCCCGTCGTCACCACCTCGTCTCGTAAGTGTGCTGCCACCTCGTATGCACACCGCCTGTCCAGTGTGTACACCACGCACACGGCCAAGGAAGGAGGTGGAACCACCTGACCCGTCACCCACGTTGAGACACCGCCAGCAGTGCCCTCCAATTACAATTTTACTGCTTGTGGGATTCCTATTACACATACTAACCTATTACTCGTACTAACAGGGAAAGTATAACTAAATACTAACTAATTTGATACCATTGGATCGAAAGCAAAAGACTGCTCGTATTGAATTAAGGGTACCGTTACGCATGTCCAATTGCTCCCTTCAAATCATTAGCATTTCCCCCTTTTTCTTTGTAGCAGTGTCCGACCAAGGGGCCGGTCCCTCCCCGACGGTGCCAGACACCCGCGACCGGCTCCTGGGCGGCCTCCTCTCGCCGGACTTCGACGAACGCTCCTGCCTCAGCCGCTACCGTGCCATGCTCTACCGCCGGCCCTCCCTCCACGTCCTGCCCTCCCACCTCGTCTCCAGCCTCCGCCGCTACGAGTCCATCCACCGCCTCTGCGGCCCTGGCACATCCGCGTACGCGCGCGCCGTTGCTCGCCTGCGCTCCCCGCCGCCGTCGAACACCTCCGACGCTGCTCCCTCCGGGTGCAACTACCTCGTGTGGAGTCCGTTCACGGGCCTCGGCAACCGCATGCTCTCGCTCGCCTCCGCCTTCCTCTACGCGCTCCTCACCGACCGCGTCCTCCTCTTCCACCGCTACGGCGACGACATGGACGACCTCTTCTGCGAGCCGTTCCCGGGCTCCAAGTGGATCCTCCCAGAGAAAGACTTCCCCATCCGCGGCATCGAGCACTTCAACATCGGCACCCGCGAGAGCCTCGGCAACATGCTGAGCCGCGGCGAGGGGGCCAGGGAGCCCCCGGCGCCGTGGGTGTACGTGCACCTGAGGTACGACTACAAGACCACCCACGGCCGGCTGTTCTTCTGCGACGACAGGCAGGACGGGCTGCAGCACGTGCCCTGGCTCGTGCTCCGGTCGGACAACTACTTCGTGCCGGGCTTGTTCCTGATCCCGCGGTTTGAGCGCGAGCTCGCGCGCTTGTTCCCGCGCCGCGACGCCGTGTTCCACCACCTCGGCCGATACATGTTCCACCCGAGCAACACGGTGTGGGGCATGGTGACGCGGTACCACGACTCCTACCTCGCCGAGGCGGAGGAGCGCGTGGGCATCCAGGTGCGCACGTTCTCGTGGGCGCCCATCTCCGCGGACGAGCTCTACGGCCAGATCGTCTCGTGCGCGCACGGCGAGAACATCCTGCCCGGCGTGCCTGCGGCCAATGCCACTGTAGCGTTGCCAAATTCCGACCAGGCAGTAAAGCGCAAGGCCGTGCTCGTCGTGTCGCTGCACGGTGAGTATTATGAAAAGATCAAGAACCTTTACTACGAGCACGGCGCGGCGGGCGGGGAGGCGGTGATCAGCGTGTTCCAGCCGACGCACCTGGGCGGGCAGCATTCGGGCGAGCGGCAGCACAACCAGAAGGCGCTCGCCGAGATGGTGCTGCTCAGCTTCTCGGACGTCGTGGTCACGACGGCCGTCTCGACGTTTGGGTACGTCAGCCACGGGCTTGCCGGGCTGAGGCCGTGGGTGCTCATGAGCCCCGTCGGCAGGAAGGCCCCAGACCCGCCGTGCCGGCTGGCTGGCACCATGGAGCCGTGCTTCCACACCCCTCCGCAATACGACTGCCGGGCGGGGGCCGACGGTGACACCGGCAGGATGGTCCGGCACGTCCGGCACTGCGAGGACTTCCCGTAGGGTGTTCAGTTGGTTGAGTGATATCGTACGGCATTCCATAATCCATACGTTCATGTGTTATTGTTTTTTTTCTTAAGTACTACAGCACTAAGAAAACTAAATGTCAAGGTATAGAGCTTATTTATGATCAGTTTAGGAAGTCCACAAGCACCAGTTTATCATTGTACCGCTATCAAATATGATGAAAATATACAGCATTGTAATCATATAATTCAGTGGACACAACATTTCTCAAGAGAGGCTGTGACAAATATGCACACCAGCAAGACGTGCTTGAGGAAACAAGGCCGTCTCTCTTCCCCCTCTTAAATAAATTTGGCCGGCCCAGCAAAAGAAACAATGCCGTCAAGTCAAAAAGGAGCAACAAAGGAAGTATTGAAATTCCTGTCTAAAACTCGAAGTACAGAGACATCACCCAAAATAAGAGCATGCATCCTCAGAGATACAGAATTCAAGCCCAAAGTCAAAGTAAATGAGCATGAACACAGTAAACGAAGATACAAGCTAAAGGTTTAGAAATATCAACGAGTAATATCAATTTCTTTGATCTAAAGGCCCCCTGTACGAAAACTTAGCCAGCAGCCCAGCACTATCAGAATGATGAAATACCTGATGCTTGGCGCAGTTTTTCATAGGAAACCCAGAATACAAACTGCCACGGGCCAAGCCTGGCCCATGTAGGTAAGAAGCCCTTCCACAATGCTGCTGCGCCCTCGTGTTTGACGGTCTTGACCAAACAATCATAAGAATTCCTGTATAGAGCTTTCCCCTCTTTGCCCTGGTTCATCATCCTAGTTTTGATCACATCTGCTGGGCAGCTCAAGGTAGTTGCAGATAGACCAGAGGCAACAGAGGCCAATGTGTGAGCATACAGGTTATCGTCGCAAATCTGCTTGCAAATGATGAAATGCTTTGCCTGGTCATAGCAGGTCAATTCACCCATGTTGACAAGAAATGCTCGCTGGGCATTAGGAACAACCCCCTTCCAAAGTCCTCGAAAACCCTCGGCTCGTATGATTTTTGTGAAGCCATCTAGGATACCCCTGTACCGTGGTTGAATACCTTGGCTCAAAAGTCTGCTGTCTGCTTGCATCCTTACCTTTATGAGATCAGCAGGGCTTGCCACCACCTACACTGCAGAGGAGGAACTACATTAACTGTTGTGCTGCATAGCAAGACATAGGCAATGATATGATAGCAACCTTTAAGCTATCCTAATTCTACTTCCAGCAGTCAGCTAATACCAGCACCATGCCATGCTTACCGCAGAATTCCTCCTCTACAAATACTATTTTATCGAACAAATGGGTGCGCTGACTGTCCCCTATTACTTACCACTGAACTCCGCGCGGGCAGGCAGGGGGGTTGTTACGGGTGACAACGAATTAATGACAGATTGCTTAAAAGATCTTTTTTCTGCTAAGATGTATGTATATGTGTAATTTTGTAGATATATGTAAAGAATTACGATTCTTGACATTGTTTGAAATCAATAGCTTGAAATTAGACAAAAGTGCCAGATTATATATGCAGTGCCTAAACAGTGGTATGGATTTGGGAACTTAGCGTGCCTATGGTTGGTGGTCGAGAAAATCTCTTCTGTATAACGAACAAGCCTACATCAGAGGAAACATTATTCAGGGGCGAAGGGAGAGTAGATGCATGGGGTACAGTCGTACCCCCAAAATTTTTGCACAAAAATCTGGTATATACCCCCCTTAATACATAAAATATACACTACACATACTAACAACATACTCCTCAACTCCTAGCAACCCATTTAGTATTAGGGCCAACAGAATATGAGAATCGAGCCCAAGTCAACTAGTTAAGGAGGCATCAGGCCTAAGTACTATCTGCCCATCCAGACACTCTGGCAGCAACACAGGGGCGCAACGCCACAGCCGGCAGCTCATCGCAGCATCATAGCATGAAGGAACACCGTATCAAGTTGTAATTTTCTAAAATATTTTGTGATGTTGGTTATAGTGCAAACATGTAATTTAGCACATTTAAACTTATATAATATATCATTTGAACTTGTGTTGGAACAGATATGTCTTAAGTTCGCACCCTTATCGTCAAAATCCTAGTTCCGCCACTGACATTATTCATATCCTTGCAACAACCGAAATCCTTGGTAACAGCCATGCTAGTTTCAGATCTACATTTTGTTAACTCTTTCAGTTCGGCAGTTCGATGCGAGGTTCTAAAACCTAATACACCCAAAGCAGTTCTCACTTCTCACACTGCGAGAACATCACAACCTAACTTTGGATCTCACAATTTCCGCATCCTAGCTGACAAATCAAACCTCTTCCCAGAGTAACTTGGACCAATTCCGCTGGCCTCTTGAGTCTTGAACACATCAGAATAAAGCAGTTCACCCTAATCCAGTAGCAGATAATTAGAATCTGGTCTTTAGGGAAACGTTTTACCTGCGCGGCAATGCCGGAGACTCCCCCAGCGACCGCCTTCTTGAGAAGGCCCACCTCCCGGCCACCGCTGGCGAAGGAGGACCGGAGGTGCTCGTAGCCGACGATGCGAAGCGGGGTGTAGAAGAGGTGGCGGAGAACGGCGGGGGATAGGCCCCGGTAGAGCCCGCCGTCGCGGACAAGCTCGCCAGCAACGCGGATAACGCCGCCGCCGCCTCCCGCGGGGCTGTGGTGGAGCTGGAGGCAGGTCTTGACGGCGTCGATGGGGAAGGTGGCGGTCTCCGCCGCGGCGGCCGAGACCGAGGAGAGGGAGACCTTGGCTAGGCTCTTGCGGCGGCCGTCCTCGCCGGCGGCCGCGGCGCGGGCTGACATGGCCTGAGAGTTGGGACTTGGAACCTCAAGCCCTCAGAGCCGCCTCGCGGATTATACAAGCCTACCCCGCGTCAATCTGGGCCGAACAGAGATGATCTAACGGTTTGGATCACGCCAACTCACCATCACAAAGTAGTAGTTCCTTGTCCTCTTGAGACGCTAATAGAGCATAGCGTAACCGTGTAATGGCTCTTCACGACGGCGAAGGCGGAGACCACGGCGGCGATGACGACGGGGGAGGGGTGACGTGCGGCCAAGACCGTCGCGTAGCTGTGCCATGCACGAATCACTCTTTGTAGTCCACTCGTTTGTTCAGAAATCAGAACGATCTCAACTCTCCCAACACGGCATCTTCCTCTTGCAAAGCACAACGTCCCAGTTCGTAGTTTCCTTTCCATTTCCCAACAAGATACACGACGCTGAATACATCGCATTATCAACTATCGAGGGTAAGTAGGTAGTACTTACTACTTACTACTTACTACTGCTGTATTGGTATTGGTTACATGTTCATTGCATCATTGTGATTACACCGTGCATGCTTTAATTGCACAACAATGTATATACAGCCGGCAACAGCTAAAAATTGCCTATCCCTATTGGCTATTGTACACCTCAATTCTCCTAAGAGAACTGCAATTTCAATCCGTCGGATGCTATTCAGAATCCTGTTTGGAATCTGGATGAATGCAAAAATCACAATTTTCTTTTTATCGTATCCTTGATGCGGTGTTTGTCGCGTGTTTTACTGAATGTGTGCACTAATTGATGACAGGAGTCACGGCTGGCTGAAGTTTCCACTCATGCTGCCTGCAGAATTTGTTGCCCTTTTCTTGCAGATTCATATGGGAGCGTGTTCAGCACCTTCACCCGAAACATGGCCTGCAAATTTGTGCAGATTTGTCAGAAGTCGGCATTTTGCAACAATTCATAATTGGCCACATAAGAAGTAAGCCAAGTTGTGAAGAAAAAGACACCAGACATCAAGGATTATAGAGAGTGACAGGAGTAATGTTGGCTACCTTCTTATCTGAACCAAACTCAATGACATCGGAGGGGTGGAAACGAACTGGGAAGTTTGGAGGTACGCGGTAACGCCTACCCTCATTGCTGGATAGTCACATGAAGTTGAATGAGTAACATGTTATTATTCAAATTCAGGGGCGAGAGTGTAGAATCACGCATGCTGCTTTTAGGACTTACTCGGTAATCCAGGTACCATGTTCGCTTCCAAGATCAGTCAAATAGAAGGCCTTATTCTTGCATGTGATAGTAGCATGGGTTTCTGATATCTGCAAGGACGTTCAACAAATCGAAGAAAGGTTAACATGTTCATCGACAAAAAGACAAATCGAGTATTAGTAAGACTGAAGTGAAACAATCTTAAGCTGTTGGGTGCGGCCATGTAGAAAAAGCATGTAATACAGTTCCAAGTATAAAAGAAGTCCCACTAAAAATTTATGTCAGCATTTTGCTTAACTAACCTGTGGGAAGGGCAATGTCAGGGAAGAAGCAGAATTGCTGGGATCTGGTCGGCTTCTGCAAAAGAACATGCATTTGTTTATTCTGCAAAGCCTGGAAGAAATAAGTACTATTAAGAACGAAAATTGTTTTGTTATTTAGACCTACCCAATAGAGAGTGACCTCTGTTCATCCTTAATTAAACGAATGGGTTGCGAGGCATAATTGTTTCCAGCGCTTGTAGGGAAGAGGTACCACCTGTGAATAGTGTTACTCTAATAAGTGCTTTTGTCAAAGGTATTGAAATTAAAGTAGGAGTATACAGTCAATATTTAACTCAAAATGAAACCAGAGGACAAGAGCGTACTCTCCACCCAGAGCTTGTTCCAATGCATCGTCATCCTCAAACCATCGAAGAAGCTGGTCATTTGCCTTCAGTGGGATGCTAAATGTCAGAAAAGGTCAAATTATGATGTTGACTTGTATTTACATATCTTTTAGAAACATACCTTGTCAGAAAGCCGGCAACTTAACGGCCTTCCTTCTAGCTTTGAGCTGGACATCAATGACATATTCCATTTCCACAATGAGCAACATATGGTGAGTAAGAATAGGCAATTGGAATGGGGTTTTTTTTTTTTGGGGGGGTTGAGGCATCTAACACTAATGAAGATCTAGTACTATTTAGCATTTACAGATTCCACTAAAAAAACAGTACTATTGCCACATGCACTCGAAATGAAAACAAAGTTATAGCTCAAAATAATCACCTGTTACCACCTAAAACCCAGCTCAGCATCAAAGGCATTCCATACTTGATGAAGAATCTCCCACCAACTCTTCCAGGATGCGGTATCCTTAACTTTGTCAAAAACTACATGTAACAAATATCCATATAAAATTTAAGTTGTTTTAGTCTGCAGTTTTTCAATGATTCTCTTACGGCACTAGTAATTTAATTTGAAACCTTGTTTCAGAAATCCAATAAAATTATTGTGCCACACTTAAACAAGCAGTTTTAATCTGGTTGACAGACAGAAACAAACTAAGTGCATTTAGAAGTATAAATCTGCGTAAGTTCTTGACGTACCGACAAAGGTCCCAGACCCACACCCAAATATGGTCTATAAGTGGTAGCCATGATTGCAGCCATTCTTGCCAATCCATGTATAAAAGCAACACGTAGCCTTCTCTCCTTCTCATAACTGTAGCCAAACATGCAAACAAATATTGTGTCCATCAGTAAACTTACTAAGGACCACTCCTCAAAAACTAAACATAATAATAGGATATCTTTGAAATTGGATTCTATAGAAATAAAATCTAGTGGATGCTAAAAGAAATACCATCAAAATACATCAAACATGCTACAGTATAAGAAAAGAGTTACCTCCTCAAGGAGGTAACAATATCCATAGGAGTTCCAGACTTGACACTCTCCTGCCAGGCCTTCTCAAGCTCTACAGCCAACTGGTAGCCATCCTGTGAAGACAAGTTGAAAAAAGTTACTTCAGTAAAGTAAGTACTATATCTCAACACCAAGGCAAGAAATCCATCCACCATACTGATAGCGACATTATATCCATGGCAAACTAAGTAATTGTGTATCTCAATAGTCATGCCAAACTAAGTAATTGTGTACCTCAATAGCCATGCAGCCACCTTGACCCAGATTTGGCTGCATAGCATGGACAGAATCACCAAGCAAAGTGACATGACCTTTCCCCCAGTTCATAGTAGGTGGCCGGTCGTATATATCCCGACGAATAATTGCTTCTTCTTCAGTTGCATTTATCAGATCTACGACATTATCGCACCAACCACTGAATATCTCAAACAATCTTTTCTTTTTGCCTGTCAATATAAAGCATTAGCGGGTGATAAGCACATGGGCAGGGCATATCAAATATATTGCCCTCATTTGTATCATAACTTATGATGAGGAAGAATTCATTTAACTAACATAGCACAAAAACTTCACTCTAGGCACTCACCATTTTCAGGATCGGTGCCACCAGCAGGTTCATTGTGAAATGCATACCACTGCATTTTACCAGCACCGACATCTGAAGAGACGAAATATTGTTTGTGACCAAGAAATACTCGGTAACTTCAACAGAGGAAAAAGAGCAGTGTGTCAGTATTTCCTAACAGAGTAAATAACAGTACTCATTCCTGAATCCGTGCTACATACCCAACTGTGTCAATATCAGGAGGCACAAAGTCTGCAATTCCGGTGTAGCAAGTGTAACCTGAATAAGTTGCTTCTGTATGCCCAAAAAGTGCCTTCCTCACCTATCCAGTGAAGAAAATCTGAAATCAGCTATCCTTTGCTCCTGTTTCTAATCAAAAGATGAAGTAATTACATTACCTTTGACCATATTCCATCTGCACCAACCAAGAGATCGCCTTCAAATTTTCGCCCATCCTCTAATATGGCAGTAACCTGCACTCGTCCAGCGAATGGTACCACATTAGAATTTTGCACAACATTTTGAGCCAGTTTTCTACTGAGATGGGCACTAAAAGACAACTGATCATTCACCTTGTTGCCATCATCTATAAAATCAACTACGTGGCTATCATTCAATATAGCATCATCGCCAACCGCACGAGCAAGAATCTGCTGCAGCGTCATGCGGCTAATGACCCTTGTGACTGGGAGCCCTCGCTCAGCTGCAGGAGTAAACGTATCAAACTTGATGTACCTGAATACCAACTTGGCACAGTCAAATGGATGCCTCCGGCAAATGAATTCACATCTTAAAGCTAACCAGCAAGCACGCAATAGCAAACAAATGCTACAAATGCAGTAGAACAAGCACAAAGAAGCACTTGTTTAGAAAAAATCAACACCAATAATTAAGCAACAAATTACATTTCTATAAACCACTATCGTTACTATCATTGGCACTGTAGGTCTATGATTAATGATCCTCTTGTAAGCTATTAGCGATATACTATGATCCACTAAAGCAGGTGAGCATAAACGACTATCAATCGGCTTGTTCTAACTGCCAACACTGTACACCAACGAACTCTTCCTGCACTAAATTCCACAAGAACGAGCCCAAATATCCATTCTTTTTAGAATTAAGACACAAACAAAGAAAGCTTTGGTGTAGGAAGTCGCCTCTGACGCTGGAACTAGTTGCCTCCTTACCAGGAGCCAGAGACGCCGTCGACGATGCCGTTGACGCGGTCGCCGGTGATGCAGCCGGCGTCCATGACCTCGTCGGCCGCGGCGGCGTCGACAGCCTCGAGCGCCGCGAGCGCGTTGCTCTGCAGCTGGATCGGGCCCCGGTACCTCCCCTCCCCGCGGATGGCGCTCATGTCCCTCTCCAACACCAGCACCTCGAACCCCTTCCGCCTGGCCGCGAGCGCGAAGACCAGGCCGCCGATGCCCCCGCCGGCCACCAGGACGCGCGCCTTGGGCTCCGGCGCCGGCATTGCCGCGGCGACGACCGCCCCGGGGCACCTCGCGGAGCCAGAAAGGCAAAGGCCGCGCCGCTTCCTTTGCGGCGCGCGCGGGGAGGGGAGCGCGAGTAGGCGGAGTGTCCGGAAGGGGGAGGGGGAGGCGAAGATCGCCATGGGAGAGGCGCGCGTGGAGCTGGAGGTTGGCATGGCACTGGAATGGGAGCTTTTCTTGGTGGATCCGAGGAGCAGGAATGGAAGCTGCGCTTGTGAGTAGAGAGTATTCGTTGCCGGTTAGTCTGACACTCTCTTCTAGACCTCTACAAGTGAGTCAACTGAACATGTCTCGAGTTGCAAATGTAGCTCGAGTTCTCCAGGTTGGCTTCAGAAAAGAAAAAAAAGATTCCTCAGCAGGTTGCTTGGGAACTGGAATGGGGCAGCTACTCGCCAAAAGACACACAAGGTGGTAACAAAGCTCTGATGGACTTGGTACTAGTGATCACCAGAGAAATGATTTCTTTCATTGAACGCGAGGGGGCTGTACCTGTGCAGCTGTACTGTACGCCCGTAAGAAGAAGCCACGGATAACGAATTTTACGAGACACGAGGCATACGTGCACCGGCCATGGAACGGAATTTTAGCTGAGCCGAGCCGAATCGGTGGTGTCGCTTTCGGCCTGTAGTGGAAGGGGATGGAACAGGGCCGTACCGACGATTGGTGCCTGCCAGCCTCGGTGCGTTTGGGCGGTCGGGGGAGGGGAGGGGACGTGGCGGCCGCGGGTTGCTTGCCGCGCTCTCGGCGCAGCGCGCGGCGGGGCACCGAGCGGGCGATTGGAAGACGGAAAGCGACGAGTGCCGTTTCCCAGACGGCCGTGCCCCGGCAGCGGTGGTCAACCAACTGATACTGGCAATTGTGCTACAACTCTTAACGCTTTTTGGCCGCGCCGAGTGGGGCGGCGCGGAGTGGAGCGGAGTGGACGGCCCAATGCTCGCTCCCTGGTCTGAGAATCTTTGAGTGGTCTAGCTACCAAAGGGAAATGGGTAGGTTATTGTGCGTGCACCATGCGTTGTCGTTTCAATAGTTAGAGATAATCATATCACTAACATATGCTATATTATTTTTGAAGACAGCATCTTCAATAGATAGTCTCTAGCACATTTCAATATTTATTTTTATAATTTTTCTTTAAAACGGGCCTATATATCAACCAGGGTAAATTAATGTATCATATCTTGTTTCACGTGCGCGACAGTCTTTTCAGGAATAGACGACCTGTGCTCGCTCTCCTCCACGTAGGATTTTGTTGACATAATATAGCTAAGAAACGATAATAAATATATTATTAGAGTTGCCCTTAGACGACCCATCCGATCAAATAAGCTCGCCATTGTAGATAAGCGCACGTTACTACGTTAATTAATCAATTAAGTTCTCACCTAATTTCTAACGGGTGATATGGAAATACCAGCAACTTTTAAATGGGTTTGGCAAATTTATTGTAGGTCAAGACATAAAGTTTTCTTTTGGCTACTACTTCGTGATAGGTTGAATACAAAAAAATCTGTTAAAAAGGAAAAAAATTACACATCGAAGGAAATGACTACAGTTGTGTTCTAAGTGATCAACATGAGGATACTTTATTTCATTTATTCTTTGGTTGTCAAATCAGCGGGCTAGGGGTACAATTGAATATCAATTTCTCCATTTCTCAAATTTTGGATCAGCTCAAGATAGATGTGGCCAAATGGGTCATGACACCTAGGCCGGCCTTGGTATGACATGACCATATTTGTAGTGAAATTTGGCCGACACGGTCCGACGGTCGTCTTAGTACTTGTCACACTTCCGACCAATCGGTGTGACGAAGCTTGCCACAAATAGTATTGGGCACAGCCTAGCCCGTAGGCCATATATATATATATATATATATATATATATATATATATCTTTTATAGCAAAATTTATATATATACTTCTATTATATATGAAAAAGGGTATATAACAAAAATAAAGGGCTCCAATGAATTTTTTCTAGTTATATACCACTTAAATCGTATGATGATACCCTTTTTTTTTATCTATTTGAGCATACTCCAATAATGATTATAAGGTACCCTAAAGTGAGTTCTACGAAAAATTTCATTAAAGTCCACTTTTTATAGCAGAATTTGTGTATATACTTCTTTTATATATGAAAAAGGGTATATATCAAAAAACAAAGGGCTCCAATGAATTTTTTTTGAATCAAGTCACATTGGAATATCTTATAATTAGTATTTAAGTATACTGAAAATGGTAAAGAAGTATAATATGTGTGTTTAAGTGGTATATTAGAGGTGAGAGTACATACTCTTAGTGGTATATATAGACACACACACACACACACACATATACATACATACATACATACATACATATACACGTTTCGTACTCTTGGGAGTATGTACTCCCACATCCAATATACCACTTAAAGGGATATATTATACTTCTTTATTACTTTCAGTATTATCGGTGTTTTAGAACTGAACTTACGTAAAGATTGTTTGATTCGGGGGGTCTCTCAGACTCAAATCACGCAGAGGGGGAGACACGGGGATTTTTATACAGGTTCGGGTCTTCTCCGGAGAGAATAGCAACCCTACTCCTGTGTGGATGTATTGAGTATGTTGGTTTACAAATCAAGAGAAAGACTCGGGTGTGATGTCTCCTGCTCCTAATTGCCTTGTTTCCCCTCTTCTCCTGATGATCCCGCCTTTTATACAGTCCTCGAAGTGGGCTACCGTTTCTCCAATTCAAAGGGCGTCTTAATGCTTCAGATGATGGAGCCGTTACTGGAGATTATTGTGGGAGTAGTAACGTTCCCACATCGCTAGGCAGTTATCACCAGGACAAAGAGTTAAATCGTGTTATTATCCCAAAGAATAACAGCGTAATTGACTACCCATATCCTAAGTTATGGTGCAGAAGATTCCCTGATCGGCTAGGCCCACATGTCTGTAAGCCCTATCGACTAGGGACTGGTCGTAGAAGAGCTTACGACCAGATGGTGGTCATAGTAAAACTTACGGCCATGGGCTGACCGTAGGAGGACTTACGATCTTGGGATAGTCGTAGAAAGACTTACGACTATGGGGTGGTCATAGAAGAACTTACGACCTCCAGCTTCTCCCTTATGAATATTAAGGGGTATACTCAAGAACCATACGACGGTATTATTATCCATAATAAGAATTACAAATAAATAATTAAATGAGGATTATTAGATCCTCGTCATCTAGTCCCCCAGCCTCAAGTGAAAATAACTTACTTGAAAAAGGAGCCATAGATTATCTTACGACCAGTAGATGGTCGTAGAATGGTGGTCGAAGGAAAAACTCTTTGACCGGTATTTCATTTGACTAGAAATTGATTTGGTCAAGAAGGTTGTAAAAATATTTTACGACTTACAAGGTGGTCGTATGAGATCTTACGATCACCAGGTGGTCGTAGTACTATAGTCGGAAGCAAAACCTTTCCGATTGATGTTTCATTTGACCAAAAATAGACTTGGTCAAGAAGGTAATTTCGCTTGAGGTGTAAAGACAGACTCAGCTTTCTCGAGCAGACAAATTTAAGAATCTAATCGACTCTCATAGACCTGTCCATTGGGTCGCAACGTCTTTAACTCAGACGTGCGGTTAAAGATACTTATCGTGGGTGAGACTTAGGTTTTTTACCTTTCCCCAAATCGCTCCCATGGTTCATCAAGTTCTTACGCTCTGCGTCACTGACCAAATCGAGCGTCCTCCTGAAATATTTCCAAATCCAAATTTCCGTCCCTTGAGAAAGATGGCCAGAGTCACTTCCTAGTGGGCCGAATCGGAGATGGATGCGACCAAGATGAAGGCTCTGGTCGCCACCGAGAAGATCCCGAAGAGGCAGTTTGTGAAGTGGATTGAGGTTACTGGGCAGCATTTGCCATCGGGGGAGATTGGGCAAATCCCCATCTTTCAGGCGTTCTGTGAGTTTGGCCTCCGATTGCCCGCTCACCCTTTTCTCACACTCGTACTCGAACACTTCGGGGTGGAGTTGGTGAATCTCGTTCCCAATTCTATCACGATGTTGGGTGTGTTTGTTTACCTGTGTGAGGCCTACCTGGGGATTTCGGCCGACTTGGAGTTGTTCCAGTACTTCTATGGGATGACCAGGCTAGCGGGAATCACCGGTAGCTGTAGTCTGAAGGTTCACGACGGGAAGTCGAAGGAGTATATTCAGATGTTTACCCGGTAGTCGTGGTCGGGATGGAAGAAGAGGTGGTTCTACTGGGAGACGACCAGTGAGGACAACCTCTCCTTCGCCGGAAATCCAGCCGAGAAGATTCCTTCATGGGATTCGACTTCCAAGGATCTCGGTTGGATCGCCCATTTCATTCAAGCCATCAAAGACTTGAAGGAAGAGGGGCTCACTGGATGGCACGTGGTGAAGGATTTCATCACGCGCCACATTAGCCCTCTGAAGAAGAGGGCTTATCTCATGTGGAGGTATTCAGGGCCGCAAGACCCGACCAGAGATTACGAGAAGGGTAAGTAAGCTTCCAATCTTACCATTCTTTCTGTTAATTTTGAACTTGGCTTATTGAAAGTTTGCTTGCTCCTGCAGATCTCTCACAAGAGGAAATTGACGCTCGAGTCAAGCTTATTTGTGAGAAATTCCCGCCACTGAATGTGGTGGTTCCTCAAATTTTGGCGGTCCTGTCCGTAGAGGATAAGATGGAGCGATTAAAGGTAATCAAGAATTGATTTCATGTTTAGGATCTTATGGTCGTATAAAAACTTACGACTGGATACTGGTCGTAGAAGAACTTATGACTAGGGTATTATCATAGAAAAACTTACGACTAGGTATCGGTCATAGAAAGACTTATGACCAGGGTATTGTCGTAGAAAAATTTACGACTAGGTACTGGTCATAGAAAGACTTACGACTAAGGGATCGTCGTAGAAGAACTTATGACTGCTTAGTTATATTTCTTTTTCAGATTTTCGCAGAAAATAGGCATGGAAGACCGTCAAGACGATGAAGAGGTCGAACTGATGGTCGTCGGCACGGTGGTGGAGAAAGTCGATACTCCTCCGACCAAAAAGCATCGGCTCGTGAAAGTCGCCAACAAGGGAGGCGCAAGTTCAAGCTCTGCTGCTCCAACCAGGCCCTTTGCAAAATTTGCTGCAGACATGGCTGCTGCGGAGGCAAGGGCAGCCGAAGCAACAGAAGCACTCAAACGCAAAGCCCCAAAGATCAAGGTGCCCTTCTACTACGACAATAAGACTTTCGCAGTTTCCGCCTCCCGTGGCTTTGTCAAGCAACAAGAAAAGGAGAACTGAGAGAGTTTTATATCTTTTGTGAAGGAAACCGCTGCACCAGCAGTGCCTTTGGTCGAGGGTAATGCTGCCCTTGAGGTGATCGAGACAGGTCTCAGCCATCTGAAGAGCCAAGAGGCTCAAGGAGCTGTAGTGCTCACTCAAGACCTACGACCAGACGTGGTTGTGGATGACCCCGTTTCTCAACTCGAGTCTCGACCAGACGTGGTTGAAAAAAAGTCAAAGAAATCTTCCTTAGGGAAGTTTTCTTCCAAATTCAAGATCAAGTCTAGCACACGAAGATATGTAGAAAGACAAAAGTGTAAGGACAACATTTACCTTTTGCTTTTTACCATTTGACGTGCTTCCCTTTTTATGATCTTAGCCCGACCCCTCTAGCCATTAAAGACGTTCCTACTGAGGAACCCACTGCTATTTCTCTGGCAGTCGGAGAGATGACAGTGGTGGTGGTCGAAGAGTCGTCCACCGTCCAAGTGGTGGAAGGAGTCGTTGCTGTTGAAGCAACTGCGACCACGGGAGTGGTCGAGGAAGCCGAGGCGAAAACGACGCATGATGCAATGGAGGCATCAGGCCAAGGCGATGGATCGTTGGGCCATCGCGCCGGGAAGGAAGTCGTCATAGACGTTCCTCCCGATCCCCAAGGAGGCGTCACCGAATCAGAAGATGAAGAATATGTCAACTTCTTTTCTGAATTCTTCGACCCTGCTTCCATTGTGGGGATTTCTACTTTCAAGTCTCGTAACCGAGTTCCCCACCCCAACAATATTCCTAACAGATAGAATATTTTCGATGACGAGCGTCTCGAAAAGGTGTGATGGAATCAGGTTCAAGAGCTTGATGAGCTGAAGAACCCTACAAACATACTCTCCATGTGATGCTGGCATCCCTACGACCAGTTTTGCCCGAGTACATGGGGACAAACTGATCAAGCCAGGAGCGAGATGAGCCAAAAGGAAGCAAGGTACACGACCACCCCCAGGTGGCCCACGCCCTCTCCAGAGGTCTTCTAGGACCTCCCTAGGATCCCCTCAGGACCTCTCTAGGACCTCCTCAAGACCTCCCCAGGACCTCCTCAAGACCTCCCTCCAGGACCTCTTCGGGACCTCCCCAGGACCAGTCCTACGACCAGGTCTTCGACCAGTCCACATGAATAGTTCTAGTCGTAGATAAGTTATAGTATATATATCTTTTAGATGGAGTCGGTTGTAATTTTTCCATAACTGTATTAGGAAATAATCTTTGTACGATACGTGAGTTAGAGATAGAATCGGCTTTAATCTGTGTGTGAGTCGGCCGCACCCTTAGGTGCCAATATAAGGCCAGGGCTTTGCCCATTGTAAAGAGGAGAAGAATTTTAGAAAGAAATACAGAAAAGTCACGACGACTTTGTGGCGCAATATCCTGCGTGTTTTGTTGAGGTTTTCCCATCTAGGGTTTGTTGAGGTCGGAGCAAGGCAAGAACGTGATGTTCTTGAGATTGCCCACCGGATCTACACAATTCAACTCGTCTAATTCGTGATCTTTGTTGCTCACGGTTTAGAGAGGCTTCGAGTTCATGCTTCTAATCGTCCTTGTGATTGATTAGTGCGTGGTTATCTGGATATCCATCTACACTGCGACGTGGTCGAAGGAGGTACTGCTGCCTTCATCACCGCAAGGTTCAAGGAGAGTTGAACCCCAACCGCAAGAAGAAGGACGACCTCCGCTGTTTGTACCGCGAAAGATCAGGCAACATCTATGCATCAGCTAGTTTGCTAGTTGATTCGTATCACCATGTTTGCTCGAACGAGCATCAACGTAAGTGCTTCTTACCCAACTTTCGCATATGTGTGACTTTTCTCGTTTCTTACTGTCTTTCTTTTTGAAGAGATCTCTGGAGCAAATTGCCACTGTTGTAGAGTACAACCGACAACTTGTACAGCTACGACAGGAGAAAGCGGAACTCTGCGAGCAGGCAGAAAGATGGTAAGTCACTATTACTCGTAGTCATTTATGCTTCAACCACTTGTACAATGCTTATGAGCATTGTCATAGAAGAACTTATGACTAGGTACTGGTCGTAGAAAGACTTATGACCAGGGAATTGTCGTAGAAAAACTTACGATTAGGTATCAGTCGTAGGAGAACTTACGACCAGAGGATTATCGTATAAAAACTTATGACTTGGTACCGGTCGTAGAAAGACTTACGACCGCTTGTTCTATGCTCATGTCTATTCTTTTCCTCTGTAGGTTCAAGAGCGATGAGAAGATCTTAGCTGATTCGCTCGACTACGAGAAAGTCGAGACGAAAAAGCTAAGCGAGAAGAACGAAGACCTTCTGAATAAGGTTCAGGAGGCAAACTCTGCAATTGAAAAGTTAAAGGAAGAGAAACATGGCCAATATGTTTGGAGAACCAAATGTTAAAGGAAGAGAAACATGGCCAATATGTTTGGCCGAAGACCCCGGTACAATACCACGAAAATAGTATCGTACTGGTTTTACGTTTGTCCTGGATTCTTGCATCTCGTCCAAGGTACTCGTAAACAGGATGTTTAGCGAGCTGCCACCATCAACCAACACTCGATTTACTCGACAGTTGTTGATGGTAGGTTCGACCACGTTCGGAAAACAACCTGGTCGAGTGAAAGGGATCGGGCAGTCACTCTTCTCGAAGGAGATGGTGACTTCCGACCACTTCGGCAACTTATTGACAAGAGGAGGGTCAATGGAGTTTACCTCGCGTTCGACAGCCTTAAGCTATCGTTTTGACTCGTATGCCGATGATCCCCCATAGATATGCTCGATGGTGTGCTCGGGATCTTGGAATGGCATCTCCTCATTGTCGTTTGACTGCGTACAACCACTAGCTTGCTCTACCTCTTCGATGGTAGGAAGTAGTCCTTTACCGTTGTAGTAGTCCTCGAGTTTTCGTTGGAAAACTCGGCAGTTGCGAAGGTCATGTCCTTCCTTTTTATGGAAAGGGCACCACCTAGGCATGTCATTCTTCCACTCGGGGCGCTTACCTTTGCCTCGATCGGGATATTGCTTGGAACTTCGTGACTCCTTGTCGCTTACGGCCAAGACCTCCTTAGAACTGTTGGCTTGAGGTTTTTGGCCCTTCGCCTTGTCCTTGGATTTCTTAGCCTTTTTGTCCTTCTTGCTACTTCTGCCTGCTTCTTGGAGATTCTTGTCATCTCGATCGATAGTTTTGTTCCACTCGACTGCTTTTGCAGTAGTTGCGTATCGATCGGCCATCTCAAAGAGTTCATTGACAGCAGTAGGAGGATTTAAAGCGATGTCTTCTATAATTCTTCTGCTGCGGACTCCTTACTTGAAGGCTCTGATAATAGATGAGTCAGAAACCTCAGGAATTGAATTTCGAACCTAACTGAAACGCATGATGAATTGGCGTAAGGTCTTGTGGTCGTTTTGTCTTATCCTGTGCAGGTCTTCCTCCTTTTCAGGGCGATTGTAGGTACCTTGGAAGTTAGCCAGCAGAAGGTCACAGATGTGTTGCCACGAGTAGATCGACTCGAGTGGTTGGTTTAGTAACCACGATCGACCGGATCCTTCGAGCACAATAGGAAGGTAATTTGCCATGACGCGCTCTCCCCCTCCTGCTGCTCGGACAGCGGTCGTATAGATTTGGAGGAACTCGATAGGATTCTGAGACCCATCGAAATTCTCCATGTTAGTTGGTCGGAACCGCGGTGGCCAACGAACTGCTCAGAGGTCAGGCGAGAATGCCCTACATCCGGTAATTACATCGTAGCGCCTTCTTTGCAGGAAAAAAAGGGTTGATGTCATCAGGTGATCGTACATGATGATACCTGGTAGTGGGTGAACCCGACTTATGATAAGTCACGACTCTACGAGGGTAATACTCCTCGTATTTTGTTTGCTGTTGTAGACCTTTGGGTCGGAGTTGTGAATGATCGCCTCTCTTGGGAGCTTGTTGATCATCAGGCGTTCGAAGAGCTCTTCTTCAACTGGGTTGAAGATCAGGAGAACGTCGTGATCTATTGTCACGATGATCTCCAGGCGATGAGTTGTTTGAACAGCTGGAAGCTGATGAAGTTGTACCGCCATGGCTTCTGAGTTGATGCCGGCGAGGGTGCTCGAGTTTGGCCATCATGCTTCTAAGCCTTTGTGCGATCTCTCCAGCGAAGAGGTCGTAACCGGGCGTTCGAGCAAGTTCTCGAGATGGGTTCTTGAGAAGATCATTGATGCGCTGGAGTTCTTGAGCTTCCTCCGACTGATAGTAAATGCGCCTAGGCAAATTTCTCTGAGCCTTGATTCTTCGCTGTGAGGTTGTCTCAGGAATATCCATACCTAGGCCTCAAGTTTGCCTCAATGGAGTACGAGCATTTCGAGAATCTCCTTCACGCTCATCAGAGTGTTGACTTTGTTCATCACCAGAGGTGTCCTCGTCATTGCCACGAGGCGTCGCAGCGTGTGATCGTTGGGGAGCATCCTCAATCCTGTCTCTAGGAGAGTGATTGTCACTTGAGAGAAGGAAGAAAACCTCATGTTGATGATCTCCACTTACGCTTGTGGCCTCCTCGCTTGAGGAGTAGTCGAAAGACACCGTCTGACGACTTGGAGCAAACCCCTCTAGAAAGGGGAATTCCGGGTTATAACCGTCTCCGTTCGTATGTGAGCCCTGCGATGGGATGGTCGAACTCGCAGGAAAAGCATGTTCAATCCCATCCTTTGTGGGGCTAACCTGAGAGAGACGACCACCATGTGTTGATGAAGCTCCGGAATGATTGCCTCCAGGACTTACCGTGCCAGGTTGAACTGTCTTAGACGGACTTGAACATTTGGAGGGGGAGCCCTTGTCATGTTGTGAGCTTGTCTTGGAACAGCTCTGATGGTGGTCGGATTGAACCTTGCCCTCTGAGGAAATTGGTTCCTCGTCCGAACGTATCGTTGTGGGGGATAAGGATCCCTCCTCAACTCCATCGATGGTGTGGTCTCCTAGAGAAAGATCTCCGGAGGCGACATCATCATCGGATGACACAATACGCGGCTCGTAGTCGAAACCGGCATCCATGTCGATAACTGTGTAATCGACCAAGTTCTCCTCCTTCCACTCTCCTACCATGGGAGCATTAGAATTGGGAAAAACAAAGGAAAGCTGATGGCTAGAAGATCCCCACGGACGGCGCCAACCATCAGTGTTTTAGAACCGAACTTACGTAAAGATTGTTTGATTCGAGGGGTCTCCAAGACTCAAATCACGTAGAGGGGGAGACACTAGGATTTTTATACAGGTTCGGGCCTTCTCTGGAGAGAATAACAACCCTACTCCTGTGTGGATGTATTGAGTATGCTGGTTTACAAATCAAGAGAAAGACTTGAGTGTGATGTCTCCTGCTCCTGATTGCCTTGTTTCCCCTCTTCTCCTGATGATCCCGCCTTTTATACAGTACTCGAAGTGGGCTACCGTTTCTCCAGTTCAAATGGCGCCTTAATGCTTCAGATGATAAAGCCGTTACTAGAGATTATTGTGGGAGTAGTTACATTCCCACGTCGCTAGGCAGTTATCACCAAGACAGATAGTTAAATTGTGTTATTATCCCAAAGAATAACAACGTAATTGACCGCCTATATCCTAAGTTATGGTGCAGAAGATTCCCTAGTCGACTAGCCCTACATGTCTGTAAACCCTATCGACTAGGGACTGGTCGTAGCAGAGCTTACGACCAGATGGTGGTCATAATAAAGCTTACAACCATGGACTTCGTAGGAGGACTTACGATCATAGGATAGTCGTAGAAGGACTTACGATTATAGGGTGGTCGTAGAAGAAGTTACAACCTCCAGCTTCTCCCTTATGAATATTAAGGGGTATACTCAAGAACCACATGACGGTATTATTAACCATAATATGAATTACAGATAAATAATTAAATGAGAATTATTAGATCCTCGTCAAGTATACTTAAATACTAATTATAAGATACTCCAACATGACTTGATTGAAAATTTTCCATTGGAGCCTTTTATTTTTTTTTCTTCTATATACCCATTTTCATATATAAAAGAACTATATACACAAATTTTGCAATAAAAAGTGGATTTTAATGAAATTTTTCGTGGAACTCACATAGGGTGTCTTATAATTATTATTAGAGTATGCTCAAATTGATAAAAATGTATCATCATACAATTTAAGTGGTATATGGGAAGTGAGAGTACGTACTCCCAGGAGCACCATACCATTTTCATATACGCACACATGATTTTATTTTTATTTCTTAATATTTATATGATTTTATTTTCATTTTTAATACTTATATGGTTTTATTTTGTAGTTTTCCAAATTTTATGTAGTTCATTTTATAAGTATATATTGTTTTGTTTTGTTTTTCAAAATTATATATATTTTCTAGGAATTTTTTATATTTTTTATATTTTTCATGTCATATGGCTAAATGGGCTGGCCCAGCCCAATGGGCTAACCGTGCCTGGCCGGGCCGTCACGGTTCGTGTACTCAGCGTGTTGTGCTTAGGCCGGTGGCTGAGCCCACGGGCCGACATAGCACGACCGATTATCTAGTCGGACCGATCGTGCCGTGCTGCCCATTTGAACACCACTAGCTCAAGACTTGCTTTCAAGTACTTTAGTTCATGGACATCATTGTGCTGGCCTGTTGGGGCATTTGGACATTTGAACACCACTAGCTCAAGACTTGCTTTCAAGTACTTTAGTTCATGGACATCATTGTGCTGGCCTGTTGGGGCATTTGGACAGTGAGAAATAATAAGATTTTTTTCAACACATCAAGTCTTCTTTGGAGTGTTGTCGAGCTATCTTCTTCAAAGTAGAATTTGCCTTGGTTGTCCGTATGGCAAAATAAAATATACTTATTCAATAAATGACTGGCTAGACGATTTTGGTTAATTTGTGTGGCGTTTTGCCATATTCTTTGTAAATAATTTTGACTTGCTTATCCTTTCGTACTGTTTCTCCAAAAAAGTTCTCACCTAGTGCGCTCGTCGCTAGCAAGGTTATACTAACTACTAACACCAAAGACTCGAGCAGTGTAGCACCTACCACTTTCTGTACAGCAATTACACTGTACACTTGAGTCCTACGACGCGAGCACGGAGCAAGCTGAGTGAGATTCATCACGTACCAGGAGCCGGAGATGCCGTCGACGAGGCCGTTGATCCGGTCGCCGGTGACGCAGCCTTCGCGCATGACCTCCTCGGCGACGGCCGAGTCGAGGGCCTCGAGGGCCGCGAGCGCGTTGCTCTGGATCTGTATCGGGCCACGGTACTGCCCCTCCCCGCGCACCGCGCTCATGTCCCGCTCGAACACCGTCACCTCGTACCCCTTCCGCCTCGCCGCCAGCGCGAACACCAGGCCGCCGATGCCGCCGCCCGCCACCAGCACCCGCGGCTTCCTCGTCGTCGTCGTTCCCCCCTTGTCCCCCGCCGCCGCGGTCTCCGCGACGACGGCCGCGTCCGGCGGTCGCATTGCCGCCGACACCCCAGCCCACCTTGCTCTCCCCCTCTGCCTCTTGCCGCCGGCGCCGCAACATTGCGGAGTGGAGAGGAGCGCGTGCTGGTGCTGGTTCTGCGGCTCCTCGTGGCAGAACAGCGAGAAGTGCGTCGTTTTGGCGGGGGAAGTGGCGGAGAGGAGCGCCATGGGCATGCACCCCGAGTGACTAGTGGTTGTTTCAACTTGCAGAGGAGAAGGGTGGTGCTGTGCGAATGGAGGTGGAGCGGTGGCCGGGGCCCGGAGGGAGGTGTTAAGGTTGCGCGTTGTTTGCTTCTAGAACTTTGGGCTGGGGTTGTGGAAGGGAGGAGGGAAGGGAACTGACTGGTGGTGGTGAGGAGAGGAGGAACCGGAGCCAATCACTTGATTCCATTTGGAAGGTCGGATCACGTTGGCCCGGGATTTTATCTTGCCGTGTCCTCACCATCTTCTGTGCACATAAACACAGGGTGGCACGCCTGTAGCGCAGTTTGCAACGGTAGCCTGTTTGGTTTCTGATCTAAGTGTTTGATTAGAATGTTGGTAATCAGCTGCATCCACTCCAGGGCCACGTCCCACGTGGCAACAACCAGCTGCATGCACTTTGCCATGGGAATTTCGGAGGAATTATTTTGTTTCTTGTAAAGTTCCTACAAGTTCCTGTGAAAATTTTGTGTTCACTGCAGCAAGGTGGGGAATCAAAGGTGTTTTCTTCATGGCGTTTCAAGAAAACGCCTTCTAACATCTGCCGTGCTGTGTTGTGGTGGTTGGAACGGTTAGAGCGTGGAATTAGATATTCTCTTAACTAAACAACCTACATGCTGGTTAGTTTCCAGAAAATAGCTGCTTTTCCATTTACCTATGTTAATTTTTTATCTAGCCTATTTTTGGTTTATACAATATTTGCAGATGCAGAGTTTGAGTACCTGTGTGTTGTATTAAGCTGCCACAGGAGATCACAAAACAACTAGAGAAGCACGCGTGGAGACGTGGCAAATTGCTATTTCGTAGGTGAGTTTGGATATCTTTTCCCAGTTGGCGTATGGCTCCATCGGTTCTCCTGATGGTGTGCATATTTCAGAGAGTGACAGTTCCAAGATATTTGACCTTCATTCAACTACGTGTTTTCCTTGTTTTGGTCTGAAACATCGAAGATACTTTAATAGGGAAAGCAGTATGCTTGTTCTTATTTGAAAAACCGTTTGGTTTACTAGCTCGAGTGTACATAAAATTCAGATCCGCATCTGAATATGATGGCAGAATGCAGATATGATATGGTATGTGTTACGTGTAGGAAGAGCGTGTTTGGTTGATGCCCAATCGTCCAATCCATATGTTGGCATGACCAAAATTCATTGGTAACAAATCCTAAAGCTGCTGCTCCGCTAGTTGATGGCAAGAGACATGGTCGACAGAGACAGAATAGAGAATTCACACAGGTAGATGCTACCACCAGTGCACCCTACCAATGTTACAGTCGACAGAGATTGCCAGTTCAACCGGGCAGATTTCAGCCAAACAGTGCCGGTTGCATTGCTATCTTAGTATCGACCTGCAACCAAATAAAAGAAAATTTTCATCTGCGAATAAATCTGCTGGACACATAAGACCGAACAACACTCGCAGCAGAATTCACAACAGACGCGCATAATGAAACTGCAGAAAGTGACAACAAATCAAACCAGCAAGAGACAAACTTTAAGAAAGGCGTCACTACAGTTTTTACTGCTCAAAATTGGCATTCAAAAAATAAGGATGCCATGGTTCCCTGGCAATCATCATTCACCAGACGAACATCTACCGAACATGTTTCTAAGCTGTCTCGTCTTCTAATTAGTACGAAATGAGGAGCTTGAGGCTCATCTCAGATTTTTAGCATGGTTGCAATTAAGCGTTCCTCCAAAAAAATTGCTCCTAAAATGAGGAAAGAGGAGCTATTGGGTCATCATCCGAATTGGCGCCAAAAATGTTGTTAGAAGTTCAGAAGTATAGAATCAAGCCTCAGCCTTCAGCTGCTCTCCAGCAGCAGCAGGTGTTGGAGCAACTCCACCAGTAGTTGGCCTGGACGAAAAGAGCCCAACTAAGTTGTCATGAACAAAAAGCCTATAGGGCCAATGTAGACAAGGGGCCAGTATCAACAAAAAGAATTACTTACAGTCCAACCATAACTTTGAAGGCGTCGTAGATACCCCACTGGGCTCCGGTGAGAGTACCAATCATCACGATACGCAAAGGGAGTCCACGCGTAAAGAGCCCCCACAGACCAAGCTTCTTCACAGCCTGAGCAAGCAATAAATATATAGTAAGCAAAAATCCAAGGCAATCATAAAAGTTAGTGAACAGAAGACACTAGACTAGAAAACTTAGTAACTTACATCGCCGACAGTTGCGTTTTGAGCATTGTTGAGACATGAAACAAGGTTGTCAGCAGGGTGCGAGACGATTGCGCAGAACACTCCTGCGATGTAACCACCTGCAAAGCTCACTCCAAGCTGGAGAGGCTTGCTGCACTCACTCTTGGGGGCGGGGATTGCATACTTGTAGATCATCTCAACAACAGTCTCAAAAGAAGAGAACTTCATCATAGTGTCTGTGTTGTATAAAATGATAAGGTGGTGGTTAAGCCTTCTAAAAAGTCCCCAGGATTCAATAAACTAGCAGTTTGATTGCTACAGCATGCTGACATCTCTAATGTTAAATGTCACAGCAAAAAAGCAATATATGTTCACAACAAAGAAATCTACCAAAAGGAAAAATCTAATTCTGCAAGTAATTTTCAATAATTATCGTAGCTATGCCAGAAACAAGGAGCTAAAAATATAAAATCCCAACGCTAAAGGTATTGCTTGATTATTTCCATTTTTTCAACATAGAGTTGACTGTTAAACTGCCCTCATGTACACCACCTAATTGGAGTTTAGCTCCAGCTATAAAGGAGATCAAAAGAGCAAACAACATCCATATAAGATACATTATCCAAGAAATATGTGTGCGCTGCAGCCACTATTTTTTTTTTCTGGCATGGTGTGTGCGCGCTTTGGGGTACATATAGTAAGCATTTGTTTAATGTACACCACTCCATTGGAGTCTAGCTCCAAAATAACATGGAGAACTCAAGCACTGTGGAAAATTTATATATGCACACATAAAATCTTGAAAATCATAGCGTGATCTCAAGAAGAACTATGTGCATGAAAATGCATGTTAGCATGTAGGTACAGGTAGCAAGCTTGGCACATCCAGATATAACTTGCAAGTTGCATGGAATTTAAACATACAATGCATCGTTGTAATATTTGACTGTTAGAAGTGTAAACATCATAAAGATCAATTGCCCACAACTAGACTAGTATGTGTATTTAAAGTAAAAGTGCAGCAAGTTCTCTACAACGTTAAATCCAGCGAGTGTTTGTTTTTATAAATATACACCACTGCATTGGAGTTTAGCTACAGAACAGCAGAGAGAACTCAAGCAGCATGGATAATTTATATATGCACACATAAAATCTTGAAAATCATAGTATGATTTCAAGAAGAACTATGTGCACCAAAAACTTTAACATTCTAGCAAAACTATACTGGAGTTGCCATGAAACATGTGTTAACAACTCAAGGAGTACTGGCAATTGCTATGCACATACATGAAATGCTACTAAATTGTAGTGCAAACCCAAGATTTTATGCCATGGTGAAAAACATGACATTCCAACAAAAATGAAAGACAATGAGACTTGCCATAAGCGAGAAACGAGACCATTATTCACAACTGGTTGTCCATATGAATTCAGAACAAAACATCCAGTAAGCCATGTACACCACTTCATTGGAGTCTATGTTCAGTTATAATGGTGATAGCTCAAGCAGTGTGGAAATATCTATATATGCACATAAAATTTTTTGGAAACCATAGTGTGATCTCAAGAAAAACTATGTGCACGTAAATGCATGCCATTGGTGTCAATCGAAACACTGAAATGATGTTAATAACTCAAATGTATAACCTCATATTGAAAAGTTAAGACTTAAGAATAAACCATTAGACATCATTAATGCATGTCCAATGTATCACTGACATCACACATAAGATTCTCATCGCTAAATGTGAAAACATTCTAGAGGAACACAACTTATCATTCAATAGAAGGATAACTTCAATCATCAGGTTATTATACTGAATATAGTTTTCAACATTTATATATGATCTATCTCAGCAACTGTTTACAAGGGAGCCAAAACATCATCGAAGGCAGAAGAAAAGCAATCTGGATTTCTGGTGACAATGAGGCGCAAATAGGTACTTACAAGGAATTTGTCGGCCCCAGAGTGGAACGATTCCCTTATACAATCTGCAAAACCCGCATTGTGTTAGAAGAGAGAGGTTACAGTTATAGAAATCAGCAAGTAGATTTTAGGCCCAACTTACCCAGCATAGCCTTCAGACTTCACAAACTTCGGGAGCCCATCAGATAAACCTCTTGCAAATCCAGGTTGTGTCTGCACACGAACCTTTACAGCCTCCATAGGGCAGAGCGCAACATCTGCAATGACTTCAGCCGAAGCAGATCCAGCAAGATAAATCAAGGTCTTATACTTGGCTGCATATTCTGGCCCAGCGATATCCGAGTAATACTTCTTGAAGAACTCGTAGAAACCGAATTTGCACGCGCCTTGAGCGCTATAACCAAGAAGGGTAGGCACCCAGCCTCTGAAGAAACCCCTTGCTCCTTGCTCTTTCAAGAGAACACCGAAACCAGTTGAGATGCTCTTGTACTTGGCTGGATCAATCTGAAAAATCAAGCAACACGATATTTCATTAGTAATCGGTTCACAACAACAACTACTGGCTGAAAATGAGCAACATATGAGCAATGTAAACACTTACATGTTTTAACTTTCAGTCCAAGCACATAAGATATGCAGGGAAAATGTAAGGGTATATTTAGGGCCTGTTTGGTACTGCTCCAACTCCCAGCTTCGTAGTTGGAGTTTGTGGAGCTGTGCCAAACGGGCTAACTCCACAAAACTTTTGAAGTTGGAGCAACTTGGAGTGGAGCAACCTCTAGTATAAATTTTGGGAAGCGGGTGAAACCACGCTCCAAGTGGGAAGCGTGACTAATAGAATAAAGTCCCATTGAAATTGAAGGTATTTACCCACAAATTGCCACTGATATACCTAATCTACGCACCTGCACCCCCAACCCGCAGCCAAATCCCCCAAACAGTTCTTCTCTGCCCCAACCCCTCGCCTCCCTCTCCCGTTCGCCGCCCCCAGCTCCATCGCCGCCCACGCCCGTTCGCCGCCCCCAGCCCGTTCGCCGCCCCAACCCCTCGCCTCCCTCTCCCGTTTGCCGCCCCAGCTCCTTCGCCGCCCGCGCCAGTTCGCCGCCCCGCAGCCCTTCGACTCCCTCGCCCATTCACGACGCTGTCCAGGCTCCCCGACCTCAAGGTGCTCACGCTGTCCAGCCTCGGCCTCTGGGGCCCCTTGCCCGGCAAGATTGGGCGGCTCGCGTCGCTCGAGATCGTCAACATGAGCGGCAACTACCTCTACGGTGAAATCCCGAAAGGGCTCTCGCGGCTTGGGAGCTTGCAAACTCTGATTCTTGACAACAACATGATGAGCGGCGAGGTACCTGGGTGGATCGGGACGCTGCCATTGCTGGCCGTGCTGAGCTTGAGGAACAACTCGCTGGAAGGCGTATTGCCGGAGTCCCTCGGCAGCATGGCGTCGCTGAGGTCTCTCGTACTCGCGTCGAACAACCTGTCCGGGAACCTGCCGGACACGAGTGGCCTGTGACATTGGTGGAAGAACATGCTTCTAGTGCCTACCCTTCCAAGTTGTTCGCCGATGCACGTATGATCTCACTGGTCGATCTCTGCATTTCATTTCTTGAAAGATCAAAAGTTGATGTCAATGTCGCTAACTTTTGCTTTCGTTTTGTTGTTTGGAACAAAAAAAGGTTACATATCACAGACAGTGAAGCTGGGAGCTCTGGGGATCCCAACATACAGATCATTTTCTTTGGTCGAGCTCGAAGCTGCGACTGATAACTTTGATAACTCTTCTCTACTGGGGCAAGATGCTCATGGTGAGGTTTGCATCGTCTTCTCCATTGATCAATTCACAGCTTGTTCAGAATTGGGGCAACTGATGCATGCCATTTACTGTGACCTGTTCTAGCTACAAGCACATGCACATGTATTTAAAGGGTGTCTTCTTTTTCTCTCTTTTTTCTTTGCAGCTGTATCTGGGAAGGTTAAGCAATGGCGCCCCAGTGACAATCAGGAGTCTGAACGTTAAGAGGCGCCAGACTTCCCAAAGCTTGAACCGTCACATTGAAACAATATCTAGGCTCAGACATCGGCACTTGGTCAGCTCTCTAGGGCACTGCTTTGATATGATCTTGACGATTCCACTGTAACCCAATTGTACCTCGTGTTCGAGTACGTGCAAAATGGGAACCTAAGGAGCAGGATTTCGCGTATGTTGTCAGTTCTTCTCTCCTTCATTTCACTTACTCTGACAATCCAGTCACTGACTGTTATGTTGCTTTCTGAACTGTTTTTCACCAGAAGGAACTGAAGGACGGAAGCTTACCTGGGTGCAGAGAATATCAGCTGCCATCGGAGTCGCAAATGGCATTCAGTTCTTGCATGGAGGGATGATACCTGGTCTATTTGGAAACAACCTGAAAATCAACAACATTCTTCTAGACCAGAATCATGTCGCTAAAATCGGCAGCTACAATATCCCAATCCTAGGAGAGGCTACGAAACCTGAGGTAGATCAGCGAAAATTTTATTTATGATTTTAACATCGAGCTGCTTTAGTAAAGTTTTTATGGCTGTTGCTGACAAACAATGCTTATGTTGTTTGTCAATGTTAGAAATCAGAAAAGAAACACACACACACTCCTGGTGGTGAACACACACACACACGGGAGAGAGGGAAGGATACAGAGTATTTGGTGCTGCACACCCGCAGCTTTTCTCCTCTGCTTCATTTATCAAAATGCTAAGTACATGATTAAATAGGCCAGCTAGCAGCCCACGTTATGCATGCATACCCAACCACTACTCCCGTGATCTGATCTGCATGCACACATAATGGGAGCCAAACACTACGGCCACTACTCGCATGCATACGCGGCCCACGATCCTGCATGCAAGCAGCTGACCACGCCACAACCTGACCAAGTACTACTAAACATATGCATTAACTCCTAATTACATGCAACACACAACTGATGACCCGGCCATCCCAGCTACTCGCCATCGGCAAATATTTCCTATAGCTCGCACCTGTTATCTTGGATCGATCCGCAGGTTCAAGTGGCTCACCGCTACTCCGGACTCTCCGGTTCTCCTGCACCAAGCATAACTCCGTGCAATACTACACTGGTACAATTTCAGGCACACCACCTGTTGCACCATACACACATGCAAATATACTAAAGCAAAAACTAAGTCTAGATTATTAACTAACATTCTCCCCCTAATCTAGACAAGAAAAAACTTTTGTTCCTTGACTCCGTCACGGGCAGATTAAAGCAGCGTTGGTTCATCATCTTGTGCACACATGAGGTTCACCTGATCCTCATGGTTACGCTTCGGCTTGCGGCACTCGGATGCGAAGTGCCCGTAGACGTCGCAGTTGAAGCACCTTATGTTACTCTTGTCGCGCTTCGGTTTGGAACCGCGACCCTCGCCCTCCTGGCGGCCACCCCAGCCACCGCGGCCTCCCCTCTCGCTAGGGGCACCATCGTCTAACATTCTCCCCCTAATCTAGACAAGAAAAAACTTTTGTTCCTTGACTCCGTCACGCAGGCGGTAAAGCGGCGTTGGTTCATCATCTTGTGCACACATGAGGTTCACTGATCCTCATGGTTACGCTTCGACTTGCGGCACTTTCGGATCTGAAGTGCGTGTAGACGTCGCGGTTGAAGCACCTTATGTTACTCTTGTCGCGCCGGTTTGGAACCGCGACCCTCGCCCTCTGGCGGCCACCCGACCACATGGCGGCCCCTCTCGCTAGGGGCACCATCGTCGTGGGTAACAGAAGACTCCCCGCCTCCCGTCTTTCCCGTCCTTGCCTGCCATTCAGCATAAGTGAGCAACAAGCGTCCTTGCTCATTCTCACCTTGCATGTGGCCACCTTGCATGTGGTGTAAGTGCAACTTCTCTTCATGAGTTTTGAGCCGCCCAATCGCCTCCTCGAAGGACATTACCTCAATGTCCCCGAACTGCTCAATTGTAGAGACAATTGGCAAGAACTTCTCCGGCATCGACCGAAGTAACTTCTGGACGATGGAGTTCTCCTCCATTGTCTCACCGAGCCCTCGCACCTTGCTGGTTATTGAGGAAATCTTCATAGCGAACTCGTCGACAGAGTCCGTCTCCTTCATGCGGAGTAGATCAAACTCCGACTTGAGCGTCTGCACCTTCGCGTTCCTCACCCGGACAGCTCCCAGGTACATGGTCTTGAGCGTATTCCACGCATCTTTCGCCGTCTGCTTCTCGGCGATGACCAGCAACACGTCCTCGGGTATCCCTTGGTAGATGGCCGCTAGCGCCATCTTGTCCTTCTTGGTCTCCACGGCCACGCCGGCCGCGGGCTCGACGGCGTCCCAGACACCTTGAGCCTGCATGAAGACCTTCATTTTGATACACCAAGATGCGTAGTTGTCCCTAGTCAGCATCGGATACTGAAACGACACCGAACCCAGCTTGTTTGCCGCCATGATCTCCGGAACGAATCAAGCTCTGATACCAATTGTTAGAAATCAGAAAAGAAACACACACACACTCCTGGTGGTGAACACACACACACCTGGTGGTGAACACACACACACACGGGAGAGAGGGAAGGATACAGAGTATTTGGTGCTGCACACCCGCAGCTTTTCTCCTCTGCTTCATTTATCAAAATGCTAAGTACATGATTAAATAGGCCAGCTAGCAGCCCACGTTATGCATGCATACCCAACCACTACTCCCGTGATCTGATCTGCATGCACACATAATGGGAGCCAAACACTACGGCCACTACTCGCATGCATACGCGGCCCACGATCCTGCATGCAAGCAGCTGACCACGCCACAACCTGACCAAGTACTACTAAACATATGCATTAACTCCTAATTACATGCAACACACAACTGATGACCCGGCCATCCCAGCTACTCGCCATCGGCAAATATTTCCTATAGCTCGCACCTGTTATCTTGGATCGATCCGCAGGTTCAAGTGGCTCACCGCTACTCCGGACTCTCCGGTTCTCCTGCACCAAGCATAACTCCGTGCAATACTACACTGGTACAATTTCAGGCACACCACCTGTTGCACCATACACACATGCAAATATACTAAAGCAAAAACTAAGTCTAGATTATTAACTAACAGTCAAACCATGCAGGGAGGGGCTGGAGGCAAGCACCAAACTGATAGGTACTTACAAGGACTAGTCCATATTTGACTGTTGAAGCTTCAACCTTCTGACGATATCATCTAGCAGTTTCAATCAGTACAACTAACAACACCACTTTTTTTTGGCAAATGTTACTTTGCAGTACAATGCTCGGCGATAAGACCGATATCTTTGATTTTGGGGTGATCCTACTTGAGGTTGTGTCTGGAAAGCCAATTACATCCGTATACGAGGTGGAAATAATGAAAGAACTGGTATGTATGATCACCTGAGCTTTTTGTACCTGACAATGCCAACTTGTGAAGTTAGCTAGTAGTACACAACACAAACGCCTGAATCTCACTGTGCTGCAGCTGCTATGGGCAATTGCCGACGAGGACCAGGCCAGGAGAAGGAACTTTGTAGACCCGGCAGTGAGCAAGGGGTGTTCAGATGAATCACTGAAAACTGTCATGGAGATCTGCCTGAGGTGCCTGGCCAAGGAGGCGGCGCAGCGGCCGTCGATCGAGGACGTGCTCTGGAACCTCCAGTTCGCTACCCAGGTGCAGGATGACTGGGAGGGGGACATCCGGAGCAGCGAGGGGTCGTCGTCGTTTCGGGTCACCAGGTCTCCCACATTTAGCAGATAGATACTCGGGTGTTTCTCCCATCCAATCATCCATTTTCTGATCATTCACGTACCTAAACCATGATCATGCTGCTCGGTTAGATTCTGAAATGGCTCGTTCCATTTTCTTGGACCTGTAGGCCAAGCAGTGAAGCGATGTGAAACACTACAGTCCACTCTGAGATTTCTTGGATGATCAGTGTGCCGGCAAGCTGCATCTGAAGATGGAGTGTTTCGCGACAGCGTACAGCATATGCAGGCAATCAGTTATGAGTAATCCTCCAGGATGTGCAGCAAAAAGGGGCTCAGGATTTCCTTCTTGATGCACAAACTACTACTGTTCTTTTTATTTTGCCAGTGTAGAGCCTTTTTCCCCCTTTCCTTATTGTTTTGCTATCTGAATCCTTGATTTCAGAAGCTCCTTTCGTTCGTTTTCCTCTAGGCTTACAATAACACTGTGCTGTGCAAGCACCTGTACCGTTATGTCAATAGTGAAGCCTGTTTCTACCAACGCTCAGAGTTACATTATCATTATGAAACACAAGGATTGGTAAACGCATTATGTCTACACACATTTTTTTTTACCACACATGCACATTCGGACAGTAGCTAACACAATTTTTTGATCCATGCTTGATGTTGAAACACAAGGATTGGTAAACCGTACTGATCGCCAGAGCTTTGCAAATCCACCGGTTAATTGGTTAATTGTATACGCTGATTGACAAACTGGCTTTGCAAATATGCCTAATCCAACGGTTAATCTTAGTGTTAGTCAGCCCAAATACCAAGTAAACAATAAAAAAACTGAGAAATATACAAGTCACAAAACCAAGGTTACTATCGTCTTTTTACATGTATCATTCTCATTCATAGAGTGGGAGTTGGCTTCAACACCAAACACCTTTTCCGACTGCTCCAACTTCTCAGAGGAGTGGATTTAAGACTGAAGCTGGAGTTGGAGCTGCTAAAACTTGGAGTGAAGCTGTACCAAACAGGCCCTTATTAAACTTAACAAAAAATGTTCAGTCATAGCTTCAAGGATCACATATTCACATCACACAAATTGATCAACTTTGGAGATAATCTTAAAAGAAACATGCTCACGCAGTAAACTAATAGGGTGCCATGCGCCTATATACGCAGATAACATCACAAGTAGCCATAGGAATCATGATATGGGTCAGAAATGACCTATCAAAATCTGACAAGCAATACGACTGAGCAAACGTACAGATACATCAACAAAACGCTCAAATATGCAACACAGCCGACAGATCAATTGCAATAACGAACCACGCAGAAATAAATCAAGCGATGCTATATTTCAGTAGTACTTGGTTCGCAGCAATGGCTACTTATTGGAAATGAGCACAAGCAACATGTAAGCAATGTAACCAATTACATGGTTTAATTCTGGGTCCAAGTACACAAACATACAGGGAAAATTGCAGCTTGAAGGATCCCATCGAACAATTGGTCAAGTTTAAAAATATTCTCAGGCAATTAACTAATACGTTATCAAGCACCTGTAAACCCAGATCACATCACAACTAGGAATCATGAGATGACTCAGAAATGACCAACTAAAATATCAGGGGAAACGTAACTAACCAATCGCACCAACACATCAACAATATGCTCAAGTATACGACACCGTCAATAAATCAAATGCGACTAGGAAAGAAATCGGCTTCCATACAGATGCCTCGCCAATCCGCATCAAAAAGGCATCCAGTCAATCAGTAAACAAGACGCACCGCTAAGACAGCAAAGCTCCGAAAAGCTCACCTGCATGTTGCACTTGACGAGGTCGAGCGGCGTGACGGCCATGTGCGCGAGCCCGCAGCTGGCGATGCCACCGGCCGTGCATGCCGCGTAGAACGCCGGCGAGTACATCTCGATCTTCCGCGCCGGCTCGCTCGGCGCCTGCGCCCACACCGCCGGCCCACCCCCCGCCGCCGCAGACGGCGCGACCAGCCCGCGGACACCCACGCTAGCGGCGGCCGCGAAGGGGGAGGACGAGGCGGCAGGGGCCGCGTAGAGGAAGCTGGGGAGCAGCGCATTGCGCGAGCTCTCGGAGACGGCCTTGGCGGCGGTGGTGGGTTGGTTCGCTCGCCTCGAGTGCTTCGCCTACGTTAGGGCTGGGGTCTCGCCTCGACCGGGGAGAGGTGGGTGTGCTTTTGTGTGTAGCGGCGAGCGCGAGCTGCGTCCGTGCGTGAGGCTCGCCGCCACTTGCTCGCGGGGACGGGGAGGGAGACCCGTGGCTCCGCGATTTGTTGGGGCATGGGCTTAAAGAGGGGCAGATGGGCAACTTCTCTTGGGCCTATATGGGCTGGCCTAGTGTTGCGCTTGATTCCAACTGATCCAGCTTCCAAGGTGTGTTTGGTTGAGAACCGAGCTGTGCTCGGTTGGCTTGGTGCGAGGATGTTTGCTCAGCTCGTCTTGTTATGGCAATTTGTTTCACGTTTGTGTATTGATTTTGCGAGTGAATCTCTCTTTTGGACAACTGTAGTGGGGAGTTGCTTACAAAATCTCAAGGGAGCAAGATAAGCAGATAGCTCTGGAGGTATGTTTCTGAAAGGTTAGTCATATATGTTTTGTCCACCTGATTATGCACAACTATTTCATAATGGTTGTAAATTGTAATGGAGATAAATATATTGGTCTATATGCTCTATTCTATAGTTCATTGAAACATTGATGACTCAGTAATGAACTAGTTAGAAAAGCAACATTGTTATAAAAAAAAACTTCATTTGAGCTCTGATACATTTAAGTAAAAATACCCTTGATCAGCGCTTTTCATAAACTGACTTTGAGTCGCTTACCTTGCTTCTATTGGCTATTTACCTTCTGATTGGAATTGCAGTATCTGGAAATAAGAGAGAAGCAATATGATGAAAAGATTTACCTTGACTTGTATACAGTAAGATATGAGTGCTGGAATTATTTCCCTTGCACCAGAATGTTTGATGTGTAATCAACTAATTACTCATAAGTTTGAATATGCTTCAGGATTCTTCGCCAAAAACACCAGCTGTCCAAACTGTGATGGTGTAAGTGGTTTTGTAATCTTAAAATCAATACTTCAGTAGAATTTAAATTTTCACTGATGGAACTGAATGCATGGCCAACAGATACTTAGCCACAACAAATAAGGAGACCAACAAAAACTACCTGGGTCCTGCACGGCTGGAAGAAATGACCAAGTATTTTATCACTTTAACTTGAAGTATTACCATATTGCAACTGAAACTGTGGTAATCTGCCATGATAATTTCTGCCATGTTTAGGCAAATTTACTTTGCTGAAGGGCCAACTGGACCTAATAAAGAGTATCTGTTCAAACTCGAGGATGCATTAAACAAAATTGGTAAGATTGTCATTTATTTTTTCCTTTTTGTTATAGAAAATGTTCAAGCGTGTGCATCAATCATGTGTTCTTGGCAGGAGTTGTAGATCCACACGTCCAAGATCTGGCGAATGCTGTGCGCAAGTATTCAGACACCACGCTATCTTATGGAAAGATCGCATTTTCCCCTTCTCATTTGGAGGGTGAAAAATTCTGAAGGAAGTTAGAATTCGTTTATGCCCAAACATCTTGATTCTTGTAAGATGTGAACAGCTTGTGTGTTGTGATTATATTACTGTCCCATCTACGATAGATGGCAGTAGAAAATTTACATTGGGGATTTACATAAGCAAGCTGGGAATGAAAGCTATCCTTTTCCCTTCGTTCTATTTTCACTAAGGACCAATAAAAGGAGTCTAATAAGGACAATGGGCCAAAGAGATAACGAATCATTTATGCCAAGTGTGTAAAGTTCGCATCCTTGCAGACTCCCAAACTTCCTCCAACTACAGTGCAAAAAACATGCCATGCCCCCAAACCATTGTATTGAACTATCTTGGCTGTTCATCATTCATTAACCAACACCAACCATGTCAGAGTGGTCAAAAATTCAGTTATACTTTTCGATGACTTCCATGCCATACAGTTACAACTCACTGCAGCTGAATTCCAGTTCAGTCTGAAAATACCTGGTGACCAAAATGTTCTTACCTAAGTAGGTCAGTTCATCTCAAGATTGTCCTCGTGAGTCGAAGCATAATCTGTGCGGTTCAGGTAGCCGGAGACTAGACCATGGTTTCCCGCTTAACATCAGTGAAATTAGCCGGACAAAAGAAGAACTATATGAAATTATGAATAGCGACCTAGAACTGCACAACGTAGAGCCCCTCACCGAGCGCAGCTGAGGTGGTCGAGGACGAGTGTTGGAATTTCCTTCTTTAACCTTGCTCTCTCTCCTGCTGCATTCTAGAAAAACGTTCAGCTTTTCTTAGCTCGCTTGAAGCAGCGAAGCGACGCTCGGCTTTGTCCACAGATGAGATGCGCTTTGACCTTTACTCTGTGGGACCCACTGTCCCTCTGCTTCTTAATGTGTGCTCTCACGAAGCAATGAAAGCCGCTGTACCCAACGCCCCTAGTCTTTGCACCGGAGAGAAAAACACAAGTCAAGACAATACGAAACACAGAGTACTTTGTTTCGGGAGCTACGCTCCACCTCTTTTTGTTGTTTTCTTTATTTCTTCTCTAAACTCAGCTCTTCTCTTTCAATCCCTCTGCTTCCTGGTTTGACTAGACCCTTGTTTATATAAAGCTGTGACTCACGCAAATACACTGGACTGACTCTGACTCAAAACAACTACACAAAGCAAGACTCGGACTACTCCAAAACGAAAACAACTCAGACACGAAAAACAAAACAAGATTACCTTCAATATTTACCCCCTTAATCTTGTTTATTCTCTTTGATCACGCCAATCTCCGCTCTCAACTTTCCGACACAGACCACTGTGTCTTGCCTTGGTTCTGATGCGTGCCTGGACTCGACCATTGTTTCTTTCCTCGCTATCCATCTGCTCTTCTCCTCGCGTGTGTCTTGCCTTGCGCGCGTGTGCGCCCGTTGACCCGCCGCCTGGGCCGCTTGCATGTACATTTGCATGTGCGCCTCCTTCGCCAAAGAGCCTTGCATGCACGCCTCCTACGTCTACTGCAGACGTATGGGGCCTGCCGCCTCTAGCTGTGTGTACGCCGCGCCCTTTATGTGTGTGGGACTCAACGCCCTCTACAGCTCCCTACACGCCTTGCTGCGTGCCATTTGGACCTCCCGAGGCTCCACCTACTGCGCCTCCTCCACCAACTGCGTACCACTCCAGGGTCTCACCATGTACTGGTTTAATACCCCAGTTCCACTCTGTTTTCTTCAGACTGTCCTTTACACAAACCAGCTTACAAGTTTTCAGGGAATTTTTGTACAACCGGTTTGGGAATTTTTTCACCTTCATCAACAGATTTTTGTTTTTGTCATAGACATGCAAAAACTCATCCTACAGCACCACCCTGCACCCTTCTTCCGCCAACTGCCTGAGACTGAGTATGTTGTTGCACAAATTCGGTATAAAGTAAATATCAGGCATCATCTCCTGATCGTCATTCTTGCATTGCAATAGCATTGATCTTTTGCCTCTTATTGCCACCGTGGAGCCATCGCCAAACTTGACTTTCCCTGTAATCTTCTCGTCGAGCTCATAGAACATGGAGCGATCTCCTGTCATGTGATTGCTTGCTTCATTGTCCAAGTATCACTAATCAATAAGATCGTAGTTGCCTCCCTCTGTACGTAGTTTAGGAACTACATTTTCCTCATTCAACATCATCATGACCGACGCCTTGTTGACACATAAGGAGAGAAGCAGGGTCGGGTCGTCGTCTGCACTGGCTCGATTGAGGTTTACCTCCTCGTTCTTCTTCTTGTTTCAGCGATCCGAAGCATAGTGCCCATACTCGTCGCAGTTGAAGCACTTTATGTGGCTGTAGCACTCCGACACGTAGTGCTCGTATTTGTCACATTCAAAAAACTTAACATGTGACTTATCACGGGATCTGTCACCACCGCCTTGCCTAGCCCAGTCTCCACGTCCTCCTCTGTTACCTCGCTCACGCCTGCGTCCACGCTCGTGGCTTTTTGATGAGCCACGATCGTCCTCCTCCGACGATTCCTTGTGGAACTGCCTGCCATCGTCGGGCTTCTGTCTGCCAGACGAGCCCTGGCCATGCTTTGCGCTGCTTCATGCTGTAGGATCAAGGATAACCGACTAGAGGGGGGGTGAATAGGAGGTTTTTAAACTTTTTAACAAATTAACAATTTACCCAATTAATAACATAGTCTAAACAAGTTATACTTCTAGCTAAACAAAATAATCACAATAATAAGCTAGAAATATAAAAGCGGAAGGTAAAGACTAGAAATAACCACAAAGACACGACGATGTTTTTCCGTGGTATCGAAGACTTGCTTGGTCTTCACTAGTCCACGTTGAGGGAGCTTGGCGTCTCAAGCGGCTCCACAATTAAGCCTTTCCTCAAGTCACTATGGTTGTTCTTTCTCCACTCCGGAGATGGTGAACACCGAACCACTCCAAGCTTGCAGGGCCTCTTCACAATCTTCTTCGAAGAGATCACCGTGCTCCTTCTCCAACCGTCTAGGAGTGCGGCAACACTCCAAGAGTAATGAATCAAGGTCTTCACTTGACGGCACTCAAGTGCACATGGATCAACTAGGAGAATGAATGCACTTGAATGTATCTCAACAAGCTCACAATGAATGCACAAGAGTGTTTTGAGTGTTGAGTGAATGCAAAGGCTCTCAAAGGCTCTATGAATGTCAAATGGGCACTAGCGACCACGACTTGAGCGATTAGGGGAATTTATAACCCCACAAGCAATTATGACCGTTGAAGCGAAACCAGAGAAGTTAGCGAAATCGGTGCGACCGCGAGCAAGTGGCGATCTGACCGAACTCGATCGAAATACGATCAGCGGCTAGACCGAGATACTAAAAAGGAAAAAGTAGCGTTGAAATTTCGATCGAACGACCGCGAGTAAACGTCTGATGCGTCCGATTTCCCGATCGTACCGTTTTTACAAGCGATACGACCGTTTGTAGGGTTTCACGATTTACTCAAGGATTGCCGGTTCGGAATTTTTGTACGCCGCCATATAAAAATCGGAATGACCGCAGCGATGCAGACCGTTCCCAAAAGCGAGCGTCCGATTTCAGATTGAGATTCGAGCGATTACACTTGTTACATTTTTATTGAACCGCCTCACAAAATTGAACGACCGCTTTCTGATGCGGCCAGTAGGTCACGATGATCGACCGATTTCCATGAGAGGAACTGAGGCAGGTTGCATCGCTTCTGGTTTTTTTGAACCGCCAACTAAAAATCGGAATGACCGCTCTGCGGTACGACCGTTCAAGGAGTCGGTCATTCCGCTTGAGTACTTAGTTGGCTGTTCCCTTCAAAAAGCGGTACTACCGCCAAGTAAAGTCCGGTCATATCGCACCAAGCGGTACGACCGCAATTAGAACTGTGGTACTACCGATTTTGAACAGAAGACTTAGAATTTTTCAAACATTTTCAAGTTAAAAATTCAAATGCATGCATGATCCTAAATTGATCCATATGGCATAAGAATATGCTATCAAGCTACTAGCCATGATCACTCTTAATAGTACGGCGTTTATCCTATAATCCGGTCTTTCAACCAAACTCCCAAGACCGGTAAAATAGAAAATGAACCTAGACTACTAGTACCTTGTCTTTTAACCCTTGTGGATCTTTCATTTTCTCCTTTGGCATGCATCTTTGTGTCAACAAGTTCACCAATGGGACTTAACCTTGTAAATACTCAATAAACTTGTTAATCCCATATTCACATATTGTCATTAATTACCAAAACAATTTTTAGGGGCCTAGATGCTTTTCACATGCGCGCAAGCCACTCCTCCTCTGTGAGGAGCAGGTGTTCGCTAGCATCGTCGGTGTTGTCTTGTTCATAGCGCTCTTCTACAGCCTTTAGTTGTCTGGTGAGCTCCTCCACCGAGAGCGCCTCAAGTCAACGAGTGTCTCAATTGAGATCGCTACCTGAGAATATCTCGGCGTGACGACGTGGAGGAATTTTTTAACAACGCGGTCTTCCTCAATCTTGTCCCCGAATATCTCCAAGTTGTTGACTAGGCCGGTAAGCCGTATTGCGAAGTCATCCATCGACTCGTCGTTCTTGAATTTGATTGCGTCAAATTCCTTGCTCAACGTTTGCGCCTTCGCCTCGCATACGCGCTGGATGCCCATGCGCAATGTCTTGATGGTGTCACATGTGTTCTTGGTGGTGTTCTTGATGGCAAGTGTAGACAGTATCTCTGGCGGAACAACACGAAGTATAGCGGACAACGCCATCCTGTCGTCGCGGTAGTCGCCATTACCAAGGTCGATCACCTCCCATAGGCCTTGTGCCTGTAGGTTCGCCCTCATCACGAGCCCAATCTCCATAGTTGGTTCGTGTCAGCCTCGGGTAGACGACCGAGCCTCCCGACTTCCTCACCACGCAATGGAACACCACTTCCTTGCCGCCACTGTCGTATCTCGCTTCCAGACGTGCGCCGACATCGCTGGGCATCCTTGGGCGGGTAGGTGAGTGGGAAGATGATCGACGCATCGCCGGATCGAGTACAAGGCTCTGGCACAAATTGTTGAAATTTCCTTCTTTAACCTTGCTCTGTCTCCTGCTGGATTCTAGGAAAACGTTCGGCTTTTCTCAACTCGCTTGAAGCAGTGACGCTCGACTTTGTCCACAGATGAGATGCGCTCTAACCTTTGCTCCGTGGGACCCACTGCCCCTTGCTTCTTGATGCGTGCTCTCACGAAGCAACGAAAGCCACTGTCCCCCAGCGCCCCTAGTCTTTGCTCTAGAGAGAAAAACACGAGTCAACACAATACGAAACACCGAGAACTTGTTTCGGGAGCAACACTGCCCCTCTTTTTGTTGTTTTCTTAATTTCTGCTCTAAACTCAACTCTTCTCTTACAATCCCCTTTGCTTCTTGGCTTGACTAGACCCTTGTTTATATAGTCTGTGACTTACGCACATACACTGGACCGACACTGACTCAAACAACTATACCAAGCAAGACTCGGACTCCAACTCCAAAACGAAAACAACTTAGACACGAAAAACAAAACAAGATTAACTCCAACAACGAGAAGGGTGGCGAGGTCGTAGACGATGTGGAAGATGGAGTGGACGGCAAGGGCGGCGGAGTCACCATAGACATGAAGTTCGGGGACGTTGGTGGCCATCTGGTGGTGCCAGGAGAGCCAGAGCTCCGGGAAGCCATGGATGGGGGGCACTGGTGGTGCGGCCGTGGAGCCCTGCTCGGCGACAGCGAGGGAGATGCCATTGTTGGCATTAATTCAGAGGGACCCTCACAAACATGTACCTGCACGACACGTGATTTCCTCCAAAAATCTGAGCCATTCAACGTTTATCGAACGGTCTACAATCGCGTATAAAACGCGCGTTCCAAATCTATGAGGGCGTAAACGAAAAATGCTAAATGCTGCAAGGCTCCTTTGGAAAACTGTGTCTCCAAGTCACAATATTTACCATTCAATCTGAACCACCCAAAGTTGATCGGACGGTCCACGATCGCGCACAAAATCCGCGATCCAAATCTGGCAGGGTGTAAATGGACAATACTAAATGCTGCAACCTGCAAGGGTTCTTTGGAAAACAGTTCATCCACTACGTTTACCTACTAAATCTGAGCCGCACAACTGTGATCAAACGTCTCACCATCATCACCATCGCCATCGCGCTTGCCGGTCGAGACAGCCGCCGCCGCCTCCGGCCGCCGCGCCATCGCCCACCATGAACGTCTGCGCCACAGCGTCGCTGCGCGCGAGCCCCACACCAACGCTACCGGCCGAGCCAACCTTATTACGGGTCGCGCCTCCTCGCCGCCCTAGCCGGTCCACCGCCGCCTCGTCTGTACCGCGGTCGGCGACTACGGCGACGGATTGCGCTAAAAATCGGGTCTTCGTCTACGCGGGGTCACTCGTCAGTGCAATCCAACGAAACAACGGCTACACCTGGATGCCTCCGCCGAACGCCGTGGTTCCACCGCCGACCACCCCCTGAACTGTCAGTCTGTCACTAGTACATGCATCGTGTTTCTAGTTTTTTTTCTCTGCCCGTAAATACATTCTTAATGAACTCTGTTACTAAAACTCCTCTTGGTTTCATTGTTCTCTCACCATTTCCTGTACCAGCATAGAATAACTCTTTCAAACTTCTGAGCTAGGTGCAGGCCGTTCTTGGCATTTTGGAGACCATGAGACGAGACAAAATAGGAGGTTTTTTATTCTAACATAAATAAATAGTGCTATTTTTATATCAACTGTAAAGCTATTTAATACATCAAAAAGATACAAACTACTCATAGAAAGAAATTTCTTTTACCATTTCTTGATGCAAAGTCATTGGTAATAGTATTCACGTCAATGTGATCTAAAATATCTTTTTCAATGCATAAAGTGACCAGACCATTCAACCTTTCTTGTGATATTGATGACCTCAAATAGTTTTTCAATAACTTCAACTTTAAAAAGTTTCTTTCAGTTGATGCTACAGTCACAAGTACCGTAAATAAGATTCGATAAGCAATTGAAACATTTGGATAACAATCTACATCTCTAACAAACTAAAAAATGTCAATAGCAGATATTGTCACATGGCAAAATTATTTGCAACACTCTTAATTCAGATAAAATAGATGTATCAGGATACCCATCTCTACACTCTTAGCCTCAATCTAGTTAATAGTTATACAACCATGCAGAGCAATAGAGCATATATAAGATATACAATTATATATATATGTATATGTAGTATGATGTATTAGAATTGAAGAACCTTAGCTCTGATGGGCTCTGGACGGTCGCCCCAGCCGTTCTACCTCAGGAACGGCCCTGGCTAGGTGTAGGTGTGGATACTATCAAACTTCACCGCTACTTTATGACCTTAAGATTATTAATCCCCATATGAGACAAGTAATTTAGCATTTCGGTGAACATGTTAATATCCCGTATGTCACTTACCACAAGCTTGATAAATGGCTTGGTGCTGGATATAGGTGTAATTTGATTGCCATCAGAAACTAGATTCATTAGCACAATCCTCTTTCTACACATGTGAAGAGTCCCGTTCATAGCAAAAATAATACGAGACTTCCTCATCTTGTATCATAATATGCAGTTAAGCATGTCTCTTGCTGGGCTGTTTAAGACTCAAATTTTATTCTTTTAGAATGAGGACATGAGGGTGAGGCCCGGTTTTATTTTATTTCATTTTAAAAAATGAAAACTTTGTTTATTAATTAATCATTTTTTAATTTTTATTTTAAAGTTAACGTCCGGCGAACTTTATTTCTAATTCTGACCTCTTTGGTCACGCCATCGTCTATAGCGTGACAAAACAACGCTGTCACGCCAGTCCATATTTGTAAAAACCTCTTGTCAAGCTATCACCTGTGACGTGACAGTGTTGTTTGGTTACGCCACTGACGTGACTAAATGTACTATTTAGTGGATTTATCCTATAGCGTGACAACGTTATTTTGTCACGGTGTGATCAAACGGGTCAGAATTAGAAATAAAATTCACCGAAGTTAACTTTAAAATAAAATTAAAAAAGAATTAATTAATTAAGAAAAAGTTCCCACGCTCCAATCCAGGGTCCTCCCTCTTCTTTGACGCATGTCTCCGTCTCCTCACCCACCCCCAAAAAAAAAAAAACTTCTGCAAGTTCCCTTTCAAAACTTTGCCGAACTCGTCCATAGTCGAAGTCTCGAAGACTCGAAGTGTCCTCACTTGGAGGTTGGAGCTAGTGCTTCTGGCGGAGAAAACGAACCGATCGATGTCGATGAGGGGGAAGGGTGCGTGGCCGGGGAGGAGGGCGCCCCCGGTGAGGTGGAGGCTGCTGCTGCTCTGCGCCTCCAGCTTCGGGCTGGGCATGCTCTTCACGGATCGGTAGGGCCTTGGAAGCTGCATTGCATCATTTTTCCGTGTAATATGCTGCGTATTTTGGGCTTTGGGGGTTTCTTGAGCTAATACAATCGAGGTTGGTGCAAAAGATGGCGTTTTGAGGTGAAGGTTGGCTTCTTGATGGTCTTCTTGCTACGTTATTATTGGAAGAAAGATAGGATTTTGAGGTGTTTTGAGCTTTTCTGGCGAGAGTTTCACTTCTCGTCAGAAATTGGAGGAGCGCTCACTGTTTCAGCTAGGAACGACCTGGGTTAGTGGAAGTTTAACAAATATCAAGTTCGTGGTTTATACATAGTCTTTTCCTTTTGTGCACAAATGTGTAGAATCTTATTGTCGAGAAAGGTAGATTGGGTTTTGCTGCATTGCTCCGTAGGTTTGAGCAATCGGCGATATGGGATCTGCAAAGAAGAAGATTGAGTGGGTGGGTGTTGAGGCGAAATGGTCTATTATTGCAATTTTCATAGGGCGATAGTAGCTTCTGAACAACGCTGGGACCAGCTTTAGAGGAAAAAATGAAGAAAGACCAGCCTTTGCTATGTTCTTTTTTTCTTTTATCCTTTTTTTTTTCCTTGAGAGCGATTGGCCAGCTGATATTGTTGAACAATCGCCATGCTTCCGGTAGAATGTTGTCGTTCAAATGATGTTTTGCGTCATCTTGGGCAATGGGGACTTTTGCTTGCTGCTAAGGTAACGCATTTGAGGTGTATTACTTGTTTTCATGCTTCCCACTTCTAATGTTGATATGTGAGAAGACTGCATCTCTTCGGTGTAATGATGGATCAGTTACCTCAAAATATCGTCATTTTTCTCTCACTCTGATGAGAATTTTCTGGTGTGACAGCTTCTGGACAACACCAGGTACAAAAAACCATGTTGTGCCTCGAAGGCAGCAGCAGGAACAGGAGCTGCAAATTGAATCAGAGGATTGCACGACCAAGAGGGTGAGTTACAAACTTTTCATTCTTTCTTGATCAATTTAGTCTCTTTTCAGCTGAAATATTTGGATATTCAATTGGTTTACAGAAGCATGGGGAGGACGAGGATGTAATGAGAGAGGTAATCAGGACCAATAAAGCCATACAGTGAGCTCAATAAACCCAATTCGCAGTCCATTTTGAGAACACATCCTTCTGTAGTTATCTGGTTGTGAAGTTACTGTTTTCTTTTCTGGGTTTTGTCTGTGGTGTTAGATCTTTGGATAAGTCAATCGCAACCCTTCAAACGGAGCTTGCAGCAAAGCGGAGCTCCCTGGAGCTGCTTGGCTCTGGAGGATCTCCAGTTACCTCAGTAAATAGCATACTGAGGAAGAAGGCCTTTGTTGTTATTGGTGTCAACACTGCATTCAGCAGCCGCAAGCGTCGTGATTCAGTCAGGGAAACATGGATGCCTCAAGGTAGTTTATCTTGTCTTTTCATCAGTTTGCTACAGTAGGTTGTGTATAATTTTTGAATATTTGATACTGGTCAATTGTCTGGGCTTACAGGCATGTTGATTCCTATGTAAATGACCATTATTATCAATTTATCATGTCAAAATTAAATAGATTTTTCATTTTTTCATTAGGCATGACAAGCCCAGGAACACAGGCTACTGATGGCCATAAAAAATGTTGAACTCAAGTCTTTGTTGTATTGATATGTACCAAATCCAAGTCCTGTCAGTTCTTCGTATGTTTCAATTTCTCTTTTTTTCTGAAAGCATTTAACCATGCACCATCGGATTTTTAGTATATCATAGATGTTACCTAATAACCGTGAACAATTAGCTTTCATTCTTGTTTTGGTCCTGACGAACAAATTCATCTGCTAAAAGCATTTGACACACCACTGGTATATACTAAACTCTCCCCCCTGCTGTTACTTAGGTGAAAGGCTGAAGCAATTAGAAGAACAAAAGGGGATAGTTGTCCGATTCACCATAGGGCACAGGTAAAATATGTTGTGTACTGCTGCTTATCACTGTGATGTTTTATCCTCTCTCCACAGCCATTAGATTTAAACCAAAAAAAAAATCTATGACTATAGGAAGCAATGCTACCTTGGTGTACTTCTGTGCAGTGGAAAGCTTGACTTTCACCAGAGATAGGCCTATCATTAGAAAGCAATAAGTAACTCTAAATTTTAATGGTTGTTGCAAATTGCTATCACTAAATTCCCAGTACTATATAAAAGAAGTTTAGTGCTTACCCTGCAGCTCTTAGAAGCACCAATTATATCTACGACTTCAAGTAGCAATAAGGTGAAAGATGATCAAGAAAGTTCAGAGTGATCAGTACATAGTGCTGTTTGCTTGAGCTATTCACCTGATTTTGTGTCACACCTTTCTGTGAAGAATGCAATACCTGCCCTTCTTATGATTAAAATATCTCTCATATCCTTCGCAAAAAGGGGTAGTGGTATGATGTATCATAGATGTTCTCATTTTTGTTTGTCTCAAGACTTAAAAGGAAGATTAAAAGTTTTGCTGTTATGGCTGTTACACAGTACTACATCGAATAGCATATTGGACAAGGCTATAAACACAGAGGACGTCCAGCACCAGGACTTCCTTAGACTGGTATTATATAGAAATAAAGGATTTGGTTACATTTACCAATGTTTCACAGGCACTAGCTCTTTAGGTGTTTTACCTCATTGCGTCCATTTCATCCAGGACCATGTTGAAGGGTATCATGAGCTCTCGGCAAAGACAAAAATATTCTTCTCCACAGCTGTTAGCATCTGGGATGCTGACTTCTATGTCAAGGTCGACGATGATGTGCATGTAAATTTAGGTGCACAGTATTGCCCTTTAAAGTAACTGCTTGCTATTGCAACTTTTTTTTTTGCTACTTACTATTTTGCTTCTACACAAACAGGAATGCTTGCATCAACCCTAGCCCAGCATAGATCGAAACCAAGAACCTATATTGGATGCATGAAGTCGGGCCCAGTTCTCTCTGACAAGTAATATCGCTATGTCTAGAAAATAAGATAGATATGTTCTAAAAAAGACATAGATATGAATTTTGCATTTTATTATTAATGAATGCAATCCTGAATATGCTCGTTTTATAGGAATGTGAAGTACAGTGAACCCGAATACTGGAAATTTGGGGAGGAAGGGAGTAAATACTTCCGCCATGCTTCTGGGCAGATATATGCCATTTCAAAAGATCTTGCAACATATATCTCAGTTAACCAGTATGTTCGTAAATGTTAATAGAAAGAACAATCTGATTACAAAAAGATTCTAACAACGCTCGGTTATCTTTCTTAGGCCTATATTACACAAATATGCAAATGAAGATGTATCACTTGGGGCGTGGTTTATTGGTTTGGAAGTTCAGCATATTGATGAGAGAAACATGTGCTGTGGAACTACACCAGGTCAATTCCTAATCTTAAAAAACAATTCTTATGAAAAAAAGGGTTTTTTCCCCTGTTCTAACTTCTGGTTGCTGCTGATTACTTGGCAGATTGTGAGTGGAAATCGCAAGCTGGTAATGTTTGTGTTGCGTCTTTTGATTGGAGCTGCAGCGGGGTCTGTAAATCTGTCGAGAGGATGAAGGATGTACATTCTCGGTGCGGTGAAGGTGACGATGCTGTTTGGAGTGTTCTGGTCTAGCCAATGCAAACCGCGAGTAACTCTTGCAGTTGATTCCTTCATACACAACTGCCAAAGTAACTTCGCGATGATTAATGTAGATTAATGTATGGATGGTTTGTATAAGCATATGCTACATAACAGCAAGGGGGCTCATTTCTGGTAGTTTGGCTTGACTGTCTGGTCAAAATCTGAACATGTTAAAACTTAGAAGAGTTGACGCGTGGTAGAACTGTGATCAGAGTGAGGGAAAACATAATGGAATCTTACATGAAACCATGCAGGGGGAGAGATGCACCGCACGGCTAGCACATATGCTGTAAAAACTTGTTCTCATATGCAATTTTGGTCAATTTTTTCGAAGTTTTGTTCACTCCTTTTTGTCATGAATGGTTACTCCTTTCTGTCCAGTTCAGATTTCAGAATGTTCAGACTTCAGAGAATCTAAACACAAAGCATCAGTATATATCTAACCTTTTCAATGTCCAAATTTGTTATTGGTCAATAGAATCACGATACCGAGTACAAGATCAAGACCCAACCCTTCTGCAACATAATCTACCGCACGGATTCGCAGCTGTTCTTGACGAAGGTGATCTTCCCCGGCGCAGGTTGTACAGCACCTGCATGTTCTGCTGCTGGAAGTTGCCGAGGATGGACACCCCGTCGGTCCTGCCCACCATCAGGCACATCATCCCGCTCGCCCTGTCCTCCACGAACAGCCGCTCCCTCTCCAGCCTCAGCCACGTCCCGTCGAACGCCAGCGACACCGGCGGCACGTACACCCGGCTCATCGGTACCGCCTCAGGCAGGATGAAGCAGAGGTCCAGGCCGAGGCCCGATGACCCCGACCCGCGCGGCAGCCTGATCTCCTCCTCCAGGTCGTTCACCAGCTCCTCGTACAGCGAGGTCTCCAGGAAGGTGATCGTCGACGCGATGTCCATTATCATCCCGTACGCGTCGTCGGCGTCGTCGCCGGCGGCCGGCGACGTTGTCACGTTTGGAGACGTTGTCGCGTTCGTCTTCTTCAAGAAGAAAGCGGTCTTGTCGCCGACGGCCAGTCCATCGAGGTTGAGGTAGTAGTAGGACGGGTACTGTGGGTTCGTTTCCATCGGGACGATGACCCGATCCGACGCGTTGTGGACGGCGCCCGCGTCCGCGCCGAGCACGAGCTTTCCCGCGCTCTTCGAGACGGGCGGGGGCAGGCAGTACATGAACCGCCGCACCGAGAGCTGGGACACCAGCGAGAGAGGCCCGCGGCCGAGGCCGACCACCCCCGACGCCTGCGGGGGCGGGCCCCCAGAGCTGGAGCCGCTGCAGCCGAAGACGACACCGCGGAACACGTCATGGCCGATGGCCAGCTTGTCCACGGCCAGGGTCCCCTCCGTCGTGGCGTTTCCGCTGTACGCGTACGTGTACTTGCACGCATCGTCGTCGTCGTTGCCGCACCTGCGGGTGTCCAGCTGGTCGCACGTGTCGCTGTTGCACGGCACGACGACGAAGGAGGAGGAGACTTTGGGGTTGAAGACGGGGTCGAACTGGCGGTAGCACCTGGCGCAGGGCTGGCACTGCGTCCAGATGAGGTCACTGGCCGTGTCGATGGCCGCCGTGAAGCTGTACTGCGGCGTGCCGATGCCGAGCTTCACCAGGTACTCGCCCCCGGCCGACAGCACCGGGGCCTCGGCCACGACGGCCTTGCGGGCGGTGGCCCCGCGGGCCGCAATGCTGGCCACCCGGTCCCGGCTGCGCTGGATGGCGCGCCGGAGGAGCTCATGGTCTGTGAGGTTGAGTTTGGCAGTGTCTGCGGCGTCGACGCGGTCGAGGTCGAGGTGGAAGGATTGCGGCAGTGAGCAGTACGCCGGGTGGACGAGGAGGGCGAGGAGGAGTAGGAGCAATATGGCGTTCATGGTGGTGGTGTATGGAGTAGCGTACGACAATTGCGTGAGATGCTTGTGTGCGCGTGCGTGTGTTGGTTGGTAGTAAAATGGATTAAGTAGTGGTAATTATCTGTCTGAGGGCACATAAAGGTGGTGGAGGAAAGGTGAACTGGTTGCGGGTAGCATCGCATGTCATCCTTGTGTTCTTTGCATATGTGCTTTTATCAGTTTCCTCTGTTTTTTTAAGGAGTTTGCTAATTACTACTTAGGGCATAATACCATGGTATTTGTCGCACTAATGTTTATAAAACTATAATATTTGTTGTATCCAAACACCTCAAAGTTTTAATACCATGGTATTTTTCAGAAACCATAGTGTTCTTCCAAAACTCCAAAAATACTACTCCCTCCAGTAAAAAAAATAAAGTCACCCTAGAATGCGTGCAGTCAAATCGTATCAAATTTGACCAAAGATATTATAAAAATATATAGTTTGGGTATAATAAAATGGCATGAGTAAATTTGCCACAAAAAGTAATTTCATAATGTTACACTTTTATAACTTTTTTAAAAATATGATGATAAAATTTAGTGGTCAAAGTGGTGCCTTATTGAATTCGAAGTCAAAAATGGTTTCCTTTTGTGACAGGAGGGAGTATGTATCCAAACAGGCCATCTATTTTATAGAGTACTCGTGTATCTCACATTTGGGTCTGCTTTGAGATTCATCTCGGGTGGCGGTGACGTACTCTCCGCGTTGCCCTCGTTCTCCCATAAATCTGTGTTAAAAACAATATTGTCAGGTATGTGAACGGTTATCCCTTTCTTGTTTCGTCAATCCTAAAAGGATCTCTCCCAACACAAGCAAAGATGTTACTGTTGGGAAACCATAGGCTTAGCCCAGCAGCCAGCTTATAGGTGGACGCCCCATCCAAAACCCTAACAGAGTCTCTAATCTATAAATAGGGGATGTTAGTCATTGTAAAAGGCTGACCATAAGAAGAGAAATAAAGATAAGAAAGAAGTCCCACTATATCTCTGTGTTCAATCTACCATTTGTTCTTGCATTGTTCTGTGCGATTCTACACTTGTCTACAAGGTGATCGATCGGACTGAACTCGCCAGCGACGGTTCCTCAATACGTTATCAGCACAATCGACTCCGGCCTACCTCTAGGCCTACTATACTTAGATCAAAAGGTAACCGTCGAAGCACTACGCTCGTAGATTGAATCGTATTTTCTAGATCGTTTTCAATTTCGCAAATTTAGCTTTCTAGAGTTTTTTTTCTATGATGCGAATCCGCTCTAATCTACCGCGAGCCGACTTGAAGTCGCAGGCCAAGCTGATCGGTAGGTTGCATGAAAGAGTAGATGTTGATTGCACTATAGATTGATTGCACGAGGACTCTACTCGGTTGCAAGGTAATCGTCAGATCGATACCGTCGAATTGAATAGTAGATCAATTGCACTTTCTAGATCGCATCTATTTTCGCAAGAATTTTTGCCATCCAGATTTGTTTTTGTACGAAGCATTTTCATGAAACAAAGGAAAAGAAAAGAAACCCTATCTAGCCACCGCGCGGATCGATCAAACTATATGCATGGGAAAATTGAAGGCAATGGCATGAAAGACACCATGTGCATGGCACCGCCTGCAAACGGCCGTCACCGCCTCCGCGATACGCTACCGATCGGCTAGTCCACCACCATGCATCGCTACGAAGGCAACGACAAAGCCACGCCGCTAGCACGCGGCAAGCACGCACACGCCGAGCCCGTACGTCGGCAGATCTCCGCGCCAGAACGAGCCTGCATTCGCCCCCTCCGCATTCTTGCGCGCAAGCACCCGATCAAGGCTTGCCCGCTTTCACGCGCTTCGCATGCGCCGGCAGGCGTGATCTTGCGCCGCCGTCAACGACGGGCGGTCACCGCTCCACCACGCCACCCTACGCGCAACAGACCCCGCGAAAGGCCGTCGCCTCCTCTGGAAGGGCGCCGGCGTGCGGGCCCCGCTTCCGCCGCCATAGCCGCCTCTCGGCCACCTCATCGCAAGCCTCCGCTGTTGCCGAGCACGCGGCGAGTTCCGCATGGCTCCACCGCCGCATGCACGCTGTATCCCGCCGCACGGGCGAGACCTGCATGGGCTCTGCCTCCCACGCCGCCGCGGGCTCCCGCGCTTTTCCCACACGAGACGCCCCCACACGAGCCTTGCCATGGCCGTGTTCTTTGCTGAGCTTCGTGGCGCCGCCGGCCAACCGACGCGTCAAGCCCGTGAGCATCGCGCGAGCACGCTGTGGCCCCCGCGACCCTCCGTCGCGTTCGCGCCATCACTTTGCATGCGCAGCGCTCGCTACCATCGACGCTTATCCGCCGCGCGTCGCCTGACGCCTCCGCCAAGATCACAGATTTTCGCGCACAGATCGGCCGCCCAGTGGCGCCACGCGTAACGTGCCGCCACTGTGAATAGGGTAGGGGAAACCCTACCCCTCTACCCTTTTTGACCTTGCCGGAATGGGCCAAGTGGGCGAATGGGCCCGCCCAAGTGAAAGGAAAATCCTAAATTTTGCAAAAAGGCCCCTGGATTATCTGAAAATATGTGAATATTTTCTCAGAACTGGTAATTAGCGTTTTAGCCCTCGAAAATTGCATAATTCACAGAAAGTTCATATTCCAGCAGAAAAGTGCCTTAGAAATTCAATTTTTGAATCATTTTGAGCATTTGAAGCATGTTTAACTTTATTATTATTATTTCTATGCAATTTATATATTGTATTTACTGTTTTGATTATCTCTGATTGTTTATATTACTTTTAATCACTAAAAATAGCAGTAAATCATGAAAAATGCATAGAAAAATACAAGAACATTATGAGAATTTTGCAACTATTTTATACAAATTACCAGCAGTAATCTTATGAACTCTTTGCATGAATATGGAAATGACTGGCATCACAAACCGGGAGTTCGAAGAGCTGGCCTAGCATGGCTAGAATTTATACATAATTTGTATCAGTCTTCAACTCAGTGGTAAGGTCGTGGGTCGCACGTTATTGCTGCTTCCCAGTCTAAGAAGAAGGGCAAAGGACTGCATGAGACACACCTCACCATTGTAGGCACGGAGGATCCACAGTTATTAGTTGCACTCATGGATGTGGACAGCCCAGTAGTAGCCCCTATCACCCCTCCTTTGGGCATCGCAGCGGCCGTAACCGTAGTTGCCCAAGAGGACAACATCGCCATGGAGCAGATTTAGACAAAAGTTTCTTTGTACTTCGCTGATTCGATCTAGTCCACGAATTGCACTTAGATCTTTTTATAGTCACTTGCAGTTTGTGGTTATGGAACATTGAATTATTGAATAATGGTTATAAGCTCTAGGATAGCAAAACCATTAAATTCTTATGATGAGTCCTGCAAAGTTTAAATTCTCCCGTATTTATAATAGTAAGTTATATTATGTTTTTGAAGTATTTTATTTATGTGTGGATTGCTTCCTACCTCATATTAATAAATAGTTTATATCAGAATACGTGTGTAGCGCCCTATGGAGGAAGTTTGCTTAGCGGATAGCGGCACAACGAATACCATCTTGAGAAGTCCATCAGAATGGACAACGCCAGAGAATTTATTTCGAAGGTATTTGATAATTATTGCATAGCAATGGGAATTAACGTTGAGCGTTCTGTACCGAATGTCCACACCCAAAATGGATTAACAGAGGAATTAATTAAAATGATTAAATTTATTGCCCGACCCCTTTTACAGAATTGTAATTTACCAACTACATGTTGGAAACACGCAGTCCTGCACGCAGGAACTCTCATCAATTTTAGACCATCGACATATAATATCCATTCACCTATGTAACTAGTGATTTGAAGAGCGTGACCAAGTCGCATGTGCCTACACGCAATGCACCAGAGAGGGTTGAAATACCCAAAAAAGAAAAAGGTATCCCTAATCTCGTCCAGAGGCCTCAGAAAAGGATGAGAACTCCGGCCCCTCGAATCTGAAGTAACTGGGGACGCCTGGTGAAAAAGGATAAGAAGGACTTGACACAACCGATCACTGAAGTTCCCCAGATTTGAAACCTGGCACCAGTATAGAACCTTCAGGAAGAGGTATACCAGATTTGAACATTTCCATGGAGGGAGATATCAGCATGGATGTGTGCGCATACATTGGAGCTGAAAAACTAAAGGGACTTGCCCCCGTAATTGAAACCAGCGGTGAGCAAGTAGAAGCATTAGAAGAATCACTCCATAAAGAAATAGATATAAACTATGTGACCACGAGAGAGTCTTTGAATATGAAAACAGCCAATGTCGATATTTATTTTTGCAAAAAAAATTACAATAATCATTGATCTTGATCTAGAGCCTGCATCACTAGCTGAATGTAAGAAAAGATCAGATTGTGAAGATTGAAAGAAGGTAATAGAAACTGAATTATTGTGAACACCGTGAGGATATGCTCATGATCCTAAATGATGTAACAATTGGCAATTTGGTTGAAGGTTTGTTGG